>CM038214.1:139024996-139644719 GCA_021442155.1 Cymbidium sinense
AAACCACAAAAAAATTGAAAACCCAAAACCCAAAACCTAAATCCTAAATCATAAACCCTAAAAGCATAAACCCTAAAATCCTAAACCCAAAATTAAACCTAAACCTACACCTAAACCCAAACCTAAAACCCAATACAAAACCACAAACCCCAAACCCCAACCCAAACCCAAAACCCTAAACTAAACCCAAATCTAAACCTAAAGTAACTAAATAAATTAAAAAATAAACTTAAACCCTAAATCTAAAAACTAAACTAAATCTAAACCCTAAGAATGGGAAGAACCTTGGCAACAACATCGTCAAGCTGAGATCAGTGGAGCGAAGATAGGTGGGTTATCATTGGTGGGAACTAGAGATGTTGGTGGATATAAAGGTGGTAGTATGAGCAGTGGTGGTTATTGAAGCGGGAGGAGCGACAAAGGTTACAACTATACTGGTGGCGGAGGGAAAAATCAATGATATGATGATGGATCCCATTATTCAAAAGGCTAAGGTGGTTTCGAAGAGAACTGGAGAAACTGAAAAATGACCAATCTAATCTACCGCTTTCGAAACTATGTCATTATAGTAGAGATGGTTCTAATTATCTAAGGTTTTATTATTTTCTCTATGCGTGCTCATTTTTTATCTATGTCATCGCTTGTGTCTTAGAAAACTAGTGTGTTACTTGGTTGATGAAATCGAAAAGAAGAAATGTTCAATCTTAATTTATTCTCTATTAAAAAAAACCAAAATCCCTAAACCCCAAACTAAAACCTGAACCTTAGACCTAAAACCTAAACTCTAAACCTAAACCCAACCTAAACTAAAACCTAAACCCTAAACCCCAAAACCTAAACTTTAAACCCTCAATTAACCATAAACCCTAACATCTAAAATGCTAAAAACCAAAACCCAAACTAAATAAAACTTAAAAGTTAAAAAAAACTTAAACTAATAATATATAAAATAAAACTAAACCAAATCTAAACTAAACTTTAATAAATTAAATAAAAATAAAACTAAACTAAAATAAAATAAATAAACATTTAAGCTAAATTAAAAAATAAAACCTAAATAAATTAAAACTAAACCTAAAATAAAATTAAAATAAAATAAAACTAAATAAAATCCTAAAAGTAAACCTAAAATAAACATAAAATAAATAAAAAATAAAACCTAAACCCTAAACTAAAAAAACTTAAACCTAAAATAAAAATAAAATAAACCTAAATAAACTAAAATAAACTAAGCTAAACAAATAAAACCTAAACCTAAACCTAAACCCTAAACCTTAAAACCTAAACCTAATGTATATAAAACCTAAAAAGTAAAATAAATAAATAAACCTAAACCTAAATAAAAAAAAGAAAAGAAAAACTAAACTAAAACATAAACCTAAAGCTAAAAATAAAAAAATATATATGAAAATAAACTAAATTAAAATAAATAAAAAACTAAACTAAACTAAAAAATAAAATAAACCTAAGAATGAAAAACTTAAATAAAATAAGAACTAAATGTAATAAAAATAAAATAAAAAGTAAATAAAAATATAAACCTAAAAAAGAAACCTAAAAGTAAAACCTAGAAATAAATAAAATATAAAACCCAAACCCTAAACTAAAAATAAAAACTAAACTTAATATAAAAATAAAATAAATAAAAGAAAATAAACCTAAACCTAAACTAAGGTAAACAAAATTGAAATAAATAAAACCTAAACTTAATCCTAAAATAAACTAAACCTAAACCTAAACATAAGCCTAAAGTAAATAAAATAAAATAAACTAAAAATAAACCTAAACCTAAACTAAAAATAAAACCTAAAAATAAGCCAAAAATTAAAACCTAAAACCTAAACCTAAAAAAATAAAATAAAAAACCTAAACCTAAACCTAAAAATAATAAATAAAACCTAATGCTAAAAAATTAAATAAAACTTAAACTCAACTAAAAAACCTAAACCTAAACATAAACCTAAACCTAAACCTAAACCTAAAAAATAAACTAAAATAAAAAAACCTAAACTAAAATAAGTAAACCTAAAATAAATCAACTAAACTAATCATAAATAAAAAAATAAACCTAAATAAAAATAAAAAATAACATAAAATAAAATAAGTAAAAAAATAAGCTAAATAAACCAAAACCTACTAGTTTACTTAATTTAAAAAAAAAACCTAAACCCTAAACTTAAAGCCATAAACCACAACTTTAAACTCGAAACCCTTAATGCATAAATCCTAAAACCCCAAACCCTAAAGACTAACCCTAAGCCATAAACCCTAAACTATGAGTCACTATTGCTCCCTAGAGGGAGGGTGAATTAGTTAATTTTAAAAATTTTAAAAGTTAAATATTAAATTTTATGTTTTAGTAGAAAATAAATTTTTGATTTTAAATGATAAGATACAATTCTTAATGCATTAAAAATAAAAGTACAGTATAATAAAGAGAGATAATAGGCACAATTTTATGTGGTTCAATACAAAATTATCATTACGCTACCCACAGTGAATCCACTAAATGCAAAATAAACATAAATAGTACTCTCTTATACGATTACAACCCTACAATAATATGTAGTCTCCTAGAAAGGGGAGAGTACAACCCCAATATAAATTTTACAGCACAAAAAGAAAAATACAAAATAATAAATTTTGATAAAATAAATCTTTCCAAATGTACCAAGCTATCCAATTCAAAAAGTGATCTCACAACTTATAAATGATCACCTTATAACTTAAAATTTTGGCAAGATAAAATGCTCACTTAATATTGATAAGAAATAATAAAATAAATATCTTAAAGTGATCATACTTAGATGTTTATGTTATTACAATTTGTAGACAAATATAAAAATAATTTCAAAATAAATTCACCATATTCTTTTGCAAATAAAATAAATTTTTGTAAGGAATAATTTATTTTATTTTAACAAAAAAGATGCTTTAAATTATTGCAAATGAACAAAAATACTTAAATAAAATTAGTATATGATAGATCTAAGTAGGCTAGTAAGCTTTTAATTCACCATATTCCTATATATTTTTCCAAGAGAATGCAATGTGTTAATTATTTTCATGAATCTAGTATAAATATCAGAAATAGAATCAAAAGGAGACATATGAAATAACTCATATTCGTAAGCAATTCTGTTTATGTGAGCATCTCTAACTTCACTAGTTCCTTCATATGTTATAATGAGTTTATCCCATATTTCTTTTGTTGTACTAAACATAGAAATTTTCATGTAATCATCAGGTAATAAAGCACAATGTAAAGTATTACAAGCCATATCAATTAATTCATTGAGTTCTCATTCAGCTATAGTCCATTCCTCAAAAATTTTTTCTACATTAATGACATTTACTTCTACTGTGAGTGTATGATATTGATGTGTCAAGATGTACCACATGCGTGCATCTTGACCTCTTAAATATTTACTAATTCTATTTTTCCAATAATGAAATGGTACACTATCTAAAAGTGGAAGTCTATGAGTGGATTGTCTCTCTAGTAGTGAACCCTTTGGTTGAATTTGAATGAATACATTGTTAGGCTTTTGGTTGAAGTATTAAAGGTGTTCACAAGAGAAAAAAATAAGATTTGATGAGAATACCATGTCAAGGACATGGAGGAGATCGGCTAAGGGATCACACATGCATTAGACGTGACATGTGAGGGGTCTATATCGAGGACATAGAAGAAGCAAATCTATTGAGGATAAGGTTTGAATTTATTTTGATTATATGATTTATGGAAAAAAGATCCACTGGGGATAAGAATCTATAATCCACTGGGGATTAAGATCGAATTGACTTTAATTTATTTTGTTTTAATTGATGTGGAGGCACATCTACTAGATATATGGGCTCGAGTCTACTAGGGATCATATATATAAACCTTCCATTAGGGAAGAAGGTTCAGACTATCTGCTGGGGATTTGGATTTCAGTTTAATTTCATAGATTTGTTTGTGGATGTATCCACTAAAAATATAAGTTTGCTTAGATTTCTTTGATTTAACTCTACCAGGGGAATTGGTTTAATTTGGCTCCACTAGGGAGGTTGGTTTTGAATTTGATTTCTTTGCTTGACTTGTTTATATATGATTTGGGGCTCCACTAAAGAGAAGGTTGTGATTTAACTCCACTGGGAAAAACTAGATCGAGTTTAATTTAATCTGAGTTAATGTATGGACCCAGTTGGTGTGCGATGGACCCACTGAGAAGGGGCTATATCATCCTTGACCTACCTCAAGTTTATAAATCCAAAGGGATAGTCACTTGGGTAGAGCTAGCTAAGGGTTGCCTTTTGGAGTGCAGCTATGCTAGGAAGAAGGCGTAGACTTATATCTTCCAAAGGAGGAACAACCAGGGTGACTGTTGGGCCAAATCAAACCTAGCCTAGGGCGACTACTAAGTGAATGCCGCTGGGGACTTATATCAACTCAAAAGTAGTCAAGATTAATTTTATCTTAATTTCATGTTATTTTATATGGTTTGTTTGGTTTAGTTTGATTTTGAATTGAGGGCATATCCATTGGAGATGTGAGCTCAGTCAAATTTGATATATTTAATTTATGGACTATGTTGGTGTGGGACCCAGAAGGCTATATCACACTTATCCCATCTCAGATTTATAAATCCAAAGGGATAGTCTACTAGCCGTGTGGTAGAGCTAGCAAACCTAAGAGGTTGCCCTTTGGTTTGCAATAGTTATCCTAGGAAGATGGTGTAGCACACTTACATCTACTAAAGTAGGGAATAATCACTGGGGTGATCAATTGGTAGCACAATAAATAGAACCCAACTTAGGGGAGACTACTGAGTGAATGCCACAAGGGACTTATATCAACTCAAGAGTAGTCAGGCAATTTCTATATTGAGTTTTGCTGACACTACCTTAAAGATAGGATGCCTGCTTGGGAAAAGGTACCGCTAGGGGTGTCCTCCTAATCCACAAGTGAATATATATTTTGTTTATATATTGGGACCCTGGTGAGGGACCACACTGAGAAGGGGCTATCTCAGACTTGACCTATCTTAGATTTACTGACCAAGTGAGAATCTGCACATCCACAGGATGGATTCTCCAACCATTGGGGTTGTAACTAGGAAAGGGGAACTGTCTAATGCAAAGGACGTGATTCAAATATAGTGCCCACAGAGAAGGTGCTGCTAGGGGCATTATCCTGAGCCTTAGAAAAGAAAGCCTATCAGTGGCCAACTCAAGGAGAAAGCATAGCCGACTTACATCTGCCATGAGTGGTGTATCCTAAGGTGTGTGAACCAACCAACCTAAAGTGTATTCATGAGTGGTGTATCTCCAACATAGTCAAAACCAACCTTAGGTGCACGCTGTGCAATGATCAATATGGAAAGAAAGCATGTAGGCTTACAACTTTCCAAGCAAACCGATCATCGGATAGTCTATCATCGCCAGCATGATGCTATCCGACCTAGAACCGAGTGGGAGCCTTGAGGAAGGACTGGACCTAGACTTGAAGTAGTCAGGAGGGAATGAGCTACTAGGGGACTTATCCTAAAAGTTAAATATACTCAAACCAGATAGTGCACAAAGGCTAATCCAAGAATAAAGTGCAGCTGACTCACATCCTCTTAAATGAAACCAACATGAGGTAGCTTACCGACCATGTAGTAAGGCTTACCAAAATATCAAGGCACCCATCAGTATGTAGTGGTTAAAGAAGCAAAGTGTAGCATACTTACATCCTCTAAAGCAAGAAGACCACTAGGGTGACATAATAGTAGCGTAGCACATCAGCCTAACTTAGAGCAGTTATAGAGTGAGTTCCTCTTGGGGCGTTATCTTAACTTAGAGTAGCCTGAGATAAAAGATATGTATTTATTTTATATGTTTGTGTGTATTTTGTGTTCGTGTTGTGTTGATGAAGGATAAAATGCCGCTCGGGTTCCTTACACCTACCCTAAACACATCATGAGGGATTTATAAATAAAAATACTTTCAACATGGAACAGATTTAAATCAAAAGAGAATTTTCATTGATGATAATTATTTTCAAACATGATTTATAATATTTCTTTAAGTAGAGCACGTTGATTGGAAGCATTTGGAGCTCTCCCTTATGATTAATAAGGTAATAAGATCCTCCTTAGTAGTGCTTCTCTATGGCAAAAGGGCCTTCCTAAGTGGGTTCAAACATTCCTCCCATCTTATGACGGGCAACAATCGGTGTCCTTAGAACTAAAATAAGCTCTTCTACTTGAAAATATTTAGGATGGACCAACTTGTTATAAGCTTGAATCATTTTAGCTTTGTACAATTTGAGTTTTAGCATACCTGCAGGCGTCTCTCCTCCAAACCATCATTTTAGCTTTGTACAATTTGAGTTTTAGCATATCACGCACCATCCATTTCGTATGATTGAAATGGACGTTCGTGATTAGATCCACCAGATCGATATGATTTAATCCTATTAAGCTATGGGGTTAATCATAGTTGTCCAATCTTAGATCGAAAGGCAGACGAGAAAGCGTGTCCGCCTCTGCCATGAAGGCTTTGAGTCAGATAAGTTTCAAGTAGCCAATCTCACTGCACCACATGGAAAGCATGCCACATGACGCCAATAGGATTAAGCTTTAATTAGGCTTAATTAATCATTTTTAATGGCTGAAACTTCAAAAAATCATAAAAAATCATAAAGAAATAAAAGATACAAATAAATACTCATTTTAAAGGTATTTGAATAATTAAAATGATCTTAACTAATTTTGAACATTAAGGTTTAATTAAAGTTTAATTACAAAATTTACTAGCTTAATTAGTCCTTAATTACTGAGGAATTAATCTTAAATTTTGTGGGTTAATTTAATGGGATGACCTCTATCTTTCATGATTTTCTTGGGATTTATTGCTCAATTAATTAGGAAAATGGACAAACTAAACCTTGACTACTCTTTTAAGTTAATTAATGTACTAATAAATTAGTTAATTAAGATTTTTAATCATTGTTCAATAGTAAGTGAACTAAGGAATAGAGTTGGGACCCCTTTCTCTAAGTTCATTTCACCCTTTTTTAAAATGAAATTAATTAAAATTTAACAAATTGTTTAAATCACTCAAGTAAATTGAAATCATAATCACATCAAACCTTAATTAATTAAATCATGGGGTAGATCTTTAGGTGTTTAATAAACTAAAGGAGTTTAATGAAATTATGGTTAGTATGGGAAAACCATAAGATTAATTAAGTCACTTAATCTAATTAAATATTAATCATGAGCCAATTGTTAGCCCCTTTTATTTTGAGGATCATTGCAAGTTTATTTTCCATGCATATCATGTTGGCTCATAATTTTAGTTAATTACTTTAAGGTGACATAGGTAAGGGTAATTAATTCATCTAATTAAAGGTTCAACTAAATTAACCCATAAAATCAACTTAATTACATTTCCTTAAAATACATCAAATCATTAATGTGGGAATGGGTTTATAATAGCAAGTGTTGATTTCTCTTCTCCTCTTTAAATCAAATGAAATCAAAAACTTAATTAATAAAGAAGATTTGGTTTGCTTTAAATAATCTTATTTGATTTGATTGTCCTTATGAACTAGTTTGGTTGAATGAATCACATTCTTATATTTGATTGTCCTCTTTCCAATCATGGTAAATTTGGTATGTCATTTGAATTCATGCATCCATCTTTCAAAATCAAGTAAAATAAAATGGATTTTCTTTATGTAAGCTTGTGTTGATTTAATTTATTATATGTGTGGCTATTATCACTATTAAATCCAAATGTATTTTTCAAAATCTTATAAATAAAGAATAATATGTGTTATGATGCTAGTTATAAATACATAAGAAATGCATGTGCTTATAGCTTAAGTGTATGAATGTTGAGTTCTCTTTCCTCTATTAATGTATTGATTTATGATTGAATGGTAATGGGTATATAGGACATCCCGAGAACACGAGGCTTTAGTTAGCCCCAAGAAGGTCATTTGATTACCTCACTCCCCTAGTTTAACAATGGCACGTACCATTGATTTCATTCTTATGATTTTCAGATATTGGGTAGAGCTTTAATTCATATATATAAATGATTCAATCAAAAAAATATACAATCTTTACATGTTTTCTTTCCTCATTTATGTATACATCCATGTGTCTAAGAAAAGTAAGTATATAGTCCGCATCGTGAATACGAGTTTTAGTTAGCCCCAAGGAGGTCATTTGATTACATCACTTCCTTGGTTTAAAATGACATGACTTGTCATATCTTTGTACATGTATATCTATATGTGGTTAGTGAATGAAATCCCATTTTACATTAAAATTGCTTGAATTCATAATTGACTAAGTGGTTGAATTAATTAGCCATATGATTTGGAGCTTACTTCTTTTATTCTTGTATTCAAATTTACATATGTTTGAATGCAAATAAGTATATAGTCCGACATCCCAAGAATATGAGCTAAGGAGATCATTTGATTACCTCACTTCCTTAGTTTAACAACGGCGCATGCCTATTTAATTTCATTCTTATGTCATTTTTGTATTAGTTTTTGGATAAAGTTTTAAATTAATATGATTAAATAAGTTAATCAAATATATATAAATTCTAAACATGCACATACATTCATCATTTAAGTATGTTAAAATATGTTGCATGTATAGATACACTTAGGATTAAATCATATCCATGTTACATGTGTTGGAAAGGAATGATTTAATATATGTCATGTGGTAGTAATTCAATTAAATTAATCTTAAGATGGCTTTCATTTCGAATATGATTATTTAAAGTGAACCTAAACTAAGGATTAATTAAATCATTTAGTAAGTCATTCACTAAAGAGAACTAAATCAAATTAATATAGTTTAGAAAGTGACTTAAAGTAGGGATGAAAGAGGGCAATCTGCTTTTTCTCTTTTTATAACACTTAGTTGCTAAGTGTAATCAAATGGAAAAAAAGATACAAATTAAAATTCACAAATCAATTAAACTACTTCATGTGAAATCAACCTTTCATGTTAAATTGAATCCTTCTACACTTAGAAAATACAACACTAATGCCTAACAAGACTTACCACACAACCCTTAATACACACATTAGAATTAAGTCACCACTTCTAGCTAAGTTAGACTGATATGTGATGTATGTTTTGTTTTATGATGTATTTTAGATTGGATGGTGTATGCTTCTAGACTAGATGATAAATATTAACCTAATCATATTTTTGCAAGGGATTATGCTTAAGGGATACTTAAAAATAAATGTGAATGCACATTTTGCAAGTTGCTAAAATCAAGCATAATCCAAGTTAGACATCTTAGTTACCCATGTTTAGGGTGCTAAGTCCAAATTATAAATACAACTGCTTGGGATTATATTTATATTTAGCTAACCTCTATTTTGGTGTGTAGTTAGATTTACTTTCCCCACATAAATGTAATTTTGCAATAGATTTTGGAATAGATGTTAGGAATTGGGATGAGCATGGACGTAAATGCTTTGTCCTAGAGTGCCTTGTGATGCCTTTGAAGCAAGCACCATCCAAATGAAAGAAGGAACCAAATAAAATGGAGATATGAAGAAAGAAGACCCCATAACATTTAATACAATTATAATTATTCTTTCAAAATCTAGGTTAAGTAAATTGCCACCCCAAACCTAAACCCTAAACCCTAACCCCAACCATAAACCTTAAAAATAAACTAAACTTTATAAAATAAACCCCAAACCATAAACCCTATAACCTAATAACCCTAAACCCTAACCTAAACCTTAAACTCCTAAACCCTAAAACCTAAACCCTAAATCCTAAACACTAAACCCTAAACCCTAAACCCTAAACCCTAAGAACCTAAAAACCTAAAAACCTAAACATAAATTAAATAAAACTTAAAAATAAAATAAAACAATAAAATAAAATCAAAACCTAAACCACAAAAAATAAAACAAAATAAACAAATAAAAATAAACTAAAATAAAATATATAAAAACCTAAACTAAACTAAAAAAATAAAATAAACCTAAAAATAAAAACCTAAAATAAACTATAAACTAAAATAAAAGTAAATGTTGAATCAATTTTTTTTATTAAGAGAAAAGCCCCAAAACCCTAAACATCAACTAAAAACTTGAAACTTAAACCTATAACCCAAACCCTAAACCCTAAAACCCTAAACCATAAATAAACCCTAATCAACCCTAAACCTAAACCCAACTTAAACCCTAAACCCTAACTAAAACTAAAATCTTAAATCTTAAAGCTAAATGCTAAACCCTAAACCTAAACCCTATACTAACACTAAACCCTAAACCTTAAAAAACTAAACCTACAAATAAAGCCTAAAATAAAATATATAAAAATTTAAACCAAAATAAATAAAAAAACATAAACTAAAATCTAAACCTAAACCTAAATCTAAACCTAAAAAATGAAATAAAATTAAAATTAAACTAAAATAAAATAAAATAAACAAAAACTAAAACTAAACTAAAAAAAAAATAAACAACCTAAATAAAATAAAAAGTAAACCTAAAACAAAAATAAGACAAACTTAAAATATAATAAAATAGAAAACCTAAACCTAAAATAAACCTAAAATAAAAAATAAATTAAAATAAATTAAACTAAAATAAATAAATGAAAACCTAAACAAAAAATAAACTAAACCTAAACCTAAACCAAAAACTAAATAAAATATAATAAACTAAAATTAAACCTAAACCTAAACTAAAAAATAAAACCTAAAAATAAACCTAAAATAAGAACCTAAAACCTAAACCTAAGAAAAAAATAAAACCTAAACCTAAATCTATAAAATAAACCTAAACCAAAAAATAAAATAAAACCTAAACCTAAAAAATAAAAGAAAACCTAAACCTAAAAGAAAATAAAAAACTCAAAAAAATTAACATAAACCCAAACCAAACCTAAAATAAACTAAAAACCTAAACAAAATAAAAAATAAAACTAAATAAAAATAAATAAACATAATAAAATAAAATAAATAAAAATAAATAAATAAAACTAAATAAATGAAAGAAGAAATGTTGAATATGAATTTGTTCTCTATTTAAAATAAAACCCAAAACCCTAAACCATAAGCCAAAAAACATGAATCAAACCAAACCTAAACCTAAAGCCAAATCACTAACCCTAAAACCCTAAACCCTATACCCTAAACCTTAACACTAAACCTAAACCCAAAACCCTAAAACCCTAAACTATAAACCCTAAATCATAAACCCTAAAACCTAAACACTAAACCCTAAACCCTAAACAAAAAAAGCCTAAACCCTAAACCCCAAACCCTTAACCATAAACCTTGAACCCTAAACTAACCCTAAAAAACTAAAAACTAAAATGTAAACTAAATAAAACCTAAAAATAAAAAAAAATAAAAAATTAAAAAAAGAAAAAAAAATAATAAAAGCATAAACTAAAACCTAAACCTAGACATAAACTTAAACATAAACCTAAAAGAAAATTAAATAAAATATAAAACTAAAATAAAAGAAAAGAAATAAAAAAACCAAACCTAACTAAAAAATAAAAAACTTAAATAAAGTAAACTAAACCAATAATAATAATAAACCCTAAAATAAAATAAAAAATAAAACTAAATAAAACCTAAACCTAAAAAATAAACCTAAAATAAAACCTAAACCATAATCTAAAAAAAAACCAAAACCTAAAAAAAAAAAACTTAAACCTAAACTAAAATAAACTAAACTAAAATAAATAAAACCTAAACCTAAACCTAAACTTAAACTAAATAAAATGAAATAAACTAAAAATAAACCTAAACATAAACTAAAATAAACCTAAAACAAAACATAAAATAAAACCTAAAACTTAAACCTAAAAAAAATAAAATAAAACCTAAACTAAACCTAAAAAAATAAAACCTAAAAAATAAAATAAAAATAAAACTTAACTAAAAAATTAACCAAAATATAATCCTAAACCTAAAAACTAAAATAAAATAAAAAATCCTAAACTAAAATAAATAAACCTAAAATAAATAAACCAAATTAAATAAAAGTAAAAATTAACCTAAATTAAAATAAAAAAATTAAAATAAACATAAATAAATAAAAAATAAACTAAATAAACCTAAACCTTAGAGTTTACTTAATTTAAAAAAAAAAACTCTAACCCTAAACCTATAACCCTAAACCCTAAATCCTAAACCCTAAAACCCTAAACCCTAAACCCTAAACCCTAAACCGTTAAACCCTAAATCCTAAATCCTAAACATAAAAACCTATAGCCATAAATCGTAAACCCTAAAAACCAAACCTTAAACCCTAAACCCTAAACCCTAAACCCCAAACCCTAGTCCCTAAACACCAAAACCTAAAGTTTAAACCTAAAATAAACCAAAAATTTAAAAATAAAACCTAAAGTTATATAAATTAAAAAATATAATTAAGAAAAACCTAAAATAAAACATAAACCTAAACTTAAACCTAAACTTAAACCTAAACTTAAAAAAATAAAATAAAACATAAAAACTAAACTAAAATAAAATAAATAAAAACATAAACTAAACTAAAAATAAAAATAAACCTAAAAATAAAAAACCTAAATAAAAAAATAAACATAAAATAAAAATAAAATAAACCTAAAATAAAATAAAATAAAAATTAAATAAAAACTAACCTAAAACATAAACATAAAAAAATAAAAAAACAAAAACCAAAACTTAAACTAAAAAACCTAAACCTAAAATAAACAAAATAAAATAAACCTAAACCTAAACTAAAATAAATTAAACTTAAACCTAAACCTAAAATAAACTAAACTTAAAAAAAACCTAAACTAAAATAAATAAACCTAAAATAATTAAATTAAACTAACTAAAAATAAAAAAATAAACCTAAATAAAAATTAAAAGTAAAATAAACTAAAATAAATAAAAAATTAACTAAATAAACTAAATAACCCAAAACCTATAAAATTTAAAAAAGAACATAAACCTAACCCTAAACCCTAAACCCTAAAACCAAAAATAAAAATAAACCTACAACTAATTTAAAGATAATAAACTAAAAAAAAAAAAAATCCTAAACCCTAAAGAACAAATAAAAAAAAAATAAAAAATATAAATAAAAGTCAATAAAACCCTAAATAATAAACCCTAAATAAAACCTAAACTAAACCTAAACCCTAAACCTAACTTAAACCCTAAATCCTAAAATTAAAACTAAACCCAAAATAAATGCTAAGCCTAAACCCTAAACCTAACTAACCCTAAACTAAAATAAAACCTAAACCCCAAACCCTAAATAAACCCTAAACCTAAACCCTAAACCATAAATAAAACCCCAAACCCTAAAAAAAAAAAAAACCTAAACTAAATAAAAACCTAAAAGTTAAAATTAAAATAATACTAAGAGATAATAAAAAAACTAAAAAATAAACTATAAACTTTATGTGTTACTTGGTTGATGAAACTAAAAGAAGAAATAATCTTTTCATTATAAAAAACCTAAACAAAAATAAAACCTAAACCCTAAACCCTAAACCCTAAACACTAAAAATAAAAAAATAAGATAAAATAATAAAAAATACACTAACCCTAAACCCTAAACCCTAAAACTCACCTTAAACCCTAAATCCTAAAACTATCCCGAAACCCTAAACCTTTAACCTAAGCCTAAACCCATAAACTATACCTAAACCCTAAACCCTAAACCCTAAACCTAAACACTAAACCCTAAACCTAAACCCTAAACCCTAAACCCTAAACCTAAACCTAAACCCCCTAAACTAAACCCTGATTTTGCCCAGGATCTCCCGAAAAGCTTCTTCCTCTGGCTGTATCTGCCCCCCATATGTGACGCCCTTGGATTAGATCAATGGCGAGTCTCTCAATCCTCGCCGACTCGCCTAAAGCTTCCTCCGACTCATAGGTTTTCGATTTGATTGCACCTAATGCACTGTTGTTAAATCATTCAAAGATGCTCTATCCGGTAAGATCTCTAGAATGCTTAAAATCTCATTTTGACATCTTATCGTGGATTGCCTGCGAATGTGTTCTGATCGATGTTGAGAAACTTGCTAAGCCCTTTGAGTTTGCTTTGGTAAATTCTCCCTTACGCCTAACTGATAATATTCTTTTCTTTCATAGTTTAAAATTATTAGGTACTTTCTCTATTGATCGATCCCCGCCACATTCTTATTCAACTCTCAAATGATTTAGATTACTGTGGGTTTTGCTCCATTCTTATTTTGTACATAATTGTCAAATGCGCTATTAAAATGGTCGCCCTCTTGATGTCAAAGAGAATCTCCCATTGTCCCTCTTTGGCTTGCTTTTCCTAACATGCTAATACAATGTCACTCATCAAGTATTTTTGTCGTTGGAGGCCTTTTTAGGCCTACAATAGACCAAGCAACGCCACTAGATCTAGGCCATCTGTCGTCAGATTCTCATGAGATAGACATCACAAAAAAAATATCCCAAAGAGGTTTGGATTGGCTCCAAAAAATTTGGATATAGTTAAAAGTCAAATTTGAAAATTTTCCTGCCTTTTGCACTCACTAAGATTCAGCACGATCACTAATGCTTTGTGCTTCATCCTAACCTCAAAAAAAAAATTTACCAGAATATGAATACCATTAAACTGGAAAACCACTACTCTAGCATATGTGCCTAAAATACTCAAAAGAACCTCTCCTCCTACACCTCCTACGACCTGCCTAGTGGAAAACTCTCTGACCTTGGTACTAAAACTTCCATTGAGGGGTGTGATGATACCAATGGCAACTTACCTAACCTCATCCCTACTAGTAATAATCTGGTTTCCCATGATAGCTCTTTGCTTAATTTAAATCCTATGAATGGTAGCCTTATATTGGACACCCAATTAAACAATTTGAATGAGAATCATATAATGGACCAAAACAATGATGACCCAATGACTTCTAACATATTGAGAAAGATATTTGTATTATGAATGGTGTTAGAACTTCCCATCTATTTCCTTTGTGAGTGATAATCAATTGAACCCAATTTCTCACACTATATCCGATAACGGAAGAAGGTGAAATCCCTTCTAAAACTTTGATAGATTCTTCTACTATTAACCCAAAAATCTATAACTCTCGATGGAGATAATTTGGACTCGATAGACCCTTTCAAATTGTTAAAAAAAAAAACCCTACAAAGCAAAATTTTCTAATAATAACCTCACTAGAACCACTTCTTTCTTCCACCCCTCACAAGTAATGTGTCATCATTTCTCTCTCTCTCTTTCCTTTCTTTTTCCTTTTTCCCTTTTGGTTGTCCCCTTATGATTAATTTTCTTATTTGGAATATCCGGGTTGTGGGTCTCTTCTGTCCACAATCGTTAGAGTCTTTGTCATGTTCATAATATCACTTGTTCTTTAAACCCTTCATTAATTCTTCTAAGATTGCTTTTGTCGCTAGATCCCTTGGTTTTCATAATTTCTTCTTTAATCTTAATAATAAAATTTGGTGCTTTTGGCACAAATCCATCACCATTTCCATCATTGATGATCTTGACCAATTTAATGTCAAAATCTCCTTAGGTGACTTATCGGCTTTTGGCTCTTTTATCTATGCTTCTTGTAATAGTGGTAGGAACATCCTTTGGAATCACTTCGCCTCTAACCTTCCCTGGTTGGAGGTGATTTCAATACTATCATAGCTAGTTCGAAAAGAAGGGGAGGATGTTCTCCTAACCTTCATTCCATGGAGGACTTCTCAAATATGATCCTTGATTGCAATCTGATCGACATTGGTTTCACTGGGTCTAACTTCACATGGCACAACTCTAGACTTTGGCTTTGATAGGACCCTTTTAATTCTCTTTGGATCAATCGGCCTACTACCATTGTTGAGCATTTGAGCGTAACTTTGTCCGACCATGCTCCTCTTTTGATTTCCTTCAAAATCCCCCCTAACCCGCCTACTCCCTCTCCTTTCAGATTTCAAAATATGTGGACCCAACATAGTGACTTCATCAATGTCGCTACCAATTGGATTGCCCTTGTTTCCCGGATAATTCTTAAAGGTATGACTCGCCTTTGGCTTAAGCTCAAAAGACTTAAACAAAATCTCAATTGGTGGAACAAACACATTTTAAAAACCTTTTACAAATCTTAAAGATATGGAACAAGAGGTTTGTTCTCTTGAAGAGGTCGTCAACGATCCCAAGAAACTTGAGGAGTTGAACATTGCCAAGAATAACTTGGTTAATTATCAAAACATGGAAGAAACCTATTGGCGCCAAAAAAAGCATAAGCAAACATATTGATGGTGACAAAACACTAGGTATTTTCATGCCATTTGTAATAAATAAAGCCTTAAACTCGATTAAGAAAATTAAGAACTCTAATGGTGAATGGATAACCGATAATAATGATATTAAGGATTCTCATACATCATTTCCAAACTTTATTAAATTCTAATTTGTTGGGAACTTTATCAAACACCCATCTTATCCCATGATTAATAGTGAGGATAATCATTTACTCACTATGTGTCCAAGAGGAGATTAGTAATACTCTTAAGAACATGAACACTCTGTTGTTAGCCCCGACGGCTATATACCCACTTTTTTCAAAGATTGTTGGCCATTTATTAAAACCGATAGTTGATGTCGTTATTGATTTCTTTGATGGCAATCCTATTCCCAAATACTTTTCAAGCACTTCTATTGTCCTTATTTCCAAAACTAACAATCAATCTTGGGGCATTTTAGACCGATTAGTCTTTGCACCTTTTTCAAAACTCATTGCTAAATTAATAAATAATAGGCTTAGCCCTTTGCTTCCTAAAATCATCTCCCAAATCAAACTGGTTTTGTTAAACACAGAGCAATATCAGATAATATTCTTCTTGCTCAAGAGCTAGTTCATGACATTGATGTCCCTTCTAGAGGAGGCAACATCTTATTCAAACTGGACATCGCTAAAGCCTTTGACAATCTCTCATGGGATTTTCTCTTTCAAATCCTGAATTTGTTTGGTTTTTCTGATAGTTTTATCCGGATTATAAAAAGGTGTATCACAAATTTCTGGTTTTCGGTTATCATGAATGGTGAGTCCATAGGTTTCTTTCCTTCTAGCCATGGTTTGAGGCAAGGTGACCCACTATCACTTTCTTTTATCATCGCTATTGAATATCCAAGGAGCCTTAATGATCTTTTCGCTAATAATCCTAATATGTCTTTTAAAACTCATGGAGGCTTTCCTATTTCTCATCTTAGCTTTGTAGATGATTTTATTATCTTCTGCAATGGCTCCCTTCAACATGTTAAAACCATTAAGAACCTTCTAAATGATTTTGGTAAAGTTAGTGGTCTTTTTCTTAATGAAGGAAAATGCAGTTTTATTCCTTCAACTAAGATTCCTCCTAATATACTTAACCAAATATCCGTAATTACTAATTTTAAGCAAAATCAACTTCCTCTTAATTACCTTGCTCTTTTAAAGGCCAAAAAAGATCACACCTTTTGATGATCTAATTCAAAAATTTCTAACAAAATCTCGGTTTGGGAATTTCATTTACTCTCTTCTAGGCTTACCTTGATCAAGAGCACTCTAAATTCCATGCCTATATACCTTCTTCAAACCATTGTGCCTACCAACTCTACCATCAATAGAATTGAGCGCCTCTTAAACAAATTTTTCTGGGAACCAATACCTCCTCTAAAAGAATGCACTGGTCATCTTGGTCTAAAAGTTGTGGTACTCTTGAAGAGGAGGTCTGGGATGTAAATCCATCAAAGAAGTTATCAATGCCTTCTCCTACAAACTTTGGTGGAATTTTAGGAGCAAAAATAGTCTTGGGAGAATTTCATGACTTCTCCGTGGTAAACATCCTCTCATTTGTCCCTTTAAATCGGTGATTCTCCTGTGGAGAAGACTTTGTTCTGTCAAATGGGATGTAATCCTTAATTTTTTGGGGCATAAACTCGCAATTCCTTTTGGCAAGACAACCTGGAGTGGTTGTGGATCCATTGATGACTTACTCTACACTCACTCCACTTCTGTTATTAGAGTTAATTCATTCTGGCAAAGCCACAAGTGGAACACTAATAAGATTACTGATTCTATTCCTTCCACTTTCTTAAATATGATTACTAATATTCCTATCACTCAACAATCATGATAGATTTTTTTAAGCTATCTCATAATGGGGATTTCAACCTTAAAATGTGTGGCTTCACACTAAAGACACTCGATTCTTCTATTGTGTTCTCCAAAATTTGGAATAACAATATCCCCTTCTTACTCTATTCTAACTTGGCATTATCCTAAAAAACTTTATTCTCTGGACTCTTTGTTGTGGGGTAAAGGGTTTTATTTACCCTCTAAATGTCAATGTTGTTCATATTGAGAATGTTAACCATGTTTTGTTAATGGGGCTATTGCCTCTAAAATTTGGATTTGGTATGACGATTTATTCAACACTGTCAATTTTAATTATTCTTTTACTTTATATCAACTTCTTGAAGTTTACTTTGACAATGCAATTAAAGGTCATATTAAAATCATAATCGCCATTACTCTTATTTGGTTCATATGGATGGACCAAATGAATCTAAACATCATGGGATTCATGAATCACATGAGGATTATTGCTAGAACTAAAACAAAATTTGTGACTTGTTAAAGCCAATTTAATTCATCACAAACATTTTAAAGGTCAGAATCGTAGCCAATAAATGGGCCTCAACCTTCCACCAACTATCAAATGATAGAATGGTTTTGGAAAAAACCTCTTGATCATATTATTAAAATTAATACGATGGCTCTGCCTCTCATAATGGCTCGTTGTGGAGGCATTTTCGTGGGATTCTAAGGTATAGTCCTATGTGCATTTGCTTATCCCCTTATTTCCAAAGACTATCCCTTATAATCGAGCTTATGGCACCCACAAAGCTCTAGAAATTTGTCTTCAAAATGGTCGGCTCAATATTTGGATAGAGGTGCTCTTCTATTGATTGACCTTTTGACTTCTACCAATATGAGCAATGGTACCTCCTCAAGCAAATTAGGGCTCTTCTCTCTCTCAACCGAATTTTACCATCACTCATGTTTGGCATGAAGGTAACGCCTCGGATTACCTTGCAAATCTGTAGATTAGATCATCTTCTTTGATCAATTTACATTACCCAAATACTTATGGTCCGTTAACTTGGACAATTGGCTTCCTTACCTCTAATTCTCCTCTCGCCTCCTTTTTTTGGTTTTCTGCTTCCTTGTTTCTTTATGGATACTCCTCATAGATACCATTGCTTTTCATGTGCTTTGCCATAACTTGGCTTCTTTATTCCTTCTCCTTTAGTTGGAAGAATTGCTTTTGGCATTTACATATTATGGGCGATGTTGAACTATATGCACATCAATATCTTGAATTGGAATTCAGTTGAGCCTTGTGTTACATGTTACTGGTTTTATAACTACAATCCCACTTGGGACTTTAATTTCATTGATACATTCATTTCTAAACCTGAGAGAATTAACCATCGCTTGAGGAAGTTATCTATTTTGATGGGCTTAGATTTTAGTACTAACTTCTTTAACTAGTTTTTTCTCTCGACAATATGGTTTGGAACATTGCTACTACCTATGTTGCTTCTAGTAACGGATTAGTGCATGTCTTTAATTTTATTTTGATGATTATAGTATTTCTTTTGTGATGCTTACATTCTTGGGACTCTTTCCTCCTTAAAGGCCTAATTCATAAAGGTTTTAATACTTATGCTGAAAGGATTTTGGTTGGCTATTGGGCTTCAAGACTTTCTGTGCTATCCTTGCTTATATAATGCTTAACCTCGATGCTTTCGCAAGGGAAGAAATTGTAATACCTGGTCTCTTTTAATGGTTATTTTGGTCTCAGAATCCTAAAATGGATTGGGCTTAATTACTTTTGGGTTTTGAGGTTTGTCATCATGGTTGTTTGTTGATTTGTTTGTTGATTTGGTTTTTAATCAATTTTGGCCAGATTTTTTCCGCCGCTTCTCCCGCTCTCCCCGCTTTTTTGCCATCTTGTCAAGTTTGTTTTTGGACCTTATTGTCAAAATTCTGCGTAATGATGTCTTCTATATCCTTTGAAGAATGGATTTCCTTATTATCGCTCCTTGGTTCTTAGTGTTTACCCGCTCTTCTATTTTATTGCTCTTGTTGTTAACATTTGGGTTGATGTTGGACTTACTACAATTGTTTTCACCCTTGCTTTGAGGAGATCATGAAAATTAGACCATTCTACTTTCTATATAACCAATGGTCATCCTATATGCCTACATTATGATGCCAATATCCTTGGCAATCGCTTAATGTGACAAAGCAACCCGCATCAATTATTTGCTCTATCGTTGAAAACCTATTGGTTGCAATTTTTTATTGTTATTTTTGCTATTTGGGATATCCTCCTCTACACTAATATCTCTTTGCGTAAATGGAATTGTGTTATTTTTTTCAATACTAGTCTTGCTTTCTGCTTCTTCCATGATCGCAGTTTGGAGTTTGTCAAGGGATTATCATTGTGCATCCGAGATTGTGGGTAAAAATTGTCCATGCCGCTATTTTCTGATTATTGATTGCTAACACTGGATGTTGTTGCTTTTCCTTGTTGTTCTCATCCTATGCTATGATTGGAACATGTACAACTTGAAGCATTTCTTTGTTATGCTTGGAATTAATCAATGATTTATCTTATATGCATAATTGTTATTGACAAACCCATGGTTATTATTGTCATTACCCTTGCGTAATTGTTATGGTTAATAAGCATCCTATTAATCGACCGATTTCTCTCAATGTCACTTACTGATGGATAGGCTTATGGTGGGGAGCCATTATCTATATCATTTTACATATATGTTTATGGGTGGAATCTTGGTTATAACGCCTTGTTGGTTGGCTGATCCGATCAATACCCACCTTATCTTTTGGATTATTTTGTACTTTCCTCTATCAAGTTCTTGATTGCTTGGTAGATTTTGCAAACCACCTTAGGTTTATTATGCCTATCATTGGAATTCATTGATCTACCTTTTCTGCTACTATTTACTACATCCTTTATCTGTCAAACTTGTATCTATTGTTTTGATTATACTGGATGAGTGGCATCATGGCAAGTTAACTAGTTTTTTCTATTTTGGTTGTCTCTTGTCTTGGAGATTTACCTTTTGTTTTACCTTGTCGCTTTCTTTTCTTGTTGGTTGTAGAATTTCGTGGTCTCAAGCCCCGAAAGTCGCTCGACATTGTCGACGATGGTGAGGGTTTTGGTGATTTCTTTCGATTTGCCTTGATAACTATTTTTATGCTTTATTTATTTGTTTATCTATTATTGCCATGTCTACTGATTGAGGAGTTTTATGGCCAATTTGTATCTTCCTATCTTGATGTTGCCGTCTTAACTATTGCTGTTTTCTGGATTTTAATGTTGAGACTCATCCCAATTCACTTGTTATTTTTTTTTATGGTGGGTTCCAATGTTGTATTAGTGTTTGTGTTGGCTGATTTCTGCATTTTATCTCCTATTTTTCGACCGCATCACCTACTTTTTGTCTCAGTGCCTTATGAGCGCTTACTCAATGAATGGTTATAGTCCCCTTCTACCGGATGTTGTTGCCTTTGCCTTTGTTCTCTGATTGATTGTTGATCCGGATTATCCGAATGGGGCCCAATGTCGCTATTGGAGCGCCGCCTAACAATTTTTTTCTGGGTGCTTATTTTGGTTGGTTGCGTTCATTCCTGGTTGACCTATGCTATCTTCCTTACTATTGCTTTCTCCGTGACATTAATAAGGGGATTGTTTTTTTCAGACCAAAAGATTCATTTACATATCATGTGATTGGGATGGTGTTAAGTATAAGCTCATTGACTTATTTAATGGTTCAACAAGTTGTCTCCTCATAATTTTCTTATGGAGGGATTATATGTAACTATTTTCTTTCGAATATGGCTATTCATGAGACTCGCTAAGATGGCTCACTCACTGTTTATGTATTCTCATGTCAAGATGACTATATTGATGATATTTTTCTTGAATGAGACTCCTTATCCTTCATCTCTTAAATTACCTATATATTTTAGATATGATTTTGCTTAGTTTGCGTGTAATAAAGCTCACAAGAATATCAACAACTGGTGCTTCCTTCACAGTTTGTTGGCTATGATGGTCGTGATGATCTCACTCCCTATTGGTTGAGTAGCTCATGTGATGTAACCCTTCAAGTTTGGATGCTCATACTTGCATGCCCCAACAGATGTGATTGAGCTGAGCCTTCTATATCACAATTCCTTTCTAACATACTCATATTATGTTATTTTCCTCTAACCTTTTGTCAGATACCTTAACTGCTCTAATCTCCTCTTATTATAACTTTGTGATTCTCTCCTTCTTTCGTGCTCCATTATCATGCATTCCACATCCTCGAGCATTGGCCTTCATCTTACTTTAGCTTATTATGTTAATCATCTTGTATCTTTTGATTGTTTTATGCTTTCTTTTACTCTTGGATGTACTTAGATGGGGATTTACTCCTTAGGCTAATTTTGAGCAGTACTAGAGTTTATCCCCTTTAAGGACCTTGTAACCCTGTGGCAATAAAATACCTACATTGGGCTTCCCTTAAAAAAAAAAACTCTAAACCCTAAACTTTAACCCTAAACCATAAAACCCTAAACCCTAATCCCTAAACCATGAACCCTAAAAACCTAAAAACCTAAACTTAAACTAAATAAAACCTAATAATAAAATAAATAAATAAATAAAACCTACAACTAAATAAAATAAAAAACAAAATAAAATAAAAACCTAAACTAAAACATAAACCTAAACCTAGACATAAAATAAAATAAAAAATAAAAATAAACTAAAAGAAAATAAATAAAAACCTAAACTAAATTGAAAAATAAATTAAACCTTAGAATAAAAAATATCAATAAAAAACAAACTAAACGTAAAATAAAAATAAAATAAACCTAAAATAAGATAAAATAGAAACCTAAACCTAAAAGACAAACCTAAAAATAAATAAAAAATAAAACATAAAACCCTAAACAAAAAAAAACTAAACCTAAAATAAAAATATAATCAACAAAATAAAATAAACCAAAACCTAAACTAAAAAAAATAAAACCTAAACCTAAACCTAAAATAAACTAAACTTAAACTAAATAAAATAAAATAAACTAAAAATAAACCTAAACCTAAGCTAAAAAATAAAATCTAAACACAAACTAAAATAAAAACCTAAAGCCTAAAGAGAAAAAAATAAAATATAAACTTAAACCAAAACCTAAAAGTCAAAAATATAACCTAAACCTAAAAGATAAAATAAAAATAAAACTCAACTAAAAAACTAAACCTAAACCTAAACCAAAAAGATAAAGTAAAATAAAAAACTAAACTAAAAATAAATAAATGAAAAATAAATAAACAAACCTAAATAAAAATAAAAAATAAAATAAACTAAAATAAATAAAAAATAAATTAAATAAACTAAATAAACATAAACCTACAAGTTTACTTAATTATAAAAAATAAATAAACCTATACCATAAATCTTAAACCCTAAACCCTAAATCCTAAATATACAACATTAAACCTACAGCCTTAAACCCAAAAACCTAAACCCTAAACCCTAAAAAACCCGAAACCTAAAACTCTAAACCTTAAACCCTAATCCGTAAACCCTAAACTCTAAACCCTAAACCCTAAAAAGCATAAACCATAAAAGCAATCCCTATACCTAAACCATGTTTGAGCTTATTTTATGAAAGTTAATCTTAAAGAAGTCTAAGAGGTTGAGAATACAAAGTTGGTGCTCGCCATGTTGGTATTGTTGCACCTATTGATGTTGTGGTTCCTGTAGAATTGGTTTGGATCCTTCACACTTTCTTCCAAACATAAATTATCGGTTGAGCTAATTAAAATCTTAAGGTGGGATCTTAGACGCCAAACTGCCATTCTCTTATGGCCATCATCCTAAATGATGATAAAAACCCCAAAAGCTTGACCTCACTAATGATAATCTCATCAAGAAGTTTTTGGCAACCCTTTAAATGATCACATCTCTCTCACTGGCCCTCTCTTATCCCACCTAAAATGTCCCATGTTCATCAACGATACAAGAATGTCCTCACCATCAATTATTAATTAACCTAAAGGTTATGGAGTTTGAAAGATCCTAGTAAATTTGATGTCTAATCTACTCCTTACCGCTTCTATTGGTCCATAAATGGAAGAGAAGGAGGAAGAGCCTGCTAAGCAATCTGATGATGATATGGGTTTCTACTTGTTTGACAAAGCTTTGTTGTCCTTCTATAAAATAAATTTTATTATCTTTAGGAGTTAAATTAAAAATACTCTTAAATTTTGAATTACATTTTATTTTATCCATAATTAGTTAAGGATAATGTCATATCCTATTTGGTAATTATCTAAAACCATTTGTGTTAAAATTAAAAAAAAAACCTAAACCCTAAACCCTAAGCCTTAACAGTAAACCATAAACACTAACACCAAACCCTAAACCTAAACCTAAAGTAACTAAATAAATTAAAAAAAATAAACATGAACCCTAAAACCTAATAAACCCATGCCTAAACCCTAAAATGGGCGAATACAATACATCACCACAACCGTGCCTAAAAAATGGAGGCTAAAGGTGGTGGTAATTGTAAATATCTAACCTGGATATGGAGGTGGTGGTCTAAAGTAGTGGTAGGTAGGAGCAACAAGGTTACTAATGATGGAGGGAGAGATCAAGGATATGATAGTGATCCACTCAGACTGTGGTAACTAGAGAAACCAAAAAATAATCAATAAATAACTAAATGTCTTTATAAAGAGTAGTTATTAATTTGATTTCCATGCTCATTTTTGATCTCTCAAAAAACTGTGTTACTTGGTTGATGAACCAAAAGAAGAAATGTTGAATTTGAATGTGTTCTCTATTAAAACCAAAAAACCTAAACAAAAAACTTGAACCCTAAAAAACCTAAACCTAAAATAAAAAATAAAAATAACCTAAACCCCCTAAAACTAACCCTAAACCCTAAACCCTAAACCTAAATAAACCCTAAACCCTAAAACCCTAAACCCTAAACCCTAAACCCTAAACACAAAATCCTAAACCCTAAAAAAACCCTAAACCCTAAACCCTAAACCCTAAACCCTAAACCCTAAACCCTAAACTCTAAACCATAAACCTTAACCCTAAACCCTAAACCCTAAAAGCATAAACCCTAAAACCCTAAACCATAAACCTAAACCTTAAACCCTAAACAATAGTAAACTATTTGATAACTGAGAAAAGAACACTATAACTAAGTCTAAGAGAACTAGTTCTGGTTTTAATTTGCTCTATGTGTGCTCATTTTTTATCTATGTCATCGCTTCTATCCTAAAAACATGAGACTTATAAATCAGAAGAAGAAATATTGAATTTGAATTTCTTCTCTGTTAAAAAAAATAAAAGCCCTAAACCCTAAACTAAAACCTAAACCTTAAACCTAAAACCTAAGCCCTAAAAATACATAAAAAATAATAACTAAACCCCTAACCCTAAAACTAACCCTAACCTAAACCCTAAACCTTAAAACCCTAAACCAAACCCTAAATAAACCTAAACCATAAACAATAAACCCAAAACCTAAACCCTAAACCCTAAAAAAAACCTAAAACCTAAACCTAACCTAAATAAAACATAAAATAAAATAAATAAAAACCTAAACCTAATAAAAAAATAAAAAAATAAATAAATAAAACCTAAACTAAAACCTAAACCAAAAAAATAAAATAAAATAAAAAAATAAAAAAATTAAATTAAATAAATAAGTAAACCTAAACTAAACTAAAATATAAAATAAACCTAAAAATAAAAAACCTAAATAAAATAAAAATAAAATAAAACTAAACCAAAAAAATAAACCTAAAAAATAAACCTAAAAATAAAACCTAAAAATAAATAAAAAATAAAACTTAAACCCTAAACTAAAAAAATCCTAAATCTAAAATAAACAAAATAAAATGAACCTAAACCTAAGCTAAAATAAACTATACTTAAATAAATAAAACCTAAACCTAAACCTAAAATAAACTAAACCAAACCCTAAAATAAATAAAATAAACTAAACCTTAAACTATAAAACCAAAATCTAAAATAAAGAAAATATAAAAAACCTAAACCTAAACTATAATAAACTAAACTAAAATAAATAAAACCTAAACCTAAACCTAAATAAACTAAACCTAAACCTTAAACTAAATAAAATAAAATAAACTAAAAATGAACCTAAAACTAAACAAAAAAATAAAACCTAAAATAAAAATTTAAAATCTAAAGCTAAAAAAAATAAAATAAAAACCTAAACCTAAACCTAAAAATAAAAAAACCTAAACCTAAGAAATAAAATAAAAACAAAACTAAACTAAAAAAAACATAAGCCTAAATCTAAACCTAAACCTAAACCTAAAAAAATAAAAAAAACCTAAACTAAAATAAATAAATAAAAAATAAAATAAACAAAATAAAATAAAATAAATAATATAAATTAAAATAATAAATATAAACTAAATATACAAAACCTAAACTAATTTAAACCTAAATAATAAAACCTAAACCTAAACCCTAAACTTAAACCTTAAACCTAAATCTAAATCTAAACCTTAAACCCTAAACCCCAAACCCTAAACTTACCCCTAATCCTCAACACTAAACCTATAATCCTAAACATTAAACCTAAACCTAAACTAAAGAAACCTAAAATCCTCTACCTAAACCCTAAACCTAAACCCTAAAACTAAATCCTAAACTATAAAAATATTCTAAAATTAAACCCTAAAACCCTAAACCCTAAACCCAAAAACCTAAACTAAACTAAACTAAACTAAACTATAAACCTAAACTAAAAAATTAAATAAACTAACCTAAATAAACCTAAACTAAAACCCTAAACCCTAAACTAAACCTAAACTATAAACTAGCTCTAAAAAAACCCTAAATAAACTAACTAAATAAACTATAAACCTTAAACCCTAAACTTAAAATAAACTAAACCCTAACTAAACTAAAATAAAAAAACCTAAACCTAAAGTAAATAAATTATAAACCCAAAACTAACCATAAACCAACAAACCCTAAATAAAATAACTAAACCTTAAATCCTAAACCCTAAACCTAAACCCTAAACCTAATCTAAACCCTAAACCTAAAATAAACCCAAACCCTAAACCCTAAAACCCTAAACCTAAACCCTAAACCTAACTAAAATAAATCCTAAACCTAACCTAAACTTAAAGTAACTAAATAAATTAAAAAAATAAACCTAAACCCTAAAACCTAACAAACCTAAACCATAAACATAAGAATGGGCAAAACATTAATGGAAGGAACATCATATTAACTAAGTCTAGTAATGGAAAGGCAAATCAAAATGGGGATCGGAGGTAATGGAGGTGGTGAGAATAAAGGTTATAAATAAAAATGAGGTTACTGGTGGTGGAAGGAGATTATATGATGGTGGATTTAAGAGGCCTAAAATTGGAGAAATTAAGAATGGCGATCCGACCGCTTCTTATGGAACTATGTCATTATAATAGATGATTCTAATCTATTATTTTACTCTATTTTATACTATGTCAAATAAAACTTGGTTGATGAAATCAAAAGAAGAAATGTTAACCCTAAACCCTAAAACCTAAACTAAACCCTAAAAAAAATAAAAAATTAAAAACCCTAAACCTAAACCCTAATCCTAAAAAAAATTCTAAACCTAAAACCCTAAACCCTAAACCATAAATCTTAAACCCTAAACATTAAAACCCTAAACCCTAAACCTTAAAACCTACAACCCTAAACCCTAAATCCTAAACCCCAAACCCCAAACCATAAAACCAAAACCCTAAACACTAAACCCTAAAACCTAAAAACCTAATCATAATCTAAATAAAACTAAAATAAAATACATAAATCTTAACATAAATAAAAAAACTAAACTAAAACCTAAACCTAAATCAAAACCTAAACCTAAACCTAAACTAAAATAAAATAATAAAATAAAATTTAAACTAAATTAAAATAAAATAAATAAAACCAAAACTAAACTTAAAAAAAATAAACCTAAAAATAAAACCTAAAATAAAAACTAAACAAAAAATAAAATAAACCAAAATAAAATTAAATGAAACCAAATAAAAGCCTAAACCTAAAAAATAAACCTAAAAATAAAACTTAAAATACATAAAAACTAAAACCTAAACCTAAAACTAAAAAAGAACATAAACTTAGAATAAATAAAATAAAAGAAAGCAAAACCTAAACTAAAATAAGCTAAAATAAATTACATAAAACCTAAACCTTAACCTAAAATAAACTAAACCTGAACCCTATACTAAATAAAATAAAATATACTAAAAACCTAAACTAAACTAAAAAAATAAAACCTAAAAAATAAACCTAAATTAAAACCTAAAACCTAAACCTAAAAAAAAATAAAATAAAGACCTAAACCTAAACATAAAAAATAAAAAATAAACTAAACCTAGAAAATAAAATAAAAGTAAACTAAACTAAAAAATAAACAAACCAAAAAAACCCAAAACATAAAAAAATAAACTAAAATAAAAACTTAAATAAAAAATAAAAAACTAAAATGTATAAACTAAACTAAATAAACTAAAGAATAAACATAAATAAAAATCAAAAATAAAATAAGCCAAAATAAAAAAATAAACTAAATAAATTGAATAAAGCTAAACCTTTTGATTTACTTAATTAAAACTAAACCTAAACCTAACCTAAACCCTAAATCCTATACCTAAACCTAAACCCTAAAAATAAAATAAACCCTAACCCTAAACTAAACTAAACCCTAACTCCAACCCTAAACACTAAACCCTAAACCCTAAACCTAAAAACTATAAACCTAAATCAAATCTAACTAAACTAAACTCTAAACTAACCCTATACCTTAAGCTAACCCTAAACCCTAAATCCTAAAGCCTAACCACTAAAACCTAAACCCTAAACCATAAACCCTAACTAAAACTTAAACCCTAAAATCATAAAACCTAAACTAAAATTAAAAATAAATAAACCTAAATTAAACTAAAATAAAATAAACCTAAAAAAATAAAGAACTTAAAAAATAAACTAAATAAACTAAATAAACAAAAGTAGAAATGTTGAATCTGAATTTTTTCTGTCATAAAAAAAACCCCAAAAACACTAAACACTGAACTAAAAATTGAACCTTAAACCTATAACATAAACCTTAAACCCTAAACCCTAAACCCTAAAAACCTTTAAAACCCTAAACCATAAATCCCTAAACCCTAAACCCTAAACCCTAAACTCTAAACCTAAATAAAACTAAAACCCTAAATTAAACCCCAAACTAAACCCTACACCCCAAACCCTAAACCCTAAACTTTAAACTAACCCTAAACCCTAAACCTAAACTAAATAAAGCTTAAATATAAAACATATAAAAAATCTAAACCAAAATAAAATAAAAACAAAAACTCAATTCTAAACCTAAACCTAAACCTAAACCTAAATAGAAAATAAAATAAAAATAAAAACTAAACTAAAATAATATAAATAGAAACCCATTCTAGACTAAAAAAACCTAATTAAAATAAAAACCTAAACCTAAAAAATAAACCTAAAAATAAAAATAAAATAAAACTAAACCTAAACTAAAATAAATTAAACTAAAATAAATAAAACCTAAACCTAAACAGAAAAAAAACTAAACCTAAACCTATACTAAATAAAATATATTAAACTAAAAATAAACCTAAACATAAACTAAAAAATAAAACCTAAAAATAAACATAAAATAAGAACCTAAAACCTAAACTTAAGAAAAGAAAATAAAAACCTAAACCTAAACCTAAAAATAAAAAATAAAACCTAAATAAAAAAAATAAAATAAAAACCTAAACCTAAACCTAAAAATAAAAAAGAAAATCTAAACCTAAAAAAGAAAATAAAAAAAAACTCAACTAAAAAATAAACATAAACTTAAGCCTAAACCTAAAAAACAAACTAAAATAAAAAACCTATACTAAAATAAATAAACCTAAAAAAATAAACTAAATTAAATTAAAATAAAAAATAAACATAAATAAAATAAAATAAACTAAAATAAAATAAATAAAAATATAAGTAAAACAAAAGAAGAAATGTTGAATATGAATTTGTTCATTTAAAAGTAAAACCCAAAAAACCCTAAACTAAAAAATCCTAAATAAAACCAAAACCTAAACCCTAAACCTAACCCAAAACCTAAACCCTAATCCCTAAACCTTAAAACCCTATACCCTAAACCCTAAACCCTAAACACTAAACCATAAAACCTAAACCCTAAACCCTAAACTGTAAACCCTAAACCCTAAACCCTAAATCATAAACCCTAAAAAAATCCTAAACAATAAACCCTAAACTGCAAACACCAAACCCTAAACCCTAAACTTACCCTAAAAAGCTAAAAATTGAAATCTAAACTAAATAAAACAAAAAAAAATAGAAAAATTTAAACTAAAAGAAAATATTAAACTAAAACAAATTAAAACATAAACTAAAATTTAAACCTATACCTAAACCTAAACGTAAACCTAAATAGAAAATAAATAAAAAGCTAAACTAAACTAAAAAAAAATTAAATAAAGTAAAAGACTAAACCAAAAATAATAATAAAAAAAACAAACCTAAAATACAATAAAATAAAAACTAAATAAAAACCTAAATTAAATAATAAACCTAAAATAAAACCTAAACCCTAAACTAAAAAAAAAAACAAAACCTAAAATAAAAATAAAATAAACCTAAACCAAACCTAAAATATACTAAACTAAGAATAAATAAAATATAAACTTAAACCGAAAATAAACTAAACCTAAACCAAAACATAAACTAAATAAAATGAAATAAGTTAAAAATAAACCTAAACATAAACTAAAAAATAAAACTTAAAAATAAACATAAAATAAAAACCTAAAACCTTAACCTAAAAAAATAAAATTAAAACATAAACCTAAACCTAAAATAAAATATAAAACTGAAGCCTAAAAATAAAATAAAAATAAAACTAAACTACAAGATAAACCTAAACCTAAACCTAAATCTAAAAACTAAACTAAAATAAAAAAAACCTAAATTGAAATAGATAAACTTAAAATAAATTAACTAAATTAAATAAAAATAAAAATAAACCAAAATAAAAATAAAAAACTAAAAAAAACTAAAATAAATTAGAAAATAAAGAAAATAAACCTCAACCTATGAGTTTACTTAATTTTTTAAAAAACTCTAATCCTAAACCTATAACCCTAAACCCTAAATCCTAAATGCTTAAACCCTAAACACTAAACCCTAAACCATTAAACCCTAAACCCTAAACCCTAAACCCTAAACCGTAAACACAAAAACCTATAACCCTAAATCATAAACCCTAAACACCAAACCCTAAACCATAAACCCTAAACCCTAAACCACAAACCCTAATCCCTAAACACTGAAAACCTAAAAACCTAAACCTAGACTAAATAAAACCTAATAATTTGAAAAAATAATAAAAAAACCTAAAGCTAAATAAATTAAAAAAATATATAATAAATAAAAACCTAAACTAAAACCTAAACCTAAACCTAAACCTAAACTTAAACCTAAGCCTAAATAAAATAAAATAAACAAAAAAACTAAACTAAAATAAAATAAATAAAAACCTAAACTAAACAAACCTAAACCTATCGATTTACTTAATTTATAAAAAACTCCCTAAACCCTAAACACTAAACCCGAAACCATAGTTCCAAAACCTCAAACCCTAAACCCTACAACTAACTGTAAACCTTAAAAAATCCTAAACCCATAATCCTAAACCCTAAGCTAACCCTAAACCCTATGCTAACCCTAAATCTATAACCCTAAACCCCAAAACTAAAAACCCTAAACCCTAAACCCTAAACCCTAAAACTCTAAAGCCTAAAACACTAAACCCTAAACGCTAAACCCTAAAAACCTATAACCTAAACTAAATAAAACCTAACAATAAAATAAATTACAAAACTTAAACCTAAATAAAATAAATAAAATAAAATAAAATAAAAACCTAAACTAAAACCTAAACCTAAACCTAAAAATAAAATATAATAAACTAATATAAAATAATTAATAACCTAAATTAAACTAAATAAAATAAAATAAAATAAAACTAAATCTAAAATAAAAATAAAATAAACCTTAAAAAACTAAATAAAAGCATAAACAAAAAAGGCCTAAAAATAAATAATAAATAAAACTTAAACCCTAAACAAAAAACCTAAACCTAAAATAAAAATAAAATAAATAAAATAAAATAAACCTAAACCTAAACTAAAATAAACTAAACTAAAATAAATAAAACCTAAGCCTAAACTTAAAATAAACTAAACCTAAACCTAAACTTAATCTAAATAAAAAAATAAACTAAAAATAAACCTAATCCTAAACTAAAAAATAAAATCTAAAAATAAGCCTAAAATAAAATCAGAAAATCTTAACTTAAAAAAATAAAATAAAAATCTAAACCTAAAAATAAAAATAAAAAATAAAAGCTAAACCTCAAAAATAAAATAGAAATAAATCTCAACTAAAAAATAAACCTAAAACTAAAAAATAAACTCAAATAAAAAACCTACATTAAAATAAATAAACCTAAAATAAATAAATTAAACTAACTAAAAATAAAAAATAAACATAAATAAAAATTAAAATTAAAATAAACTAAAATAAATAAAAAATCCACTAAATAGTATAAATAACCCAAAACCTAATGATTTATTGAATTTAAAAAAGAACATAAACCCTAAGCTAAACCCTAAACCCTAAACCCTAAAAAATATAAAAAAAAAACTTAAACCTACAGGTTTACTTAATTTAAAAATAAACCTAAACTAAAACCTGAACCCTAAACCCTAAATCCTAATAAAATAAAATAATAAAAAAGAATAAATATAAAGTCAATAAAAAAACCCTAATCCTAAAACTAACCCTAAACCTACAATCCTAAAACCCAAAACCCCAACCTGAAAATTGTAAACCCTAAATCCTAAATCCTAGACCCTAAACCCTAAACGAAACACCATAAACCCTAAAGCCTAAACACCTAAGGCACTAAAAACCCTCAACTAAGAGGTCCCTAAACGTGTGTGAGTTTGAGATTAAATTTGCTTAAATGTCCCAAAAAAAAACCCTAAAGCCTAAACCCTAAACCCTAAACTCTAAACCCTAAACCCTAACCCTAAACCCTAAACCCTAAAACCTACAACCCTAAAACCTAAACCTAAACTAAACCTAAAACCTAAAACCTAAATAAAAAACCTCTAAACTCCTAAACTACCAGGGAGAGATCGTGGATATGATGGTGGATCCCGCCACTGAGAGGCGGGTAGTTCTGAAGGAATTGGAGAAACTTTATGTGTTACGGTTGATGAAAACTAAAAGAAGAAATGTTGAATATGAATTTTCTTTGTTAAAAAAAATAAAACCCTAAACCCTAAACTAAAACTTGAACCCTAAACATAAAGCCTAAACCCTAAACCCTAAAAAAATAAATAAAAATTAAAAAAAAACTAACCCTAAACCCTAAACCCTAAAACAAACCTTAAACCCTAAACCCTAAAACTAAACCTAAACACTAAACCTTTAACCTTTAGCCCTAAACATTTAATCCTAAAACCCTAAACCCCAAACCCTAAACTCTAAACCCTAAACCCGAAACACTAAACCTAAAATCCTAAACCCTAAACCCTAAAACCTAAATCCTAAACCTAAACCCTAAACCCTAAACCCTAAAACCCTAAACCACCATAAACCCTAAAAACCTAAAAACCTAAAAACCTAAACCAAAACTAAATAAATCCTATTAATAAAATTAAGAAAAAAAACTTAAAACTAAATAAAATAAAATAACATAAAATAAAAGAAAAACTTAAACTAAAACCAAAACCTAAACCTAAAAATAAAACAAAATAAAAAATAAAAATAAACTAAAATAAAATAAATAAACACTCAAACTAAACTAAAAAATAAAATAAACCTTAGAATAAAACCTAAATAAAATACAAACTAAACATAAAATAAAAATAAAATAAACCTAAAAAAAATGAAACCTAAAATAAAAATATAGTAAATAAAATAAAATAAACCAAAACCTAAACTAAAATAAATAAAACCTAAATATAAACATAAAATAAACTAAACATAAACCTAAAACTAAACTAAATAAAATAAAATAAACTAAAAATAAACCTAAACCTAAACTAAAAAATAAAATCTAAAAATAAGCTAAAATAAGAACCAAACACCTAAATAGAAAAAAAAATAAAATATAAACCTAAACCTAAACCTAAATGTCAAAAATATAAGTTAAACCTAAAGGATAAAATAAAAATAAAACTCAACTAAAAAATAAACCTAAACCTAAACCTAAAAGATAAAGTAAAATAAAAACTCTAAACTAAAAATAAATAATCAAAAATAAATAAGCTATACTAAATAAAAAAAATAAACCTAAATAAAAATAAAAAATTAAAAAAACTAAAATAAATAAAAAATAAAGTAAATAAACATAAACCTATGAGTTTACTTAATTTAAAATGTAAAAAGAACCTAAACCATAAATCTTAAATCCCAAACCCTAAATCCTAAACATACAATGTTAAACCTACAACCCTAAACCCTAAACCCTAAAAAACCCTAAACCCAAAACCTTAAACCTTAAACCCTAAACTATAAACCCTAAACTCTAAACCCTAAACCTTAACACTAAACCATAAACCCTAAAAGCATAAACCGCAAAATCCTAAAGCCTAAACCCTAAACCATGATTGAGCTAATTTTTATGAAAGCTGATCTTAAAAATGTCAGCGAAGAGGTTGAGAAATACAAAGTTGGTGCTCTTGCCCATGTTGGTCTTGTTGCACCTATTGATGTTATGGTTCCCCCAAGCAGCATTGGTTTGGATCTTTCACAGACCTTTTACTTCTAGGTTATGTTGAAATTATCACCCCGATTGAGCTAATTAAAAAAGTATGGGATCTTGAGGTCGCTCTCACTAAGTCCGGACTAGGCCATTCTCTTATGGCCTTATCATCCGGTATGATATGGTTGAGTTCACTGGTGCTTGACCTCACAAAAGATGATCTCATCGATAAGGTTTTGGAAACCCTTTTAATGATCACTTCTCTCTCACTGGCCCTCTCTTATCCCGCCCTTATTGTAGCATCCCATATGTTGATAAACACTTACAAGAATGTCCTCACCATAATGATTGTCACTGATTACACATACCGATAGGTCGAGAAGGTTAAGGAGCATTTGAAAGATACTAGCAAATTTGATGTGGCTGCTATGCCTGATCCTTCTACTATTGGCCTGACTGCTATAATGGAAGAGAAGAAGGAAGAGCCTACTGAGCAATCTGATGATGATATGGGTTTCTGCTTATTAGACTAAGCATTGTTGTCCTTCTATAAAATCAAATTTTATTATCTCTAGGAGTTAAATCAATTTTTGAAATACTATTTTTGTGAATTTTTTAATTACATTTTATTTTATTCTATTTTATTAGTTATTAGAGGATAATGTCTTATTTGATTTGGTAATTTCTTGTCTATTATGGAATCATTTAAGTTTAAAATTAAAATAACCTGAACCCTAAACCCTAGGTCTTAACAGTAAACCATAAACCCTAAACACCAAACCCTTAACCTAAACCTAAACCTAAAGTAAGTAAATAAATTAAAAAATAAACCTGAACCCTAAAACCTAATAAACCTAAGCCTAAATCCTAAGAATGGGCAGAACCTTGACAGCAGGAACATCACCATCAACTAGGCTAATTCTTGATCTAGCGGTGGAGGCAGAGGCAGAGGTGGCGTTAATCATAGTGTTGGTGGGGGATCTAGAGGTGCTGGTGGATATGGAGGTGGGAGGAGCAATGGAGGTTACAACCATGGAGGTGGCGGAGGGAGAGATCGGGGATATTATGGTGGATCCCTCTACTCGAGTGGCCAGGGTAGTTCTGATGGGAACTAGAGAAACTGAAGAAAGGCCGATCTGGTATGCTACTTATGGAACTGTGTCTTTATAGAAGAGATGATTCTAGTTATCTAGGGCTTTTCATTTGCTCTATGCGTGATCATTTTTTATCTATGTCATTGCTTGTTTCTTAGAAAACATGGTGTGTTACTTGGTTGATGAAATTGAGAAGAAGAAATGTTTAATTTGAATTTGTTCTCTATTAAAAAAAACTAAACTCATTAAACCCTAAACTAAAACTTGAACCCTAAACACTAAACCCTAAACCCTAAACCCTAAACTCTAAAAATTAAAAAAATTAAAAAATCCTAGCCCTAAACCTACAACCCTAAACCCTAAATCCTTAACACTAAAACCCTAAACCCTAAACCAGTAGACCCTAAACACTAAACCCTAAACCCTAAATTGTAAACTCTAAACCTTAAACCTTAAACCTAAACCCTAAACTCTAAAAGCATAAACCCTAAAACCCTAAACCATAAACCTAAACCCTACACCCTAAACCGCAAATACTAAACCTAAACTTAAAGTAATTAAAAAAAATTTACGGCAAGAACATCACCATCAATCAGGCTCAGTCTAGATCTAGTGGTGGAGGTGAAGGTTGACGTGTCGGTTATCAAAGTGGTGGTGGGGGATCTAGAGGTGCTGGTGGATATGGAGGTGGTGACCGGCATAGTGGTGGATATGGAGGCAGGAAGAGTGACGGAGGTTACAGTCGTGGTGGTGGTCGAGGGAGAGATCGGGGATATGATTGTGGATCACACTAATAGGTAGGCTAGGGTGGTTTTGATGGAAACTAGAGAAATTGAAGAACAACTTATGGAACAATGTATTTAAAGTAAAGATGATTCTAGTTATCTAAGGTTTTCAATTTGCTCTATGTGTGCTCATTTTTTATCTATGTCATCGCTTCTATCCTAGAAAATGTGGAGTGTTACTTTGTTGATGTAATCGAGAAGAAGAAATGTTGAATCTGAATTTATTCTCTATTAAAAGAAAAATAAAAGCCCTAAACCCTAAACTAAAAACTGATCCCTAAACCTAAAACCTAAACCCTAAACCCTAAAAATACATAATAAATAATAAATAAACCCATAACCCTAAAATTAACCCTAAACCCTAAATCTTAAAATCCTAAACCCTAAACCCTAAACTGTAAACCATAAAGCCTAAAAACCTAAAAACCTAAACCAAAACTACATAAAACATAAAAAAAACCTAAACTTAAAAAAATACAAATTAAAAATAAAATAAAAACCTAAACTTAAAAATAAAATAAAATAAAAATAAAAACTAAATTAAAATAAATAAATAAAAACCAAAATAAAACTAAAATATAAAATAAACTGAAAAATAAAAAACCTAAATAAAATAAAAATTAAACAAAAAATAAAATAAAAAGAACATACAATAAAATAAAATAAAAGTAAATAAAAACCTAAACCTAAAAATAAAGCAAAAAATAGAACCCGAAAAATAAATAAAAATAAAACTTAAACCCTAAACTAAAACCTAAATCTAAAATAATAAATAAAATAAAATAAACCTAAACCTAAGCTAAAATAAACTAAACTTAATTAAATAAAACCTAAACTTAGACCTAAAATAAACTAAACCAAAACCCTAAAAATAAATAAAATATAAAGCCCAAACCTAAAACTAAAGGAAAAAATCAAAACCTAAAATAAAGAAAATAAAATAAACCTAAACCTAAACTACAATAAACTAAACTAAAATAAATAAAACCTAAACGTAAACCTAAAATAAACTAAACCTAAACCCTAAACTAAATAAAATTAAATAAACTAAAAATAAACCTAAAACTAAACTAAAGAATAAAACCTAAAAATAAACCTAAAATAAAAACTTAAAATCTAAACTTAAAAGAATAAATAAAAAATCTAAACCTAAACCTAAAAATAAATAAAAACCTAAACCTAAAAAAATAATAATAAGAAAACTAAACTAAAAAATAAACATAAACCTAAACATAAACCTAAAACAAAAAAAGAACTAAAATAGAAAAACCTAAACTAAAATAAATAAACCTAAAATAAATAAAATAAACTAAATAAAAATAAAACAAACCTAAATAAAAATATAAAATAAAATAAACTAAAATAAATAAAAATAAACTGAATAAAAAAAATAAACTTAAACCTACTAGTTTACTTAATTATAAAATAAAGTCTAAACCCTAAACCTTAAACCCTAAACCCTAAACCTTAAATTTTAAACCTTAAACCCTAAACCCTAAACCTTAAACCCTAAAACCTAAGCCTTAAACCCTAAACCTTCAATCCTAAATATTATACCCTAAACCCTGAACCCTAAAATAAACCCAAAACCTTGAACACTAAACCTACAACCCTAAACCTAAAACATTAAACCTTAAATCCTAAACCCTAAAAAACCCTAAACCTTAAACCATAAACCCTAAACTAACTATAAACCATAAACCGTAAACCCTAAAAACCCTAAACCCTGAAGCAAAACCCTAAACCCTAAACCCTAAACCTACAACACTAAACCTACTACCATAAACCCTAAACCCTAAAACCTAAACCCTAAACCCTAAACCTTAAACCCTTAACCTAAACCGTAAACCCTAAAAGCATAAACCCTGAAACCCTAAACCCTAAACTCTAAACCCTAGACACTAAAAGCTAAACCCTAAACCCTAAACCTTAACTATAAACCTAAACCCAAATCCATAAACCCTAAACTAACCCTAAACTAAAATACTTAAACCCTAAACTCTAAAGTTTGAACCCTAGACTGTAAATCATAAACCTCCAACCCTAAACCTACAACCCTAAACCCTAAACCCTAAACCTTAAATTGTAAACCTTAAATCCTAAACCTTAAACCCTAAACACTAAAGCCTAACCTTAAACCCTAAACCTTGAAAGAATATACCCTAGATTACAAAAATAATGCATGATATGGGGGTATTCTTTTCTTCATTTCTTCCCTCTCTTCTTTTTAATTTGATTTTCTCCAAAGACATCACAAGGCATCCTAGGGATTGAGGCTTCTGCCCACTACTCATCTTAATCCCCCATAACACTAATCCTAATTCCTAATTCAAAATTATATTAAAAATAGGAAAAGCAAATCTAGCTACACCTGTAAAATAAATGTTAGCTAAACACACCATATAACATAAGCATTTATATGAATAATTTGGACTTAGCACCCCACATATGGGTAACCAAGCCCACCTGTCCTAACGTGAGTTATGCTTAGGGGCTAAGCAACTCACACAACAAATGCATTTATATTTTTATTATAGTGGCCCCTCAAGTACAATCCCCTGCAAAAGAAATGATTAGGCTAATCACAGCCTACCATCCAGTCTACGAGGCATATACCCTAACATCTATTCTAAAACATTACATCATAAAACAAAACACAACATCACACATACAACGCCCTAACTTAGCACTTCAAGTGGTGACTTAATATTTTAATGTGTGTGCTTAAAGCTTATGTTGCAAGACTTTATTAGGCTTTTTTAGTTCAGGTTTCAATTTGGAGTTTGAATTTGTTTAAATTTTACCTTTGGGTGATTTCAATTTAAATGTTTTAATGATTTATTTTTTTCATTTTTATTTCACTTTTATTTGGCTAAAATGATGTTTAGGTTTTCAAGAATGAAGAGTAGAATGAATTCCATTTATAGACCAAACTCACATTATTCTACATCCTAACTCCTAAAAAGTCTAACTAAGGTCCTTAAGTATCTTGATTAGCCCATTTGAATTTTTGTAATTAATTTGATTTGATTACTTTGATTTGATTTAGATTTTATAATTTGCTTTTATTTAATTTACATGTATTTTTGATAGATTAATTTTAGATTAAATGTCTTATTTTAATTAAATCTTGATAATTCAATATCCTTGATATATAATGAGGTTTAAGTTTTCTAAAATCCTTGTGTCTTTTTTATTGATTAATTTTAGATTAAATGTGTTGATTTAATTAAATCTTGATAATTCAATATCCTTAATATCTAATGAAGTTTAAGTTTATTTAAATCCATGTATTTTTGATTGATTAATTTTAGATTAAATGTGTTGATTTAATTAAATTTTGATAATTCAATATCCTTAATATCTAGTGAAGTTTAAGTTTATTTAAATCCTTGTATTTTTGATTGATTAATTTTAGACTAAATGTGTTGATTTAATTAAATTTTGATAATTCAATATCCTTAATATCTAATGAAGTTTAAGTTTGTTTAAATCCTTGTATTTTTGATTGATTAATTTTAATTAGATGTTCTAATTCAATTAAATCTTGATAGTTTAATTTCCTTTTAAATTAATATATAATTCTTTTCTCTTATTATAATTAGGTGATTTAACTTTATGTTTATTTGATATGATTATGGTTCATTTGTAGTATGATTGGATTAGATTAATTGAGATTTTATTTTTTTAATTGAGCTTGATTCTTTAAAATTAGAATTTTATTTTTAATCTCATCCATTTGCCATGTTTATCAAAGTTTGGTTTGTATTTTGATTTCTTAGATTGGATAGTTAATTAGTTTATCTCATTTAAGTAGGTGACGAGATTTGATTTGATTACATATTAAATTGATTGTTTCTTTATTTTTAATTTTATTTGATTAGCTTTATTGATCTGGGTTTGCTTAGTTCAATGTGATTATTAATTTAATTAGGAAGTATTTTAGATTAAGTATTAAATAAGGATTTGTTTAATTTTAATTTGGTTTCATATTTGTTTAGGTTGATGATGTAATTAATGACTTAATGATAGGTTTAATTTAGGATTTGATTGGCATTTAATTACATTTTAATTATGTTCAAATTTATGTATGATTAAGCTTAAGTTTAATATGATTAATTTGATTAACTTAATTAGCTTATTTAAGAGGTGTGATCAATTATTAAATTAAATAAAGATTTATTTAATTTTTAATTTGAATTTACATTTAAGTTAATGATGTAATTAATGACATAATGATTTAAGTTTTAATTAGGATTTGATTGGCATTTAATTGCATTTTTATGTTTGATTAAGCTTAAGTTTAATATAATTAATTTGATTAACTTAATTAGCTTATTTAAGAGGTGTGATCAAATTAATTAGTAGATTAATTATGTGTTTGATTTGAATTAATTTTAATGAGATCTATAAAGTTAATTTGGTTCAGTAAGATGATGGATTAATTCATTAAGTTTGCATTAATTAAATGTTTAATTAATTAAGTTTGATTTGGGGTAACTAAATTTTTAAATCATTATATTAATTAAAGGTTTGTTTAATTAGAGATTAATGATTACCCATATATGAGTTATTTGATTCAGTTAAGTATTTTATTTAAGTTTGATTTGATTAAAGGATTATTGTTATTATTATCATTGTTATTAAGTGAATTAACTATTTATTTTATTTCAGTTAAGTTTGATTATTTATGATTAGAGTTTTATCTGATTTGATTCATTTATTATGTTTATTTAGTTTCATTAAAGTGTTTGATTTAGTTATTAATTTGAAATATTTAATGATTCAGTAACTCTCTTATTCCAAATAGATTGATTTTGATATTAAATTAACTAAGTTCACTTTAGCTTCATTTAGTTTGATTTGTCTTAATGAATGTGAAAGAGATTTGCTATCCTAACACCATTCCCCATGTGTGAGTTAATTTGGTTTAATGAAGAGTTATTAAGCTAATTTTTATGATTTAATTAGGATAAGGTGTGAATTAAATGAATTAATTAACCCTTACCCATATCACCTTAAGTTAATTAACTAATTCATAATGGGACAATATGATATGCATGTGCTTTGGAAATAAAATAAACAATGATCTTATGAAAATAAAAGAGCCAAATGCAATTTGGCTCATGACTGTTAGTTAATTAAACTAAGGGGTTTAATTAAGTACTCTTATAACCCTCCCACACATGTAGGCTAGTTATAATTTTGTTAGAATTCTCTTCGATTGTTGAACACCTAAGAATCAATCCAAGAAACTTAATTAGACAAGTCGGAATGATTATGATTTTGATTAATCAAGACATTTAATTAATGAATTAAACTATTAATTAATCTCATCTCAAGTGAATTGAACTTAAGGAAAAGAATGGGAAAGAGGCCCCAATCTCATTCCCCATGTCCATCCACTACCTCACAATGATTAGCAAGCTTAATTAATGATTTTTCTTATTGTTTTGAATATTGATTAATAACATAATTACTTAAGAGAGTAATTAAGGCTAAGATAAAGAATATCTTTAATTAACCAAGGAATAATTTTCAAGAAAGTCATAGGAGGTAGAGGTCATCCCATTAATCAACTTCAAAAAGTTTGGAATTAATTACTTGGGTAATTAGGTATTAATTAAGCTAATTAAGTTTTCAGTTAAACTTAAATTAAGCTTTAATTACTATTCAAAATTAATTAGAATTAATTTTAAATTAAGACCCACTAAAATACCTTTAAAATAAGCCCTCATTTATATTTTTTGGATTTTTAGGTTTAGTTATGAATTTCCAAAGTTTTAGTTGATTTTTCTTAATTTTATAAGATTTACTGATTTGTTTAATTAAAATAGATCATTTGAACTTCTAAATTCAATATATTTTGATCCAATCGTCATTATTTTCTTGAAATGTTTATGGTAGGTAGATTTTAAGCTTTATTTCAATCTCTGAAAATTTCACTTTAATCAAACTTGAATTTTTAGAGTAATTAATGAAGTTTGATTTTCACTAAAACTTAAATTAAGCTCAAACCATTCATTCAATTTGGAGATTTTTGAGTAGTTGGATTCCTCTCGAAACGATGGGTCCAATGAGCTCTTATTTGTAATTTTTTGTTAAGTATTTTGTTTTTTATGAATTTTCAAAGTTTCAAGATAGTTAAATAATTTTTAAAATCAAAAAATAGGCATTTTTGCACTAAACCCAGTCAGCGTTGTGCGGGCACTGATGGGGCAATGTGGTGCCATGTGGCACTATGCGACTGGGCACCACTGTCCCGTGTGGGACGGGTTGCCACGCTGGAAGCCGCGATTGCCCCGCATGCCACATCACCAAGAGCGTAAAACCGCATGACGGATCATGATGCACATTGGTGTGGATCGTCGGATCATGGATTGGACGGTGGAATCGAGTGATGTTATCTAGATTGTGCGATCCATGGATCTGAACTGCATGGTCACGAATCCGAGCCACACGATCATAGATCTGAACTGCACAATTGCGGATCTGAACTAAACAATCATGCGATCTGAGCTGTCTGATCTCCGAACGACGGATTGGATGGTTGGCAGGAAATCCGATGGAACACTATTCATTCGACAGGATTTTTCACAATTTTGATCTAAATTTCATCTGATTTATCTCATTTTCATGGCAATTTTCACCAAAAAATCTATTGATTCATATTAGGAATAAATATAATAAAAAATATAGGGCTTCTCTAAGAAAATTCCTAAAAATCATGCAAGAATTGACATAAATAGAAGTTCTTAAGATCGATTATAGCTTGGCTAAATTACCTCAATGGGGATAATTTTCGGTGGTGGTGAAGATCTGAGCGAGCTCCTAGGTGCAAGAGGAAGCTTTGGAATGAGTGTAGCCTTCGCCTTCACTTCAGAATGATGAATTTTTTAGTGATTGCCATTTCCTCAATAAAATCTACCCAATTTTGATGTTTTTGGCTCAAGAGAGGTGGGGAAGTGGTAGCTGATTGCTTTGGGGAGCTCTTGGGGCTAAATAGTGGTAGGAAGAGAAATGAAGCCTCATTTCCCTTTTAATAAAAAATCCTCCTTTTTTGAATTTTTGGCTCGAAAGTGTTATCATTTTGCTTGGGGTGGTTGGGATGAATGATGGATTGATTGAGGACTTTGGATTTTTTCTCCAAAGTCTTCTTTTGTCGCCATACCATTGAATGCAAATGTTGGGGAGGAGGTGAATGCATGTGATGAGAAAAATTAAATGATATTGGGTGGAATCCTATGTGGGGGAGGATCCCTAAGGGATTTAGTTTGGTTAGGTTGATTTTGGGTTTATCCGAAATGGTTTGGGTTGGGTTTGATCAGCGCCCAATGGGTCATGGCTTGGTTTCAAGGGATTTGGTTCAATTTTCATATGGGTCATATTCATGTCAAGTTAGACCAATTGGTCAAATTAGGTCAAACCAAGGATTAGGTTAGGTTCAAATAATGATTTAAAGAGTTTTGGTGTGATCAATTTGATTTAATTTGACTTAGAATTGATTTTGGCTCATTTAGAATCAAATGGGTCAATTGACCAATTTGACCAAAATTGGTCAAATTAGCTTGGGTTATGGGTTGATTCAATACAATTGAGTTGAATGTGGTCTTTGGTTCGAATCAATTTGGATTTAATTTAGGCTAAATTGACCCTTTAGTCCAATTTGGGCTAGGTTGGGTCAAGTTGACCAATTGGTTAGGCTCAATTATGGCTTTGGTCATGTTCAATAATAAATTTGGAAATGAATTTGAGGGTTGCAATTTTTGTTGGATGATGATTCAACCCAATTTGGTCCTTTAGGACAATTTGGGTCAACTTGGATCGAATGGCCAATTGGGCTTGGTTTGGCTCAATTGGTGGTCAAGTCATATTTAAATATTAATTTTAGGTTGATTCAAATCATTGGTTTCAATCAATTTGATGTTCGATGATTTTTGGCTAGTTATGGTTCATGTGAGGTAAGGGTTGACTTGGTCAAATGATTAAGTTGACTTGGTTTGACCTAATTAATTATAATTGATCATCCTAGGGTGATCAGTAATCATGGTGGATGATTTTGGTGAGCTTAGTTCAATCCAATTTTGGTTGGATTGAAAGTTGACTCAAATGGGTCCTTTAGGTCACTTTTGGTCAAGTGGACTTAAGTGGATCAATTGATTTGGTTTTGGTTTGATTCGAGTTTAGTTGAACTTATATATGAGCCCTGGATTAAAATATAAATTCAAGGGCAATCAATTTGACATAAGGGATTTTGGCTCATTTAAAATTTTCAAGTCTAGGTTGGGTTTGACTTGGTTTAATTTGATTTGATGATTATAAGTTTCATTTATATTTTGGTAGATAATTGACTGAATGATTGATTCAAGAGAAAATCCATTAGTTTTGAGTTGATTTGGATAGAATTTGGCTAAGTCCATTAAATTGGTTTAAGGGTTTGGATTTAGGTTTGGATCATGGTTTAAAGTTGAGTTTGAGTTTAAATTTGATAAATTGATCAAAGGGTTGAATTGATCTTTGAGAAAGTCAATTGAATTTGGATTGATTTAGATTTGGCTAAGGCTAAATCTATAAGATAAATCATAGGGCTTAGGAAGGATTTTGCTTTGACTTGATTTTGGGTTTCAATCATTTGGAGCTAAATTTGGAATTAGATTTGGAATTTGAATTTGAATTTATGGTTTGGTTTGAGATTTGAATCTGGGTTCTATTTGAGAGGGTGTATATGTAGTGGGTTTAGGCTATAGGATAAGTGATTTCCTTAAGCCTTAAGGCATAGCCTAATCCTATGGTTAACCTTTCTAAGTCTCTAGGCTTAGATTAAGTGTTCACTTAATCACTAGAAGTGTATTATGACTAAAGAGTTTTTAGTGTCTAGAAGAGTTCTAATTCTATGAAGATGAGGTTAAGAGCTCACTCCAAAAGTGAGGTCAATGAAAGGACCCCCAATAGGTGTGGTATAACTGACAAGGCACACCACACATATTGGCGTTAACCGAAATGATCAATAGCATCGAGAAGATTGCAAACATTAATAGAAATGATCTTTACCTAGACCTGGGAGGTAGATAGAATCTCTATCTTAGTGTGATGCAGCTCTCTTTATGTTAAGGGCATAAGAGAGCAAGAAGTAATTCACTAGGATTGAGTACATGAACCTTCCACTAGGGAAGCAAGTTCAAGTTGTCCACTAAGGGATAAGAATTTGAGTTTGATTGTGAATATGATTAGTTTGGGTGTGTATTCGCTTGGGATAAGAATCTATAATTTGATGGGGATCAAGATCGAACTGATTTTAATTTATTTTATTTTAATTAATGTGGAGGCATATCTACTAGGGATATGTGCTCGAATCCATTATGGATTGGGTATATGAACCTTCCACTAGGGAAGTAGGCTCGGGCTATCCACTGGGGATAAGAATTTGATTAGATTTCTTTGATTTTTTTGATTAAACTCCACTGGGGAGGCTGGTTTAATTTTTTATGGCTCCAGGGAGAAGGATTCTAGACGAGCATATCTACCGGGATGTACACTGATTGAATTTGTTCGATTTAGATCTAGGTTCCACTATGGAGGCTAATTTCATTTGCACCTTGCTGGGGAGAATTTTGGTTTGTCCGATATATTTAATTTAACTCCTCTGGGGAGATTGGTTTTGAATTTATTCTGTTATGGAACCTGTTGGTGTGTGATGGACTACATTAAGAAGGAACCACGGGGGCCTTAGCCTATCTTAGATTTAGAAGTCCAAAGGGGTAGTCGGCCTATCATAAGGTAGGACTATTCGATCTAAGGGATTGCCTTTCAATGTGTAATGACTATGCTAGAAAGAAAGCGCAGCAGACTTACATCTTCTAAAAGAGGGAAAAATTACTGGGGCGATCTGTTGGATGGACAACACATCGAACCTACCTAAAGTGACTTCTGAGTGAGTGCTACTTGGGATCTTACCTCAACTCAAGAGTAGTCCTGATGATTAATATGATTTTATATTGATTTGATTTAATTTAATTTGGTGTGTTATGTTATGGACCCTATTAGCGTGCGATGGACTTACTGAGAAGGGGCTATGTCGGCCTTGACCTATCTCAGATTTACATATATAAAGGGGTAGTCTACCAACCACAAGGTAGGATTATCCAGCCTAAGGGTTACCTTTCGGTTTGTAATGGATATTCTAGAAAGAAAGCATAGTAGACTTACATATTCTAAAGTAGGGATCAGCCGTTGGGGTGATCTGTCAATGGCGCAACAAATCAATCCTAACCTAAGGTGACTATTTGACCGAATGCCACTATGGACTCATATCGACTCAAGAATAGTCATAATTAATTTAATTTTAGATGGACCTTATTAGTGTGCGATGGATTAACTGAGAAGGAGCTAATATCATTCTAGACTTATCTTATATTTACAAATTCAAAGAGATAGTCTACCAACTGTTAGGTAGAACTAACTAACATAAGGGATGCCTTTCAGTTTGTAATGGTTGAGTCAGGAAGAAAGCTCATGGACTCACATCTTCTTAAACAATGAACCACTAGGGTTATCTATCGCTTGCACAAAAAATTGGACCCAACCTAAGGCTTCTGTTAAGCCATTTGCCCTTGGGTAGTAGATGGTAGAAAATCTCCAATCTATGATGTGTCTCTGAGCAAAGCTATTGATTTTAGTGCTCTTGAATGCATCACCATTATTGGATATAACTCATCAAGCACCCCTATATATACTATATGGTTTTAAAAAACTGGAGCACATGCTGAGTTGTGACCTCTCTAAGTTGGATTGCCTCTGCAACTTGGAAAAGTAGTTGGTGGCAGCTAAGATGAACTGATGACCTATGGAAGAAAGGAGGATCGATCAGACCAATTATGTCAGCATGCCAACACTCAAATGGTCATGAGGCTTACGTAGGATGTAGAATGTTGGATGGTTGATGTAGGACCACACCGTGCACCTAACATTAGTGGCATCTCCTACGCATAAACAGTGATCATCAAGGCCGAGTATGGTGAAAACATATTCTTTTATACATTTTTTGCCTTCATCTATCCCCTCTCCCTTTCGGGAAAAGAAGGATAAATGAAAACAAAAATATATAAAAATATAAATTTGTCTTGTTGGGATACCACATAGATCCGCAGATGTTCTTATTAAGATGATCGGGTATGACATTGAGGAGAGGTGTACTATCTCGAAAGATAGAAGTCACCACCCTATAATGGACCTAATCACCTGAATAAGGACTCCTAAGGACAATGGGTCTGCATATGTACTAGAGATTCTTTCCCTACTTTACATGAAAAAGTAAAGTAAGGTTTATTTTAATCCAGATTCATTAAGTTACCTATAAGCCCTATAGTTAATTAAATCTTAAGGGATGAGATCTCTTAGGAATACTGAGTAAGGTAAATGATCATTGTCTCCAAAGATTTCAATAGGGTAGGACTATAAATTGATTATTTTATTTTGGAAGATTAAATGGGATTGATCAAAGAGAGGGAGTTATTATCAAAGCCAAAAGAAAGATAAGTAGGAGATGCCCACGATGTTAGGAAACCTAGTGAGCATCTTAAACTATCTTATGGTTGGGCTTTATATTTTTTAAAATGATTTAATTTGTTTGAATTGAATTTTTCATTAGAAATTCAGGACTTATGATTCCATAAAATAAGATTAAGGAAATGCCAAAGAGGTGTGGATTTTTGCTTATGGCCCATGAAAGGGAGAAACAACCTCAGAACCTAAATCAAGGGAGCTTTGGTGAGGGCCGAAAGCACAACCTAAATCTAAGGAGAAAAATGGGTATTTGGTTTGCCTCCTCAAGAGAGGACAAGCCACCCGATTGCTTCGACTTACAACTACCCTGATGGTGGCTTCCAACTAATTCCTCCAATGGTTTTAAATTCATGTAGGCAAGTCATATGCTTTATGTAACATAGCTAGGCTGTTATTTATTTAGAAAGAAACTAAATCCTTAAACTCACTCCCTAAAGAGACTAGATCATGTAAGGACATGCTTCAAATGACCTAAATCTAATCCAATTCATATTTCATTTTTATTTTCATTTTTGGATAATTATTTTGACTCGGGCTAGTAGGATTCATATGCCTAATGCATGAGAAATGAGATTATTAGCCAAAATCAGTGAGAAGGGAGGAGGTATGTTTCCACCATGGCTCTCAAAGGTCAAGCTAAGTTTCTCTGGCAAAGGTGGAAGCCCTCCAATCAAGAGTGAAAATAATATGCATTTGTGCATGATGTTATAAAAGAAGTACTCATCCAGCTAAAGGGTTGCTAATTTCTTTATTTTGATTTTTACTTAAGCTTTAGGCGAGGTTATGAGTTCTTTATTTTTAGTTTTGGATTATTATGTTTAGTAAAAGATTTATCTTTCTCTAAGAGCCTAATCCATATCTTGGTCATGTATAAAGCAAGGAAGAAACTAGGAAAAGGATGTCACTTAATGTACAAGCTAAACAAATCATCAATCAATTTATAAAGCTAATCGCAAAAGAACTAGAGGCCATTGTGGTCGGGTACGATCACACAAATCCAAAAAAAATAAAAATTGGGTAGTTGAGCTCTACCCTTATACAACCTGGATTACAAATGAGTTAAATATAATTGAGAAAGGAATTGATTATTATGGGGGTCCTCAAACTTCAGTTCTTTATCCTTATTTTCTTCATTTTTCTTTAGTTCCTCCTTTTGGATGGTTGTAAGGTGGATGCTCAAAAGGCTTCACATGGTGCATAAGATGAGATCTTATGACCAGTGTTCATCCTAATCCCCATAATAATCATTCCAAAATCCTAATTGTAAAATTTATATGAAAAGGAAAAAGTAAATCTAACTAACCCCTGCAAAATAAAGGATAACTAAACAAACCACCAAATCCCAAGCATGTATATTGGACTTATCACTGCACACATGGGCGACTAAGTCCACCTGGCCTATTGGATTATGCTTAAGGGCATAAGCACCTGCACAACAAGAGCAATTATATTTTTATTTATTATAGTGCCCCTTAATCACAATAACCTGCAGAAGATAATGGTTAGGCTAAGATCGCCCTACCATTCATTGTATACCCATACATCCTAACATCCAAACTAAAAACATATATCACAAATAAAAGTAAGCATCAAACCATGCACCGCCCTAACCTAAAGCTAGAAGTGGTGACTTAGCCTGTGTGCTTTGGAGGTTTGTGTGGTACAGTTATGGCATTAAGTTAGAATTTTTAAGTGTGAACCATATTCAACTTAGAGGAGGGTTTCATTTAAGTGATTTAATTATCTTGGGTTGATTTTATTTTATGTTTTGATTAGGTTCAAGTTAATCCTACAATTAATTATTAAGAGAGAGGAAAGAGAACTTCTCTTTCCTTCCCAAACCTGAGTAATTTCTAAAGTGGATTCACATTTTAGTTTTTTTTTAGTGAATGTTTTAATTAGGTGTTTTAATTAATCCTATGTTTAGATGAACTCAAAACAAACCTATTCAAAAACAAAGTCATTTTAAGATTAAATAAAATGAACTAAATTTATAAAACATTCATCACTTCATTTCTTTCCCAACATGAGTAACATGAATATGAATAAGTCCTAAGCATATCTATACATATAAACTTGAATGTTTAACACCCTTTATGATGCATGATTTTTATTAACTAGAAAAGTGATTTCCTGTCCAATTTTCACATGCACACATGAAAGTAAGAAAGATAGAAGTGAGTAAAGCATCATTGTTAACCAGAGGTGTATGGCACAAGACCTACTTAGGGCTACTTAAAGCATCAAAACCTCAGGGTTGTCCTAATATACCACTATCCTTAAATACAAACATGTGTACAAAAGAAATGAATGGAAAAGAAAGAATGCAAGAGCTTGTGTTAATTGGTTTATTTTTGTTTATGCAATTTATATATGTAAGCATATGTGTACTTCTTAAGTGATAGTATAGTAATCAATAGGATATGGAATAAAGCATGTGTTAGGTTATTTTCAAATGAACCACAGCCCTTGCTACATCCTATTCAAAATTATACTAAAAGAGAAGAGAATGAAAACCTACACTAAGCACATCCTTATATTTTATTCACATGCAAACTAATAATTAACATATAAGTAACACACTTTTAATTTTGATAATTGATTCATATACTTTGAAAATAATTTGAATTTAATAGTGATAATAGGCATCATATTCTTACTTTAGCCAACACATATAATTTGACATAAAGGAAACATTTTTTTATTTTAAATTTGATTTTTAAAAGGCATGGATGTATGAAACCACATGACGCATACATATTTAACATGTAAGGGGAAAGAACTAAAGCAATGAAATCATGTAAACACATTCACTTTAATTAAATCCTAGTGACAATCTTATAAAATAAGAAAGCTTAAAGTAAATCAAAGTTTATTTCATATGATTTTTGTTTGATTTTGAATTTGATTGAATTTTGAAAATGTGGATGAAGCTTGTTGTTCCTCATGTGTTTGACATTTTTGTTTAATTTTTAGATGACTAGATTCATTTTATATTTTGATTAGGTTAAGGTATGAATTAAGTATCTTAATTAACCCTTACCTACACCACCTTAGCATAGTTAACCAAATAATTATGAGCCAATGAGATTACATAAAACCTCAAAAGAAATTTAAATTTGCAATTCACCTAGGAAGAAAAGGGCCTAATGCAATTTGGCTCATGATTAATGGTTAATTAAGCGAAGGGGTTTAACTTAAGTAATTTCAAAACACCCCTCAGACATATAAGTTGAGTTTTGATTTCCATAAATGAACTTAAGCTCTTGAACACCTAAGCATCAACTCAAGATGATTAATTAAGTTCTTGAAAGTTTTAAAAATTTTAAGAAATTAATTAAGGGAGCAATTATTGAATTATCCCGTAATTAAGAGAAGATTAGGAAGGAAAAGGTGGTTTAGGGAATATCTTAGGAGAAATGCCCCAAATTATTCCCTAAACCTCCTATTCACTGGATCAAACCTTAATCAACTTCAATAAGGGAATAAAAGACAAATCAAACCCTTAATTATCCTTAATTATAAGGGGTAATGAATGAATTAATTAAAATTAAGCCACCAATAAATCCAAAGAAAATTAGGGGAAGCAGGAGACATCTCCCAATAAAGTTTGAGATTAATTATTGGATTGATTAGCAAAAATTAAGATTTCCAATGAAACCTAAAATTAGAGAAAGATAATATTCAAAATCCATTAAAACTAATTTTAGAATATTCTAAATTGAATTATCATTTAGTGGAAATTTACATCATATTTTTTTATTTTTCTTTAGAGATATATGAATTTTTGAAGTTTAGAGGATCAATTAGAATTATTTATACACTAATTAATCCCTTAATCCATTCGACTTGACACATGGCGACTGAGTGAGGTGTGCTTTCCACGCATCACCAAATTAGCGGCAATTTAAACATCTCATCATAACATGTGTGGCAATGACTTTATGCAGTTTTATATCCGCCTTTAGATCAAGGATTGAATGACCATGAATTAACCCGCAATTTTAAAAGGTGAAATAGGATTTAAAATGTGTCTAATCTCAACCATCCATCCAAAATGTGTGGATGGACAGCCGAGATCATCCCTATTCTTCCACGAGGAATAATGGAGACCGTCCACTTTCAAAGGGAACATCCAAGCTCGATCGAGCTCGGATTGGAATGAAATCATACACACACCATCTAACCCTAATGGCAAGCCTATCCAATGGTCAAAATCTCATGCCATTAAACTTTCTTTCTCAAAGGACCAACACCTAGAGAGTTTTATACTCAAAAAATTCCTAACCTCATCGGAGGTGATCACTAGCACTCGATTCCCTTAGAAGCTTTGTCTGGTTGAGACAAAGCTGTGGTGTGAGTATTAGCTCCTCAGGTTGAGTGGATTGCTCTATGGACCAACCCCTCTTTAGCTCCTTTGCAATTTTGATGGAATTGGATCTACTCTTGCCTTTGGAGATTGGGGAAGATGTTGGGTAAGCTCGACTTGATCCTCTGGTGGAGTATGCAAAGTGAATTTGGTGGAGTTTGAGTGTAGAGTAAGTTTTGAATTCAATGGACCTCCCCTATTTTAAAAGGATGAAAACCAAGAAATGCCAAATTCAAATCCTTTCTAGAGAGTTTAGGATCACTCTAAGATGGTTATTATGACTCTCTAACACTCACTCGATAGTGAAGAAGTTGAATTCAAGTGGAATTAGGTGGATTATATCTCCCCATAAGGCAATCGGTCAAGCATTATTTGCCTTTTGATCCAATCCAAGATTGAAAGGTTTGTTTGAAGACACATGGTCCGCTTTGGGCTAGAGTGAGTGGTATCCCCATGTTCTTCAAATTGAGTGGAGGAAGTTTTCCATATGGCTAATTTGAGCCATGTGCTCGATTTTGGCCTTTGGGCTGACCCAAACTCATTGGATTGGGTGCACCACCCTCCATAGGGTCTACTTGACCTATTAGGAAGGTATCAAGTTGATATGAAGAGGGCTTGACAACATTCTCGATAGATTTGACCAAAATTTGTTTTATGGCCTAGTGGTAGAATGGTCATTTGGCTGATATTTGAATTTGTCCATGTTGGGTATGTTGAGAAAATAGGTTTGCCCAAGTTTCATCGGATTTGGAGTTCATTTGATATGGTTTGGCTCATGTTGACTCATTTAGGTCAAAATGGGTCAACTTGGGTCAAGTTGACTAATTGGTCAAATTGGGTCAAACCAAGGGTTGGGTCAAGTTCATATGACCATTTGAAATGTTTTTTTGGCTTTGGTTTGATTCAATTTGGTTTAGGATTGAATTAGGTTCATATGACTTCATTTAGGTCAAATGGGTCAAGTTGACCAATTTGACCCATTTGAACTATTTGAGCTAGGTCATGGGTAGGTTTAGGTTTAGTTAGTCATATGAAGTGGATTGATTTCTTCATTTCCAATCAATTTTGGTTAAGTTTGAATTTGGCTCAACATGACCCCTTTAGGTCAAGTTGGGTTCAAGGTCAATTGGGCTAGGTTAGGTCTAGTTGGCCAATTGAGGCTTTGGTCAAGTTCAACGTGATTTGGAATGAACTTGACCCACCGGTTTCAATCAATTTTGCTTAGATCAAGTTTTGACACATTTTGACTTTTTAGGTCAAGTTGGGTCAACTTGGGTCAACCGCCAATTGGGCTAGGTTAGGCTCAAATGTTGACTTGGTCAAGTTCAAACATTGTTCATGAATGAACTTAGATCATTGGTTTCAATCAATGTGACCTATGGTGAATTTTGGCTATGTTAGGTTTCATTTTGGCTAAGTGTCGACTTGGTCAACCCTTAGGTTTGACTTGGTTTGACCCAATTTGATTGATTGATCATCTCATGATGATTGTTGATCATGATGAGAGGCATAAGTGAGTTTGATTCAATCCTATTTGGTTGGGATTAGAATTTGGCTCATAAGGGTACTTTAGGTCACTTTGGGTCAAGTGATATGTCAAATGGCTTGGTCAAAGCTTGATTTCATTTGATTGAACTTTTATATGAACTTATGATTGAAATATAAATCCATTTGCAAGTGGTTTGAAGTCAAATGGGTTTGATTTGACAATCATATTCAAAGGAAGAATATGATTGGATTTGTCTAATTTGAATTAGATTTTGTTGATTGAAGCTTGTATTTATATTTGGATTCATGATTGTAGGGTTGATTGAATCATGAAGGAAAATCAAGAGTTTGGCTTGATTTGTAGTGGATTTGGCTAAGTTCAAGATTTTGACTACAAAGGCTTAGGTTGGATTTTGGGTGGATTTGAGTTTGATTTTTGGAAGTGGTTTTCATTGTTTGAATTTATATTTTATTTATATATGTGATTATAAATGAGAATATAAATGGGTCATGAAAAAATTTCAAGGATTTGAACTGATTTGATCATGATCAAGGCTAAGTCTTCCAAGAGGGAATTTAAAGGACTTAGGAAATTTTTTTGGAGTTTGGAGCTTGAATTTTTGAATTTGATTTGATTGATTTATATTTGTATTTCATTTGTATATGTGGATATAAATGAGAATATAAATGAGTTATGAGAAAATCCTATGAATTTAAATTGATTTGATCATGATTTGGGCTAAGTCCTTAAGAAGGAAATTAAGGACTTAAGAAAGATTTAAATTTGGAATTTAATTTTTGGATTTGATTTGATTGATTTATATTTAGATTTCAATTATATATGTGAATATAAATTAGAATATAAATGTGTTATGAAAAAATCCCATGAATTTGAATTGATTTGAACATGATTTAGGCTAAGTCCTTAAGAGGGAAATTAAGGACTTAAGAAGGATTTTAAATTTAGAATTTACTTTTTGGATTTCATTTGATTGATTTGTTTTTATATTTCATTTATATATGTGAATATAAATGAGTTATGAGAAAATTTAAAAGATTTGAAGTGATTTGATCATGATCTAGGTTAAGTCCTTAAAAGAAGATTAAGGACTCAAGAAATATTTGGACTTAGGAATTTCATTCATGGGTTTCAATCACGGATTTCAATCATGTGGCGTTGATTTGATTGAGTTTGATTTGAGATTTGACATGAAGGAAGGAAGGTGAGTGGTTCAAGCAAGTAGGGTAAAATTTTCCTGACACCCCTAAGGCATGACGTATTCCTATGGCTAACTCTTCTAAGTCTCTAAGTCCAGGTTAAGTGTCCACCGAATCACTAGATGTGCCTTAAGATTAAGGAACTCTTAAAGTATAAGAGAAGTCCTATGTCTAAGATGGAGGGGTTGAGAGCTCATTCTAAAAATGAGGTCAACAAAGGGCGCCCAATAGGTGTGGTGTGACTAACAAAGAACACCGCAGGTATTGGTGTTGACCTAAACAATCAACAACACGAAGAGATCACAAGCACTAATAAAAATAATCTATCCCTAACCTAACGTGTAGAAAGAATCCAAAGCTTAGTGCAATGTGGCTCTACTTATGTCTAGGACATATGAGAGAGGGAAGAATCCACTAAGGGATAGAGTGTGAACCTTGCACTAGGGAAGCAGCTTCAAGTCATCCAGAAGGGAATGAGAGATTTGATTTGACTTCTCACTGAAGAGAAATTTTCACTAGGGAAGAGGGTTGAATTTATTTCAATTTTAGATTTGGATTTTGTTATGGACCTTGTTGGTTTGTGATAGACTGCACTGAGTAGGAGCCACAGAGGTCTAGACCTAACTCAAATTTACCAATTCAAAAGGGTAGTCTACTAAACACATAGTAGGACTAGCCAACCAAAGAGATGCTTTCGATGTGCAGCAACTATACTAGAAAGAAAGTGTAGTACACTTACATCCTCCAAAGCAGAGACGGGTTGCTGGGTTAATCTATTGGCAAGGTAACAGGTTGAACCCAACCTAGGGCTGACTATTGAGTGAATGTTGTTGGGGGACTGGGACTTAAGATACTCAAGTCATGATTAATTTTATTTTTAGATTTATTTATTTTGATGGATTTTGTTGGTTTGCGATGGATCACACTGAGAAGGAGCTTATATCAGCCTAGACCTATCTCAGATTTACTAAACCAAAGGGAGTAGTTTCCAGGCCGATGGGAGAACTATCCGACCAAAAGAGTGCCTTTCAGTTTGTAATGATCAATTCAAGGGAAGAAAGCTCAGGGACTAACGTCTTTCACTAGAAAAGACCACTGGGCTGATTGGTTGGTTTGGGCAACAAATCAAACCTAACCTCGGGCTGCCCATTGAGTCGTAATAATCATGCTAGAAAAAATGCATCATAGTCTTATATCTCCCAAAGATGAATGATTGTCAGGATAACTGCTTGTAACAAAATAGATTGAATCCAATCTAAGGGAAATTATGGAGTGAGTGCCGACCTGGGAAACAGCGGAGTGTCTTATATCTCCCAAAGAAGAATGATTGTCAAGGCTTGAATTCTTAATCCACAAGTGAATATTTTGTTTATTTTGTTTAGTTTGTTTATCATGGACCATGTTAGTTTGTGAGGAATCAAATTAAGAAGGAGCTAATATCAGCCTAGACCTATCTCATATTTACTAAAGCAAGGGAGAATCTGCACATCCATTGAACAAATTCTGGGTGGCTACTAGGAATGGGGACTACCCAATCCAAAAGTAACCCAGGGAGTGTCTAAATAGGATCACAAAGGACATGATCCAAATAGAGTGCTCTCAGGGAGAGGGGCCGCTAAGGGCTTAGTCCATAACCCTAGAGAAGATGACATGGATAATCATATATCTAATAGTTATTCGGTGGCCAACTCAAGGAGAAAGCACAAGGACTCACATTTTTTAAGAGTGGTGTATCCACTGGGTGAGTCGCTATCATCATAGTGAACATCAACCAACCTAAGGGGTCCATCAATTTGCAACAATCAACCTAAGAAGAAAGCTCAGAGAGTCACATCCTCCTATTGAGGAACTAATTACTGGGATAGTCTATCTTCGACTTGATAGGTTGTATCTGACCTAGGGTGACTACTGAGTGAATGACAGTAGGGACTTATATATGCTCACATGTAGATAAGAGGAAAGGAGCCTTTGGGAGACTTATCCTAAACCTCAAATATACTCGACCTAGTTAGATCATGATGATTAGTTCAAGAAGAAAGCTTAGGGACTCACATCTTCCTAAACAAAATCAACACGAGTTTACGCGGGCAAAGGAAGACTACCATACTAACAAGGCGCTCGTTGGTTTGCAATGGTCAAGTTAGGAGGAAAGCATGAGGACTCATATCCTCCAAATAAGTGACCATTGGGGTGACATACTAGCAAGGTAGCATGTAGACCTAACCTAGAGCAGCTAATGAGTGAGTGCCACAGGGGGCTTGCTCCCACATCAAAATAGCTCAAGTCAAAAAATTTGTGTTTATTTTTGTTAATGTGTTAAAAGGAATAGGATGCCTCTGGGGGACTCTTACACCTACCTTAAAGATGCTAGGGATTTGATAAAATGATGCCACAGATGGCAAAAAGGAATTCACACTCAGAAAGGATGTCGCTTGGGTTCTCTCACACCTTAGATATGCTAGTCAAAATAGGATGCCTCTCGGGTTCTCTTATACCTATTCTAATAGCATTGAGGGATTGTGTTTGTGTTGTGAAAGAGGGATAGGATGCCAATAGGGGACTCTTACACCTACCCTAGACATGTCACGGTGGATTCGCAAGATTAGAAAATAATGCTTCAAAAGAAGAGAAGATTTGATGAATTGAATCAAATTTTTTATTCTTTTTATTAATAATTATTTTCAAACATAATTTATTTCATGAGTAATATTATTTTAGGTAGAGCCCATTAATTGGAAGCATCGAGTGTTTCCCTTTATAATCAATAAGTTGATAAGATCCTCCTTGGTAGGCCTTCTCTATGACATAGGGGCCTTCCCAAGTGGGTTCAAACTTGCCTCCCATCTTTCAATGGGCAACAATTGGTCTCCTCAGGACTAACACAAGTTCTCCTACTTGAAAAGACCTAGGGCAGACCAACTTGTTCTGAGCTTGAATCATTTTGGCTATGTACAACTCGAGGTTCTGGCACGCCCATAGGAGACTCTCCTCCAAACCTTCAAGCTCTTATAACCGCAACTTTGTATTCTGCTCTGAAGGGATCTTGCTACCCAATGATATCCTTAGTGATGGGAGTTGAACTTCTAAAGGTATGATAGCTTCAGACCCATAAACTAAAGAAAATGCGGTAGACTAAGTTGGAGTTCGATATGTGTTATAGTAGGCCCACAAGGCTTCAACCAACTACTCGTTCCATTATTATTTGTTATCATCAAGAGTCTTCTTCAGTATCTGGATGAGAGTTTTGTTGAATGCTTCTGCTAAGCCATTTGCTCTGGGGTAGTAGATGTTGGAGTATCTCTAATCTATATCGTGTCTTCTGGAGAAGTTGTTGATCTTTATGCTTTTGAATGTAGTGCCATTATCATATATAATTCATCGAGGCACCCCAAACCTATATATGATATGGTTCCTGAAAAATTGAAGCACATGCTGAGCTGTGACCTCTCTGAGTGGGATGGAATCCACCCACTTAGAAAAGTAGTAGGTGGCAGCTAAGATGAATTGATGACCCTTGGAAGATGGAGGATATTGACATGTTGAAAATTTTAACATGGCTGAGGCAAATGTAATAAAGGTATGAGGCATCTACCAATCATGTGTATTCTAAATGTACACTTATAATTCCATCGCTTCATGTTTGTCTAAATAATGCAAACCATATTTGGTAAAAGATCGAGGTATAGGGTGCAACGAGTGTAGGAGTTAGCTCTATTTCACTTGATGGGCTTGTGACTTCTTGAGGTAGTTTGTCGGTGTTCAAGTAACTTGCCCAATCTAGCTCCTTGTCCATTTTGTCAATGGAAACCTCCCCTTCAAGATAAAGTCTCTCGATGAGTTCAACATCAATAAGGGATAGGACTTGTTTATTTTAGGTCCTTATTGAAATAGACTCATCTTTCAGACATGCCAATTCTTTGGCAAGTTTGGCCAAATCATATACTACTGCATTCTTTACTCGGGGAACCTTGTAGATGGTGACTTCAGGAATTTGGGCCAATAGCTTTATGGAATACTCGTAGTAATGACGAAGCTTGGATTTGAGAACCTTGTAGGACCCGACAATCTGATTGATGACCAATTGGGAATCCCCAAAGATGTTGATGCTCTTGACACTGATAATGATGGCTAACTCTAAACTGGCAATCAAAGCCTCATACTCAGCCTTCGGTGTTGGTGCAAGGGTTGGAAAGATAGTATGAGAATCTCATCACATCACAGTCTGTATTTAAGAGAACTATTCCTACCCCTACCTTTCTCGAGAATCTTGGTGCTTCCCCTTTGTGAAAAGAAGCTCCACCATTAAAATAAATCTCCCATTGGTGATTGCCGGCCTCCCCTAAGTTCATGATTTATTCATTAGGGAGATCATCACTAAGTGGAGAATTAACAAGAAGTGGGTGTGCTGCTAAGAAATATGCTACTACCTATCCTTTTACCGCACGAAGGGTTACAAATGTACTTCGTTCCGGTTACGTATTGCTTGGACCATCGTGCTAAACATCTAGAGTTGGCGAGTCATGAAAGTCTCGATTGGATTTGTTTGAGATCAGTTCACGCATGAAAAACATGTCTTGCCGTAGCTTTGGGAAGCAAAGATTAAAGATAGGCAATGTTTTTCAATAGGTGGATAGTTCATCTCAGTAGGAATCAGACCGACTAAGGTAGTATAGAGCGTTATCCTTCCCTTCATCATTGGCTAGGGCCAACAAAGCCCCGAGAGAATCATCCAATGTAGCAGTGTAGAGGATGAGTGGCCTTCCCGGGATAGGGGCTGCTAGAAGCAGCTTCACTAAATACTGCTTGATGTCTTTGAAGGTATGCTGGCACTTATCATCCCACTTAAACTTGGCATCCTTTTTAATAAGTGCTGAAAATGGTTTGCATCTCCGATAGGTTGGAGATAAAGCATCTTACATACACCATCCTTACAAGGATCTGAGTTGAGTAAAACTCTTAGGAGGTGGCATTTCTAAGATAGCTTTGATCTTTTCAAGATCTATTTCTATTCCCTAGTGCCGAACAATAAACCCAAGGAATTTTCCTGAAGCTACTCGAATGCACACTTTAAGGATTCATTTTGAGGTTATATTATCTTAATCGTTCAAAAACTACTCTCAAGTGAAAGAGGTGGTCTTCCTTTTCTCTACTCTTGACTACTAGATCATCAACGTAGCACTCAATCTGATGATGGATAAGTTCTTTGAAAATGAGTCATGGTCCGTTGGTATGTGTAACCAACATTTTTTAAGGTCGAAAGGCATGACCATATAGAAGATTGATTAGGCTTGAAAGGTAGTATTTCTTTTATCTTGGAGACATCTTGATTTGGTTATAGATGACCCATCCATGAAAGAAAAAACTACATGAGATGACACAATGTCCACCATTAATTCTAGTATAGGAAGATGAAACTCATCCTTAGGAAATGCCTTGTTTAAGTCCCTATAATTGATGCATATGCAAATTTGGCCATTCTTCTTCTTAACTAGAACAACACAAGCTAACTAGGTAGGATATTTTTTTCCGATGAAACCAGCATTGATCAATTTCTTGACTTCAGAAATGACCTGTTGTTCAATTTCTAATCGCATGCATCTAGGAGCTTGCTTAATAGGGGTAGCATTAGGATCTATTGCTAGCTTCTGGACTGCTACATCAGAAGATAATCTGGGCATTTCTTCATAACTCCATGTGAAGCAGTCTTTAAACTCAGTCAATAGCCTAACTAAGTCATTGGTTTCTTCTTTATTCCTTGATGAACGATATGCGTCGATTGGTGTATTCTCTTCTCTCCCGAGGCTGATTTCTTTAAGCTTGTCAATTGTTGAATGAATCTCTTCTTCAAATTCTAGTGCTACCTCTTTGACTTGGAGATCATTTGGATCATCTGAGGTTTCTAAACACACATTCTCATAAGAGTTGGTGTTATGTGAGAAGAACCTATCAGACTCCAAATAATTAGTAACAATTAAGCAATATCATCATCGAATGGACCCAACAAATCCTAGTCCTTCTCTTGATTGTGCTTCCACGTATTGTTCCATAGCTTTTCAAAGTACTCGACTGTGCTTGGACCATGTGAGGAACTAAACCTTTATAAGATTATGAACAAAAGGTGAGTAAAGTCAAATTGCAATTCCATTAATTCTTTAAAATATATCCTTCTCAAGTTCTACATCAACTTGGGACTTGAGGATGATGATCCCAAAAAAATATCTTACTTCATGTCCTTTGGAAGACTTAGGGACTTCCTTAACTACCAAACCTTCAACTTTCTGAGATGTAAGTGAGGTTAGAGCTAAGGTTCTCAGCTGCTGCCTAATAGTCTCACATAAACCTGATTCGAGTACTTTGCTTTGTTTGGAGGCCTGGTCTTCATCTCTATCTGGATCGAAAGTCACCTCCAATGGAACCCGAGAGGGGTTGCCTGGCATACTAATCACATTAGACTCATCCTCCGAGCTAGATTCCAAGTCTATGTGAATAGTAGGGGTACTCCAATGAACTGGAATATGACCTCTATTGGCTGATGGCTAACCAGAGGGTCTTCCACCTCTGGAACTGCCTCTATTTCTGCCTCTGCCTCTACCTGGTGAAGGTTGATCCATCCTACCCACATGTCCATATGATGGAATGAACTATGGGTGGAATGTAATATGTGGATCTATTTCTTCTTCAATTCCTCTTTCTTGTTGACTTGGATTTTCATTTATCTTTCATTTATCTTTTATCTTTTCTTTTTCTTCATTTTCTCATTTTTTTGATTTTAAGTTTGAATTTTTTTTCAAGTTCATGAGAAAGGGTGTTTTGAGGAAGATAGTAGGTCATATAAATCTCAACCTGTCTAACTAAAAATGGCTTTTCATCTCCATTGACATGGTATTCAATCTCATCTTTTTTGAACTTGATGCACTGATGAAGGGAAGATGAAATGATCTTGTTCTGATGTATCCAAGGCCTATCGAGCAAAGTAGTGAATGAAGTATTCAAATCAATGATGTAAAACTTTCATTTCAGTCTTCCAGTCACCTACATCTAAAGGTAACACTATAGATTCTAAAGCTCACTCAACTTGTTCGTTAAATCCAATCAACATCATCTATCTCCTTCGTTCAGTTGCGTATTGCTTGTGCTAAATGAGTCTTTAGAAACATTTGTTCATAGGATGGATCTATGAGAACTACGAGTCGAACCTATCTATGTCGAGTTTGATGTAAAGGGGACGGTTGTGCTCCAAGTCCAGAAGAACGTCTTCATCTATGAAGGTGATCCCCTGAGCTTCTTTTATTTAATGTGCCTCCTCACCTATAGCGATCAATTGAGCTAAACATATTTAAGGATCAAGGAGAGCCTTGATTAGTGATTCCCTCATCTCTTTGGATAAAACAAGGGCATCGTATATGCTTTGCTTAGATGGAAACTTTCTTAGATGAGAAAAGACATTGTAGTCCACCTTAGGCCAGTCCTCCACAAGCATATCCAAGGGTGGACCATTTTGTGGAGGGGCTTCTCAGTCTTCTGTACCAATGGCTTGTTTCCCTTTATGTTGAGGTGTTGCCCTAAGAGGTAGAACCTTGCCACTACAAGGGTCGACTTCGGTGATCAGTTGTGGCATGGTAATAATGTTCTACCTGCACATCAGGCTCACCTACAACTTCTTTTATGGGACCCTCAAAATTGAATGATTCCAAGTATATCTCAAGAGGTGAACCTATAGTATTCAGAGTAGGAAAATCCAACTCTGAATTAGAAAGAGGAAGATCAGAATTATTATAGTTACTTTGACTTGAAGAGTTATCATTAGGAATAGAATAAGATAACCCATCAGAAGTGACATAGATGTAATTAAAACTAACTTTATTCATCAATTTCTTAGATTTATTTGGAGGTACAAAGTAGAAATCAAGTAAAGTGAGGGGGTAAAGGATTTGATTCCCTTATCCATTGATATAAGAGTTCTACTAGTAGAATAAGAAGAACTAGCTGAAGTGTAAGAAGTCACCAATGTGGAAGCTATAATTATAAGTTGGAGGCTAGACTCGATCGGTGGTTGCACTAATGGGCTATCCTGGGCTGACACATGCTGCTACTGTGGTTGTTGCTGCTGAGCTCCCCCTTTCCTCGAGTTGGCACTGACAACTTGCAAACCTTCTTTGGTGTTGGAGGTTTGAGCTGACTTAGGCACCTACAAGGAAAGCTTCTTGATCTTCTGGATGATCTTCTTAGAGGTTTTGGATAAATAAATATCCCAACCTTCTTTAGTTTTGGAAGGATCACATGTATCCTTAAGGATTACCCTAATGGAACTAGATGGTTGTTCCACAAGGTATTCCTTTGGGATAATTATTCCTGTCTTGAAGCTATGTTCAAGCCAGTCCTTAAATATGAAGCAATCCTCCAAAACATGGCCTAGCATACAGTGGTAGGGACAAAAGTTTAGATCATGACTTTTGCCTACATCCTTCAGTCTCCTAGACTCGGGTAGCTGAAAAGCAGGCTTCTTTAAGAGATTCTTAAAGATCTTCTTGATTACCTCCCTCTTAAATGAATAAGGTTTGTTAAGCTTATCTAAAAGAGTAGGTGGACCATAGCTACCTGGCGATAGGTATGTGTGCCACTGCTGGTGGTGGTATGGCTGAGGAGGTGGTGGTGGCTGTGGAGGCTACTGTGGAGGTTGATAGGGCTACCTCAGTGGTTGCAAAGGAGGTGGAGGCTACTGAGGTCATGGTCTCTCAGACTAATCTCTAGCTAGTTACTTCCCCTTATCTATCGCTATCACTGCTCTTGACTTCTTCTCATACACCTTTTGTGGCTTTATTTTAGGCAAGTGGTCTTAAAAGGTGCTGTTTGGCCTCTCCTTGTAGACTAGCCTCCTTGTTGATTAGCTAGACTCATACTCAAAAGTAGGGGAGGCAATCCCTAAGATCAGGGGAGCCTTACCCTCAGAGGGTAATGATGAGAGGGTCCTACCCTCTAGGCAAGAGAAACGTGGTGCATTAAAGCTGGGTTGACATATCAATACTAAAGATGGGATTGCCACTGCTTTCCTCTTCAATGAGGAGATGTTGAAATTAGAAGATAGATCAATTTGGATGACCGACTTCTACCACCATGATCCTACTGACAGTCGTAAGGGGAGTGCCCACACATGTAATCCTCACTCCCTCAAATCCCTTATCGAAATGGATAAGGTGTGTATGATCTAATCTGGGGAAGTTGGTCCAAAGCCAAATTCATGCCAAGAGGGAAAGTAAAAACTAACTTTTGTGAGCTTGCCATTTGATCAACCGCAAAGGCGCTGAGAAATATCGTATGCGATGGTGAGAATCAATAGGAAATGAGTTTGGATCAGATTTTTTTCTTTGTTGATTCTTGAATTTGAATTGAAAATTTGAACCCACATCCAACATCTTGGAAGTGTTAAGTGGGGTTCAAATGGATCTGAGAAGATTTAGAAATTTGATTGAAAGAAGAATTTTTTTTAATATGAATCCAACTTCAACAAATTTGGGTATCTTGAAAAGTTGATTCAAATATTTTTAGATGGATGCTTCCATAGGGTCATGTTTGTTTGAATTTAGAGATTTTGATTTGAGGACCCTTTAATTTAACAAATTTTTTTATGTTAAAGTAAGGGACAATTGATTTTGTTTTTGATTGATGATTTTGGAATTTTACTCAATTAGAAAATTTGGGTATGCTAAGTGAAGTGTTTGAAAATAATTATTTCTTTTTGTGAATTATTATTTGATTTTGAAAATTGGAATTCCCATTTACCAAATTTAGGTATGCTAAGTGAAGAACCCAAGTGTGTTTTGTTTGATTTTTGAAAATAAGATTATTAGAAAATTTGGGTATGCTAAGAAAATTCTAAGTGTTTCATTTGTTTTTGGATGTTTTGATTTTTGAAAGAGTAAGATCCTTAGTAAATTTGGGTATGCTAAAGAAATCCTAATGTGTTTCTTTTTTGTTTTGATTTGATTGAAAGTGGAAACTTTACTTTACCAAATATGGTATGCTAAAGATGAAGTACCACTTAGTTTTGTGAAATGAAAATTTCACTTAGCAAATTTGAGTATGCTAAATGAAGTTCCAAATGATATGTTCAAAATTTTGGATTTGGTTTTGAAATAGGAAACTTCTCCTTTGGAAATTTGGTATGCTAAAAAATAAAGTTCCAAAGGTGCTTGAAATTTTTTGGTTTTGAATTTGGAGACTTCACTTAGCAAATTTGAGTATGCTAAATGAAGTTCCAAATATGTTTTGAATAATTTTTTATTTTGAAGTTGGAGACTTCACTTAGAAAATTTGGGTATGCTAAATGAAGTTCCAAATGTGTTTGAATTTTTTTTTATTTTGAATTTGGAAACTTCACTTAACAAATATGTGTATGCTAGATCGAGTTCCAAATATGTTTCAAAATTTTCGGTTTTGAATTTGGAGACTTCAATTAGCAAATTTGAGTATGTTAAATGAAGTTCCAAATGTGTTTGAAAGTTTTTTATTTTGGATTTATAAACTTCACTTAGCAAATTTGAGTATGCTAAATGAAGTTCCAAATGTGTTTGAAAATTTTTGATTTTAAATTTGGAGACTTTACTTAGCAAATTTGAGTATGCTAAATGAAGTTCCAAATGTGTTTGAAAGTTTTTGATTTTGGAATTTGGAGACTTCACTTAGGAAATTTGAGTTTCCTAAATTGAAGTTCCAAATGTGTTTGGAAATTTTTGGTTTTGAAATTGGAGACTTCACTTAACAAATTTGAGTATGCTAAATGAAGTTCCAAATGTGTTTGAAAAAAAATTTGATTTTGAATTTGGAGACTTCACTTAAAAAATTTGAGTATGCTAAATGAAGTTCCAAATGTGTTTGAAAATCTTTGATTTTGGATTTGGAGAGTTCACTTAACAAATTTGAGTATGCTAAATGAAGTTCCAAATGTGTTTTGAATTTTGAAAATATGATTGTTAAGTTTTGATTTTGAAAAGAAGGTTTCCATTCAACAAACATGGGTATGTAAGGATGGAAATCAATCTTATTTTGCAAATGTGAAAATTTTATTTTGTGTGTGATTATTGCTTTTGAAGAGAATTCCAACTTAAACATATGTGGGATATGTTTAAGTGGGATTTCTAAATGATGTTATTTTTACTTGGGAATGAAATCCTCATTCAATAAATTTGAGTATATTGAATGAAGATATCCATATGAGCTTTTAAAAAATTTAATTTTATTTGAAAATGAAACTTTCATTCAATAAGTGTGAGTGTATTGAATGGAAAGGTTCATGTGTGCTCTTTGAAAGTTTATTTTTGGATTTTGATTTTGATTTTTTGGAAAGATGATTGTTCATTTTATTTTGAAAATGAAATCTTCATCAAAATGAATTAAAGGAAGATGTTCATTTGTGCTTTTAGAAAAGATTGTTAGTTTTACTTTTGAAAATTTCTACATGTAATAATCATGAGAATTGTTAATTGAGGGTGATTTAAGAAAATTTTTGTGGAAAATATTATATTATGTGCATCTTTTTTTTTTGAAAGAGTGCTTTTCGAAAAGTAAGACTTTTATGAAAAATTTATTTTATCTTTATTATTTTAGAATGAACCTTTCCTTATCTTTAAAAATGATAAGGAGGAAGTCTTAAATGTTTTCTTTTATTTAGATTTTATTATTTTTACCCATTGGAGAACCAACGGGGTTTTAAGACCAACACGGAGAGGTCCTCAAACCTAAAGATGTAGCCAACTCAACATAAGAATGAAATAGCTAAGTGCCAATGGAAATAAAGATAGTCTTGATTCATACCAAAGTATAAACCCAATATAAATACTCAAAGACAACGATCATTTACAAAGATGGAGAGAGAAATTTCTCCAAATGGAGTAAAAAAATTTGTGGTGAAAATATATTCTTTTATACATTTCTTGCCATCATCTATCCCCTCTCCCTTTTGAGAAAAGAAGGATAAATGAAAAGAAAAATATATAAAAATATAATCCACCTTGTTGGGACACCACATAGATCTACAAATGTTCTTATTAAGGTGATCGGGTACGATAGTGAGAGGAGGTGTACTATCTCAAAGATAGAATTCACCGCCCTACAATGGACCTAATCACCCGAATAAGGACTCCTAAGTAAAATGGGTCTGCATATGTATTAGAGATTCTTCCCTACTTTACATGGAAAAGTAAAGTAAGGTTTATTTTAAACCGTTCATTAAGTTCCTACTGGGCAAGCCCCATAGTTATTACATCTTAAAAGATGGGATCCTTAGGAATACTCGACAAGGTAAATGATTTGTCTCCAAATATTTCAATAGGGTAGACTATCAATCGATTAGTTTATTTTGGGTGATCAAATGGGATTGATCAAAGAGAGAGAGTTATTGAAGCCAAAAGAAAGATAAGTAGGAGATGCCCATGAGCATCTCAAACTATCCTATGGTTGGGCTTTACATTTTGAAATTGATTTAATTTATTTGAATTTTTTCATTAGAAATTTATGACTTATAACATAACACAAGATTAAGGAAATGCCTAAGAGGTGAGGATTTATGCTTATAGCCCATGAAAGGGAGAAGCAACCTCAGAACCTAAATCTAGGGAGTTTTGGCGAGGGCCGAAAGCACAACCTAAATCTAAGGCAAAAAATGGGTATTTGGTTTGCCTCCATAAGAGAGGACAAATTGCCCAACTGCTTAGACTTACAATCACCTAGGGGTGGCCGCCAATTAACTCCTCCTATGATTTTAAATTCATGTAGGAAAGTCATATGCGTTATGCAAGATAGTTAGGTTGTTATTTATTTAGAAATAGACTAAGTCCTTGAACTCACTCCCTAAAGAGACTAAATCATGTAAGGACATGCTTCAAATGACCTAAATCTAATGCAATTCAGATTTCATTTTTATTTTCATTCTTGGATAATTATTTTGACTCAGGCTATTAGGATTCATATGCCTAATGCTTTAGAAATAAGATTATTGGCCAAAATCAATGAGATGGGAGGAGGTGTGTTTCCACCATGGCTCTCAAAGGTCAAGCCAAGTTTCTCTGGCAAAGGTGGAAGCCCTCCAATAAAGAGTGAAAATAATATGCATTTATGTATGATGTTATAAAAGAAGTACTCATCTAGCTAAGGGGTTGCTAATTCTTTTATCTTAATTTTTGTCTAAGATTTAGGTGAAGTTATGAGTTCTTTATTTTAGTTTTGAATTGTTATGTTTGGTAAGAGATTTATTTTTTCCTAAGAGCCTAATCCACATCCAGGTCATACATAAAGCAAGGAAGAAACTAGGAAAAGGATGCCACTTAATGCACAAGCTAAACAAATCATCAATTAATTTATAAAGCTAATCACAAAAGAATAAGAGGCCATTGTGGTCGGGTACCACCACACAAACCCAAAAAAAAAATAAATTGGGTAGCCGAGCTCTACCCTTATACAACCTAGATTATAAATGAATTAAATACAATTAAGTAAGTAATTCATTGTTATGGGGGTCTTCAAACTTCATTTCTTCATTCTTCTTTTCTTCTTTCTTCTTTGGTTCCTTCTTTTGGATGGTTAAAAGGTGGATGCTCCAAATGCTTCACATGGAACATAAGATAAGATCTTATGACCAATGTTCATCTTAATCCCCATAACAATCATTCCAAAATCCTAATTACAAAATTCACATGAAAAGAAAAAAGTAAATCTAACTAATACCTACAAAACAAAGGTTAACTAAAAAAACCACCAAATCCCAAGCATGTATATTGGACTTATCACCCCACACATGGGTGACTAAGTCCACTGCCTATTGGGTTATGCTTAAGGGTATAAGCACTTGCACAATAAAAGCATATATATTTTTATTTATTGCAGTGCCCCTTAAGCACATTCCCTTGCATAAGATAATGGTTAGACTAAGATCCCAACCATTAATACATCCAAAACATCTAGATAAAAACATATTTCATAAAACAAAAGAAAGCATCAAACCATGCACCACCCTAACCTAAAGCTAGAAGTGGTGACTTAGCCCAATGTGTGTGCTTTGGAGGTTTGTGTGGTATGCTTAGCTATGGCTTTAAGTTAGAATTTTCTAAGTGTGAAGCTTGTTCAACATAGAGGAGGGTTTTATTTAAGTGATTTAATTATTTTGGGTTGATTTTATTTCATGTTCTGATTAGGTTCAAGCGAATCCTACAATTAATTACTAAGTTATAAAAAGAGGGAAAGAGAAGTGAACTTCTCTTTCCTTCCCTAACCTAAGTAATTTCTAAAGTGGATTTATGTTTTAGTTTTATTTAGTGAATGTTTTAATTAAGTGTTTTAATTAATCCTAACTTTAGATGAACTCTAAACAAACCTATTAAAAAAGAAAGGCATTTTAAGATTAAATAAATTGAACTGAAATCACAAAACATACATCACTTAATTTCTTTTCCAACATGTATAACATGCATATGAATAAATCCTAAGCATATCTATACATCAAATGAGAATTCTTAACACACTTTTATGATACATGCTAAGTAATTTATTTAAGAAAATTTGAAAGTTTATGATGCATAATTTTTATTAAGTATAAAAGAAATTTCTTGTCCAATTTTCACATGCACACTTGAAAGTAATAAAGGCATAAGTGAGTACAATGCCATTGTTAACCAGAGGTGTAAGGTATAAGACCTACTTAGGGCTACTTAAAGCCTTGCATCCTTTGTCTAAATAATATACCACAAAAAGAAATGAATGGAAAAGAAAGAATGCAAGAGCTTGTGTTAGTTGGTTTATTTTTGTTTATGCAATTTATATATGTAAGCATATGTGTCCTTCTTAAGTGATAGTATAGGAATGAATAGGATATGGAATTAAGAAAGTGTTAGGTTCTTTTCAAATGAACCACACACCTTGCCAAATCCAATTCAAAACTATACTAAAAGACAAGAGAAGAAAAACCTACACTAAGCACATCCTTATATTTTATTCACATGCAAACTTATAATTAAGATATAAGTAACACACTTTCAGTTTTGATAATTGATTCATATATTTTGAAAATAATTTGAATTTAATAGTCATAATAGCCACTCATATTCTTACTTTGGCCAACACATGCAATTTGACATAAAGCAAAAAATTATTTTAAATTTGATTTTGAAAGGCATGGATGCATGAAACCACATGACATACATATTTAACATGTTGGGGGAAAGAACTAAAGCAATGAAAGCATGTAAAAACATTCACTTTAATTAAATCCTAAAGACAATCTTATAAAATAAGAAAGCTTAAAGTAAATCAAAGTTTATTTAATATGATTTTTGTTTGATTTTGAATTTGATTGAATTTTGAAAATGTGGATTAAGTTTGTTGTTCCTAACCCATTCCCACATGTGTTTGACATTTTTTTTTAATTTTTAGATGATTAGATTCATTTTATATTTTGATTAGGTTAAGGTATGAATTAAGTATGTTAATCAACCCTTACCTACACCACCTTAGCATAGTTAACCAAATAATTATAAGCCAATGAGATGACATAAAACCTCACAAGAAATTTAAATTTGCAATGCACCTAAGAAGAAAAGGGCCTAATGTAATTTGGCTTATGATTAATGGTTAATTAAGCTAAGGGGTTTAACTTAAGTAATTTCAGAACACCCCTCACACATATGAGTTGAGTTTTGATTTCCTTAATTGAACTTAGGCTCTTGAACACCTAAGAATCTACCCAAAGTAGATTAATTAAGTTCTAGAAAGTTTTAGAAATTTTAAGAAATTAATTAAGAGGGTAATTAGTGAATTAACCCTTAATTAAGAGAAGATTAGGAAGGAAAAGGGGTTTAGGGAATAGCTTAGAGGAAATGCCCCAAAATTATTCTCTAAACTTCCTATTCATTGGATCAAACTTAATCAACTTCAATAAGGGATTAAAACACTAATCAAACCCTTAATAATCCTTAATTACATAATGGGGGGTAATTAGGAAATAAATTAGCAATTTCCCTAATTAAGCCACCAATAAATCCTAAGAAAATTAAGGGAGACAGAAGTCATCCCCAAAATATACCCAAGAAGTTTGAGATTAATCAGTGGATTAATTAGGGAAGAATAAGCAAAATAAAATTTCCAATTAAACTCAACATTAGAGAAAGATAATATTCAAAATCCAATAAAACCAATTTTAGAATATTCTAGATTGAATTATCTTCAGTGGCAATTTACCTCATATTTTTATGATTTTTCATTAGAGAGATATTAATTTTTGAAGTTTAGTGGATTAATTAGAATTATTTAAACATTAATTAATCATGTAATCCACTCGCGTGACACGTAGCGGCTGAGTCAGGTGCACTTTCCATGTGTCAGCAAATGAGCAACCACTTAAACATCTCATCATAGCATGCGTGGCGGCGGTTCTTCGATCAAGGATCGAATGACCGAGAAGTTACCCGTGATTTTAAAAGGGGAAATAGGATTTAAAACATGCATCTAATCTTAGTCATCCATCAAAAACATGCAGATGGATGCTTGAGATTATCCTTATTCTTCCCTGAGGAATAATGTAGACCATCCACTTTCAAAGGGAACATTCAAGCTCCATCGAGCTCGGATTGGAATGAAATCTTGCACACACCATCTAACCCTAATGGCAAGCCTATCCAATGGTCAAAATCCCATGCCATTAAACTTTCTTTCATAAAGGACCAACAAAGAGTTGGTTTGAAAAATGCCTAACCTCACCGGGTGATTCCTTGGAGGAGCTTCTGCCTAGTTGAGACTTATGGTGAGAGTATTAGCTCCTAAGGTTGAGTGGATTGCTCTATGGACCAACCCCTCCTTAGCTCCTTTGTAGGTTTGATGGAATTGGATCTCTTCTTGCCTTTGGAGCTTGGGAAAGATGTTGGCTAAGCTCGACTTGATCCTTTGGTGGAGTACACAAAGTGAATTTAGTGGAGTTTGAGTGTAGAGGGAGTTTTGGATTCAATGGACCTCCCTTATTTTCAAAGGATGAAAATCAAGAAATGCCAAATTCAAATCCCTTCTAAAGAGCTTAGGATCACTCAAAGATAGTTCCTATAACTCTCTAACACTCAATCGATAGTGAGTAAGTTGAATTCAAGTGGAATTAGGGGGAGTATATCTCCCCCTATGTAAATCAGATGACCAAAGAATTGTTTGACATTTTGATCCAATTGCCAAGATTGAATGGTTTGTTTGAGCTATTAGAAGTTTACACATGGTCAGTTTGGGCTAAGGAGTGGAGTGGTAACCTCCCATGTGCTTCAAATTGAGTGGAGGGAAGTTTTCCATATGGGCCAATTTGAGCTATGTGCTCGATTTTGGCCTTGGGTCAATTTGGACTAACCCACACCCATTGGGTTGGCTGCACCACCCTCCATAGGGTCTACTTGATCTATTATGAAGGTATCAAGCAGATATGAAGAGGGCTTGGCCAAATTCCCCATAGACTTAACCAAAATTTGTTCTATGGCCTAGGGGTAGAATGGTCATTTGGATGAATTTTAAATTTGGTTATGTTGGGTATGTTGAGAAAATAGGTTTTGCCAAGTTTCATTGGATTTGGAGTTCATTTGATATGGTTTGGCTCATGTTAACCCATTTAGTCAAAATGGGTCAACTTGGGTCAAGTTGACCAATTGGTCAAATTGGGTCAAATAAAGGGTTGCAAGTTCATATGACCATTTGAAATGTTTTGGTGGCTTTGGTTTGATTTAGTTTGGTTTAAGTTTAATTTGGTTCATATGACTTCATTTAGGTCAAATGGGTCAAGTTAAATTTGACCCATTTGACCTATTTGAGCTAGGTCATGGGTAGGTTTAGGTTTAGTTAGTCATATGAAGTGGATTGGTATCTTTGTTTCCAATCAATTTTGAGTTTTGAATTTGGCTCAACATCACCCCTTTAGTCAAGTTGGGTTCAAGGTCAATTAGGCTAGTTAGGTATATGGCCAATTGAGGCCGGTCAAGTTCAACAAGTGATTTGGAATGAACTTGACCCATTAGGTTCAATCAATTTGGCTTAGATCAAGTTTTGACACATTTTGACTTTTTAGGTCCAGTTGGGTCAACTTAGGTCAAGTGGTCAATTGGGCTATGTTAGACTCAAATGTTGACTTGGTCAAGTTCAAACATAGTTCATGAATGAACTTAGATCATTGGTTTCAATCAATTTGGCCTATGGTGGATTTTGGCTATGTTAGGTTTCATTTTGTGCAAAGTGTTGACTTGGTCAACCCTTGACTTGGTTTCACCTAATTTGATTGATTGATCATCTCATGATGATTATTGATCATGATGAGAGGCATAGGTGAGTTTGATTCAATCCAATTTGGTTAGGATTGGAATTTGGCTCATAAGAGTACTTTAGGTCACTTTGGGTCAAGTGAGCCTAACTGGGTCAAATGGCTTGGTCAAAGCTTGATTTGAGTTTGATTGAACTTTTATATGGAGTTATGATTGAGATAAAAATCCATTTGCAAGTTGTTTGAAGTCCAATGGGTTTTGATTCATTTGACAATTTCATATTCAAAGGAAGAATATGATTGGATTTGGGATCTGATTTTTGAATTGGATTTTGGTTAAGTGATTGAAACTTGTATTTATATTTGGATTCATGATTGTAGGGTTGATTGAATCGTGAAGGAAAATCAAGAGTTTGGCTTGATTTCAAGTTGATTTGGCTAAGTTCAAGATTTTGACTTGAAAGGCTTAGGTCGAATTTTTGGTGGATTTGAATTTCATTTTTCGAAGAGGTTTTGATTGTTAGAATTTATATTTCATTTATATATGTGAATATAAATGAGAATATAAATGGGTCATGAGAAAATTTCAAGGATTTGAAGTGATTTGATCATGATCTAGGCTAAGTTTTTAAGAGGGAATTTAAAGGACTTAAGAAATTTTTTTGGAGTTCGGAGCTTGAATTTTTGAATTTAGGTTGATTGATTTATATTTATATTTCACTTACATATATGGATATAAATGAGAATATAAATGAATTATAAGAAAATCCTATGAATTTGAATTGATTTGATCATGATTTAGGCTAAGTCCTTAAGAAGAAAATTAAGGACTTAAGAAGGATTTTAAATTTGGAATTTAATTTTTGGATTTGATTTGATTGATTTATATTTATATTTCATTTATATATGTGAATATAAATGAGAATATAAATGAGTTATGAGAAAATCCCATGAATTTGAATTGATTTGAACATGATTTAGGCTAAGTCCTTAAGAGGGAAATTAAGGACTTAAGAATGATTTTAAATTTGGAATTTAATTTTTGGATTTGATTTGATTGATTTGTATTTATATTTCATTTATATATGTGAATATAAATGAGAATATAAATGAGTTATAAGAAAATTTCAAAGATTTGAAGTAATTTGATCATGATCTAGGCTAAGTCCTTAAAAGAAGATTAAGGACTTAAGAAAGATTTGGACTTAGGAATTTCATTCATGGGTTTCAATCATGGATTTCAATCATGTGGCATTGATTTGAGTTTGGATAAAGTAAAATAATATTGATTTGGGGTTTGACTTGAAGGAAGGAAGGCGAGGAGTGGTTCAAGCGAAGGGTAGGCAAATTTTCCTAACACCCCTAAGGCATGACCTATTCATATGCTTATTCTTGTAAGTCTCTAGGGCTAGGTTGAGTGTCCACCTGATCACTAAATGTGTCTTAAGACTAAGAAACTCTTAAAGTCTAAGAGAAGTAAGATGGAGGAGTTGAGAGCCCATTCTAAAAATGAGGTCAATAGTTTCCTAGTGTCTTGATCTTGGCTTTCATCTTTGGACTAGATTGATGCGCTCCACATAGACTTGAGTGTACCTTGATCACAATCTTATGGGCTTCAAATTTATCTAAGCAACGTAACCACATATGATTAAAAGACAATCGATACAAGGTGCCTCCTACGAGAGCGTAGAAAAGGGTTCTTACTTCACCTGATGTGCTTGTGATTTCTCTTGAAGCAGTTTGTCAATATGTAGATAATCTATGAATGGTTGCCACTAATCTGACTCCCCATCCTTTTTGGCAATGACAACTTCCCCTTCAAGAGAGAATCTCTTGATGAGTTCTGCATCAATGGGATAATACTTGTCTATTTTGGACCCTTACTAGAATGGACTCATCTTTCAGACATGCCAACTCTTTGGTAAGCTTTGTTAATGCATCTGCTACTGCATTTTCTCCTCGAGAAATCTTGTAAACAGTAACCTGTGGGATTTGGGCCAATAACTCTATAGTGTACTTATGGTAATGATGGAACTGAGGTTTTAGAACTTTGTAGGACCCAATGATCTGGTTGATGACTAATTGAGAATCTCTAAAGATGTTGATACTCTGGACGCATAGTGTAATGACTAACTCTAGACTGACAATCAGAGCCTCATATTCAGCTTCATTATTGGTGCATGAATTGAACAGATGATATGAGAATCTCAACACATCGTAGTCTAGAGTTAGGAGAACTATTCCTACCCCTGCCTTTCCTGGGATTATAAATTATGGTTCTTCTCTCTTTGAGAGGAAGCCACACCATCAAAATACATCTCTCAGTGGTGAATGCTAGTGTCCCCTAAGTTCATGATTTGTTCATTAGGGAGGTCATCACTAAGAGGAGAATTAGTAGAAAGTGGGTGTGCTACTAAGAAACTTGCTAGTCTGTCCTTTCATCATGTAGAGGCATACGAATGTGATGTCAAACTATGACAAAATCATGGACCATCGTGCCAACCTTTCCAGATAGCGTCTATCATGTCATGAGATATTGTAGTGGATTGATTATGGCGATCAGATTCATCTTATGAGAAAGCATGTAGTGACATAGCTTTTGGGATGCAAAGATTAAAGCTAGAAGTGCTTTTCAATAGGTGAGTAGTTTGCCTCAGCAAGGATTAGATGATGAGGTAGTAGAGTCTATTCTTCTTCCCTTCATCATTGACTTGAGCGAACAAAGCACCAAGGGAGTAATTTAATGTAGCGGTGTAGAGGATCAATGGCTTATCTAGGATAGGGGCTGCTAGAACTGGCGGTGTCATTAGGTAGTGCTTGATGTCTTTAAAAACATGTTGGCACTTATCATCCCACTTGAACTTGGCATCCTTTTTGACAAGTGCTTAGAATGGTTGACATCTTCCTGATAGGTTGGATATGAAGTGTCTTAGATATGCCAACCGCCTTGGAATGATCTGAGTTGAGTTACACTTTTAGGGGATGGCATTTCTAAGATAGCTTTGAACTTCTTCGGGTCGATCTCTATTCCTCGGTGTCGGACAACAAACCCAAGGAATTTTTTTGAAGCAACTCCGAATGCACACTTCAGGGGATTCATTTTGAGGTTGCATTATCTTAACCATTCGAAAACTACCCTCAAGTCAAAGAGATGGTCTTCCTTTTCTTTACTTTTGACAATGAGATCATCGACATAGAATTCAACTTGATGATGAATGAGTTCATTGAAGATTCGAGTCATGGCCCCCTAGTATGTGGCATCGACATTTTTAAGGCCAAAAGACATGACCTTATAATAATAAATTCTGATCGGGGTTCATAGAGCAGTGTTTCTTTTATCCTCAAGGGCCATCTTGATTTGGTTGTAGCTAGATGACCCATCCATAGAGGAGAATACTGCATGAAATGAGGCAATGTCCACCATTAATTCTAGTATATCAAGTAGAAATTCATCTTTAAGACATGCCTTATTTAGATCCCTTGGAATTGACACGTATGCAAATTTGGCCATTCTTTTTCTTAATTAGGATGACACTAGCTAACCAACTAGGATATTTTTCTTCCCTGATAAAGCCAACATCAACCAATTTCTTGATTTCAGAAGTGACCTGCTGTTCAGTGTATAATCGCTTGCATCTAGGAGCTTGCTTGACAGGGTTAGCATTAGGTTCTATTGATAGTTTGTAGACTTCCATGTTAAGAGATAAATTGGGCATTTCTTCATAACTCCATGTGAAGTAGTCTTTAAACTTAGCTAATAGCTTAACTAAGTCATTGGTTTCTTCTTCATTTAATAAGGAACTGATTTATGTCATATGTGGATTGTCTTTAGTTCCTATGTTGATCTCTTTAAGTTCATCGATGGTTGATCTGATCTCTTTTTCAAACTCTAGCGGTGCCTTTTTGACTTCAAGCTCATTTGGGTCATTGATGTTTCTAAACATACCTCCTAATAAGAGTTAGCATGATTTGAGAAGAACCTATAAGACCCAAAATTATTTATGATGACTAGGCAATGATTATCATCGTCAAGACCCACTATGCCGAATCCTAGTCCTGGTCTTGATTGAGGATGTTTGCTTTGCTTATCCCATAGCCTTTTAAAATAGTCTGACATGCATTTAGACCAAGTATGTGGGATTAATCCCTTCTTTACTAAGTTAAGAACATAAGGTGAGTACCAATCAAAAGGTAATTGTATTAAATCTTTATATGAATCATCCTCAAGTTCTACATCAACTTCCTGGCTTGAGAATGATGCTCCCAACAAAAATCTCTTTGGCTTGACCTCTGTGGATGACATGGGGGCCTCCTTAACTACTAAACCTTCAATGTTCTTTGAAGAAAGTGAGATTAGAGCTAAAGTTCTCAACTGCTACCTAACTGTTCTACATAATAGTGATTCAGATACATTCATGCTTTTCTTGGACACCTGCTCTTCAACACTGTCTAGCTTGAATGTCACCTTCAAAGGGACTTGCTGAGAGGGATTGGTTGGCGTGCTAACAATGTGAGACTCATCCTTTGAACTGGACTCAAAGTCTATGTGGATATCAAGGGTACTCTTGTGAGCTGGAACATAGCTCCTATTGGTTGACCACCAAAAAGGAGGTCTTCCACCTCTAGAACTACCTCTAAATGTATCTCTTCCTCTACTAGGTGGGGGTCAAGTCATCCTACCCATGTGTTCATATGGAGGAACAAACTATGGCTGGAATGTAACATCTGGCTCTACCTCTCCCTCGGTGTTTGATTCTCGCTCACTTGTGATTTCTTTTCTTTTATTTTCCTTTTGTTTTTCTTTTACAATTTCCTTTTATTTTTCTTTTATTTCTTTTTCTTTTGATTTTGAACTTTTACCAAGTTTGTGAGAATAAACTTTTGATTTGGAGGAAGATAGTAGGCTGCACCCTCATAAATCTCGACTTCTCTAAGTTAGAATGGCTTCAAATCTCTTTAGGCACACATAGATTCCACCTCTTCTGAATTTGATGCAGTGGTGTAAAGAAGATGGGACCATGTTATTTGCATGTATCCAAGGCCTATCGAGCAAATAAGTGAAAGATGTATCTGAATCTATTATGTAGAACTTGGCTTCTATCTTCCAATCATCTATCTTCAATGGAAACACTATAGAGCCTAAAGCCCTCTTGCCTTGTTCGTTGAATCCTCTTAACATCATTCGATCCCCTCAGAGTTTGAAGATGCCAATCCTTAAGTAGGCAAGGGTCTTTAGACTCATAATATTCACTGATGCACTTGGATCAACACACTAGAGAGTCTCGCCCATATCTATGTGATGTAGGGGCTGGTGCTATTGTCCCGAAAAAGAAGGTCTTCATCTATGAATGTAACTCTACAGGCTTCTTTTGAATAATATGTCTTCTCTCAAATAGCATCAACTGAGCTAAGCATATTTCTGGATCAAGAAGGGCTTTGATCAATGACTCCCTCATCTTTTTGGATAAGATAAGGGCATCATATGCTTGGTTTAGCTGGCAACTTTCTTAGGTGAGTGAGGACATTATAGTCAACTCTAGGCTGATCCTCCATAAGCATATCCATAGGTGGAGCATCCTGTGGAGGGGCTTCTTGATCACTTGAACCAATGACATGTTTACCCTTATCCTGAGGTGCTACCTAGGAGGTAGAACTTTATCACTATGGAGGTTGACTTCAATGACTTTATGAGATGATTTAGTGAAAAGTTCTACCTGCTCATCAGGTTCAACCTACAACTTCTACTATGGGATTATTAGAGTCTGATGTGTCTAAATCAATCTAAATGGGTGAACTGAATGATTCAAGAATGAAAAATCCATTTCTAAATTAGAAGAGAAATGATCATAATTAGAGTTATCATTTTTATTTTGTAGACTTGGAGAGTCTTCGAGAGGAATAAAATCTAGAGTATCAGAAGTGGATAAGATGTAAGTGAAAGCTTTCTTCATTGATTTCTTCTTGGATATAGATACATAATAGAAACTTAATAAATAAGTGAGGTAAGGGGTTTAGTGCTCTTATTCGCTGATATAATGCTCCTGCTGATAGAGGAGGAGCTTGTGGAGGAAGAAGTAGTAGTTGCAAAGGTGGATGGAGTGCTGGACTTGGACGGTGGTTGTGCTACCATGCTATCTCGGGAAAGTAAGGTGGATTGCTGCTGCTGCTACTGCTAGGCTTCTACCTCCTTCAAGTTGTCTTTAGCAACTTGCAAACCTTCCTTAGAGTTGGAGGTTTAAGCTGCTTTAGGCACCTAGAAGGGTAACTTTCTAATCTTAGAGATGATTTTCTTGGAGGTTCGGGAAAGAGAGATATCCCAATCTTCCTCTATCTTGAGAAGATCACTTGTATCCCTTTCCTTTGATTGCTTCAATTATTGTTGCTTGATTTATCTTTTGATCTTGAGTCATAACCCACATTTCAACAAATTTGGTTATCTTGAATGGGGTTCAAATTGCATGGAGAGATTTGTAGAATTGGTGAGGAGCCTTGATGTTGGCTTGAATTTTTTATTTTGATTTGTCCTTTTAAATAAAAACCCTCATTTAACAAATTTAGGTAAGCTAAATGGGGTTCTATTGGAGAGATTTACAATGTGTGGAGAGTATTTGCCATTTGATTTTGATTTAGAACATATACTCAACTTATTTAGGTAGGTTGGGTGGGGTTCTAAAATTTGTGGAGAGATTTTCTTAGAGATATTTATGTTTTGTGCATCTTATTCAAAAATATTGATAGTTTGAAAGACCTCTACTTAGCAAATTTGGGTATGCTAAGAAGAGGTTGTGATTGTTTATTTGAAATATTTTTTCTTGTGAAGATTTGATTATGTGATATTTTGATTTGAAAATGGGGCTTCTTACTTAACAAATTTGGTATATTAAGTAGAGGCCACTTGTGTTTGATTTGTGCTTGATGATGAGACTTTCACTTAACAAATTTGATATGTTAAGTGAAAGTCAAATGTGATTGTGAGATAGATTAGCTTTTCTTTGAAGATGGGAGTTCCACTTAACATATTTGGTTCTATTGAGTGAAAGCAACAAATGTGTTTGAGATATGTTTGTTTTTCTTCTTTGAGAATGAGACACTCACTTAACTAATTTGGTATGTTAACTAAAAGCTCAAGTATGGTTTGACATGAAAAATTGGATCCTTATTTAACAAATTTAGTATGTTAAAATAAGGATCAAATGTGTGTTGAAAAGAGACCCTCACTTAACAAATTTGGTATATTAAGTGAAAGTCAAATGTGTTTATGATTTTGAAAATGAAACTCTCACTTAACAAGTTTGGTATGTTAAGTGAAAGTCAAATGTGTTTATGATTTTGAAAATAAAACTCTCACTTAACAAATTTGGTATGTTAAGTGAAAGTCAAATGTGTTTATGATTTTGAAAATGAAACTCTCACTTAGCAAATTTAGTATGTTAAGTGAAGGTCAAATGTGTTTATGATTTTGAAAATTAAACTCTCACTTAAAAAATTTGGCATGTTAAGTGAAAGTCAAATGTGTTTATGATTTTTTGAAAGAAAAGAACTTATTTAACAAACTTAGGTATGTTAAATGGAGTTCAATTTATTCTTATGATTTTCAAAAAAGGGGTTCTCATTTGACATACTTGGACTTGTCAAATGAGATACAAATGTGTCTTGAAGTCCAAGATTTTGTCAAGAAGGAGTTCTATCAAACAAATGCAAATGGTGTCAAATAGAATTCAGTTAGCTTTACCTTCTCCAAGGGAAGGGGAACTCCCATTTGAAAAATTTGGGTATGTCATGTGGGGGGTTAAAATATGTCTTGACTTCTATTTTGTGTGTATGATTTATTGCTTTTAGGAAAGGGGGAAAACTTCAACTCTAGCACATGTGAAGTATGCTAAGTTGATTTTCAATTTTATATTATGATTTAATTCAAAATAGAATCTCCATCCAACAAATTTGAGTGTGTGGGATGGGGATAGCTAATTCAAAGAAAATGTGCTTTTCAAAAAGACATTAAAAATGGTTGATTTTGATTTTGAAAAGAACCTCCATGTAGTAATCATAGGATTTATTAAACGAGGGTTGGTTATATGTGTTTTGTGCCTTTTGAAAATTTCTTAGAAATTTTTGAGTAAAGATCTCTTATTATGTGGATTTTGAAAAAGTGCTTTTGGAAAGACATGTTATTTTGTAGAAGAGTTTTATTTTCTTATTGTTCATGGGATGAACCTTGCCTCATCATTAGGATGGTGAAGAGGTTCTTAATTTTGGTCATCTCCTTTGTTTGATTAATTTAAATTTTCACCTATTGGGGGAACCCAATAGGGATTTTAAGACTTACACAGAGTGTGGTCCTAAAACCTATAGAATATTGGCGAGCTTTGCTTAAGGATGAAATAAGCTAAGTGCTAACAGAAAGAATAATAGTCTCAAGCCTATATAAAATATAAGTCCACTATTGATACTTAGAGATAATAATTGTCTACTAAAGATGGAGAGAGTAACCGTCCCTAGCGAAGACGCCAGAAAAATCTATGGTATTTATTTTTGGGATGTTGGACACCATACAGATCTTAGGGGTACTTATTATAGTGATCGCATATGACATTAAGGAATGATGTACTATCTCGAGAGAAAGAAATCACCACCCTATAATGGACTTAATCACCTAATAAGAACTCCTAAGGCATGATGGGTCTTTGAATGTACCAAAGATTTTCCCTTACTTTATATGAAAAAGTAAAGTAAGGTTTATTTTAAGCACATTAAGTTCCCTATGGAGGTAAGGCCCCATAGTTAATTACATCTTAAAGGAAGTGAATCCTTTAAGAATACTCTCGATTAAAGTAGAAATTAAAGTCTCCAAAGATTTCAAGGGAAGACTATCAAGGGATTGGCTATGGTGGAAAATTAAATGAGATGGATCAAAAGGAGAAGACTTATTTTTGGAATCTAAAGGGAGAAAATAGGAAATGCTCATGATACTAGAAAGCCTAGTGAGCAATCCAATCTATCCTATGGTTGGGCTTTATATTTTTGAAATGGATTAGAGTTAATTATTTGAGTTCACTTTTTATTAGAATACTAGGACTTATAATCCCACAATATAAGATTGTGGAAATTCCTAAGAGGTGAGGATTTATGCTTGCAGCATGATGAAAATAGGTACCTCAGATCCTAAGCTAAGGAGCTTTGGTATTAATGATAAGCATTTCCTAAATCTAAGTGAAAGGTGGACATAATGGTCTACCTATACAAGAAAGGATAGACCGTCTGACTATTGGACTTACAACCACAAGGAGTGGCCACCAACTAACACCTCCTACGCTTTAAATCCATGTGGGCAAGTCTTATGATTTGCAAGATGGCTAGACTATTGTTTATTTAGAAAAGAGACTAAGTCCTTAAACTCACTCCCTAAGCGACTAGAGCATGAATAGTATGAATTCATGACTTAATCTAATGCAAATTTTATCAAATTTATTTAATTATTTTGGACTCTTTATTTTGACACAAGCTATGCGATTTTGTATGCCCAAATGAACTAAAACTTGAGTATGGGCTAAATCAAGAGAGAAAGGGGTGTTCTTCTATCAAAGTCTCTCATGGTTAAGCCTTTATTCTCTCGCATAGATGGAAGCCCCCTTTTAATAAGAGTGGAAGAATATGACATGCATGATGTTATACATACAATCATCCAACTAAGGGGTTGCTAAATATTTTGTTATCTTGATTTAATTCCTAGACTTTTATGTGAGGTTATGAATTATTTTAAATTTTAATTATGAGTTATTAATTGGGGTATAAAATTTTATTTTATATTAAGATCCTACCGCATCCAGGCCACACATTCAAACATCAAACATGAAGAAACTAGGGAAAGCATGCAATTCTAGTGCACAATCTAAACACAATATCAAATAATATTATAGACTACCATAAAAGAGTAAAAGGCCAATACGGTTGGGTTCTGCTGTACACCCCGAATAGAGAAATAAAGATGGATAGCCAAGCTCTACCCTTATACAACCCAGATTACAGAAATAATACATGCTATGGGGGTATTCTTTTTCTTCATTTCATCCTTCTCTTCTTTTTGATTTGATTTGCTCCAAAGACATCACAGGGCACCCTAGGGATTGAGCCTTTCTCATCCTAATCCCCCATAACAATAATCATAATTCCTAATGCAAAATTACATTGAAAATAGTAAAAGTAAATCTAGCAACATGTTTCAAAATAAATGTTAGCTAAACACACCATACAACCCAAGCAGTTATATGAATAATTTGGATTTAGCACCCCACACATGGGAAACCAAGCCCACTTGTTCTAACATGAGTTATGCTTAGGGGATAAGCAACTTGCACAACAAATGCATTTATATTTTTATTATAGTGGCTCTCAAGTACAACCTGCTATAGAAAATATGATTAGCCTAATCACGGCCTACCATTCAGTCTACGAGGCATATATCCTAACATCCAGTCTAAAATATTACATCAAAAAAAACACAACATCATACAAACAATGCCCTAACTTAGCACTAGAAGTGGTGACCTAATATTCTAATATGTTTGCTTAAGGCTTGTGTGGAAAGACTTTGCTATGCTTCTTTAGTTCCAGTTTCAATTTGAAGTTTGAATTTGTTTAAATTTTATCAGGTGATTTCTGTTTAAATGATTTAATGATTTTTATTCATTTTTATTTCACTTTAATTCGGTCAAAATGATGTTCATGTTTTCAAGAATGAAGAGTAGAATGAATTCTAATTGTAGACAGAACTAACCCTATTCTACATCCTAACTCCTAAAGAGACTAACTAAGTTCCTTAAGTATCTTGATTAGCCCATTTGAGTTTGTGTAATTAATTTGATTTCATTTATTTGATTTAGATTTTAGAATTTGAGTTTATTTAATCTTTATGTATTTTTGATTGATTAATTTTAGATTAAATGTGTTGATTAATCAAATCATAATAATTCAATATCCTTAATATCTAATGAAGTTTAATTTTTTTTAAATCCATGTACTTTTTGATTGATTAATTTTAGATTAACTGTGTTGATTTAATTAAATATTGATAATTCAATATTTTTAATGTCTAATGAAGTTTAAGATTGTTTAAATCCATGTATTTTTGAATGATTAATTTTTAATTAGATGTTCAATTTAATTAAATCTTGATAATTCAATATCCTTTTAAGTTAATATCTAACTCTTTTCTCTGATTATAATTATGTGATTTAATTTTATGTTTATTTTATTTTATTTTGGTTCATTTTTAGTTTGATTGGGTTAGATTAATTGAGATTTTTTTTATTTTAATTGAGTTTGATTCTTTGTAATTAGAATTTTAATTTTAATCTCATCCATTTGCCATGTTTATCAAAGTTTGGTTTGTACTTTGATTTCATAGATTGGATAGTTAATTAGTTTATCTCATTTAAGTAAGTTGAATGAGATTTGAGTTGATTACATATTAAATTGATGAGAGACTTTCTTTATTTGATTTAATTTTATTTGATTAGCTTTATTGATCTATTGGTTTGCTTAGCTTCAGTGTGATTATTAGTTTAATTAAGAAGTATGTTTAGGTTAATTATTAGATTAAATAAAGATTTGTTTAATTTTTAATTTGGTTTCATATTTGTTTAGGTTGATGATGTAATTAATGACTTAATGATTTAAGTTTAATTTAGGATTTGATTGGCATTTAATTACATTTTAATTATGTTCAAATTTATGTTTAATTAAACTTAAGTTTAATATGATTAATTTGATTAACTTAATTATCTTATTTAAGAGGTGTGATCAATTATTAAATTAAATAATGATTTGTTTAATTTTTAATACGATTTTATATTTATTTAAGTTAATGATGTAATTAATGACTTAATGATTTAAGTTTAAATTAGGATTTGATTGGCATTTAATTGCATTTTTATGTTTGATTAAGCTTAAGTTTAATATAATTAATTTGATTAACTTAATTAGTTTATTTAATAGGCGTGATCAAATTAATTAGTAGATTAATTAAGTTTTTGATTTGAATTAATTTTAATGTGATCTATAAAGTTAATTTGGTTCATTAAGATGATAGATTAATTCATTAAGCTTGCATTAATTAAATGTTTAATTAATTAAGTTTGATTGGAGGTAACTAAAGTTTTAAAACATCAGATTAATTAAAGGTTTGTTTAATTAGAGATTATGGACTTAATTACCCATATATGCGTGATTTGATTCAGTTAAGTGTTTTACTTAAGTTTGATTTGATTAAAGGATTATTTGTTTATTTTATTTCAATTAAGTTTGAGTATTTATGGTTAGAGTTTTATATAATTTGATTCATTTATTATGTTTATTTAATTTCAATAACGTGTTTGATTTAGTTATTAGGTTGAAATATTTAGTGATTGAGTAACTCTCTTATTCCAAATAGAATGATTTAGATATTAAATTAAATAAGTTCACTTTAGCTTCATTTAGTTTGATTTGGTTTAAGGAATGTGAAAGAGATTTGCTAATCCTAACCCCATTCCCCATGTGTGAGTTAATTTGGTTTAATGAAGAGTTGTTAAGTTGATTTTTATGGTTTAATTAGGTTTAGGTGTAAAATAAATGAATTAATTAACCCTTACTTATATCACCTTAAGTTAATTAACTAATTAATAATGAGCCAATAAAATACGCATATGCTTTGGAAATAAGATCAGCAATGATCCTATGAAAATAAAAGGGACTAATGCAATTAAACTAAAGGGGTTAATTAAGTACTCTTATAACCCTCCCACACATGTAGGCTAGTTTTAATTTCCTTAGAATTCTCTTAAGTTGTTGAACACCTAAGAATCTATCCAAGAAACTTAATTAGGCAAGTTCTAGAATGGTTATGATTTCAATTTGATTAATCAAGCCATTTAATTATTGAATTAAACTATTAATTAATCTCAAATTAGTTAATCTCATCTCCAGTGAAATGAACTTAGGGAAAAGAATGGAAAAGAGGTTCCAATCTCATTCCACATGTCCATCCACTGCCTCACAATGATTAGCAAGCTTAGTTAATGATTTTTCTTATTGTTTAGAATATTAATTAATCACATAATTAATTAAGAGACTAATTAAGGCTAAGACAAGAAATAACCCTAATTAACCAAGCAATAATTCACAAGAAAATGGTGGAAGATAGAGGTCATCCCAAGAATCAACTTCAGAAAGTTTGGAATTATTTACTTTGGTAATTAGAGATTACTTAAGCTAATTAAGTTTTCAATTAAACCCAAATTAAGCCTTAATTATTATTTAAAATTAATTAGAATTGATTTTAAATTATGCCCCTCTAAAATACCTTTAAAATGAGCCCTCATTTATATTTTTTGGATTTTTTAGGATTAGTTATGAATTTCCAAAGTTTCAACTCATTTAACAAAATTTTATAAGGTATACTTATTTGTTTAATTAAAATAGATCATTTGAACTTCTAAATTCAATATCTTTCGATCTAGCTATCATTTTATCTTGAAATTTTTATGGTAGGTAGATTTTAAGCCTTATTTCAATCTCTAAAAAATTCACATCAATCAGACTTGTATTTTTAGAGTAATTAATGATCTTTTAATTTCACTAAAACTTAAATTAAGCTCAAACCATTCATTGGAATTTGGAGATTATTGATTCATTTGATTCCTCTTAGAAAGACAGGTTCAACGCCCTTATTTGTCATTTTTCATTAAATATTTTATTTTTTCAAAGTTTCAGGACACTTAAATAAATTTTAAAATAAAAAATAAGCATTTTCCCACTTAACCCGCTTAGCAAGCGAGCAATGATGACAATGCGGTGGCCGCGATAAGGCGTTGTCCGCATGGCACATGGTGCCACACGGCTTTGTGCGATTGGCCCACGTGGTGCCGCATCAGCCGATGAGTGAGAAATCGCATGACATAGGATCATGATGTGTAGATCAGCGTGGACCATCCTATCATGGATTGGACGGTCAGATTGATCCACATGATATGGACCGCACAATCCATAGATCCAAACCACATGATCGTGAATCTGAATCGCACAATCATGAATCTGAATCGTGCGATTATGGATCCAAACCGCACAGTCATGGATTCGAATGGTGGGATTGGATGGCTGGTGGGAAATTTGGTGAAACACCGTTCATCCGATGGGATTTTTCATTATTTTGAACCAAATTTCTTCCAATTTGGCTCATTTTCATGGCAATTTTCACCAAAAAATCTCTCGATTCATATTAAGACTAAATATAATAAAAAATATAGGGCTTCTCTAAGAAAATTCCTAAATCATCCAAGAATTGACATAAATAGAAGTTTCTAAGGAACTAAAGTTTTGGAAAGGTTTCTGACGGCTGTGAAGATCTGAGCAAGCTCCTAGGTGCAAGAGGAAGCTTTGGAATGTGTGTATTCTTTGCCTTCACTTCAGAATGTTGTTTTTTCTGGTGCTTGTTGATTCCTCATAGGAATCCACCCGATTTTGATGTTTTTGGCTCAAGAGAGGTGGGGAAGTGGTGGTTGGTTTCTTTTGGGAGCTCTTGGGGGTTGAATAGTGGTAAGAGGAAGAGGAATGAAACCTCATTTCCCCCTCCTTTAATAGTGGCAAAAAATCCTCTTTTTTTTGAATTTTTGGCTCCAAAGTGTTCTTATTTTGCTTCGAGTGATTGGGATGGATGATGGATTGATTGAGGACTTTAGATTTTTGCTCCAAAGTCCTCTTTTGTTGCCATATGATCAGCTCCATTGAATGCAAATATTGGGGAGGAGGTGAATGCATGTGATTAGGAGAATTAAATAAGGTTGGGTGAAATCCTATATGGGGGAGGATCCATGAGGGATTTAGTTTGGTTGGGCTAATTTTTGGCAGATCCCAAATGGGTTTTGGTTGGGTTTGATCAGCCCCCAATGGGTCATGGCTTAGTTTCAAGGGATTTGGCTCAATTTGGGTCATATGGGTCATATTGGGTCATATTAGGTTAGGTTGATCAACTGGTCAAATTGGGTCAAACCAAGGCTTAGTTTAGGTTCAATTGATAATTTGAAGAGTTTTGGTATGAACAATTTGATTTAATTTGGCTTAGAATTGATTTTGGCGCATTTGGAATCAAATGGGTCAAATGAGTCAAATTGACCAATTTGACCAAAATTGGCCAAATTGGCTTGGGTTATGGGTTAATTCATGTTCAATTGGCTAATTGAAGATGAATGTGGTGTTTTGTTCAAATCAATTTGGATTCAATTTAGATTTAGGACAAATTGACCCTTTAGGCCAATTTGGGCTAGGTTGGGTCAAGTTGACCAATTTGTCAAATTAGGCTCAATTATGATTTTGGTCAAGTTCAATAATCAATTTGGAATGAACTTGAGCCATTGGTTGCAATCAATTTGGCTTAGATCATGATTTGACCAATTTGGTCCTTTAGGCCAATTTGGGTCAACTTGGAACGAATGGCCAATTGGGCTTATTTTGGCTCAATCGGTGGTCAAGTAATATTTAAATATTGATTTTGGGATGATTCAAATCATTGGTTTCAATCAATTTTATGTAGGATGAGTTTTGGTTCATTTTGACTAAGGGTTGACTTGGTCAAATGACTAAGTTGACTTGGTTTGACCCATTTGATTGTAATTGATAATCCCGGGGTGATCAACAATCATGGTAGAATATTTTGGTGAGCTTAGTTTAATCCAATTTGGGTTGTATTGGAAGTTGGCTCAAATGGGTCCTTTAGGTCACTTTGGGTCAAGTGGACCTAAGTGGGTCAATTAGTTTGGTTTTAGTTTGATTTGGGTTTATTTGAACTTATATATGAGCCCTGGATTGAAATATAAATTCAACAACAATCAATTTGTAGTATAAAGGATTTTAGCTCATTTGAAATTTTCAAGTCAAAAGGGCTTGGTTGGGTTTGACTTGGGTTGGGTTCGATTTGATTTGATGATTGTAGGTTTCATTTATATTTGGGTAGATAATTGAATGAATGATTGATTCAAGAGAAAATCCATTGGTTTTGAGTTGATTTGGATAGGATTTGGCTAAATCCATGAAATTGGCTTAAGAATTTTGATTTAGGTTTGGATCATGGTTTGAAGTTGAGTTTGAGTTTGAATTTGATAAATTGACCGGAGGGTTGAATTGATCTTTGAGAAAATCAATTGAATTTGGATTGATTTAGATTTGTCTAAGTCTAAATCCATAAGATAATCATAGCACTTAAGAAGGATTTTGATTTGACTTGATTTTGGGTTTCAATCATTTGGAGTCAAATTTGGAATTAGATTTAGAATTGGAGTTTGAATTTGAATTTGAATTCATTTAAGATTTGAATCTGGGTTCGATTTGAGAAGGTGTATATGGAGTGGGTTTAGGCTATAGGATAGGTGATTTCCTTAAGCTCTAAGGCATATCCTAATCCTATGGTTAACCTTTCTAAGTCTCTAGGCTTAGGTTAAGTGTTCACCTAATCACTAGAAGTGTCTTATGAATAAGGAGTTCTTATTGTCTAGGAGAGTCCTAAGTCTAAGAAGAGGAGGTTAAGAGCTCACTCCAAAAGTGAGGTCAACACATGTACTACAGAACCATTGATGTTTATATTAAAAAAATGTGTAAGTTCTTAACTCTTTTTTGGTAGAGAGAGTGGCTTGAATATTAATCCTGATAAAAGTTGATTTATTACTAGCTCTTATATTTCCTTACCTAAGATCAATGTTATCAAGATTATTATGAGCTTTTCGCATCAAATTCTCCCTATCAAGTATTTGGGGAATCCTTTATATAGAGGAACGAAAAGATCTTCTTTATTTGATGAAGTCATTCAAAAAATAAATAAGAAACCCTCCTCTTGGGAATTTCATTTACTTTCCTTTGGTGCTAGACTTATCCTGATCAAAAGTACCCTTTGCTCTCGGCCTCTGTATCTCTTGTCTACTATTGTTCCTACCTATTCTATTATTAAAAGGATTAATAGAATTTTTAATTAATTTTTTTGGGGTTCTAACTCTTCTTCCAAAAGATTACATTGGGCTAGTTGGCACAATTGTTATGGTCCAATGAAGGTGGCTTGGGTTGCAAAATATTAGAGGATTCTATTAACTATTTTTCATATAGAATGTGGTAAAATTTTATAAATAACCATAATTACTAGTCTAAGTTTATGCATGCCAAATATTGTCAGGGAAAACATCCCCTCATTTGTGCTTTCAAATATGGGGATTCTCCTGTGGAGAAGACTTTGTATTATGAAATGGAATGCTGAGAACTTAATTTCTTAGTGTGTCAATTCTGGTTCCTCTTTCTTTTGGAAAGACAATTGGCTGGGGCAGGGCTCTATTGATTCCTTGCTCAATACTCATTACACTATGATACTTAAGATTAATTAGTTAATTACTCACAATAAATGGGATATAGCTCAATTAAATATCCTTGTCCCTAATGTGATAGTTGACCAAATCCAAAAAATTTTGTTCTTTCCCTAATGAACCTAACCAAATTCTCTTCAAAAATTCTTCTTCTGGAGATTTTATTTTTAAGGATGTTTGGAATTTCATAAAATTTAAATATCAAGAGTCCTTAGTTTTTACTAAAATCTGAAATATTTTTATCCCTACTTCGTTCTCGATTTTAACTTGGCGCATTCTGAAGCATTATATCCCGTGGATGCCATCTTTTGAAAAAAGCCTTCATCTCCCCTCTAAATGCTACTGTTGCTATGACATTGAAACTGTGTCATGTTTTTTTGAATGGCCCTATTGTTGCTAAAGTGTGGAATTAGTATGATAATATTTTTAATATTTTCCATTTTAATGGTTCATTTTCTATTATGCAACTTCTTGAAGCACGTTTCTCTCATACTTCTAAGGGTCATGTTAAAATTGTTTTAGCTACTACTATTCTTTGTAATATTTGGATGGATAGAAATGATGCTAAGCATTGTAATATTTCTATGAACTATCATCATATTATTACTAGAGCCAAATATAAAATTTTGTCTCTTTTCAAAGCTAATCTTCTTACTCACTCTAGTTTTAAAGGGTGCAAGTCTATGGCCTTCAATTTTGGAATTAACCTTCCCTCTTGTAATGTCTCTCCTACTCAAAAAATTATACTGGATTAAACTTAATTATCACTTCATTAAGGTTAACATTGATGGCTCACATGCTAATGGCTATTATGTGTGGTGGGATTTTGAGAGATCATAGTGGCAAGGTTATCTCTTTGCTTCCCCTTTAGAGCCTTATTCTATGTTATCTGAGCAAAAAGTCTTTCATCATGGAATTTTATTTGTTTACAACAAGGTTTTCATAAGATCTGGTTTGAAGTTGATGCCCTCCTTTTTTATATTTTCTCAATTCTGAGGCTCATGGTAATGCTGAAGTGTATTATTTACTTAATCATACTAGGAGGCCTCTTATTAAACTAGATTTTTAAATATCTCATATTTATAGGGAAGCTAATTCTTGTGCTGACTTCCTTGCCAATTTGGGAGCTAAGTCTTCTTCTATTCAAATGTTTTCTAATGATGACATACCTTTTCTTTTAAGGGGTCTTATGAATCTAGATAAAACTAGTTTGCTTTATGTTAAAAGCTTTTAACCTACTTTCCTCCTATGGGGCTTTGCTTTTATTGGTTTTGAATATTTTTTTTTCTTATGCTTTGGTCTTATTTTTTTCTTCACTTGAACCTACTTTTATTTTTCTATTTAGTTTCTTCCCATTCATTGGATGGGTAGTTGTCTTTCCATTCATTGATTTTGTAATTTTATTTTCTAGTTTTCTTTCTCTACCATTGGTAGAGGTGTTTATGGTGGTCTTTGTCCTACTTGTCTTCTAGTTGGTGTGGTTCTTTTTATTGGTTCGATCTCTCTGCATCCTTCTTTATTTGCTCTGGATTTTATGGTTGGCTATTTGATGTTGTTGCCTGGTTGTGGGTTTTTTCCTTTTCTGAGTGTGGCTCATGCAATTTTTGTTACCTTTCTGCTATTGTTGGATGTTCTGTCACCTTGTTGTTTGCTGATTAGGATGGTTTTTCCAATTGCTTTTGGTTGTGTTTTCTCTCTTGGGTCTCATCCTTCCCACTTGTTCTCGTCCTTATGGATTTTACTTGTGTTGTTTTTTCTCTGGGGCTTGCTTATCTAAAAGGTGGCTATTGACTATTGTGGTTTTTTTATGGAGAGGAGTTATGTGACCTTGGGGGCTCTTTATTCTTTTGGTTATAGCTTGAGTGGTATTTTTTATGGATTTTATCCTTTCTTTAGTGCTATTCTAGATGAGTGTAAGGTTGGGCTTCTAGTTTGTTATTTATTGTGTGCCTCCTGTATGAGTTTCTATTTTTAATTTATATTCTAAACTGAAGGTTGAAACTCTTAGTTGATTTTTTTGATTTGGGATGTTGACCTTGTTGGGTTCTTGTTTTGGTGTCTCATCTGGATTATTTTTGATCATATGGGCTATTACTTTTCTATTTTGCTGTTGTATCTAGCTATTTTAAATGGATTCTCATGTCTTTGGATTGGGATTGGTGGCTGTTGTCTATGGCTTTCTCTTGGTATTTTTTGAATTTTCTGAATGGATGACTCTTTCTGTCTTTCATCCTGATGGTTCTAAGTCTAATGATTTGAATCCTTGGCTGTCTTAGTGGTTAGTGGGGTGGACTGCCTTGATGGCTGCTTGTATTGGGTGCTCTAGCTGGCTAGTTTGGTCTAAAGAGAATTTACTTTGTTACAATTTTCCTGATCTTATCAAGTCAACCCTAACCCTAAACCCTAAAACCCCAAACCCTAAATCCTAAACACTAAAATCCTAAAAACCTGAACCTAAAAAATAAAATAAAAATAAAACTCAACTAAATAATAAACTTAAACCTAAATCTAAAGCTAAAAATAAACTAAAATAAAGAACCTAAACTTAAATAAATAAACCTAAAATAAATAAACTAAAATAAATGAACATAAAATAAATAAACTAAAATAAATAAATAAAATAAAAAACCTAGATAATAATAAAATAATAAAATAACCTAAAATAAATAAATAAAAACTAAGTAAACTAAATAAATGTAAACCTACCGATTTTCTTAATTTTTTTTAAAAAAAATCCTAAACCCTAAATTCTAAACCCTAAACCCTAAGCCCTAAACCTAAACCTTAAACCTACAATACTAAACCAACAACCTTAAACCATAAACCCTAAACCCTAACACTAAACCCCTAAACCCCAAACCCTAAACCTAAACCAAAAGTAATTAAATAAATTTAAAAATAAACCTAAACCCTAAAACCTAATAAACTTAAACCTAAATGCTAAAGATGGGTAGAACCTTGACAGCAAGACCATCATCGTCAACCAGGCTCAGTCTAGATCTAGTGGTGGAGGTGAAGGCCAAGGCATCATTTATCACAGTGGTGGTTCGGGATCTAGAGGTGCTGGTGGATATGGAGGTGGTGGTTGGAGTAGTGGTAGTTATGGAGGTGGGAGGAGTGATGAAGGTTATAGCCTTGGTGGTGGCCGAGGGAGAGATCTGGGATATGATGGTGGATCTCACTAATCGAGAGGCTGGGGTGGTTCTAATGGGAACTGGAGAAACTGAAGAACGGCCAATCCAATCTGCTGCTTATGGAATAATGTCTTGCAGTAGAGAAAGTTCTAGTTATCTAGGGTTTTTGATTTTCTCTATGCTTGCTCATTTTTTATCTATGTTGTCGTTTGTGTCTTACAAAATTTGGTGTGTTACTTTGTTGATGAAATCAAAAAGAAGAAATGTTGAATCTGAATTTGTTCTCTGTTAAAAAAAAACCAAAATCCCTAAATCCTAAACTAAAACCTGAACTCTAAACCTAAAACCTAAACTTTAAACCCTAAACCCTAAACCCCAAAATTCTAAACCCTAAAACCCTAAACCCTAAACCTTAAACCCTAAACCCTAAATCCTAAACCCTAAAAACCTAAAAACCTAAACCTAAACTAAATAAAGCCTAAAAATAAAATAAATAAATAAACCTAAGCCCAATAAAATAAAAAAATAAAAAAATAAAAACAAACTAAAACCTAAACCCAAACCTAAAAATAAAATAAAATAAGCTAATAAAAATAAACTAAAATAAAATAAATAATAACCCAAACCTAAACTAAACAAAATAAAATAAACTAAAAAACTCTAAATTCTAAACCCTAAACCTTAAACTCTAAAGCTTAAAAAGCTCTAAACCCTAAACTAAAAAACTCTAAACCCTAAACTAAAAAAAACCTATACCTAAAATAAAAATAAAATAAATAAAATAAAATAAACATAAACCTAAACAAAAGTAAACTAAACTAAAAAAATAAAACCTAAATCTAAACTTAAAGTAAACTATACCTAAACCTAAACCTAAACAAAATAAAATAAAATAAACTCTAAAAAATCCTAAACATGAAACTTAAAAAAAAACTTAAACCTAAAATAAAAATTAATTTAGACAAAATAAAATAAACCAAAGCCTAAACTAAAATAAACTAAACTAAAATAAATAAAACCTAAACCTAAACCTAAAGTAAACTAAATCTAAACTTAAACCTAAACTAAATAAAATAAAATAAACTAAAAAATAGAAACTAAAAATAAACTTCTAAAAAACCCAAAAATCTAAACCTAAAAAAATAAAATAAAAATCTAAACCTAAACTGAAAAATAAAAAATAAAACCTAAACCTAAAATATAAAATAAAAATAAAACACAACTAAAAAATAAACTAACCCTAAAAAATAAATTAAAATAAAAAACCTAAACTAAAATAAATAAACAAAACTAAATAAAAATAAAATAAATAAAAATAAATTAAATAAACTAAATAAATCTAAACCTATGAGTTTACTTAATTTTTTTTTAAAAACAATCCTAAGCTAACCCTAAACCCTAAACCCTAAACACTAAAAACCCTTTACCCTAAAGGCTAAAGCCTAAAGCCTAAACCCTAAACCGTAACCCCCAAACCCTAAAAACCTAAAAACCTAAATGTTTAAAAATAAAATATATAAAAACCCTAAACTTAAATAAATTAAAAAATAAAATAAAATAAAAAATTGAACTAAAACCTAAACATAATCCTAAAATTAACATAAAATAAACAAACCAAAATAAACTAAAATAAAAGAAATAAAAACCTAAACTAAAGAAAAAAATAAAATAAACCTAAGATTAAAAAACTAAATAAAGTAAAAAAACCAAACCTAAAATAAAAATAAAATAAACCAAAAATAAAATAAAATAAAACTAAATAAAAACCTAAACCTAAAATAAAAATAAAATAAACAGAATAAAATAAACCTAGACCTAAACCTAAATTAAATAAAATAAAATAAATTGAAAATAAACCTAAACCTAGACTAAAAAATAAAACCTAAAAATAAACCTTAAATAAAAACCTAAAACCTAAATCTAAAAAAAATAAAATAAAAAACTATACCTAAACCTAAAAATAAAATAAAAATAAAATTAAAATAAAAAATAAACATAAACATAAACCTAAACCTAAAAAATAAATTAAAATAAATAAACTAAACTAAAGAAAAATAAAAATAAACCTAAATAAAAATAAAATAAATAAAAAAAAAAAATAAATAAATAAAAATAAACTAAATAATTTAACTTATTTTTACTTTTAAAACCCTAAACCTACAACCCTATACCCTTAACCTAAAAGCTAAACCCTAAATCCTAAACCCTAAACCCTAAACCATAAACCTTAAACCTTAAACCTTAACCCTAACCTTAAACCCTAAACCCTAAACCCTAAACTAACCCTAAAACCTAAACTTTAACACTAAAAACCTTAAATAATAAAGCTAAAATCCTAAATTAACCCTAAACCCTGAGCTAACCCTAAACTTTAAACCCTTAAAATCCTAAACCCTAAAGCTTAAACTCTAAACCCTAAACCCTAAATCCTAAACCTTAAACCCAAAACCCAAACCCTAAATCCCTAAACCCTAAAACCCTAGGGCCTAAAACCCTAAATGCTATAACCTAACCTTAAACCCTAAACCTTAAAAGTATAAACCTTAAAACCCTAAACCCTATACCCTAAATCCTAAACCCTAAACTATAAACCTAAACCTAAAGTAAAAAAAATAAATTAAAAAATAAGCCTAAGCCCTAAAACCTGATAAACCTAAACCCTAAGAATGGGCAGAACCATGACGGTAAAATGTCATTGTCAACCATGCTCAGTCTAGAACTGGTAGTGGAGGCGAAGGTGGAGGTAGAAATTATCGTAGTGGTGGTGGGGGATCTAGAGGTGCTGATGGATATGGATGCAGTGGTCAGAGCAATGGTGGTTATGGAGGCGGGAAGAGCGGAGGTTATAGCCATGGTGGTGGTGGAGGGAGAGATCGAGGATATGATGGTGGATCTTGCTACTCGAGGGGCCAGGGTGGTTTTGATCGGAACTGAAGAACTGAAGAATTCATGATGATCTGTTGCTTATGGAACTATGTCAATGATTCTAGTTATCTAGGGTTTTTTATTTTCTCTATGAATGCTCATTTTTGACCTTTGTCATTGCATGTATCTTTTGTTACTTGGTTGATGAAATTGAAAAGAAGAAATGTTGAATCTAAATTTGTTCTATGTTAAAAGAAAACCAAACCTAACCCAAACCTAAACCTAAACCTAAACCCTAAACCTAAACCCTAAACCCTAAACCATAAACCCTAAACCCTAAAGCTAAACCCTAAACCTAAACCCTAAACCCCAAACCATACACCTTAAACCCTCAACTAACCCTTAACCTTAAACCCTAAACCCTAAACCCTAAACCCTACACCCTAAAAAGTTAAAAACCTAAACCTAAAAAGAACCTAAAAAAACTAAAAAAAGAAACCTAAACTAAAATATAAAAAAAATAAAATAAAATAAAATAATTTAAAACCTAAACTAAACTAAAAATAAAAAACTAAATAAATTAAAAACTTAACCTAAAATAAAAATAAAATAAACCTAGAATAAAAATAAAATAAACCTAAAATAAAATAAAATAAAAACTAAAGAAAAACCTAAACCTAAAAAAATAAACAAAAAATAAAACCTAAACCCTAACCTAAAAAAACCAAAACATAAAATAAAAATAAAATAAACCTAAACCTAAACTATATTAAACTAAACTAAAATAAAATAAACCTAAATCTAAACCTAAGATCAACAAGGGTATTGTTCAAATTATCACCTCAGTTGAACTGATTAAAAAAGGAGATATGGTGGGATCCTTAGAGGCTGCTCTCCTCAATATGCTCAGGATTAGGCCATTCTCTTATAGCCTTGTCATCTAGTCTATGTATGATGATGGTTCGATGTTTAGTCCTGAGGTGCTTGACCTCACTGAAAATGATCTCATCAAGAAGTTTTCGGCAGGCCTTTCAATGATCATTTCTATCTCACTGGCCCTCTCTTATCCCACCCTTACTACAACACCCCACATGTTAATGAATGCTTACAATAATGTCCTGACCATCACGATTGCCATTGATTACACATACCCACAGGCTGAGAAGGTTTAAGGAGTATTTGAAGGATCCTATTAAATTTATTGCTAATGCTTTGCATGATGCTTCTGCTAGTCTTGCTGCTGCTGTTGCTGCTGCTGCTGCTCTAGCTACTATAGTGGAAGAGAGGAAGGAAGAGTCTGCTGAGGAATCTGATGATGATATGGGCTTCAGCTTGTTCAACTAAGCTTTGTTGGCCTTTTATTAAATCAAATTTTATTGTCTCTAGGAGTTAAATCATTTTGTGAAATATTATTTTTGTGAATTTTTTAATTACATTTTATTTTATCTTATTTTATTAGTTGTTAGAGGATAATGTCATGTTTGATTTGGTAATTTCTTATTTGTTATGAAATCATTTGGGTTTAAAAAAACCTTAAACCCTAAACCCTAATCCTAAACACTAAAGCCCAAACCCTAAACCTAAACTTAAAGTAACTAAATAAATTAAAAAATAAACCTAGACCTTAAAACCTAATTAACCTAAACCTAAACCCTGAGAATGGGAAAAACCTTGACAGCAGAAACATCATCGTCAAATAGGCTCAGTCTAGATATGGAGGTTGAGGTAAAGGCAGAGGTGGCGATTATTGCAGGGGTGGTGTGGGATCTCGTGGTGTTGGTGGATATATAGCTGGTGGTCGGAGCAATGGTGGTTATGCATTCGGGAAGAGTGATAGAGGATACAATCATCATGGTGACGGAGGGAGAGATCGGTTAAATGATAGTGGACCCCACTACTCGAGAGGCCGGGGTGGTTCTAATGGGAACTGGAGAAACTGAACAACGACTGATCTGATCTACTGCTTATAGAAGTGTGTCTATACAGTAGAGATTGTTATAATTATGTAGGGTTTTTGATTTGCTCTATCCATGCTCATTTTTTATCTATGTCATCTCTCATGTCTTAGAGAACTTGGTGTGTCACATGGTTGATCAAATTGAAAAGAAGAAATGTTGAATATGAAATTATGCTTTGTTAAAAAAATCCAAAAACCTAAACCCTAAACTAAATTCTGAACCCTAAACCCTAAAACTAAACCATAAACCCTAAACATAAAAAAAATAAAAAAATAAAAAAGAACCCTAACCCTAAAACTAACCATAAGCCCTAAACCCTAAACCCTAAAACCCTAATCCCTAAACCCTAAACCCTAAACCTTAAACCCTAAACCCTAAACCCTCAAAACCCTAAACCCTAAACACAAAACTCTAAACCCTAAACCCTAAACCCTAACCCTGAACCCTAAACCCTAAAACCCTAAACCCAAAACCCTAAACTTTAAACCCTAAAAACCTAAAAACCTAAACCTAAAATAAATAAAACCTAAAAAAATAAAAAAGTAAAAAAACATAAACCTAAATAAAATAATTAAATAAAATAAAATAAATACTTAAACAAAAACTTAAACCTAAACCTAAAAAAAGTAAAATAAAAAATAAAAATAAACTAAAATAAAATAAAGAATAATAAATCTATATAAAATTAAAACTAAACATAAATTAAAAATAAAATAAACCTAAAAAAAATAAAATAAAAACTAAATAAAAACCTAAACCTAAAAAATAAACCTAATAATAAAACTTGCAAATAAATCAAAAATAAAACCTAAACCTAAAACTTAAAAAAAAACAAAATCTAAAATAAAAATAAAATATACGTGAACCTAAACTAAAATAATGTAAACTAAAATAAATAAAACCTAAACATAAACCAAAACTAAATAAAATTAAAAAAACTAAAAATAAACCTAAATCTATACTAAAAAGTAATACCTAAAAATAAACATAAAATAAAAACCTAAAACTTAAACCTATAAAAATAAAATAAAAACCTACACCTAACCTAAAAATAAAAAATAAAGCCTAAACCTATAAAATAAAATAAAAATAAAAGTAAACCTAAACCTAAAACTAAAATAAACTAAAATAAAATTCCTAAGCTAAAATAAATGAACCTAAAATAAAACTAAAGTAAATAAAAATAAAAATAAACCTAACTGAAAATAAAAATAAAATAAACTAAAATAAATAAAAAATAAACTAAATAAACATAAACCTACGAGTTTACTTAATTTTTAAAAAATAAAAAAAAAAAAAAAATTTAAAAATAAACCCTAATCCTAAACCCTAGACCTACAATCCTAAACCCTTAACCTTAAACCCTAAAACCCTAAAACCATAAACCCTAAACCCTAAACCTTAAATCCTAAACTGTAAACCATAATACTCTAAACCCTAAACCCTAAACCCTAAATCCTAAACCTAAACCAAACCCCCCAAACCACTAAACCTAAACCACTAAACCTAAAAACCTAAAATAAACCTAAAATACTAAACCCACTAAACCAAAAATAAAACCTAAACCTAAAATAAAAATAAAATAAAGATTTAAACTAAATAAATAAACCTAAATAAAAAATAAATAAAAAAAAATAAAAGACAAAATAATATAAATAAAACCTAAATAAATAAAATAAAATATAAGAATAAAAACTAAAAATAAAAATAAAAACTAGCTAAATAAATAAAAAATATAAAAATAAATAAAACTTAAACCTAGAAAATAAACATAATAATAAAACCTCAAAATAAATAAATTAAATAAAACCAAACACAAACTACAAAAAACTAAACCTAAAATAAAAATAAAATAAACAAAATAAAATAAACTTAAACCAAAATTAAAATAAAGTAAACTAAAATAAATAAAACCTAAACCTAAACCTAAAATAAACTAAACCTAAACCTAAACCTAACCTAAATAAAATAAAATAAACAAAAAATAAACATAAACCTAAACTAAAAAGTAAAACCTAAAAATAAACATAAAATAAAATCCTAAAACCTAAACCTAAAAAAAATAAAATAAAAGCCTAAACCTAAACCTAAAAATAAAAAAGAAAATCTAAACCTAAATAATAATAAAAAGTAAAACTAAACTAAAAAAATAAAATAAACCAAAACCTAAACCTAAACCTAAAAAATAAATATAACAAAACTAAATAAAATAAATAAACCTAATAATAAAATAAAAATAAAATAAACCTAAATAAATAAAAAAATAAACTAAAATAAAAGTAAAAAATAAACTAAATAAACATAAACCTACCGTTTACTTAATTTAAAAAAATAATTAAAAGAAACTAAACCTAAAACCCTAAACAAACCCTCTAAACCTAAACTAAACCAACACTAAAGACCTTAAACCCTAAAACCCTAAACGAAAACCTAAAACCTAAACCCTAAACCCTAAACCATCCCTAATCCTAAACCCAAACCTATACTAAACCCAAACCTAAACCCCAAAAAATAAAATCCTAAACATTAAACCCCAAACCCTAGAAATCTAAAACCAAAACCTAAACTAAATAAAATCAAAAATAAAATAATTGAGAAACCTAAACTTAAATAAAAAATTAAATTAAATAAAAAAAACCCAAAACTAAACCTAAAAAAAAACTAAACTAATAATAATAATAAAACTAAAATAAGATAAATTAAAACCTAAACCAAACTAAAAAACTTAAATAAAATCAAACCTAAAAGTAAAATAAAAATAAAATAAACTTAAAATAAAATAAAAACACTAAATAAAAACATAAACCTAAAAGATAAAACTAAAAATAAATAAATAATAAAACCTAAACCCTAAACAAAAAAAAAAACCTAAATAAAACATACAAAATAAAATAAATCTAAAACTAAAATAAAATAAACTAAATTAAAATAAAAAACACCTAAAATAAACTAAACATAAACCTTAAACTAAATAAAATAAATTAAATTAAAAATAAGCCTAAACCTCAACTAAAAAATAAAGCCTAAAAATTAACCTAAAATAAAACCTATAACCTAAATCTAAAAGAATAAAATAAAAACCTAAACCTGAAACCAAAATAAAACCTAAACCCTAAACTTAATATAAAAAATAAAACCTACACCTAAAAATTATATAAAAATAAAACTAAACTTAAAAATAATAATAAACCTAAACCTAAACCTAAAAAATAAACTAAAATAAAAAATCTACACTAAAATAAATAAACTAAACAAAATAAATATATAAAATAAACTAAATAAACTAAATAAGCCTAAACCTACTGGTTTAATTAATTTAAAAAAATCCTAAACCTTAAACACTAAATTCAAAACCCAAAACCTATAACCCCAAACCCTAAATCATAAACTAGCCTAAACTAATCACTAACCTAAACCTAAACCCTAAACCCTAAATAAACTTTAAAGCCCAAGCCTAAACCCTCCACTAACCCCTCCCTAAACCTCCCACCCTAAAACCCTAAACCTAAACCCTAAACCACTAAACCTAAAACTTAAACCTTAAACCTAAAACCATAAACCCTAAAACCCTAAACCTTAAATCATAAAAACTTAAAAACCTAAACCAAAACTAAATAAAACCTAAAAATAAAATAAATAAGTAAACCTAAACATAAATAAAATAAGATAAATAAAATAAAATAAAAACCTAAACCTAAACCTAAACCTAAAAATAAAATAAAATAAAAAATAATGATAAATTAAAATAAAATAAATAAAAACCTAAACTAAACTAAACTTTAAAATAAACCTAAGAATAAAATACCTAAATAAATAAAAAACTAATGTAAAATAAAAATTAAATAAAATAAAAACTAAATAAAAACTTTATCCTAAAAAATAAACCTAAAAATAAAAGATTGATATAAATACAAAATAAAACTCAAACCCTAAACTAAAATAAAAATTAAACTTAAAATAAAAATAAAATAAACAAAATAAAATAAACATAAATCTAAACAAAAATAAATTAAACTAAAACAAATAAAACCTAAACCTAAACCTAATACAAAAATCTAAATTAAAATAAATAACCTTAAAATAAATAAACAAAACTAAATAAAATAGAAAATATACCAAAAAAAATAAAATAATAAAATAAACTAAAATAAATAAAAAAAACTAAATAATACTAAACCTATCGGTTTACTTAAATTTTTTAAAAAAAACCCTTAACCTTAAACCTACAACCTTAAATCTAAAACCCTAAATTACAAAAATAAATAAAAAATAAAAAAACCCTAACCCTAAATCCTAAACTCCACTAAACCAAAATCCTAAACCTGCCTAAACCTATAACTCCTAACCATAAAATCTAAATCTTAAACCTAAACTTTCCACTAAACCTTAAACTTACCTAAATCCACCCTAAATTAAAGTAAATAAAACTCTAACCCAATCTCCACTCCCTAAAAATAACCTCCTTCCTCCTAAACCCAATCCAAAACCCAACCCCAAACCTAAAATCTAACTCTGACTAAACTCCACCAAACCCTAAACTCTTTCCCTAAACCCAAACTGACCTAAACCTAAAACTAAACCTAAACCTCATACCTAAACTCTAAACCCTAAAACCTAAAACCTAAACTTAAACTAAATAAAACCTAAAATAAAATAAATTAAAACCTAAGCCTAAATAAAATTAAAACAAAATAAAATAGAAACCTAAACCAAACCTAAACCTAAAATAAAATAAAATTAAAAATAAAACCAAAAGATAAAATAAATAAAAACCTACACTAAATAAAAAAAATAAAATAAACCTAAGAATAAAAAACTTAAATAAAATAAAAAGTAAACATAAAATGAAATAAAATAAAATAAAATTGAATAAAAACCTAAACCTAAAAATAAATTAAAATAAAACCTAAACACTAAACGAAAAAAACCTAAACCTAAAATAAAAATAAAATAAACCTAAACCTAAACTAAAATAAACTAAACTAAAATATGTAAAATTTAAACCTAAACCTAAAATAAATTGAACCTAAACCTAAACTTAAACTAAATAAAATAAATAACTAAAATAAACCTAAAACTAAACTAAAAATAGTACCTAAAATAAACCTAAAATAAAACCTAAAACCTAAATGCAAAAAATAAAATGAAAACCTAAACCTAAACCTAAAAAATAAAATAAAACTTAAACCAAAAAAAATAAAATAAAAATAAAACTCAACTAAAATATAAACCTAAACCTAAACCTAAACCTAAAAAATAAACTAAAATATAAAATCTAAATTAAAATAAATAAACCTAAAATAAATAAATAAAATTAAATAAATAAAAAATAAACCTAAATAAAAATAAAAATAAAGCAAACAAAAATAAATATAAAATAAACTAAATATACTAAATAAACCTAAACCTACTAGTTTACTACATTTTTAAAAGAAACCTTAAACCCTTAATTCTAAACCCTAAACCAAACCTTAAACCTAAAAACTACCTAAACCTACAACCCAAATCTTAAACCCTTAAAAACCCTATACACTAAACCCTAACCCTAACCCTAAACCCTAAACCCTAAAAGCATAAATCCTAAAACCCTAAACCCTAAACCCTAAATCATAAACCCGAACCCTAAACCATAAACCCTAAACCTTAAACCTTAAACCCTAAAACTTAAAGCTAAACCTAATGTAACTAAATAAATTAAAAAAAATAAACATAAACCTTAAAACCTAATAAACCTAAACCTAAACCTAAACTTAAACTAAAACCCTAAGAATGGGAAGAACCTTAACGACAGGAACATCACCATCACTAGGCTCAATCTAGATCTGGTTGGTGGATATCAAGGTGGTGGTCGGAAGCGTGGTTATGGAGGTGGGAGGCGGCAGGTTAAAGTGGGTGGCGAGGAGATCGGGATATGATGGTGGATTCCACTACTGAGGTCGTGGTTGATGGGCTAAGAATAGCTAATGATCCACTTATGGTGTCTTTATAGTAGAGATGGTTCTAGTTACCTAGGGTTTTTGATTTGCTACATGCATGCTCATTTTTGATCCATGTCACCACTTGTGTCCTAAAAAACTTAGTGTATTACTTGGTTGATTAAATCGAAAGGAAGAAAAGTTGAATCTAAATTTATTTTATGTTAAAAAAAACTAAAAACCCTAATCCTAAAACCTAAACCCTAAACCCTAAACTTGAAACCCTAAATCCCAAATCCTAAACCAAACTAACCCTAAACCCTAAACCCTATACCCTAAAAAGCTAAAACTGAAAACTAAACTAAATAAAACCTAAAAATAAAATACATAAAAAAGCTTAAACCAAAATAAAATAAAATAAAATAAAAAATAAAAAAAACCTAAAGCTAAACCTAAAAGGAAAGTAAAATAAAAAAAATTTAAATTAAAATGAAATAAATAAAAACCTAAACTAAACAAAAGAACATAGATAAAATTAAAATTATACCTAAAATAATATTAAAATAAATGTAAAATAAAATATAATAAAAACTAAATAAAAACATAAACCTGAAAAATAATAGAAAAAATAAAACCTTAAAATATATAAAATAAAAAAAACCTAAATTAAAAGACCTAAGTCTAAAATAAAAAAATAAACTTAAACCTAAACTAAAATAAACTAAACTAAAATAAATAAAACCTAAACTTATACCTAAAATAAACTAAACCTAAACCAAAATCTAAACTAAATAAAATAAAAGAAACTAAAAATAAACCTAAACTTAAACTTAAAAATAAAAAATAGGACATAAATGTAAAAAATATAATAAAAATAAAACTAAATAAAAAATAAACCAAAACCTAAACATATACTTAAAAAATAAACTAAAATAAAAAAATTAAATTAAAATAAATAAACTAAACAAAATAAAAATAAAATAAACCTAAATAAGAATAAAAAATAAAATAAACTAAAATAAATAAAAAATAAACTAACTGAACTAAATAAACATAAACCGACCAGTTTATTTAGCTTTAAAAAAAACCTTAACATTAAACTCTAAACCCTAAAACAAACTCTAAACCCTAAACCCTAAACCTACAACCTTAAACCCTAAAGCCCTAAACCTTATACCCTAAACCCTAAACCTAAACCGTAAACCTAAATACCATAAACCCTAAATATTAAACCCTAAAATTTATAACCCTAAACCCTAAACCCTAAACCCTAAATGCTAAACCCTAAACTCTAAACCCTAAAACCTAAAAACTTAAAAACCTAAACTAAACTAAATAAAACCTAAAAATAAAATAAATTAAAAAAATTAAACCTAAATTAAACAAATTAAATTAAATTAAATTAAAACCTAAACTAAAACCTAAACCTAAACCTAAAAATAAAATAAAATAAAAAAAATAAAACTATCACTGAAGGTGAAGTGGATTGCAATGATGCTTTAAATGTGCAACCTTATTCCAATAATATCACTGAATAATCTCTCTGAGATGGTGATGTTGTGGATATTTATATTAAGTTTCAAACTATTTTTAGGAAGAAAAATAAAACTCTTAAAACTAAACTTTCTAATTTTGCTAGAATTACTAGATCTAGCTCTTCTGCCCAAAAATAAATAGTTTCTTTCTTAATTTGGAATGTGAGAGGGATTGGCACCCTCTCTATTAGAAATAGAATTAGGAACTTAGTTTGTACTCATAACATTTCCTTATTGGCTATCTTAGAACCTTTTATTCTCCCTTCTAACATTTCTTATGTTGCTAGAATGATTGGCTTTTGTAATGTTTTTCTTAACTTGAGCAATAAAATTTGGATTTTTGGGAATAATACTTATGCTATATAGTTTTGGATGATTTTTCCTAAGTTGTAAATGTTAAGATTACTTATGATAAGTTTAGTTGTTTTGGTTCATTTGTTTATTTTTCTTGTAATGGAAATAGTAGACAGATTGTTTGGGAGAATCTTATTAGTTTTCTTCTTTTGTTGACACTTCTTAGTTTGTGGGTGGAGACTTTAATACTATCTCTTCTTCTTTTAAATGTGTTGGTGGTAATGCTCCAAACTTATTTCAATGGAAGATTATAATAACAATATCCTTGATTGTCATCTTACTGACATTGGCTTTACTATGTCTCAATTTACTTAGAATAATTATAGACTCTGGCAAAGGCTTGGTAGGGTTCTTTTAACCATCTATGGATTAATCTTCTCCCTAGTACATCTATGGAGCACTTAAGTAGAACCTTTTGGACCATTCTCCCTTGCTTATTAATGTGAATTTTAATGCTAATAAATCTTCCTCCCCTATCCCTTTTCATTTCCAAAATATGTGGTTGATGGATGATAGATTTTTTGATGTTGTTGCTAGTAACTGGGGTGAACCTCTCCATCTTGATGATTCTATTTTGGGATGAGGAGATCGTGGTTCAAATTAAAAAGACTTAAACAATGCATTACTTGGTGGAATAAACATTATTTTATGAACCTTTTTATCAATATTAATAAAATAGAGAATGAGGTTATCATTTTGGAAGAAGCTGTTGTTAATGATCCTTCTAAAATTCATATGTTGGCTCATGCTATAGATAGGTTAACATGTTTTCAAGATATGGAAGAGACCTATTGGTGATAAAAAACATTCTATGAAATGGATCTCTGATGGCGTTCAAAATATTAAATATTTCCATGCCATGGTTAAAAAGAAAAAAAGCAATAAATCACAAAATTAAAATTAATGATAGAGTTTGGTGTTCGGATAAAAAGGAGCTTATTGATTCTATTACTTCTTTTTATAAAGATATTTTGAATAAAAATGTTGCTTATGATGATATATCTTGGCCTAAAGGTATTCCTAATCTTATTTCTGATGAGGATAACAATATGCTTTCTTCCTTACCTTCTGAGTCTAAAATTGTTGATATTTTATAGAGTATGAATAAAGACTCTGTGCCTAGTTCAGATGATTTTACTACCCTTTCTTCAAAATGTTGGATTATCATTAAGGAGGACCAGATTAAAGTTATTCTAGATTTTTTTAAGGGTAGTATCCTTCAAAATATTTTGCTAGCACCTCCATTATTTTAATTCCTAAAAAAGATAATCCTAAAGTTTGGAGTGATTTTAGACTGATTAGCTTTTGCTTTTTTTAATAAACTTATCTCTAAGATTTTGGCTAAAAGATTGAGTACTTACTTCCTAAAATTATCTCCCCCAATTGAATTGGTTTTGTTAAAGGGAGATCCATTTTTGATAATGTTCTTTTAGCCCAAGAGATGATCCATGATTTAAATGCCAAAGTTCATAGTGGAACCTGCATTTTAAGCTTGACATTTCCAAAGCTTATGATAATATTGGTTTTGCTTTCCTATATAAAATTCTAGCTTTATTTGGGTTCTTATCAATTTATTGCTTTAATTAAGAATGGGATTGAGAATTCTTGGTTTCTAGCTTCTCAACAGTGAAGTGCATGGTTTTTTCTCTTCTTCTCATGGGCTAAGTCAAGGGGACCCTCTTTCACCTGCCCTTTTCATTATTGTTGTGGAATATCTTTCTAGATGTATTGAGTTTATGTTTAGTAAAATGCTTAACATGTACTATAGAACCATTGGTGGGTTTCCTATTTCACACCTTAGTTTTGCTGATGATTTCATTATATTTTGCAATGCCTCCACTCTTTACATTAAAAAAATTATGTAAGCTCTTAACTCATTTTGGTAGGGGGAGTGGCTTGATAAAAGTTGTTTTATTACAAGCTCTACTATCTCTTTATCTAAGATCAATGTTACCCAAAATATTATGGGTTTTTCTCATCAAAATCTCCCTATCAAGTATCTGGGGACTCCCTTATATAGTGGCAGGAGAAGATCTTCTTTATTTGATGAAGATATTAAGAAAATAAATAAGAAAACCTACTCTTGGAAATTTCATTTACTTTTCTTTGGAGCTAGACTTATCCTTATCAAAAGTACCCTTTGCTCTCGGCCTATGTATCTCTTGTCTACTATTTTTTCTACCTATTCTATTATTAAAAGGATCAATAGACTTTTTAATAATTTTTTTTGGAGATCTAATACATTTACTAAAACATTACATTGGGATAGTTGGAATAATTGTTTTGGTACTAATAATGAACGTGACTTAGGTTGCAAAACATTAGAGGATTCCATTAACTATTTTTATTATAAAATGTGGTGGAACTTTAGATATAAACAAAATTACTGGTCGAAGTTTATGCAAGCTAAGTATTATCAGGGCAAACAACCCCTCATTTGTGCTTTAAAATTTGGGGATTCTCTTATTTGGAGAAGACTTTGTAGTATCAAATGAATGCTGAGAATTTAATTTATTGGGATCTCAATTCTGGTTCCTCATTCTTTTGGCAAGAGAATTGGCTTGGGCAGGGCTCTATTGATTCCCTTCTTAATACTCATTCTACTGTAGTTCTTAAGATTCATCAATTAATTATTGATAATAAATGGGATGTGGCTCAATTGAATAACCTTTTTCCTAATGTAATCATTGAAAAAATCTTTAAAATTTGGCCTTTCCCTAATTAACCCGACCAAATTCTTTTCAAAATCTCTTCTTTTGGAGATTTTGTTTTTAAGGATGTATGGCATTTTATTAGATTTAAATATCAAGAGTCCTTGGTTTTACTAAAATATAGAATAATAGTGTCCCTACTTCATTCTCGATCTTAACTTGGTGCATTATGTCCCTGTGGATGCTACTCTTTTGAAAAAAGGTTACCAACTCCCCTCTAAATGTCACTGCTGCTACCACATTGAAAGTGTGGATCATGTTTTATGAATATATTGCTGCTAGAATGTTGACTTGGTATGATAATATTTTTAATACTTTCCACTTTAATGGTTCATTTTCTATTATGCAACTCCTTGAAGCATGTTTCTCTCATACTTCTAAGGGTCATGTTACAATTATTTTAGCTATTACAATTCTTTGGTATATTTGGATGGATAGAAATGAAGCAAAACATTGTAATATTCTATGAATTATAATCATATCATTGCTAGTTCCAAATATAAAATTTTGTCTCTTTTCAAAGCCAATCTTCTTACTCACTCTAATTTTAAAGGGTACAAGTCTATGGCCTTGAAACTTGGGATTAACCTTCCTCCTTGTAATGTCTCTCTACATAGGAAATTATATACTAGATTAAACCTAATTATCATTACATTAAGGTTAACACTGATGGCTCAGATTCTAATGGTTACTATGGCTGTGGTGGGATTTTGAGAGATCATAGTGACAAGGTTATCTCTTCTTTTGCTTCCCCTTTAGAGCCTTATTCTGTGTTATTTGCTGAACTTAAATGCATTCATCATGGAATTTCCATTTATTTACAACAAGGTTTTCCTAAGATTTGGTTTGAAGTTGATTCTTTCCTTCTTCTAGATTTACTTAAATATGTTGCTCATGGTAATGCTGAAGTATTTTATTTACTTAATCATACTTGGAGGCTTCTTGCTAACCTAGATTTTTAAATTTCTCATATTTATAGGAAAGCCAACTCTTGCACTAATTTTCTTGCCAATTTGGGGGCCAAGTCTTCTTGTTTACAAATATTTTCTAATGATAACGTACCTCACCTTTTAAGGGATCTTGTGAATCTAGATAAAACTAGATTGCTTTATCTTAGAGGATTTTAGCTCTTCTTTCCTCCTTTGGGGCTTTGACTTTCTCTATGTTGGTGTTTTTGATTAGAATTGGTTTTCTCCTTTGTTGGTTTGGTCTTGAGTTTTCTCTTAGCCTAAATCTATTTTTTAAACTCCATTTTGATTTTTTTCCCATCATTTAGATGGGTTGGGGTTATCTTTCCAATTATTGGATGTTTGCTATAGCTTTTATTTTATGGTTTATTTTCTCTCCCACCCTGGTAGAGGTGTTTATAGCAGGTGGAGGCTATTGGGTTTTACTTGTCTTATGGTTGGTATGGTTCTATTTATTTGTTGGATCTCTCTGTAGTTAGTTTTATTTGTTTTGGAATTTAAGGTTGGCTAGTTTCTAGTGTTGCATTGCTGTGGGTTTTTTCCCTTTCTTGGTGTTGCTCATGTTGGTTTTGTTACCTTCCTTTGGTTCTGCCTCTTTTTTCTAGTGGTTGTTTTTTTGAACTTTTCTAGATTGGTTATGCTATGGCTAGTTGAACAGTCACCTAGTTGTTTGCTGATTTGGATGGTTATTCCATCTATTTTTTGTTGTCTGTTCTCTCAAGAGTCTCACCCTTCTCACATAATCCTACTCTTTTGGGTTTTACTTGTGCTATTTGGGGTGTGGGTTTTTGGTTGGGTGCTCATCAGAAGGTGGCTTTTGGCAGCTGTGTTTTTATGATTTTTTCTCTTACTGCTAAGAGGGATTGTGTGCCCTTGAGGACTGTTTGTTGTTTTGTTGTAGCTTGGAGAACAGTTTTTCTGCAGATCTTCACCCTTATTTTGTTTCTTTTATGGATGAGTGTGAGGATAGATGCTACTGGATTGTTATATCTTTTGAATATGGGATGCTCCTCCTGTATTACTGACATTTTGGTTTTGATTTTTGTTCGAACTGGGAAGGTTGAAAACTACTGGTCATATGGTTTTTGGACTTGGGTGATGGTGGCTTTATTGGGTTTCCTTATTTTTTGCTACTATTTTTATTTATTTCATTATTTTTGGTCCTAAAGGGCTTTTTCTTTTTTTTGTCATTGGCTGCTGTCTCTAGCTATTTGGACTGGATTCTCCTTTCCTTGGATTGGGATTAGTGGTTGCTACTTACGGCTATCCCTTAGGATATTTTCAATATATGGACTGGACGACTACAATCGTCTCAATTAGCAACACCATATTTTATTTTCACTTGAAGGCTTGATGTTTACATATGGTGTTGCTCATTGAGACGATTGTAGTTTTCCTTTTCTTTATCATATTATTTATATCTGTAATTACTCTTTATGCTTGATTAAGTAATTCATTATCTGTACTCAGCGCTTTAAAAGCATGTTGTAGATCTCTATTACAAGTTGGGAGACTATTTGGATTGTGCTGGTTTCAAAAGGAGTAGAGGAAGTTTGTTGCTGATTATATGGAATTTCTTTTATGGATCTATGTTTCTATTTTTCTTAGCTTACTTTCCTTAACTATTGTATTAGTCAGGGGGCTTATCTCCTTAGGACTCTTTGTAGCTCTTTCAGCATTAGCTTAGAGATTTTCCTCCTCTAAGGACTTTGTACCTTTTCTTCGTGGCAATAAAATTTCCCTAATTACCCTAAAAAATCCTAAACTCTAAACCCTAATCCCAATCCCTAAACCCTAAAAACCTAAAAACCTAAACCTAAACTAAATAAAACTTAAAAATAAAATACATAAAATAACTAAACCTAACTAAAATAAATAACATAAAATAAAATAAAAACCTAAACTAAAACCTAAACCTAAACCTAAAAATAAAATAAAATAAAAAATAAAAACTAAACTAAAATAAAATAAATGAAAACCTAAACTATATTAATAAAATAAAATAAACCTAAATGAAATAAAAACTAAAAGAAAAATAAAAATAAAATAAACTTAAAATAAAATTAAATAAAAACTTAATAAAAACATAAACCTAAAAAATAAAACCTAAACCTAAAATTTAAAAAAAAAACTAAAACCTAAAATAAATAAAATAAAATAAACCTAAACCTAAACAAAAATAACTAAACTAAAATAAATAAAACCAAAACCTAAACAAAAAATAAACTAAACCTAAACACTAAACTAAATAAAATAAAACAAACTAAAATTAAATCTAAACTTAAACAAAAAATTAAAACCTAAAAAAAACCTAAAATAAAACCTAAAACCTAAACCTAAAAAAATAAATTAAAACCTAAACCTAAACCTAAAATAGAAAATGAAATCCAAACCTAAAAAAAAAAACTAAACTAAACTAAAAAATAAACATAAACCTAAACCTAAACCTAAACCTAAAAAATAAAATAAAATGAATAAAAAGAAAAAATAAACTTAAAGAAAATAAAATATAAATAAACTAAAATAAATAAAAAATAAACTAAATAAACTAAAAACCTAAACCTACTGGTTTTACTTTTTTTTTAAAACCCTAAACCTTAAACCCTGATTTCATAACCCTAAACCATAACCCTGACCCTAAACTAACTACCCGGACCCTAAACACAACTACCTAAATGTTACCCACTAAATCCAGGTTACCAAACCTAAACCATACCTAAATCTAAACCCTAACCATGAACCATGGCAGTGACCCCAAACCCCACCAAATCCTAAATCTAAATCCTTTTACCATGACTACCACCAATACCACAAACCTAAAACACTAAACCCTAAAGCCTAAACCCTAAACCCTAAAACATTACCCTAACTAAACCCTAAACCCTAAACCCTACCACACCATAAACCTAAACCCAAACTAAACCTAAACCTAAACCATAAAACCTAAAACCTAAAATCCTAAAACTAAACTTGAGTAAATAAAACCTAAAATAAAATAAATAAATTCTAAATCTAAATAAAATTAAAAAATAAAATAAAATAAAACCTAAATAAAACCTAAACTTAAACCTAAAAATAATAAAATAAATAAAAAAATAAAAAAACTAAAATAAAATAAACTAAGAATAAAACCTAAATGAAATAAAACTAAACTTAAAATAAAATAAAATAAACCTAAAATAAATTAAAATAAAGATAAATAAAAACTTAAACCTAAAATAAATTAAAAATAAAACCCAAATCCAAAAAAAAAATAAAACTAAACCAAAATAAAATAAATTAAACAAAATAAAATAAACCTAAAAGTAAATTAAAATAAACTAAACTAAAGTAGATAAAACCTAAACTTAAACTTAAAATAAATTAAACCTAAACCTAAACATAAACTAAATAAAATAAAATAATCTAAAAATAAACCTAAAACTAAACTAAAATATAAAACAAAAAAATAAATCAAAAATAAAAACCTAAAACCTAAACCTAAAAACCCTAACCCTAAACCCTAAGCCCTAAACCCTAACCCTAAACCCTAAACCCTAAAACCATAAAATAAACTTAAAAGTAAACCCTAAACCCTAAAGCCCCAAAACCAAAATAAACCTCAAAATCTAAAAACATAAAACCTAAAAACCTCAACCAAAAGTAAATAATACCTAAAAATAAAATAAATAAATAAACCTAAACCTAAATAAAATAAAAAATAAAATAAAATAAAAACCTAAACCAAAAATTAAATCTAAACCTAAAAATAAAATAAAGTAAACTAATAAAAATAAACTAAATTAAAATAAATAAAACTAAACTAAATAAATAAAATAAAATAAACTTAAGAATAAAAAAACTATATAAAATAAAAACAAATTTAAAACAAAATTAAACCTAAAATAAAATAAAATAAAAGCTAAATAAAAACCTAAACCTGAAAATAAATAACAAATAAAACCCAAATTTAAACTAAAAATAAAAACTAAACCAAAAATATAAATAAAATAAATAAATAAAATAAACTTAAACCTAAACTAAAATAACTAAACTAAAATAAATAAAACCTAAACCTAAATCAAAAATAAACTAAACCTAAATCACAAACTAATTAAAAGAAAATAAACTAAAAATAAACCTAAACAAAATCTAAAAAATAAAACCTAAAAATAAAGCTAAAATAAAACCTAAAACCTAAACCTAAAAAAATAAAATAAAATCCTAAACCAAAACCTCAACATTAAAAAAAAATCTAAACCTAAAAACTAAAATATAAATAAAACTAAATTAGAAAATAAACATATACCTAAGCCTAATCCAAAATAATAAAATAAAATAAAAAGCCTAAAGTAAAATAAATAAACTAAACTAAATCAAAATAAAAAATAAACCTACATTAAAATAAAAAATAATATAAACTAAAGTAATAAAAAATTAAACTAAATAATTAAATAAAACTAAACCTATCAGTTTACTTATAATAATAATTATTTTTTGAAAAAAAACCATAAACCATAAACCCTAAATCCTAAACCATAAACTAAACACCCATAAACCCCACCCTAAATCCTGCTATCAACTAAATCCTAAACCCTAAAAACCCTAAACCAACCCAAACCCTAAACAACCTCCTAAAATAAACCTCCCTAACCTAAATCTTAAACCCAAATCCCTAAATCTAAACTATAAACCCTCCACTAACCCCACCACCCAACCCTAAACCACTAACCCAAACCCTAAGATGACCCTAAACCTAAACCCTGAGCCTCTAAACCTAGGCTAAGCCTAACTAACCATAAGATCCTAAACCTTAAAACCCTAAACCCTAAACCCCTATAAACCTAAAAACCTAAGCCTAAACTAAAGAAAACCCAAAATAAAATAAATAAAAAACTTAAACATAACTAAAATTAAAAAAATAAATTAAATTAAAAACCTAAACTAAAACCAAAACCTAAACCTAAAAATAAGATAAAATAAAAAATAAACTAAAATAAAATAAGGAAAAAAACCTAAACTAAACTAAAAAAAATAAAATAAACCTAAGAATGAAAACCTTAATAAAAGAAAACTAAAATTAAAAAAATAAAATTAACCTAAAATAAAATAAAATAAAAGCTAAATTAAAACCTAAACAAAACAATACCTAAAAATAACTAAAAAATAGCTCTAAACTTAATAAACCTAATAAAATAAAAATAAAATAAATAAAATAAAATAAACATAAACCTAAACTAATAAACTAAACTAAAATAAATAAAACCTAAACATAAACCAAAATAAATTAAACCTAAACCTAAACATAAATAAAATAAAATAAACTAAAATAAAGCTAAACCTAAACTAAAATATAAAACTAAAAAAAACTAAAAAATAAAAACCTAAAACCTAAACCTAAAAAAATAAAATAAAAATTGAAACCTAAACCTAAAAATAAAAAAATAGAACCTTAATTTAAAAATAAAAATAAAAATAAAACTCCACAAATAAATAAACCTAAACCTAAAAAATAAACTAAAATATAAAACCTAAAGTAAATTAAATAAACCTAAATTAAATAAACTAAATTAAATAAATAAAATAAAATAAACTAAATAAACTAAATAATCCTAAACCTACCAGTATACTTAACTTAAAAAAACACCTAAACCCTAATTTCAAAACCATAAACCCAACCCTAACCTAAACTCTAAACCCTAAACCCCAAATCCTAAACCTAAACTTAAAGTAATTAAATAAATTAAAAAAATAAACTTAAACCTAATCCTAAACCCTAAGAATGGACATAACCTTGACAACAGAAACATCATCGTCAACCAGGCTCAGTCTAGATCCTGCGGTGGAGGAAAAGGCGGAGGGGGTGGTTATCGAAGTGGCAGTGAGGGATCTGAAGGTGCTGGTGGATATTGAGGTGGTAGTCGTAGCAGTGGTCATGTAGGCGGGAGGAGCGATGGAGGTTATAGCCATGATGGTGGCAAAGGTAGAGATAGGGGATATGATGGTGGATCCCGCTAGTCGAGAGGCTAGGGTGGTTCTGATGGGAACTGGAGAAATTGAAGAATGGTTGATTCGATCTGCTGCTCATGAAACTATCTTTACAATAGAGACAGTTTTAGTTATCTAGGGTTTTTGATTTACTTTATGCGTGCTCATTTTTGATCTATGTCATCGCTTATCTCATAGAAAACTTTGTGTGTTACTTGGTTTATGAAATCGAACAGAAGAAATTTTGAATCTTAATTTGTTCTTTGTTATAAAATAAAGCAAAACCCTAAACCCTAAAATAAAACTTGAACCCAAGACTTAAAACCTAAACCCTTAACCCTAAAAATCTAAAACCCTAAACCCTAAATCTTAAACCCTCAACCCTACACCCTAAAACCTAAACCTTAAACCCTAAACCCTAAACCCTAAACCCTAAACCCTAAACTCTAAACCCAAAACCCTCAACAAACCCTAAACATTAATGCCTAAAAAGCTAAAAACCTAAACCTAAACTAAATAAAAATAAAAAATAAAATAAATAAAAAAACCTTAACAAAAAATAAAATAAAATAAAATCTAAATCTAAATTAAAACCTAAACCTAAAGAGAAAATAAAATAAAAAAATTAAAAACTAAACTAAAATAAAATAAATAAAGACCTAAACTAAACTAAAAAAATAAAAAACCTTACCAAAATAAAAACTAAGCCTAAAATAAAAGTAAAATAAACTTGAAATAATATAAATAAAAACTAAATAAAATAGCCAGCTCTAAAGTGTGCAATGTGTTATTGTGGGTTCCCACTGCCATCAAAGAACTTGAAGGATGGTGGCACAAAACCCCTTATGAAATAAAAACTAAATAAAAACTCAAACTTAAAAATAAACCTAAAAATAAACCAAAAAGAAAACCTAAACCCTAAACTAAAGAAAAATGTAAACCTAAAATAAAAATAAACATAAACATAAACCTAAACTAAATTAAAATAACTAAAATAAATAAAACCTAAACCTAAACCTCAAATAAACTAAACCTAAACTTTAAATGAAATTAAATAAACTAAAAATAAACCTAAACCTAAACTAAAGAATGAAACCTAAAAATAATCCAAAAATAAAAACCTAAAACCTAAACCTAAAATAAAATAAAACCTAAACCTAAGCCTAAAATAAAAAAAAACCTAAAAAAAAAAAAAAATAAAATAAAACTAAACTAAAGAATAAACATAAACATAAACCTAATCCTAAACCTAAAAAAATAAGCTATAATAAATAAACCAAAAATAAATAAACCAAACAAAATAAACATAAAATATACAAAAAACTAAAATAAATAAAATTAAACTAAATAACCCTAAACTGACAGGTTTGTTTATTATTTTTTTTTTGAAAAACCTAAACCATAAACCGTAAACCCTAAACCCTAAACCTTAAATCCAAAACCAACTAACTAACCTAAACTACACTAAATCCTAAACCTAAACCCACCCATTATTGATAATAAACCTACCATCCCCACCTCAACTCTAAACTAACCAAACCCTAAACCCCTAAAACCTAAAGCCTGTGCCTAAACCCTAAATCATAATCTAAACTGCACTAAACCCCAGTGACCTAAACCATAAACCCTAAAGCCAAACTAAACCCTAAACACAAAACCCTAAACCCTAAACCTTAAAACCCTAAACCCTAAAACCCTAAACCCTAAATCCTAAACCCTAAACCTTAAACACTAAACCTAAAACCAAAACTTAAACATAAACTAAATATAACATAAAGATAAAATAAATAAAAAAACCTAAACCTAAATAAAATAAAATAAAAATTTTAAATACCCTAAAATAAAATAAAGAAAAACCAAAACTAAATTAAAATAAAGAAACATAAAAAATCCTTAATAAAATAAAACTAAACATAAAATAAAATAAACTAAACTTAAAATAAAATTAAATTAAATAAAAAAAAAAATACCTAAACCTAATAAAATAAAACTAAAATAAAATAAAATAAATAAATAATAAAACCTAAACCTAAAATAAAAAATAAATAAATAAAATAAAATAAGCCTAAACTAAACTAAAAAGACTAAACTAAAATATACAAACCTAAACCTAAACCTTAAATAAACTATACCTAAACCTAAACCTAAATTAAATTAAATAATAACCAAAAAATATAACCTAAATAATAAACCAAAATAATAACCTAAAACTTAAACCTAAAATAAAATAAAAAACCTAAACTTAAACTTAAAAATAAAAGTAAACTTAAAACTTAAAAATAAATAAAATAAAACTAAACTAAAAAAATAAACCTAAGCTAAACCAAAAAATAATCTAAAATAAAAACATAAATAAATAAATAAACCTAAAATAAATAAAAGCTAAATAAATAAAAAAATAAACCTAACTAAAAATAAAATAAACTAAATAAAAAAAAATAAACTAAATAAACCTAAACCTGGGTTTGTAATTTAAAAAACCCTAAACCAGTCCTAAACTCTAAACCCTAAATCCAAAACTAACTAACCTAAACCATAAATCATAAACCCTACCAGAAAGATCCTAAACCCTAAACCTAAAGAGAATAAACCCAAACCCTAAACCCCTAACCACCCTAAACTACCTAAACCTAAACCTAACCTAACCAAACCCTAAATGCTAAAATAACCTAAACCCTAAACTTAAAACCTAAAAATAAATTAAAATGAAAAAAACTAAAAAACATAAAACATTCCTAAATGAAAATAAAAAATAAAATAAACTAAAACTAAATAAACTAAAACTGCAGCCCAATTAATTTAAAAAATTATAAACCCTAAACCCTAAACCAAACTCCTACCCTACAACCTGACCTAAACCCTACTAAAACTCCAGCCACCCTAAACCTCCACTCCATGCACACTACCCTAAACCCTCAACCCCTAACCCTAACTTAAACTAAATGTTGAAACCTACCAAATATTAAACTAACCTAAAACCTAAATCACCCTAAAAACTAAACCCACCTATTAACCCACCCTAACTCCTTAATCATTCCTCAAACCCTAAACCCTAACTAAACATTAAACCCTAAACCCTAAACCATAACTACCCCAAATAAATGAAAACATAAAGTAACTAAATGAATTACAAATAAATCTAAACACTAAGAATGGGAAAACCTTAACAATAGGAACATCACCATCAACCATACTCAATTTAGATTTAGCGGTGGAGGCAAAGCGAGAGGCGACAATTATCGCAATGGTAGTGGGGGATCTGGAGGTGCTGGTGGATATAGAGGTGGTGGTCATAGTAGTGGTGGTTATGCAGATGAGAGGAGTGAAGGAGGTTACAGCTGTGGTGGTGGCGGAGCTAGAGATCAGGGATATGATGGTGGATCCTGCTACTCGAGAGGCCAAGGTGGTTCTGATGGGAACTGGAGAAACTGAAGAATGGTAGAATCGATCTACTACTTATGGAACTGTCTTTACAGTAGAGACCATTCTAGTTATCTAGGGTTTTTGATTTGCTCAATGCGTGCTCATTTTTGATCTATTTTGTCGCTTGTTTCTTAGAAAACTTGGGGTGTTACTTAGTTGACGACATCAAAAAGAAGAAATATTAAATCTTAATTTGTTCTCTATTATTATAAAAACAACAACCCTAAACCCTAAACTTAAACTTGAACCCAAGACTTAAAACCAATACCTTAAACCTTAAAACCTAAACACCCTAAACCTTAAACCTAAAACCCTAAAATCCTAAACCCTAAACCCTAAAACCTAAACCATAAACCCTAAACCCAAAATTCTAAACCCCAAACCCTAAACCCTACACACTAAACCCTCAAACTAAACCCTACTAAACCTTAAAAGCTAAAATCCCTAAACCTAAAACTAAAATAAATAAATAAAACCTAAAACAAAATAAAATAAAAATTAAAATAAAATAAAATAAAACACTAAAACCTAAACTTAAACTTAAAAGGAAAGAAAATAAAACTAAAGTAAAATAAAATAAATAAAACATAAACTAAACTAAAAAATTAAAAATCTAAATAAAATAAAATTAAACCTAAAATAAAAATAAAATAAACTTAAAATTAATAAATAAAAATAAACCTAAAGATAAAAAATAAAAAAAAAAATAATAAATAACTAAATAAAACTATAAAAAAATTAAAGCTATAATAAAAATAAAATAAACCTAAACCTAAACTAAAATAAATAAAACTTAAGCCTAAATTAAAAATAAACTAAACATAAACCTAAACCTAAACCCTAAATAAAATTAAATAAATAAAATAAACCAAAACCTAAACTAAATAATTAAACCTAAAATAATCAAATAAACCTAAATCCTAAATCTAAAAAAATAAAATAAAACCTAATCCTAAACCTAAAAGTAAAATAAAACATAAACCTAAATATTAAATAAAATAAACTAAACTAAAAGTAAACTAAACCTAAACATAGACCTATAAAATAAACTAAAATAAATAAACCAAACTAAATAAAAATAAAACATAAACATATATAAAAATATAAAATAAAATAAACTAAAATAAATTAAAAATAAGCAAAATAAACCTAAACATATTAGTTTACTTCTTTCTTTTTTTTAAAACCTTAAATCCTAAACCCTAAACCCTAAACCCTAAACCAAATACTAACAGTAAACTTACAACCCTAATCCCTAAAAAACCCTAAACCCTAAACCCTAAATCATAAAACCCTAAATTTATACCTTAAACTAACCCTAAACCCAAAAACCCTAAACCCTAAACTATCCCTAAACCCTAAGCTAACCCTAAACCCTAAAACCCTAAACCCTAAACCCTAAACCTAAACCTACTAAACCCTAAATCCCCAAACCCTAAAACTATAAACCCTAAACCCTTCGTGAGCAACTTTAAAACCTAAACCTAAACCTAAACTAAATAAAACCTTCAAATAAATAAATAAATAAAACATAAACCTAAATGAAATAAAATAAAATAAAATAAGGTGTAAAACCTAAACCAAACCATAAAATAAAATAAAATAAAATAAAATAAAATTAACTAAAATAAAATAAAGAAAAACTTAAACAAAACTAAAAAATAAAATAAACCTAAGAATAAAAAACCTTCATAAAATAAAAACTAAACGTAAAATAAAAATTAAATAAACCTAAAATAACTTAAAATAAAAACTAAATAAAAACCTAAATGTAAAAAATAAACCTAAAAATAAATAAAAAATAAAACCTAAACCTCCAAAAAACCTAAACCTAATAAAATAAAATACAATTAAACCTAAACTAAAATAAACTAAACTAAACTAAAATATCTAAACCTAAACTAAAATAAACTAAACCTAAACCTAAATAAATAAAATAAAATAAACTAAAAAATAAACCTAAAAGTAAACCAACATAAAACCTAAAACCTAAACCTAAAAAAATAAAATAAAAAAACCTAAACCTAAAAAATAAAAGTAAAACCTAAACCTAAAATAAATTAAAATAAACACAACTAAAAATAAACCTAAAATAATAATAAACTATAATAAATAACCTAAACTAGAATAAATAAACCTACAATAAATAAACTAAACTAAATAAAATAAAAGTAAACTAAATAAAATAAAATAAAATAAATAAAAATAAACTAAATAAACCTAAACCTACAAGTTTACTTAATTTAAAAAAAAACCTTAAACCCTAAATCCAAAAACTAACCCTAAACCTAAACCCTAAACCTACAACCCTAAACCCTAAATCCTAAGCCCTAAACCCTAAACCCTAATCCTAAACCCTAGAAACCAAAAACTCATTCTCTTGGGCATCTTATCTCTCCATTTTAGGTGCTATGGCAAATTTCATTTCCTCTATGGAGGCATGTCTCTTTTGTGCTTTCTCTTGTTGACATCTTGGTTGGTTCTCCATTTTGATGGCTTAGGTTGGCTCTCAGCTTCTCTTATCATGTGCTACTACTGATCATGGCTTCGGTCTCTAGTTCCCTGGAAATCCTGGCATTTCGGCTGCTCCCGTGAAAGCTTCTGAATCCTTGGGGGTCTCTGGCTGCAAAAACCTTCAAGGATGTTCTTGTTGGTAAGGCCAAATGCACTGGTGAGTCTCTCGATCTTATCTCTACCTCCTTCTGGGGTGTACCCATGATAATGTGTTCTGGTTTGGTTGTGGAAAGGCTTATGAAACCTTTTGAATTCACGTTGGTGGGTAAATTTGCATTGTGCCATCCTACTTTGGAGAATATTCGATCATTTTTTCATAGCTTGGAACTGTCTAGAATTTTCTCTATCAGATTGATCGATTTATGACATGTCTTGATTCAACTTTCAAATGATTTAGTTTATTCTCGAGTTTTCTCTCGACGTTCATATTTTATTTTCAATGGTTGGGTGCGATTATTAAAATGGATGCCTCATTTTGATATTAAAGAGGAATCTCCCATAGTTCTAATATGGATCTCTCTTCCCAATTTGTGTGTTCATTTCATTAATCACGAGTTTCTTTTTGCTGTGGGTGCGCTGATCAGTTGTCTTCTTCAAGTTGATCAAGCAACTACTTCTAACTCCAGGCCCTCTATTGCTCGGATACTAGTCGAGTTGGATATAATTATAAAATTTCTAAAAGAAATTTGGCTTGGATCAAAAAGATATGGATATTTGCAGAAAATGGATTTTGAGAATTTTACTATTTTTTGTTCCCATTGAAAAATTCACGGTCATGGGGTTCCGGATTGCTTTGTGGTTCATCCTCACCTTAAGAAACCCAAACCCATGCATATTAATATGGATCTTAATCTTCAGGTGCCATCGATTAAACCTCATAAAGTTGTTCCAATGGATAACTCATTACTTGAAGCTGAGGGTCATTGCCTTGATCCTCCCATTGCTCCCTTCGGCAAGGCTACGACTATTCAGCTTGATTAGCTTTTGGATGTCACTCTTGTGAATAAGGATGCTTTACCTACTAATGAACCTATCCATTTGCATCACACTGATATTGGTATTAATATGGACAATAAAATATTTTCAAAACTTGTGGATGATGATTCGATTCCAAATGATTCTATTCTTGCTTCTTTGCCACCTTTAGTAGAAGAACATGTGATCCCTCATGAGGGTCTGATTGGTGAGCTTACTATGGATAAAGTTTCTAATCCTGATTTAGGCACTTGTACTTTAAATGGTTCTAATCCTACTCCTGCTTCTTCATCTAATGTTGCACTATCTTCTAACCCGATTTGGCAAAATAATAATGATTTGGAAGAAGGTTAACTGGCCTGCAATGATGTTTTAAAGATGCAACCTTATCCCAAGAATATCCTTGAATAATCTCTATCTGATGGTGATGTTATGGATATGACTAAGAAATTTCAAACAGTTTTTAGAAAGAAAAATAAAACTCTTATATCTAAATTTCTTAACTTTGCCAGTGTTACTAGATCTGGCTCTTCTACTCAAAAATAAAAGGTTTCTTTCTTAATTTTGAATGTATGAGGGATTGGTACCCTCTCTGTTAGAAATAGAATTAGAAATTTAGTTCATTCTCATAACATTTCTTTTTTGGCTATTTTAGAACATTTTATTTTTCCTTCTAACATTCCTTTTGTTGCTAGAATGATTATTTTTGGTAATTTTGTTTGCTAATTTTTTTTGCTAATTCGAGCAATAAAATTTGGATTTATTTGGAATAGTCATTTTGTTTTGCAAGGTTTGGATGAGTTTTCCTAGGTTGTGAATGTTAAGATTACATTTGATAATTGGTATTATTTTGGTTCATTTGTTTATGCTGCTTGTAATAGAAATAGTAGACCATTTCTTTAGGATGATCTTAAGAATTTTTTTTATCTATTAATGCTCGTTGGTTTATGGGTGGCGATATTAATATTATCTCCTCTTCCTCTGAACGGGTTGGTGGTAATGGTCCAAACTTATTTTCAATGGAATTTTATAATAACATGATCCTTGATTGTCATCTAACTGACATTGGCTTTAGTGGGTCTCAGTTTACTTGGAATAATTATAGACTCTGGCAAAGGTTATATTGGGTTCTTTTTAGCCATTTGTGGATTAACCTTCTTCCTAGTACTTCTATGGAGCATTTAAGAAGAACCCTTTCAGACCATTCTCCCTTACTTATCCCTATGAATTTGAATGCTACTAAACCCTCCTCTCCTATTCCCTTTCACTTTTAAAATATGTGGCTCATGGATGAGAGATTTTTGGATGTTGTTGCTAGTAATTGGGGTGAACCTCTCCATCCTGATGATTCTATTTTTAGGATGAGGAATTGTGGTTCAAATTAAAAAGATTCAAACAATGCCTTCATTGGTGGAATAAACATTATTCTAAAAACCTTTTTTATCAATATCAAAGAAATGGAGAATGCGATTATAGTTTTAGAATATGTAGTTGTTAATGACCCTTCTGAAATTAATTTGTTGGCTCAAGCTAAAAAAATGTTAACATGTTATGAAGACATGGAAGAGACCTATTGGAGGCCAAAAGCTTTAAAAAATGAATCTCTAATGGTGATCATAATACTAAATATTTTCATGCCATGGTTAAAAAGAAAAAAAGCTTTAAATCACATTCATAAAATTAAAAATAATGATGGTATTTGGTGTTCGGATAACAAGGAGCTTACTGGTTATGTTGTCTCTTTTGTTAAAGAGCTTCATAATAAAAATGTTTCTTATGATGATATTTCTTAGCCTTAAGTTATCCCTAATATCATTTTTTGATGAAGATAACAAGATGCTTTCTTCCTCACCTTGAATCTGAAATTGCTAACATTTTGCAAAGTATGAATCTGAGACTCATGGTGACCCTAATGGTTACACTACCCTCTTTTCCAAAAAATGTTGGTTTATCATTAAAGAGAACTTGGTTAAATCTATTCTTAATTTCTTTAAGGGTAGTACTCTCCCCAAATACTTTGCTAGCACCTCCATTATTTTAATTCTTATTGACCTCACTTTTGGAGTGAGCTTTCAACTTCTCCATCCTAGACATAAGGACTCCTCTAAAAACTAAGAGTTCCTTAGTCTTAAGACACTTCTAGTAATTAGGTGAACACTTAACTCAACTCTGGAGACTTAGAAGAGTTATCCATAGGAATAGGTTGTACCTTAGAGGTTTTAGGAAGACTTGCCTACCCTATAGCTTAAACCTAAATCCTTGTTTCCTTCTTTCAAACCAAACTTCAAAATCGAATCTTAAATCAATTCCAACTCAATTGATTTTTTTTCAAATCATGAATCAATTCCAAATCCAAATCATGAATCAATTCCAAATGATTGAAACCCATGATCAATTCCAATACCAAAACCTTTCATAAGCCCTTTTGATTTCATCTTATGGACTTAGCTCAAATCAAGTCCAAATCACTCCAAACTCAAAAGATTTCTCATAACCCATTTATATTCTCATTTATATTCACAAATATAAATGAAATATAAATTCAAATAACCAAAACTAAATTCAAAACTCAAGTCCAAATCTAACATAAATCCAACCTATACCCTTTCAAATTCTAAATCTAAATTCAAGGATTTGAGAATGGTTTGGCTAAGTTCAAGGATTTGAATTTAAAGAGTATAAGTTAAACTTAACCAAATCATTTTTAAATCAATCCAAACCTTTGGATTTTCTCTTCAAACAATCATTCCTTCAATCACATACCAAAATATAAACATAAACTACAATCATCAAACCAAAATCAAATTAACCCAAATCAAACACATGTTCATCCTTTAAACTTGGAATTGTCAAATGAATCAAAACCCATTTAACTCTAAATCACATGCAATTGTATTTATATTTTAATCATAAGTCCATATGTGAGTTCAACAAAAACTAAATCAGGCCTTGATCCAAAGTGACCTAAAGCACCTTTTTGAGCCAAATCTTAATCCAACCCCAATTGGATTGAACTATGCCCGTCTAAGCCTCACATTGTGAGAAATAATCTTCTTAGGTTGATCAATCACTCAAATTGGGTCAAACCAAAGTAAAACCTAGCCTTTGACCAAGTCAACACTTAGCCAAAATGAAACCCAAACTAGCCAAAATCCACTAGAGACCAAATTGATTGAAACCATTAATCTAAACAAATCCATAGCCAATGATTGAACTTGACCAAGCTCAATTAGCCACTTGACCCAAGTTGACCTAGAAAGTAAAAATGGGTCAAATCTTGATCTAACCTAAATTAATTACAATAAATGTGTCCAATTCATTCTAAATCACTTGTTGAACTTGACCAAAGCTTCAATTGACCAACTAGACCCAACTAACCCAATTGACCATGAACCCAACTTGACCTAAAAGGTCAAATCAACTTAAAATCAAACCTAACAAAAATTGATTAAAACCAAAGTTTGCAAAACATTTCAAATGATCAACCAAGCCTAAACCAACCCACGACCTAACCCAATTAGGCAAAATGGGTCAAATTAGTCAACTTGACCCATTTGACCTAAATGTACCTAAATGAACCAAAACCAAATCTAAACCAAATTGAACTAAACCAATGATACCCATAGGCTCCAAATGATCATTTAAACTTGACCAAACCCATGGTTTGATTGAATTTGACCAATTGGTCAACCTAACCCAAATTGACCCATTTTGACCTAAATGGGTCAAATTGAACCAATTCAAACCAAATGAGCTCCAAATCACTTGAAATTTGGCCCAACCCACTTTTGAATCATTTTAAATCTTTCCAAATCAAAATCAAGGCCAAATGACCACTTTACCCCTAGGTCGAAGGGTATCCAATGACCAAATTCACTTGGAATTTGTTCACATTCTTTCTCAAAGCCACTTGACATCCTTCTAGTGGTCCACATGGACACCAAACAGGGCGGTGAACATGACCCAATCACCTTGAGTCATCCATGACCTAACCCAAGGCCAAACTAACCCCTCCAATAGGAATTGAGCACTTGGATTAGCTCATACACTCACTTGCACAAGGGCACTCCCTCTCCTCCACTCCTACCTAAAATGAATCACATGGAGTGTCCCAACAAAATGATCAATCAATCTCAACAATTGATCAAAATGGCAAAGCTAGTCTTAATCAAGGAGGGGAGATATACTCCCCTTCATTCCCACTCAAACCACACAACTGAATTCGATTGAGCTCTAGGAATAGAAATCAAGCTTCTCCAAACCTTGGCAAGCATTCCTGAGCTTCCCCCATTTTCTTGTTCTAAATTTTTGATCAAGCTGAAATAGAGGAGATCCAAATTAATTCCAACTTATCCAATTCTCCACCAAACCCAAATTAATCTTGCAAGCACAATCAAGAAACCTCGTTGAGCTCAATCAAATTATTTCCCAAGTCACCAAGCCATAGGAAGGAGTACTTTGATCAAAGCCAATTGCCATTGAAGGAGAGCTTGATCAACTTAGCCATCCACTTCAAATCAAAGTTTGATACCTTGAACAGTGCTTCATCTCTACTAAACAAAGCTACCTCTTTCATTGAAAGCACCGGTGATAGCCTCCGAAAAGGTACTGCTCAAAACTATTCCTAAGATAAAAATTTCTTGGTCTTCTATGAAGGGAATTATAATCCCATTAGATCTTGGCCGTTGGATTCATTGCTTGTGCCTCCCTAAATGTGTGGGGTGAGTTTGAGCTCCATCCGAGCTCGGGTGAGCATAGATCGAGCGATGATCAATGGATGGCATCCATCTCTCGCAGCTCGGGAGTAGGCAAATCACACACCGTATGTTCTTCATGATTAGAATAGAGGGGTGTGATTAAATCTCGTTAGATTTCCTTTTAATTTAGGCCTAAACAACAGGATTAATCATGACCATCCGATCTTAGATCAGATGTCCTTTGGAGAAAGTACATCCACCATCAGCTGACTCGACAATGGAGGTGACAACTTAAATAACCTATCTCATCATGCCACGAGGAAAGCGTGCTGCATCAGCGCATCACTTCAGCCACCACATGGACCGATGGGATTAGGGTTTAATTTGCCTAATTAATCTAGTTTTAATCATGGAATTTCTAAAATTCATAATTAATTGTAGAAAAATAAAAAAAATACAATCTCAAATTCATTTTAAAGATAATTCGGTGAAGAATAATATAAAATTAAAATCAATTGATTTTGAGCGTAACCTTCACACAATTTAGATTTTATTGGAAATAATTAGTTAATCACTCCTTAATTATTTGCAATTAATTCCAAACTTCCTAGGATTGATTTGTGGGATTACCTCTACCTCCCATGGTTTTCTTAGAATTTATTATTGGATTAATTAGGGGTATTGCTTAGTTCATCCTTAATCCCTCTCCTAACTAAACAAATGATTAATTAGCCGATTAAATAGTGATAAATTCTTTAATTAAGCTTGTTAATCATCTTGAAATAGTGAATTGACTTAGGGAATGAGATTAGGATTTCTTTTCCATTCTTTTCCCCCAAGTTTATTTCATTTGGATAAGTACTTAATTAATTGTGGAAATTAATTAATGACTTAATTACTTCTTTAAATGCCTTAATTAACTACACTTAAAACCAAATTATTACATAACTAATTAGTTAATCTTGGGTAGATTCTTAGGTGTTCAATAACCTAAGAGGCTTCAAAGGAAATTATAATCAAACTACATGTGTAGGATGGCTATGAAAGTATTTAATTAAACCATTTAGCTTAATTAATCAATAATTGTGAGCCAATTGCATTAGGCCCCTTTATTTCTTAGGTGCATTGCTTATTTAAATTCCATGTGGTTGCATATCATATGTTGGCTCATAATTACTTGTTTAATTATGTTAAAGTGGTGTGGGTAAGGGGTAATTAATGGATTTAATTCACACCTTAACCTAGACAAAACATAAAATCAACTTAACTGTTCTAAAATTAAACTAAATCAATTCACACATGGGAAATGGGTTAGACCAACAAACTCTCTCACATTTCCTAAGTCAAATCAAATTCAAAAATAAAATCTCTTTAAAGAATTTTGATTCACTTTAAATGATCTAATTTTCATAGGATTGTCTTTAAGAATTAATTATGGTGAATGAATTCATATGCTTACATTACTTTATTTCTTTCCAAGCATTCTAAATATTGTTTTCCATATGAAATCATGCATTCATGTCTTTCAAAAATCAATTAAATAAAATGTTTCTTTTTATGTCAAATAGCATGTTTTAGCTAAAGTAAGAATATGAGTGGCTATTATCACTATTAAACCAAAAATTATTTTTAGAACCTATAAATCAAAGATTATGAGTGAAGTGATGCTACTTATAAATACTTATAATCTTGCATGTGGTTATAGCATACGATGTGCTTTATGTTGTTTTCTTCTCTTCTATTAACATGGATTTGAATAGGATTTGCAAAGTGTATAGTTCCGTTGAAAAGAACAAAACACTTGCTTAAATCAATTCCTAAGCATTTCTATGTTATGACTTATGAAGGATCCTCACATTTTTCACATGTAAATTATACAACCAAATCAAACAAAAATATTTTGCATGATTCTTCATCCATTTGTTTCTTTTTGTATATTTTCATATATTTAAGAAAAGTGGTATATTAGTCTGACATCAGTGTGAGGCTTTATGTAGCCCAAGTAGGCCTTGTACTTTATGCCCTTGATGTAGAGAATATGGAATCGTACTCACTTATATCTTTTATACATGTGAATGTGCATTTTATTAATGGATGAAAAATCCCCCTTTTCTACATAATAAAGACATGCATTCATGGAATATCAAAATTTCCAAATTATATCTCTTAGCATTCATCATCAAGGTGTGCTAAAATTTGCATTGCATGTAAAGGTATGCTTAGGATTTATTAATATGCATGGTAAACTTGGTGGAAACAAATAAAGGGCTGTGTGTTATGTGATAGTAATTCACCTTAATTAATCTTAAGATGCCTTTCTCATTGAATAGGGCTATTTAGAGTAAATCTAAACTTAGGGTTAATTAAAACACATAATAAAACATTCACTAAAGAAAATCATTAATGAATCTACTTTATAAATTACTTAAGATAGGGATGAAAGATAAGTTCACTTCTCTTTTCTTCTCTTTTCTTCTCTTTACCTGCTGCCCTTGTGATCTTTTTGCTGTGGTTGGTTGGTTTGTCTACTTGTTGTTTGTTGATTGGGTTAGTTTTTTTGATTTTGGTTGTTCTTTCTCTCTTGAGTCTCATCCTTCCCAGTTGTTCCTACCCCTCTATGTGTTGTTTGGGGTTTGGCCTTCTTGGTGGGGGTTTGGTCATTGGAAAGTGGATGTTGACAGTAGTGGTGTTGTGGGTTTTGCTCTTGCATCTATGAGGAGTTATGTGACCTTTAAGGCTCCTTATTCTATCCCTCTGGTTATGGTTTGGAGAATTATTTTCTTGCATGTTTCTACCTTTTCTTTTATATTGTTATGGATGAGTGTTGTCTTGGCTGCTACTGTCTTGTTAGATCGTCTAACTATCAGGTGTATCTCCTCTAATAACGAGGTTCTCTTCTTAACTAGTATTCTGAACTAGAAGGCACCTAACTACTACTTGGAGGTGTTTTGGATTGGGTTGATGTTGTCCCTGTTGGTTTTCTTGTATGCTTGGAGGTGTTTTGTTATGTTCGCGGTTGCCTCTGGCTGTCTGATAATCTTTAATTTATAGGATTTTTTCCCTATTTATTTTTGGCTGCTGTATCTAGCTGTTTTAACTAGATTCTCCTATTTTTGATTTGGGATTGGTGGCTACTAGCTATGGCTTTCCCTTGGGTTATTTTTAATATTGTTAATGGAAAGATTGGGTCTAGCTCCATTGATTTGAATCCTTGGCTATTTTGGTGGCTTGCAAGGTGGATTGCCTTGCTAGGCTTGGATTTATTCTGCTATTTTGGTCTAAAGACTATATACTTTGTTACACTTTTTTTATCTTGCCAAGTCTATCTATGGCACTAGCTATCTCCTTTCCCATTCCTCTTTTTTATTTTACCCTAGAATTTTTGCTTCTAGTGGTAGACTCTCTACCCTTTCCTGGTTTGTTAGATGCCTTACTACCTACCATTCTTGATGTTAATCTTAATTTTAGGCTGGATAATATTTGGTGGCTTTGGTGGTGCTCCCTATGGCCTAATACTTTACTGATGGGGTACCTCCTTATCTATTTTTATAAGCTTAATATATTTAATTGCTTGGTTTTTTGTGGCTATATTTGCTGTTTGAAGTCTTATGCAGGTTTCTGTGATGATCATCATTGGACAAGGTGCTATAAGAGGTATGCTGACAATGATGGCCATGATGTTTCCAACTCCCTCTTTTGGTTGGTAATGCTATATGCAATTATAACCCTTCACTTGAAGTTTGGATGCTTACATATGGTGATGCTCTTTAAGACATTTCTAATTGAGCTTTTTCTTCATCCTTCTACTTCTATTTGCTCTTATTTTCTATGCTTATTTAATTGTTTCATTATACTAATCCCTTTTCAAGCTTGTTACAAATCTAGTTCAAGTTGAGACTTTTCTATAGATTGGTTTCATAAGGTGCTTGGAAGATTCGCGATTTCAAGGATTATTTTTTGTGCATCTCTGCTTCCTTTTTGATTAGATTCATTTCCTTATCTATTGTATTAGCTAGGGGCTTATCTCCTTAGAATCCTTTTGTTGTTCTTTGAGCATTAACATAGAGATTTTCCCCTTCTAAGGACTTTGTACCATTTGTTTATGGCAATAAGATTCCCCTAATTTCCCAAAAAATACCCTAATCCTAAACCCTAAGCCCTAAAAGCATAAACCTATAACCCTAAACCCTAAACCCTAACCCCTACACCCTAAACCCTAAACCCTAAACCCTAAATCCTAACCCTAAACCCTAAACTCTAAACCAAAAACTCTAAACATAAACTTAAACTTACTAAATAAATTAATAAGTAAATCTAAACCATAAAATTGAATAAACCTAAACCTAAATCTAATCCCTAAGAATGTTCAGAACCTTTACCACATGAACATCACAGTCAACCTGGCTCAGTCTAGATTTGGTGGTGGAGGCGAATGCGGAGGCGGCGTTTACCAGTCTTTGGTGGGGATCTAGAGGTCTTTGGTGGATATGGAGGTGGTGGTGGCGGTCTTGGTTATGGAGGTGGGAGGAGCAATGGAGGTTATAGCTATGGTGGTGGCATAGGGAGAGATTAGAGATTAGATGTGATGGTGGTTCTAATGGGAACTCAAGAAAGTGAAGAACCAGATCCAATCTGCGCTTATGGAATGTGCCTTCATGGTAGAGCGTTCTAGTTATCTATGGTTTTCAATTTGATCTATGTGTGCTCATTTTTTATCAATGTCGTCAATTGCATCTTAGAAAATTGTGTGTTACTTGATGGATGAAATCAAAAAGAAGAAATATTGAATCTAAATTTGTTCTTTGTTAAAAAAAATTAAAACCCAAAACCCTAAACTAAAACTTGAACCCCATACCTAAAACTTAAACCCTAAGCCCTAAACCCTAAACCCTAAACCCTAAACCATAAACCCTAAAACTCTAAAGCCCTAAATCCTAAAACCTAAAACCTAAAGTAAACCCTAAACTATAAATGCCAAAAAGTTAAAAACCTAAACCTAAACCAATTAAATGTTAAAATAAAATAAATAAAAAACCTAAGCCCTAAACTAAAAAAAAATAAACCTAAAATAAAAATAAAATAAACTTAAATCTAAACTAAAATAAATTAAATTAAAATAAATAAAACCTAAGCTTAAACTAAAAACAAATTGAACCTAAACCTAAACTAAAACCCTAAATAAAATTAAATAAACTAAAAATAACCTAAACATAAATTAAAAAATAAAACCAAAAACATAAACCTAAAATAAAAACCTAAAGCTTAAACCTAAAAAAATAAAATTAAATCCTAAACCTAAAGCTAAAATAAAAAAATAAAATCTAAACCTAAAAATAAAATAAAATAAAACTCAACTAAAAATAAAGTAAACCTAAACCTAAACCTAAAAAAAATAAACCAAAATAAAAAAACTAAACTAAAATAAATATACCTAAAAAAATAAACCTAAAAATAAAACCTTAAAATAAATAAAAAATAAAATTTAAACTAGAATAAATAAAATAAATTAAAATTAAACCTAAACTAAAATAAATAAAACGTAAACCTAAACATAAAATAAACTAAACCTAAACCCTAAACTAAATAAAATAAAATAAACACAAAATAAACCTAAACTAAAATTAAAAAATAAAACCTAAAAATAAACCTCAAATAAAAACCTAAAACCTAAACCTAAAAAAAAATAATAACATAAACCTAAACCTAAAAATAAAAAATAAAACCTAAACCTTAAAAATAAAATAAAAATAAAACTCAACTAAAAAATAAACATAAACCTAAACTTAAGCCTAAAAAGTAAACTAAAACAAAAAACCTAAACTAAAATAAATAAACTAAACTAAAGAATTTAAAAATTAAATCAAACCCTAAAAATAAAAATAAAAAATAAAAAAAACTAAAATAAATAAAAAATAAAGTAAAAAAAAACTAGATAAACCTAAACCTACCGATTTACTTAATTTTAAAAAAAATGTAAACCCTAAACCCAAAAGATTAAATCCTAAACTATAAACCCTAAAAATAACTTTAAACCCTAAACTTACAACCCCAAATCTACCACCCTAAACCTTAAACTAACAAACCCTACCCAACCTGACCTAAACCCTGAACCTAACCCCAAACCCTAACACCAAAACTAACACTAAACTAACCCTAAACCCTAAAAACCCTAAACCATAAAGCCTAAACCCTAAACTAACTCTAAACCCTAAACCCTCAAAACCCTAAACCCTAACCTTAAAACCCTAAACCCTAAAACCCTAAATGTTAAACCCTAAACCCTAAATGCATAAACCCTAAAATCTTAAACCCTAAACCCTAAATCCTAAATCCTAAACTCTAAACCCTAAACCCAAACACTAAATCCCAAACCCTAAATTTAAGCCTAAAGTAACCAAATAAATTTAAAAATAAACCTAAACCTTAAAACTTAATAAACCTAAACCTAAGAATGGGTAGAACCTTGATGCCAGGAATATCACAGTCAATTAGGCTCAATTTAGATCATATGGTGAAGCGAAGGTGGGGGCGGCAGTTATCACAGTGGTGGTGGAGGATCTGGAGGTGTTGGTGGATATGGAGGTGGTGGTGGATATGGAGGTGGTGGTTAGAGTAGTGGTGGTTATGGAGGCGGGAGGAGCGATGGAGGTTACCATCGTGGTGGTGGTGGAGGGAGAGATTCGGGATATGATGGTGGATCATTCTACTCAAGAAGCTGAGGTAGTTCTAATAGGAACTGGAGAAACTAAAGAATGGCCGATCCAATCTGTAGCTTACGGAACTATGTCTTTACAGTAGACATGGTTCTAACTATCTAGGGTTTTTTATTTACTTTATGTGTGCTCATTTTTTATTTATGTCATGCTTGTGTCTTAGAAAACTTGGTGTGTTACTTGGTTGATAAAATCAAAAGAAGAAATGTTGAATCTAAATTTTTCTCTATTATAAAAAATAAAAAAAAAAATCTTAAACTCTAAACTAAAACATGAACCTTAGACCTAAAACCTAAACCCTAAACCCTAAAAACCCTAAACCAAAAATACTAAATTCTACACCCTAAAATCCTAAACCCTAAATCCTAAACCCTTAAACCTAAAACCTAAACCGTAAACCCTAAGCCCTAAACACTAAACCCTAAACCCTAAACCCACCTTAAACCCTAAACATTCAACTAACCATAAACCCTAAACCTTAAAAGCTAAAACTCTAAACTTAAACTAAATAAAACCTAAAATAAAAATAAAAAACCCTAAATAAAATAAAATAAATAAATAAAAATAAAACCTAAACTTAAACCTAAACATAAACTTAAATAAAATAAAATAAAAACTAAACTAAAATAAAATAATTTAAAACTTAAACTAAGCTAAAATACAAAAACTAAACATATAATTAAAATAAAATAAAGCTAGAATAAAATAATATAAAAACTAAATAAAAACCTAAAACTAAAATATAAACCTAAAAATAAAAACTAAAAATAAATTAAAAATAAAACCTAAACCTAAACTAAAACCTAAACCTAAAATAAAATAAAATGAACCTAAACTAAACTAAAATAAATAAAACTAACACCTGCCTAAAATAAACTAAACCTAAACCTAAACCTAAATAAACCATAAATAAAATTAAATAAACTAATAAACCTAAACTAAAAATAAAACCTAAAAAATAAACCTAAACCTAAAACCTAAACCAAAAAAATAAAATAAAAGCCAAAACCTAAACCTAAAAATAAAAATAAAACCTAAATCTAAAAAAAAATAAAATAAAAAAATAAACTAAACCAAAAATAAACTAAACCTAAACTTCAAAATTAAACTAATAAACTTAAGAAAAATAAATAAAACTAAATTAAATAAACTAAACTAAATAAAATAAAAATAAATAGAAAAAATAAACAAAATAAATAAAATTAAACTAAATAAACTTAAACTATGGGTTTTAATTTAAGAAAAATAAAAGAATAAAAAAATCTTGAACCCTAAAACTAACCCTAAACCCAAAACCTACAACAATAAACACTAAACCCTAAACCTTAAAACCCTAAACCCTAAACCCTAAACACTAAACTTTAAAATATATAACCGTAAGCCCAAAACCCTAAATCCCAAGCCCTAAACCATAAACCCTAATCCATAAAAACCAAAAAACTTAAAAACATAAACCAAAACTAAATAAGGCTTGAAAATAAGTTAAATAAATAAACCTAAACCTAAATAAAATAAAAACCTCGGCTAAATCCTAAACCTAAACCTAAATGTAAAAATAAAATAAAATGAAATATATAAACAAAACTAAAATAAAATAATTAAAAACCTAAACAAAACTAAAAAATAAAATAAATCTAAAAATAAAAAAACTTAAATAAAATTAAAATTAAATGTAAAATTAAAATAAAATAAACCTAAAATAAAATAAAAACTAAAAAACCTTAAACCTAAAATAAACAAAATAAAATGAACTTAAACCTAAACTAAAGTAAACCAAATGAAAATAAATAAAACCTAAACCTAAATAGAAAATAAACTAAACCTAAACCCTAAACTAAACAAAATAATAGAAACTAAAAATAAACCTAAACCTAAACTAAAAAATAAAACCTAAAACTAAACATAAAATAAAAACTTAAAATCTAAGCCTAGAAAAATAAAATAAAAGCCTAAACCTAAACCTAAAAATAAAAAATAAAACCTAAACCTAAAAAATAAGCATAAACCACAACTTAAAATAAATAAAGGAAAAACTAATCTAAAATAAATAACAAAATAAATTAACTCACTAAATAAAATAGAAAATAAACCTAAATAAAAATAAAAATTAACTAAATTAACCTAAACCTGTGGGTTTACTTAATTTAAAAAAATACCCTAAACCCTAATCTAAAATCTAAACCCTAAACCTAAACTCCTAAACTAACTAACCCCAAACCTAACCCTAAACCTTAAACCATAAACCCAAATCCTAAACCACCTAAACCACAATAACCTGGCTGAAAACCTCCAAACCATAAATGCTAAAATCCTAAACCCTAAAACTAACCTAAACCTAAACCCCAAAACCCAAACCTAAACTAAACCTAAACCCTTTAAAGCTTTAAACCTCCAAACCCAACTCAAAACCATAAACCAAAATCTTAAACCCTAAACCTTAACACTAAACCTCAAGCATTCTAAAACCTAAACCTAAACTAAATAAACTAATAAAATAAATAAACTAAACATAAATAAAATAAATAAAATAAAATAAAACCTAAACTTAAACCTAAAATAAAATAAAACAAAAAAAAATAAAAATAAACTAAAATAAAACTTAAACTAAACTAAAAAATAAAATAAACCTAAGAATAAGAAACCTAATTAAAAAATACTAAATGTAAAATAAGAATAAAATAAAAACTAAATAAAAACCTAAACCTCAAAAATAAACTAAAAGTAAATAAAAAATAAAACCTAAACCCTAAACTAAAAAAAAATGCTAATAAAATAACCAAAAATAAAATAAACATAAACCTAAATTAAAATAAACTAAACTAAAATAAATAAAACATAAACCTAAACCTAAAATAAACTAAACTTAAACACTAAACTAATTAAAATAAAATAAACTAAAAAATAACGTAATCCTAAACTAAAAATAAAACCTAAAATAAACCTAAAATAAAATCCTAAAACCTAAATCTAAAAAAAAAATAAAATAAAACCTAAACCTGAACTTAAAAAATAAGAAAAAATAAAACTCAACTAAAAATAAACTTGAACATAAAAATAAATTAAAATAAAAACCTAAAAGAAATAAATTAAAATAAAATAAAAAATAAACTAAATAAAAAAAATCAAATAAACTGAATAAATAAAAAAATAAACTAAATAAACATAAACCTCTTGGTTTGGGTAAATAAACTAAACCTAACCCTAAATCTAAACCCTAAATCCTAAACCTACAACCCTACTAAAACCCCAAATGCGTGAACCCTAAACCCTCAAACTCTAAATCCTAAACCCTAAACCCTAAACCCTGAACACTAAACTCTTAAACCCTAAACCCTAAATCCCAAACCGTAAACCCTAACTAAACCTTAAACCCTAAATCCTAAAACCTAAAATGAAAACCCTAAACTAACCCTAAACCCTAAATGGTAACCAACCCTCAGATCCATGAACCCTAAACCTAAACCCTAAGAATGGGAGAACCTTGATAGCGGGGACACCACCACAACCAGGCTTAGTCTAGATCTGGCAGTGGAGGCAAAGGCGGAGGCGACGATTGTCATACTTGTGGTCGGGGATCTGGAAGTGCTGGTGGATATGGATGTGGTGGTCGGAGCAGTGGTGGTTATGGAGGTGGGAGGAGATAGGAAGGTTACAACCATGGTGGTAGCAGAGGGAGACATCCGCTATATGATGGCGGATCCTGCTACTCGAGAGGCGGGGGTGGTTCTGATGAGAACAAGAGAAACTCAAGAATGGTCGATCTGATCTGTTGCGTATGGAACTATGCTTTTATACTAGAGCGAGATCTACTTATCTAAGGTTTTTAATTTTTTCTATGGATGCTCATTTTTTATCTATGTCGTTGCTTGTGTCTTAGAAATGTTGGGGTGCTACTTGGTTCATCAAACGAAAAAGAAATCTTAAACCCTAAATCTTAAACCCTAAACCCCAAAACCTAAACCCTAAACCAAAACTTAAACCCTAAACCTAAAACTTAAACCTTAAACCCTAAACCCTAAACCTTAAAAAGCAAAAAACCTAAACCTAAACTAAATAAAACCAATAAATAAAATAAATAAAAAATCCTAAACCAAAATAAAATAAAAAAAATAAAGTTAAATAAAAAAAATAAACTAAAACCTAAACCTAAACCTAAACATAAAAGAAAATATAAATAAAAAATAAAAAATAAATAAAAACCTAAACTAAACTAAAAAATAAAAACCTAAATAAAAATAAAACTAAACCTAAAATAAAATATAATAAACCTAAAATAAAATAAAATAAAACTAAATAAAACCTAAAATAAAATAAACCTAAAATAAAATTGAATAATAAAGAAAAAATAATACCTAAACCTTAAACTAAAAAAAATCCTAAACCTAAAATAAAAATAAAATAAACAAAATAAAATAAACCTAAACCAAAAATAAATTAAACTAAACTAAAATAAGCAAATCCAAAACCAAAACTTAAAATAAACTAAAGCTAAACCTAAACCTAAAATAAATAATATAAAAAACTTAAACTTAAACTAAACTAAAACTAAAATAAACCTAAATAAAATCAAACCTAAAAATATAAAACCAAAACCTAAAATGAAAACCTAAACCTAAAATAAATAAAATAAATCTCAACTAAAAATAAACCTACAAAATAACTAAAATAAAACCTAAACTAAAATAAATAAACATAAATAAAATAAAATACTATAAAAATAAGTAAACCTCAAATAAAGATAAAATAAACTCAATAAATAAAAATAAACTAAACTAAATAACCAAGTTTTATTTTTTTAAATTACCTAAACCCTAAACCCTAAAACTAACCCTAAACCCTAAATCCTGCTACCCTAAACACTAAACCCTAAACCCTAAACCCTTAAACCCCTAAACCTTAAACCCTAAACCCTAAACCTAAAACTATAAACCCTAAACCATTAAACCCTAAACTCTAAACCCTAAAAAATAAACCTTAAACCCTAAACCCTAAACCCTAAACCCTAATCCTTAATCCCTAAATCTTAAACCCTAAAACCTAAAACTCTAAACCCTAAACTTTAAACCATAAATGCTAAACTAACCCTAAACCCTAAACCCTAAACTAACCCTAAACCCTAAGAATGGGTAGAACCTTGATGACAGGAACATCACCGTCAACTAGGCTCAGTCTAGATCTAGTAGTGGAGGTGAAGGCTGAGGCGGCAATTATCATAGTGGTGGTGGGGGATCTAGAAGTGCTGGTGGATATGGAGGTGGTGGTTAGAGCAGTGGTGGTTATGGAGGTGGGAGGAGCAACGGAGGTTACAACCATGGTGGTGACGGAGGGAGAGATAGGGGATATGATGATGAATCTCGCTACTCGAGAGGCGGGGGTGGTTCTGATGGGAATAACACTGATTCGATCTGCTGCTAATGGAACTGCATCTTGATAGTATAGATGGTTATACTTATCTAGAATTTTTAATTTTCTCTATGGGTGCTCATTTTTTATCTAGGTCATTGCTTGTGTCTTAGAAAGTTGGGGTGCTACTTGGTTCATAAAATCAAAAAGAAACTTTAAACCCTAAACTAAATTTCATACCCTAAACCTAAAACCTAAACCCTAAACCCTAAACCCCAAACCCTAAAACCTAAACCCTAAACCCTAAACCCTAAGCATTAAAAAGTTAAAAACCTAAACCTAAACCAAAATAAAATAAATAAAATAAAATTAAATAAAAACATAAACTAAAACCTAAACTTAAGCTAAACCTAAAAATAAAATATAAATAAAAAACTAAACTAAACTAAAGTTAAATAAATACATACATAAACTAAACAAAAAAATGAAAAACCTAAATAAAAGAAAAATTAAACCTAAAATAAAATAAAAACTAAATAAAAAACAAAAACCTAAAAAAATGAAAGCTAAAAATAAAACCATACAATAAATAAAAAATAAAACCTAAACCCTAAACTAAACAAATCCTGAACCTAAAATAATAATAATAAAACAAAATAAAAAAACCAAAACCTAAAATAAAATAAATAAATCCTAAAATTAATCCTAAAATAAACTAAACTTAGACCTAAACCTAAACTAAATAAAATAAAATAAACTAAAAATAAACCTAAACATACACTATAAAATAAAACCTAAAAATAAACTTAAAAGAAACACTTAAAACCTAAACCTAAAAAAATGAAATAAAAAACTAAACCAAAACCTAAAAATAAAAAATAAAACCTAAACATAAAAAATAAAATAAAACTCAACTAAAAAATAAACCTAAACCTAAAAAGTAAACTAAAATTAATAAACCTAAAATAAATATACAAACCTAAAAAAAAAGTAAACTTAAATAAAAAATAAAGAATTAAATAAACTCAAATAAATAAAAAATAAACTAAATAACCCTAAACCTACTGGTTTAATTAAAAAAATCTAAACCCTAAAACTAAAACACAACACTAAACCTCTGACCCTAAACTATACTCCCTAAACCACTAAAACCCTAACCTTAAACCATAAACCCTAAACCCTAAACCCTAAACCCTAAAACCCTAAATCCTAAACCCTAAACCCTAAACCCTAAACCATAAACCCTAAACCCTCAAATCTACAACCCTAAACCCTAAACCCTAAACCCTAAACTAACCCTAAACCCTAAGGATGGGAAAAACCTTGATGGTAGGAATATCATCGTCAACTAGGCTTAGTCTAGATTTGGCGGTGGTGGTGAAGGCAGAGGTGGCAGTTATCATAGTGGTGGTGGGGGATCTGGAGGTGCTGGTGGATATAAAAGTGGTGGTCAGAGAAGTGGTGGTTAAGGAGGTGGGAGGAATGACGGAGGTTACAACCATGGTGGTGGAGGAGGGAGAGAATGGGGATACGAAGGCGAATCTCGCTACTAAAGTGGCAGGGGAGGTTATGATGGGAACTGGAGAAGCTGAAGAACGATCGATCCATTCTGCTGCTTATGGAATTATGCCTTTATAATTGAGATGGTTATACTTATCTAGGGTTTTTGATTTTCTCTATGGGTGCTTATTTTTTATCTATGTCATCACTTGTGTCTTAGAAAACTTGGGGTGCTACTTGGTTGAGGAAATCAAAAGAAGAAATGTTGAATCTAAATTTGTTCTCTATTAAAAAACCTTAAACCCAAAATCCTAAACCTAAAACATAAACCCAAAATCCAAACCCTAAGCCCTGAACCTTAAACCCTAAACCCTAAAAAGCTAAAAACATAAACCTAAACTAAATAAAAATTAAAAATAAAATAAATAATAAAACTTTAACCAAAATAAAATAAAAAAAACATAAACTAAAACCTAAACCTAAACCTTAACCTAAACTTAAACTTAAAAAGAAAATAAAATAAAAATAAAAACAAAATTAAAATAAAAAAAAAACAAAAACCTAAACTAAACTAAAAAATAAAAAACCTAAATAAAATAAAAACTAAACCAAAAATAAAAATAAAATAAACCTAAAATAAAATAATATAAAAAATAAATGAAAACATAAAACTAAAAAATAAACTTAAAAATAAAACAAAAAGATAAATAAAAAAAAAAGCTAAACCCAAAACTAAAAAAAAAAACATAAAATAAAAATAAAATAAACAAAATAAAATAAACCTAAACCTAAATTAAAAGAATCTGAACTAAAATGAATAAAACCTAAACCTAAACTTAAAATAAAATAAACTTAAACTAAATAAAATAAAATAAACTAAAAATAAACCTAAACATAAACTAAAAAATAAAAGCTAAAAATAAACCTAAAATAAAAACCTAAAACCTAAACCTAAAAAAAAAAAAAAAGCTAAACCTAAACCTAAAAATAAAAAATAAAACTTAAACCTAAATTAAAATAAAAATAAAACTCAACTAAAAAAAACCTAAACCACAAAAATAAACTAAAATAAAACCTAAAATAAAATAAATAAACCTAAAATAAATAAATTAAACTAAATAAAAAATGTAAATAAAAATAAAAAATAAAATAAACTTAAATAAATAAAAATTAACTAAATAAATCAAAAACATATTTGTTTACTTAATTAAAAAAACCCTAAATCCTAAATCCTAAACCCTAAACCCTAAACCCTAAACCTATAACTCTAAACCTACATCCCCAAATCCTAAACCCTAAATCCTAAAACCTGATACCCTAAACACTAAACCCTAAACCCTAAACCCTAAAACTCTAAACCCTAAACCTTAAACCCTAAACCTTAAACCCTAAACCTAAAACTTACAACCTTAAACCCTAAACCCCAAACCCTAAATCCTAAACTAACCTTAAACCCTAAACTAACCCTAAACCCTAAACTATAAGAATGGGTAAAACTTTGATAGCACGAACATCACCGTCAACTAGGCTCACTCTAAATCTAGTAGTCGAGACAATGATTATCGTAGTGGTGGTGGGGGATTTGGAGATGCTGGTTAATATGGAGGTGGTTGTCAGAGTAGTGGTGGTTATGGAGTCGAGAGGAGTGACAAAGGTTACAATCGTGGTGGTTGCGTACGGTGAGATCGGGGATATGATGGCAGATCCCGCTACTCGAGAGGTGGGGGTTGTTCTAATTGGAGCTGGTGAAATGGAAGAACGATCAATCTGATCTGATGCTTATAGAACTGTTTCTTCACAGTAAAGATGATTCTACTTATCAAGGGTTTTTAATTTGTGCTCATTTTTTATCTATGTCATCGTTTACATCTTAGAAAACTTGGGGTGCTTCTTAGGTGATGAATTAGAATAGAAGAAATGTTAAATCTAAATTTTTCTCTATTAAAAAAATAAAACCTTACTCCCTAAATCCTAAACCCTAAACTTAAATGTAAATCCTAAACCCTATACCCTATACCCTAAACCTAAACCCTAAAAACCTTAAATGCTAAACACTAAACCCTAAACCCTAATCCCTAAACCATAAACCCTAAACTGAAAACCCTTTACCATAAACCTTAAACTCTAAAACCTTAAATCCTAAACCATAAACCCTAAACCCTAAAACCATAAACCCTAAACCGTAAAACCTATAACCCTAAACCCTAAGCTCTAAAACCCAAACCCTAAACCCTAAACCATAAACCCTAAACTATCTCTAAACCCTAAATGCTAAACCCCAAACCCTAAACTAACCCTAAACCCTAACCCTACCTTAAACCTTGAATAAAGATGTCATTAGGAATAGATCTAAAGAATGACCCAATCCTCACATAGTTTTGGTAGCTAAAGAAAATGTCTTCAAGAGACATTCCCTTGACTATTAGAGATTTGAATACCCTAAATGCTAACTATAAATCATATTATAATACTATACATTATAGTGTAATGTAGCATCATATATTTGAGCATGTAGTGATGTGTTTTGTATGTTATAAGATGTTTTGAAATGTTTTAGCATATTATGGTATTGTGCCCTAGTGTATATTAATATAAATCATAAAAATATTGATTTAAAAAATCAGATGATGAAATTTGTTAAATTTGAAGTGGGAAGTAGTTGTAGTATCAGAAGTGTGCTGCACCACTTATAGTTTAAAAAGTAATATTTTATGTTCAAAATAAATATTATATGTTGTAGCATAGTATAACATCATATATCATAATATAGTATTCTATGCATTTTAAATTCTTTTAGTATTTTACAATCATGCAGTCAAGCCTACACTAGCATTATTTATAAAAATGTTGATTTAGACTTTAAAATGGTGGAATTTGGCCAAATTCATAATAGGTAGAGCATGCATCATAATAAATTGTTCCAATTTAAAATATTTAAGTGATACGACTAAAATATATAGTTTATTTATTTGTTAAACTAATTTTATAATTTTTTATCTTAAGCAATCCATTGTGATGTGAAATGCAATATAATATAATATAATGTAATATGTTATAGTGTATTATAATATAAGAATCCATAACATAGTGTAGCATCATGAATTATAACATACTATTAGGTATTACTACTTATTGCATAGCATATTTTAGTTTGTTATAGTATGATTCATAAAAATATTTGTTTATAGGTAGAGATGATGGGATTTGGCCAAATTTAAGGTAAGCTTTAGGGAACATCATTAGGGGTGTGCTATGGTGTGTCTTTTAATCAAAAGAATGGAATTTTGCATCCAAAATAAATGTTATTTTTCAACCAAATTTTATATATTTTTTTGCTTAAAGTGATTCATTTTAAGGTGTAATGTAAGATAATATATTATATGAAATCATATTAAAAATATAATATACATAACAATATAACTTCATATATATATGAATGTGGTGGTGTGTTACTAAATGTTATTGTACATTTTAGTATGTTTTACTTTTGTTATAATACATTTGGTCCAAACTCACAAAAATGTTAATTTGAAGGTTGAGATGGAAGAATTTGGCCAAATTCAAGGCGCACACCAAAGAAGCAACACCAAAATGATGCTATTTTGTACTATTTCTAACAAAATAATAATAATTTTACATCCAAAATGAAAATTATTCATATTTTGAGAAAATTTTGTTATTTGTTTCTTTTAAGTGATTCTAATGAGGTGTAATGTTAGACAATATATAATATTATAACAAATTATAATATAACATCATATATTGTAATATAATATTGTGTGTTAATTCACACTGTAATTTGTTTAGCATGATATTGTATAGTTAGATTGAGCTTGCACCATGAAAAATCATAAAAATATTGATTACAATATTAAGATGATGTAATTTGAACAAATACATTGTTCATCTTTTAGTTGAAGTATTAAAGGTGTGCATAAGAGAAGAAATAAGATTTGATCAGAATTCCATGTCAACGACATGGTGGGAGATCCACTAGGTGATCACACATGCATTGGACATGACATGTGAGGGGTGTATATTGAGGGCATAGAAGAAGAAAATCTGTTAGGGATAAGGTTTGAATTTGATTTGATTATATCATTTATGGAAAGAAGATCCACTGGGGATAAGAATCTATAATCCACTAGGATTATGATTGAATCAGCTTTAATTTGTTTTATTTTAATTGATGTGGAGGCATATCTACTCGTGTCCATTGGGGATTGAGTATATGAACCTTCCACTAGGGAGCAAGTTTGGGCTATCTGTTGGGGATTGGGATTTGTGTTTAATTTCATAGATTTGTTTGGGGATGTATCCACTAGGAATATAAGTTTGGTCAGATTTCTTTGATTTAGACTCTATTAGGGGAGTTCCTTTAATTTGGCTCCACTAGGGAGGTTTAACAATTTGATTTATTTGACTTGTTTATATATGATTTGGGGCTCCACTAGGGAGTAGGGTGTGGTTTAACTCCACTAAGGAAAATCAAGTTGGGTTTGATTTAATCTGAGTTAATGTATGGACCCTATTGGTGTGAAATGGACCTACTAAGAAGGGGTTATATCAGCCATGACCTACCTCAAGTTTACAAATCCAAAGGGATAGTCTATCATATACGGGGTAGTGCTAGGCAACCTAAGGGGTTGCCTTTTAGTGTGCAATGATTATGCTAGGAAGAAGGTGTAGTAGACTTACATCTTCTAAAGTAAGAACAACTATTTGGGTGACCTCTTGGATGAACAACAAATCGAACCTGACCTAGGGCGACTACTGAGGAATGCCATTGGAGAATTATGTCAACTCAAAAGTAGTCAAGTTTAAATTTATCTTAATTTCATGTGATTTGATATAGTTTATTTGGTTAAGTTTGATTTTGAATTGAGGGCATATCCATTGGGGATGTGAGCTCGATCAAATTTGATAGATTTAATTTATGGACCATGTCGGTGTGTGATAGACCCATTGAGAAGGGGCTATATCGGACATGTCTTATCTTAGATTTACAAATCCAAATGAATGGTCTACTGGCTGTGGGGTAGAGCTTGCCAACTTAAGGGGTTTCCTTTTGGTGTGCAACGACTGTGCTAGGAAGAAGGCATAGTAGACTTACATCTTTTAAAGTAGGGAACAACTGCTGGGGTGATCAGTTGGTTGCACAACAATTTGAACACAACTTAGGGGCGACTATTGAGAGAATGTCGTTGGGGACTTCTATCAACTAAAGAGTAGGAAGGTGATTCTTATAAGGATTTTTGTTGACACTACCCTAGAGATAAGATGCCTGCTTGAGAAAAGGTACCGCTAGAGGTGTCCTCCTAATCCACAAGTGAATATATTTTTTTTATATGTTTGTGTGGAACATATTCATTTATGAGGGACCACACTAAGAAGGGGCTATGTCAGGCTTGACCTATCTTAGATTTACTAGACCAAGCGAGAATCTACACATCCATAGGATGGATTCTTCAACCATAGGGGTGGTTACTAAGAAAGGGGAACTGTCCAATTCGTTATTAACCCGTGTAGTGTCTAAATGGGATCGCAAAGGACATGATCCAAATATAGTGCCCACAAGGGAGGTGTTACTAGGGGCATTATCTTGATCCCTAGAAAAGAAAGCTTATAGGTGTACAGTGGCCAACTCAAGTAGAAACTATAGCAGACTTACATCTGCTATGAGTGGTGTACCCTAAGGTGCGAGAACTGACCAACATAAGGTGTATCCATCAGCATGAGTGGTGTATCCATTAGCATAGTGAGAACAAACCAACCTAAGGTGCTCATCAATGTCCAACAATCAATCTTGAAAGAAAGCATGTAGGCTTACAACTTTCTAAGTGAAGCTGATCATTGGGATAGTCTATCATCAGTAGGACAAATATTTTCTAACCTAGAGTGACTACTAAGTGGGGAGCACCGAGGAAGGATTGGACCCACACTTGAACTAGTTAGGAGGGATGGATCTACTAGGGGACTTATCCTAAACCTTAAATATTCTCGATCCAGTCAGTGCATGATGGCTAAGCCAAGAAGAAAGCATAGTAGACTCACATCCTCTTAAATGAAGCCAACATGAGGTAGCTTACCTATCATGCAGTAAGGCCTGCAAAACTAATAAGATTCTTTTCAGTGTGTAGTAGCCAAGTTTGGAAGGAAAGTTTAGCAGACTTACATTCTCTAAAGCAAGAAGACCACTAGGGTGACACACTAGTTGGTTAGCACGTCAACCTGACCTAGATCAGCTATTGATTGAGTGTCATTGGGGGCATTATCTCAACTCAGAGTAGCCCGAGATAAAAGATATGTGTTTAATTTATATGTTTATGTGTAGTTTGTCTTTGTATTATGTCGATGAAGGATAAGATGCCTCTCAGGTTCCTTACACCTCCCCTAAATACATTGTGGCAGATTCGTAAACAAGAATACTTTTAATATGTAAGAGATTGAATTCAAAATGAAATTTTCATTGATGATAATTATTTTCAAACATGATTTACAATATTTATTTAATTAGAGGCCATTGATTGAAAGCATTGGGTGCTCTCCCTTATGATTAATAAGCTGATAAGATCCTCTTTGGTAGGCCTTCTCTAGGGAAAAATGGCCTCCCTAAGTGGGTTCAAACTTGCCTCTCATCTTATGATGGGCAAAAATCAGTCTCCTAATAACAAAAATAAGCTCTCATACTTGAAAAGCTCTAGGATGGACCAACTTCTTGTGAGCTTGAATCATTTTAGCTTTGTACAACTCGAGGTTTTGGCATGCGTGGGCATTTATCCTCCAAACCTTCAAGCTCTTCTAACCATAACTTAGCATTCTGCTCTATTATGATCTTACTACACACAACAATTGTTAGTGATGGGAGTTGGACATCTAATGATAGAATGGCTTTAGACCCATACACTAAGGAGAAAAGAGTAGATTATGTTGGAGTTCTATATATGGTGCAGTAGGCCCACGAGGCTTCCACTAACTGCTCATGCTCTATTGTTGAGTTAATCTAATTGGCTTGAGACTTCTCTTATGGTATTTTTCCATTATTTAGGTAATCCATGAATGGTTACCGCTAATCTAACTCATTATCCTTCTTAGAAATGGCAACTCCCCTTCAAGAGAGTACTTTATAATGAGTTCAATATCAATAAGGGATAAGACTTGTCTATTTTAGACATTTATTGATATGGACTCATCCTCTGGACATGCCAAGTCCTTGGAAAGCTTGGCAAAAGCATATGCTACGACATTCTCTCCTTGAGGAATCTTATAAATGGTAACCTCTGGGATTTGGGCCAACAACTCCATGATGTACTTGGAGTACGAAGGTAATGTCAAATTGTGAGAGGATCATGCACCATCGTGCCAACCATCTGGATAGTGTCGGCCATGTCATGAGATATTATTGTGGATTGATCCTAGAGATTAAGTTCACTTTATGAGGAAGCATGTAGTGTTGTATGTTTTGGGATGCAAAGATTAAAGCTAGGCAATGCTTCTTAATGGGTGTATAATTTTCCTTAGCAGGGATTAAATGATGGTTGAGGTAGTAGATTGCATTTTCCTTCCCTTCGTCATTGGCTTGGGCCAAACAAAGAACCAAGGGAGTCGTCTAATGCAACATTGTAAAGTATAAGCAGCTTGCATGGGATAAAGGCTACTAGAATTGATGGCATCATCAGGTAATGCTTGATGTCTTCAAAGGAATGCTCACATTTATTATCCCACTTAAACTTGGCAACCTTTTTGATAAGTGTTGAGAATGGCTAACATCTTTCTAATGGGTTGGATATAAAGCATCTTAGATAGTCCAACTACCCTTGGAATGATCTGAGCTGAGTTAAACTTTTAGGGTGTGGCATTTCTAATATCGCCTTGATCTTCTCAGGATCGATTTTGATTTCCTGGTGTTGGACAACAAACCCAAAGAATTTTCTTTAAGGTACTCCGAATGCATAGTTCAATAGGTTCATTTTGAGGTTAAATTTTCTTAACTACTCAAAAACTACTCTCAAGTCAAAGAGATGGTCTTCCTTTTCTACTACTTTTGAACATGAGATCATCGACAAAGCACTCGATTTGATGATGAATGAGTTCATCGAAGATTCAAGTCATAGCCCATTGGTATGTAGCACTGGCATTTTTAAGGCTGAAAGGCATGACCTTATAGTAATAGATTCTAATTGGGGTTCTAAAAGTAGTGTTTCTTTCATCTTCAGGGGCCATCTTTATTTGGTTATATCCAGATGTGCCATCTATGAAAGAGAAGATTGCATGAGATGAGGCAATGTCCCCCATCAGCTTTGAGATTGATAGTGGAAATTCATCTTTTAGACATGCTTTATTTAAATCCCTAAATTTGAAGCATATGTGAATTTGATCATTTATTTTTTTAATTGGGACAATGATGGCTAACCAAGTAAGGTATTTTTCTTCTTGGATGAAACCAACATCGATCAATTTCTTGACTTCATAAATGACCTGTTGATCTATGTCTAATCGCATGTGTCTAAGAGCTTGCTTGATAGGGTTAGCAGTAGGCTCTTTTGCTAGTTTATGGACTGCTACGTTAGGAGCCAATCAGCATCTCTTCATAACTCCATGCAAAGTAGTCCTTAAACTCAATCAATATCCTAAGTCATTGGCTTTAATTTCATTCAACAAAGAATTAATATATGTAGAGCATGGATTTTCTTTAGTTTCTAAGTTATTTTCTTTGAGCTCATTGATGGTTGACTTGATCTCTTCTTTGAACTCTGGAGGTGCATCTTTGACTTCAAAATCATCTAGATCATCTAAAACTTTTTAAGCACAGCTCTTCATATGAGTTAATGTGATTTGAAAAGAAACTATCAGATTCTAAATAATTAGTGATGATAATTTTGACTGGACCCATTACGAATCCTAGTCCCGATCTTGATGAAGAGCTTTTGCATTTATTCTTCCATATTCTTATGAAGTAGTCTGTTCTGTGCTTTGACCAAGTATATGGGATTAAGTCTATTTTTGCTAAATTATGAACATAAGGCAAGTACCAATCAAAAGGTAATTCTATTAAATCTTTATATGAATCATCCTTAAGTTCTACATCAACTTCTTGACTTGAGGATGATGCTCCCAGAAAGAACTTTGACTCTTCACACCTATGGATGACTTAGGGGCTTCCTTAACTATCAAACCCTCAACTTTTTGAGAGGAAAGTGGGGTTAGAGCTAAGGTTTCTAACTGATGCCTAACTATTTCACATATAGACTTGGATACATTTATGCTTTGCTTTGGAGCCCGGTCTTCATCGTTATCCAGCTCAAGTGTCACCTCTAAGGGAATCTACTATTAAGAAGAGCTTGTTTTTTTGCTAACCATATAAGACTCATCCTATGAACTAGATTCTAAGTCTATATGGATAGCAGGTGTACTCCTGGTAACTGGGACATATCTTCTATTAGCTAGCCAATAAGGAGGTTTTCCACCCACAGGACTACCTCTCCTATTCCCTAGTGGAGGTTAGGTCATCCTACCCATATGTTCAAATGGAGCAATGAACTGTGGTTGGAATTGAATGTCAGGCTCCACTTTCACCTCGAACTCTATTTGCACTCCCTTTTATTTTTCTTTTTTCTTTTGCCTTTTCTTTTCTTTTTCTCTTTCCTTTTTTCTTTATTTTTCTTTTTCTTTTATTTTAAAATTTTTCCAAGTTTATGAGAATAGATTTATTGATTTTGAGGGAGTTAGTAATCTGTAGCCTTATATATGCTGACCTCATGAACTGTAAATGGCTTGAGATCTCTTCTGATATAGTAGACGATCTCATCTCTCACAAACTTCATACACTGATGTAGAGAGGATGGAAGAATGTTGTTCTCATGTATTCATGGTATCCCAAGCAAAGTGTTGAAACATGTATCTGAGTCTATAATATGAAACTTGGCTTAGGTCTTCCAATCATCTATATCCAAGGGAAACAATACGGAGCCTAAGGCCCGTTGACCTCACTTTTGGGGTGTAGATTCAATCTTTCCATTTTAGACTTAAGAGTCTTCAAGACATTAAGACTTTCCTAGTCGTAAGACACTTCTAACAATTAGCTAAGCTCTTAACCTAAGCCTAAATACTTAGAAGGGTTAACCATAGAATTAGGTTTTTTCTTAAAGATTAGGATAATCCACCTACCCTACAACCCAAATCCAATCCGTGTTCACCTTCTCAAACCAAATTTCAAGTTCAATTCAAACATCAAATTCAAATCCAAATCAAGCCCAAATTCCAAAACCAAATGATTGAAGCCCATGATCAAATCCAAACTTGAAACCCTTCCTAAGCCATATGACCTATCCCACAGACTTAGCCAAATATTAATCCAAATCAATCCAAAATCAATTGATTTTCTAATAATCAATTTATATCTTTAATCATCTTCCTAAATATAAATCAAATCTACATTCAAATGATCAAAACTAAATCAAACTAAATCAAATTAAATCAAAACCATTCCTAAGACATATGACCTATCCCATGGACTTAGCCAAATCTTAATCCAAATAAATTCAAACTCAATTAATTTTTCCACAAATCAATCATATTTTCAAAATCAATTAAACTCAAGCTTAATTAATCTTTTCTAATGGCTGAAACTTCTAAATTTTTTTAAAAATCATAGCAAAATAAAAAAATGCAAATAAATACTCATTTTAAAGGTATTTCAGAGGAGAATTAATTAAAAATGATCTTAACTAATTTTGAACTATAATTAAGGTTTAAAGGAAATTTTATTAGCTTAATTACTTAAGTAATCAATCTAAATTTTGTGGGATAATTTAATGGGATGACCTCTGCCTACAATGATTTTCTTTAGATTTATTGCTCACTTAATTAGGAAAATTAACTAGTTAAACCTTAACTACTCTTTCAAGTTAATTAATTATTAATTAATCCAATGAATAGTAACAAATTGGTTAATTAAGTTTATTAATCATTGTTCAATAGTAAGTGAACTAATGAATAGGGTTAGGGCCCCTTTCCTTAAGTTCATTTCACCCTTTTTTTAAAATAAAATTAATTAAGATTTAACTAATTAATTAAATCACTTAATAAAATTAAAATCATAATCACATCATACCTTAATTAATTAAATCATGGGGTAGATCTTCATGTGTTTAATAACCTAAAGGATTTTAATGAAATTATGGTTTGTCCACATGTGTGGGAAAACCATAAGAGTAATTAATTAAGTCCCCTAATCTAATTAACTATTAATCATGACCCATTAAATTTGCCTCCTTTTATTTCCTAGGATTATTGTAAGTTTATTTTCTATGCATATCATGTTGGCTCGTAATTATTTAGTTAATTACTTTAAGGTGACATAAGTAAGGATAATTAATTAATCTATTTAAGGGTTCAACTTAATTAACCCATAAAATCAACTTAATTAGATTTCCTTAAATTAAATCAAATCACTAATGTGGGAATGGGTTTAAAATAGCAAGTGATGATTTCCCTTCTCCTCTTTAAATCAAATCAAATCCAAAACCTAATTAATAAAGAGGCTTTGGTTTTCTTTAAATAATCTTATTTGATTTTATTGTCTTAAGCTAGTTTGGTTGAATGAATCACATGCTTATATTTGATTGTCCTCTTTCCAATCATGTTAAATTTGGTATGTCATTTGAATTCATGCATCCATTTTTTAAAATTAAGTAAAATAAAATGGATTTTCTTTATGTAAGATTGCATGTGTTGATTTAAATTAATATATGCATATTATCACTATTAAATCCAAATGTGTTTTCAAAAGCTTATAAATGAATAATAATATGTGTTATGATGATAGTTATAAATACATAAGAAAAGCATGCGCTTATAGCTTAAGTGTATGAATGTTGAGTTCTCTTTCCTCTATTCAATTATTGATTTATATAAGATTGAATGGTAATGGGTACATAGTTTGGACATCCCGGGAACACGAGGCTTTAGATAGCCTTAAGGAGGCCATTTGATTACCTGACTTCTATGGTCTAATAATGGCACATACCCATTTGATTTCATTCTTATGTATTTCAACATTAGAATTTGGATAGAGCTTTAATTCATATATATAAATGATTCAATCAAAAAAATATATAATCTTTGCATGGTTTTCTTTCCCTCATTTATGTATACATCCATGTGTGTCCAGGAAAAGAAAGTATATAGTCTAGACATCCCAAGAATATGAGACTTTAGTTATCCCCAAGGAGGTCATTTGATTACCTCACTTCCCTGGTTTAACAACGACACGTACTTGCCTATACCTTTGTACATGTATATGTATATGTGATTAGTGAATGAAAATCCCATTTTAGATTAAAATTGCATGCATTCATATTTGACTAAGTGGTTAAATTAATTAGCCATATTATTTGGGCTTAATTCCTATGTTCATGTATATGAATTTACATATGTTTGAATGCAAATGGGTATATAGTCTGGACATCTCGAGAATATGATGCTTTAGCTTGCTCCAAGGAGGTCAATTAATTACCTCACTTTTCTGGTTTAACAACGACACATGCCTATTTATTTTTATTCTTATGTCTTTTTTTATAAAAATTTGGATAAAGTTTTAAATCAATATGTTTAAATAATTCAATCAAATAAAATATAAATTCTAAACATACACATACATTCATCATTAAGTGTGCTAAAATATGTTGCATGTATAGATACACTTAGGATTAAATCATATGCATGTTACATGTGATGGAAAGGAATGATTTAATATATGTCATGTGGTAGAAATTCAAGTAAATTAATCTTAAGATGCCTTTCATTTTGAATAGGATTATTTAAAGTGAACCTAAACTTTAGATTAATTAATTCATTTAATAAGCCATTCACTAAAGAGAATGAAATAAAATTAATATACTTTAGAAAGTGACTTAAGGTATGGATGAAAGAGGACAACCATCTTTTTCTCTCTTTATAATACTTAGTTGCTAAGTGTAATCAAATGAAACAAAAGAAAATTCAAATTAAAATTCTCAAATTTATTAAACTACTTCAAGTGAAATCAACCTTTCATGTTAAATTCAATCCTTCTACACTTAGAAATACAACACTAATGCCTAACAAGACTTACCACACAAGCTTTAATACACACATTTGAATTAAGTCACCACTTCTAGCTCTAAGTTAGAATGGTGTATGATGTGATGTATGTTTTGTTTTATGATGTATTATTTTAGATTAGATGTTAGGGTGTATGCTTCGTAGATTGGATGATAGGCCAATATTAGCCTAATCATGTTTTCTGCAGAGGACTATGCTTAATGATGCTTAAAAATAAATGTGAATGCTCTTTTTACAAGTTGCTTAAATCCTTAAGTATAATCCAAGTTAGGATAGGTGGGTTTAGTTACCCATGTGTATGGTGCTAAGTTCAAATTATAAATAGAACTACTTCAGATTATATGTATATTTAGTTAACCTCTATTTTGTAGGTGTAGTTAGGTTTACTTTTCCCATATAGATGTAATTTTTGTAATAGGAATTAGGATTAGTACTATGAGGGATTAGGATGAATAGTGGCTAGAAGGCTTTGTCCTGGGGTGCCATATGATGCGTTTGAAGAAAGAATCATCCAAATCAAAGAAGGAACCAAATCAAAGATAGAGATATGAAGAAAGAAGACTCCCATAGCATTTAATTCCATTATAATTATTCTTTCATATTCCATGTTGTATAAAAGTAGAGCTCAACTACCCATCTTTTCTCCCTTCGGGTTGTACAGTGGTACCCGACCACACTAGCCTTTTATTCATTTATGATAGTTTATCTAATTGTTTGATGTTATGTTTACATTATGCATTAGGACAACATGCCTTTCATAGTTTCTTAAATGGTGATGCTTGTGTGGCTTGGATATGATTATGCTCTTAGGATAAAAATAACTTTCTACCCAACTAATCACTCATAACTAAATTTTAAACAACTCATAACCTCATCATAAAGCCTAAGACATAAAAAAAATAATTAAAAGATTTAGCAACCCCTTAGCTATATGGTTGTATGTTTCACATCATGAATGCATATTCTTTCTCTCTTAAACATGAGGGATCTCTATCCTTGCATGATAAAGGAATGCTTAACTTGTGAAGGCATCCCTTGTGGTGTAGAACACCTTCTTCTAGCTGATTTGACCCATAACCAAAATGATGTGTCTAAAATAAAATAAAATTTGAAAAGATTTCTCATCTATAGATTAAGTCATATGCTCGTACCACTCATGCTCTAGTCTCTTAGGGAGTGTGTTTAGGACTGTAGTCTCTTTCAAATTAAATAACTACGCTAGCTATCTTGCAATTCATAAGACTAAACTACATGATTTTAAAATCATAGGAGGAGTTATCTAGCAACTAGTATAGGCAATTATTAGTCCAGAAGTTGGACAATTTATTCTCTCTTATGGAGATAAACCCATTATATGTCACTTAGATTTAGGTGGTGCTTTAGTTCATACTAAAGCTCCTAGATTTAGGATCAGTTGCTATTTCTTTTGGCTACGAGCATAAATCCTCACCTTTTAGGCATTCCCACAACCTCATGTTGGTGGATAATCTCTAGTACATTCATTGACCCATCATGCCTTAGGAGTCTTTATTACATGATTAGGTCCATTGTAGGGTGTTGCATCAAAAAGTACATCAAACCTCAATGTTGTACTCCATCACCTCAAAAAGTACCCCCCTATGATCTGCGTGGTGTTCCACCTACATCAAAAATAAACACCTCAAGGCCCTCTCATTGTTCATTGAATCCTCTCAACTTCATCTTTCCTTTTTGAGTTTGGATATGTTGATCCTCAAGTAGGCAAGGGTTCTTAGACTCATAATGTTGATTGATACACATGGGTCAATAAAAACATTGGATAGCCTGTATTTGCCAACATCCACTATAATGTAAAGAGCCAGTTATGCTCGGTCGTCCCTAGGACTAAGTCTTCATTGCTGAATGTTACTCTTAAGAAGTCCTTCGAGTGGCATGCCTCCTCTTTAGTAGCAGCAAACTGAGCTAAGCATATTTCTATATCAAGTAAGGCCTTGATTAGTGATTCCCTCATCTCTTTGGATAAGACAAGGGTGTCATATATGCTTAACTTAGCTAGAAACTCTCTAAGGTGAGTCAGGACATTGTAATAAACTCTGGCTTGCTCCTCCACAAGCATATCCATGGGTGGAGCATCCTAAAGAGGGGCTATCTCCTCACTGAAACCAATGACTTGCTTACCTTAATGCTGAGGTGCTACCCTAGGAGGTAGAACTTTGCCACTGCTAGGTTGACTTCAGTGACTTCTTGGAATGATGAGCCTATAAAAAGTTTTACCTTTTCATCAGACATACCTACAACTTCTCATATGGGATCCCTCGAGAGTTAGTTATCTACAAGTAAATCTCAAGAGGTGAACTTGATTGATTCAGAGAAGGATAGTCTGACTCTAAATCAAAAAAGAAAGGATCAAAACTACTAGAGTTATTATTTTTATTTAGACTCGAAGAGCTTTCAATAGGAATAAAATCAAGAGCATAAGAAGTGGACAATATATAAGTATTTCAGCTTTCATCATTAATTTCTTTTTGGGTGGAGGTACATGATGAAAATCATGTAATGTAAGCGGAGTAAAAGATTTAGTGCCCTTATCTGTAGAGGAAATGCTCCTGACAGTAGAAGAGGAGCTAGTAGAAAAGGTAGTTGCTACAACGGTGGAGGGTGTACTGGACTCAGACGGTGGCTGCACTACTGGACTATCCGGAGCAAATATGGTGAGTTGTTGCTACTGTTAGGCTATCACCTTCCCTAAGTAATCCTTTGTAACTAGCAAACCTTCCTTGGTGTGTTGGAGGTTTGAGCCACTTCAGTCACCTACAATGAAAGCTTCTTGATTTTAGAAATAATCTTCTTAGAGGTTCGGGATAGGGAGATATACTAACCTTTTTTAATCTTAAGAGGATCATAAGTATCCCCAAGGATTACTCTAACAGAACTGGATGGTTATTCTAATAAGTATTCCCTAGGGATAACTATGGCTCTCAACTTTTACCTGCACTCAAGCTAGTATTTAAAAGTGATACAATCCTCTAAGACATGACCTAACATGGGATGGTTGGGGAAATAGCTAGGATCATCGATCTTGCCCACTTCCTCCGACCTCTTAGGCTATGGTAACTAAAAGTCAGATTTCTTTAAGAGATTCTTAAAGATTTTCCTAACTACTTCCCTCTTGAATGAATATGGCTTATTCAATCTATCGGCAAGAGTAGGTGGAAAGTAGCTACCTAGCCATGGATATGAATACTGCTACAGGGTAGGCAGCTATGGTGGTGGAAATGGTCATTGTTGCGATTGCGGTGGCCGGTATGATGGCCGAGGTGGTGGAGGAGGAGGTGGCAAAGGAGGCTGCTAAGCTAGTAGTCTCTCATCTTGAACTCGGCTGCTCTTTCTAACACAATTATCCTTGACTTCTTCACTCGCGGCAGGCCTAGATGATGGTCAGGAAAGGGCAACTGTTTGGCTTTGGCTTCCTATTTTAGGCTAGTGGTCTTGTTGATTAATTTCTCAAATATTTTAATGGTAAAGCCCTTAAGCATGAAGGTGACCGAGCCTTGGATATTCTTGAGAGGAATCTCAATGGCATGTTGTTCGGACATCTGTGGTTCATGATTCATGCTCAAGTTGTGCCACCTAAGAATGTAATCAACAAAGGACTCCTTAAGTTTTTATTTCTCTAAAATGAGGTCACCTACAATCACCCTCTGCTGAGATCCAACAAACCTCTTGATGAAGAGGTGCTCCAACTCAGCAAAAGTCTTCACCGAACCATTGGGCAGTTCGGCGTACCAATCAAATGCAACACCTGACAAGCTGCTAACGGAAAGGTGAAAGAAAAGTGTGTTCTTTGTCATCGATTATATAGCAGTAGCTCTAAAGTGTGCAATGTGTTGTCGTGGGCTCCCAGCATCAAAGATCTTGAAGGAAGGTGGGACAAAATGAAATAAAATAAAAACTAAATAAAAACCTAAACCTAAAAAATAAAACTAAAATTAAACCTAAAATAAATAAAAATAAAACCTAAACCCTAAACTAAAAAAAAAAGCTAAGCGTAAAATAAACAAAATAAAGGAAACATAAAACTAAACTAACATAAACTAAACTAAATTAAATAAAACCTCAACCTAAACCTAAAATAAAACCAAACCTAAACTAAATAAAATTAAATTAAATTAAAATAAACCTAATCCAAAACTAAAAAAAAACTATATAATAAACCTAAAATAAAAACCTAAACTTAAAAAATAATATAAAAACCTAAACATATACCTAAAAATAAAAAATAAAACTAATACCTAAAAAATAAAATAAAAATATAATAAAACTAAAAACTAAACATAAACTTAAACTTAAACCTAAAAAATAAACTAAATTAAAAAAACCTAAACTAAAATAAATAAACTTAAGATAAAAATTAAACAAAATAAAATAAATAAACCTAAATAAAAAAGATAAAACTAAATAAGATAAATAAATAAACTAAATAAACATAACTTACTGGTTTTCTTAATTTTAAAAGGCAACAATAATACCATCCTAAATCCTGACCTAGGCCCAAGCCCTAAACCATAAACCAACCTACTGAATATGGGCCTGACCCTGGGCCATAAACAAAACCGCACTGGGCAGTGTTGAGCACTGAGCCAACCCCAGGCCCTAGGCCTAACTGAGCTAGCACAGCCCTGAGCCCTGGGCCACCAGGTGGCCCTAAGACCCTAGGCCCAAACCCTACTGACCACCAGGCCACCAAACCTGGGCCCTGAGGCGTGGGCCAGCCACAGAGCCTGACTGGGCTCCAGGCCACAAGGCCACAGGCACTGCCCTGAGCCTGGCCCTGGGCCATGACCCCAAATCCTGGGACCTGAGATCCTGGATCCTCCACCCTAAGCCACCTGGGCTCTACCCTAAACCCTCCCACTGATAACTCCTAAATAAAATACAGCACAATAAAGGCCATCCTGGGTGAGAGGCTGAGAATCCTTCATCTTCCATTTGTGATATGTGTGTCAAATTCTCATCTAATTCAGTATACTAAGATCATTATTATACATCTTAACCAGTCTTTTTTGGGTCTACCTCTGCCTTTCTTAACATAAGGCAAATCTAATGCATCTACTCTCTGTCGTTATTATAGGATGCTTTATGTGGCCAAACCATCTAAGGCAACTCTCCCAATCTTATCTACCACCCTTTGAGTACTCCAACTTTTTCCCGAACATACTCATTTTGCATTCTATCTCTAAGAGTAAAGCCACTCATCACCTAAGCATCCTCATCTGTAACACTTAACTTAGTCTTATGCTTCTCTTTATTGGCCAACATTCACCATAAGTCATTGGGTCTTACCACCATCTTATAAAATTTTCCCTAAGTTTAAGTGGAACTTTTCTATCACATAATAGGCGGCATTTCCCACTTCAACCATCCAACTTGAATTCTACTAATAACATCTCCATCTATTTCACCATCATTTTGGATAATAGAGCCTAAATCTAAATCGCTCACTCTTATTAATGACTTGATCACCTAAAGTCACAACACTATGACTAAAACTTCTACAACTAAAATTACACTCCATATATTCAGTTTTAGATCTACTTAAACAAAACCTTTAGACTCTAAAGTTGACCTCCATAATTCAAGTTTTTGGACTCCCTCTAGTCTTATCAACAAGAAGAATGTCATCGAAAAAAAGCATACACCAAGGTACATCTTCTTGTAAATGCCTATAAGAACATCCATAACTAAAGTAAAAAGATAAGGGCTTAATGTTGATCCTTGATGTAATCCAACTGAAATAGGAAAATATTTTGTCAATCCTCCTTGTGTTTGGACACAAGTAATAGCTCTAGTATACATATCCTTAATGACTTGAATATAACCAATATTAACTCTTTTCTGTTCTAAAACTCTCCAAAGAACATCTCTTGAGACTTTATCATAAGCTTTTTCTAAATCAATAAATATCATATGTAGATCCTTCTTACTTTCTCTATGCTTCTCTATCAACCCTCTTAACAAATGTATAGCATCCATAGTAGATCTACGGCATGAAACCAAGCGATTGTTGAAACTTACGTATCACATCATAACCTATGCTCAATTACTCTCTCCCATAATTTTAATGTATGGCACATTAACTTAATTCCTCTATAATTTGCACACACTTGTGCATCACCTTTATTCTTAAATATAGGAACCAATAGACTCTTTCTCCACTCATCGGCATCTTTTAGTCTTTAAAATAACATTAAAAGATTTGTAAGAAATTCCTTGATCTCTAAACATTTCCACATCTATTGGAATATTATCCGGTCTCTGACTTTTCCACATTTCATTTTCTTTAAAGCTTCACTAACTTCAGTTACTAATATGATGATAGAAATAAATTCTCTATTATTGTTTAGGGTATTAAGGTTGCTAAAATCAATCTTACTTTCAGATCCTTCATTGAAAAGTTTATCAAAATATCTCATCCACCTATTTTCAATATCTTTTCTAAGAAAAGCGTTATTATTTTCATCCTTAATACCCACTTGAACTATGTCTTTACTTCTCCTATCTCTTTGCTTATACATACATCTTTCACCTTCTTTGGTATCTAATCTATTGTATAAATCACTAAAGCTAAATTTTTTGCAACATATATTGCTTTCTTAGAATCTTCTGAGACCACTTTATATCTTTCCCAATTCTCAATTTTACATCTAAACCAAGTTTTATAACAATGCTTCTTATTTTTATCTTTTCTTGTACACTGGGACTCCACCACCAACTATTCTTATTAAAAGCTTTTCCTTTTGATTCTCCAAGCACATCTTTAGCAACTTGCTTAATTTCACTTGATATTTTTTCCCACATAACATTAGCATCTTTATGAACACCCCAAATTCTAATATCTTGTAGCTTGCTCTTAAAAATATTTTTATTTATATTCTTTAAGTGTCCCCATCTAATCCTAGGACAATAATTTAATTTATTTTTTCTCTTACAACCTTTCATCTTAAAATCTAAAACTAATAGTCGATGTTGGGTACTTAAAATTTTACTTGGTATGACCTTACAATCTTTACAATTTAAACGATCTATTTTTCTTATCGAAAATAATCAATCTGTTTTACTAGATCCATTTTATAAGTAATAATATGTTCATCTCTTTTCTTAAAAAAAAGTATTAGCAACTACAAAATCATAAGCTAAAGCAAAATCTAATATAGTCTTACCTTCTTCATTAGTAACTCCAAATCCATAACCACCATGAATACTTTTAAAATCTTCTACTCTACCAACATGTCCATTTAAATCTCCCCTAATAAATACTTTTTCTTCAAGAGGTATCTTTTGTATTAATCCCTCTAATTCATTTCAAAATTTTTACTTGAGGGGCATAGACACTTATAACATTGATAATCTTAGTATCAACAATAATCTTTAAAGCTATAATTCTATCTCCACATCTATTAATACTTATAACATTATCCTTCAAACTTTTATCTATAATCACACCTACACCATTTCTAGTTCAACTTTTACTTGAATACCAAAGTTTAAAACCTAAACTATCAATCTCCTTGGCCTTCTCACCAACCCATTTAGTTTCTTGATCACATAAAATATTTATCTTTCTATGAACCATAATATCTATTAATTCCATTAATTTACCTGTAAGAGTACTATATTCCAAGATCCTAACCTAATTCTAGTTTCATGGACTAACTTCTTTGCCCGCATCCGTCCAAAATGTGGGAACCCTGCTTATTTAACACGCACCGGGCCAGCATGCAGACATTTTTCATCAGATTCAAGCCATACAAGCCGCCTGCGGGATGCCCAAATTAACACAATGATTTAAAGGATTCATGTCATGATTATTTCGACAAATTTTACGACTGACCTAACGCAACCTAAATAAAATAAAACCTAAAAAATAAAATAAATAAATAAATAAAATTAACAAAATAAAAATAAAATAATAAATTAAAATAAAAACCTAAACCTAAAATAAAATAAAATAAACTAATAAAAATAAACTAAATAAAATAAATAAAAACCTAAAATAAACTAAAAAATAAAATAAACCTAAGAATAAAAATTCTAAATAAAATAAACCTAAAATAAAAACTAAATAAAAACCTAAACCTAAAAAATAAACCTAAAAAATAAAACCTAAAAATAAATAAAAACTAAAACCTAAACCCTAAACTAAAAATAAAAACTAAACCTAAAATGAAAATAAAATAAACAAATAAACCTAAACCTAAAATAAACTAAATCTAATCCCTAAACTAAATAAAATAAAATGAACTAAAGTAAACCTAAACCTAAACTAAAAAATAAAACCTGAAAATAAACCTAAAAGAAAAACCTAAAACCTTAACCTTAAATCCTAAACCTAAACTAAATAAAACATAAAAAATAAAACAAATAAAAAAGCCTAAACCAAAATAAAATGAAAAAATAAAATAAAATAAAAACATAAACTAAAAGCTAAACCTAAACCAAAACCCAAAAATAAAATAAAATAAAAATTAAAAACTGAAATAAAATATAAGAAATAAAAACATAAATTAAAATAAAAAAATAAACCTAAAATAAAATAAAATAAATACTAAATAAATACCAAAACCTAGAAAATAAACCTAAAATAAACATAAAAATAAATAAAATATAAAACCTAAACCCTAAACAAAAAAAAAAACCTAAACCCAAAACCTAAAAAAAACCTAAACCAAAACTAAGATAAACTAAACTAAAATAAATAAAACCTAAACCTAAACCAAAACTAAATAAAATAAAATAAACTAAAAATAAACCTAAACCTAAGCTAAAAAATAATACCTTAAAAATAAACCTAAAATAGAAACCTCAAACCTCAACCTAAAAAAATAAAAATAAAAACCTAAACCTAAACCAAAAAATAAAATATAAAACCTAAAATTGAAAAATAAAATAAAAATAAAACTCAACTGAAATAATAAGCCTAAACCTAAACCTAAACTTAAAAAAAAAACTAAAATAAATAAACTTAAAATAAACAAACTAAAGTAAATAAAAATAAACTAAATAAAAATAAGTATAAAATAAAGTAAAATAAACAAAACTAAATAAACCTAAACCCACTAGTATACTTAATTTAAAAAAATGTAAAAACAAAAATAAAAAAATAACTAATAAAACCCTAAACTCTAAACCCCCTAAACAACCTAACTCTAAACCTAAACCCTATACCATAAAACCCTAAACCCTAAATACTTAACCCTAATCCCTAAAATCTACAACCCTAAAAACTAAACCTTAAACCCAAACCCTAAACTCTAAATCGTAAACCCTAAACCATAAACCCTAAAAACTTAAAAACCTAAATCTATATTAAATAAAACCTAAAAATAAAATAAATAAAAAACATAAATCTAAATAAAATAAATAAATAAATACCAAAACTAAAACCTAAACCTAAACCTAAAAATGAAATAAAATAAAAATTAAAAACTAAACTAAAATAAAATTAATAAAAACCTAAACTAAACTAAAAAATAAATTAAGCCAAAAATAAAAAACCTAAATAAAATAAAAACTAAATGTAAAATAAAAATAAAATAAACCTAAAATAAAATATAATAAAATATAAACTAAATAATAACCTAAACCTAAATAATAAACTTAAAAATAAATGAAAATAAATCTTAAACCCTAATCTAAAAAAATGTAAACCTAAAATAAACAAAATAAAATAAACCTACCCCTAAACTAAAATAAACTAAACTAAAATAAATAAAACCTAAACCTAAACCTAAAATAAACTAAACCAAAACTCTAAACAAAATAAAATATAATAAACTAAAAATAAACCTAAACAAAAACTAAAAAATAAAACCTAAAATAAGCCTAAAATAAAAATCGAATACCTAAACTAATGAAAAGAAAATAAAAACCTAAACTTAAACCTAAAAATAAAAATAAAAACTAAAACCTAAAAAATAAAATAAAGATAAAACTAAACTAAAAGAAAACATAAACCTAAACCTAAACCTAAAAAATAAACTAAAATAAAATAAATAAACCTAAATTAAATAATAAATAAACTAAATAAACCTAAACCTACCGGTTTCTTCAAAAAAAATCACTCCTTGACCACCTAAATCCTAAGCCTTAAACCCTAAACAATGCTAAACTCCCTACCTAAAATCCTAACTTCTAAACCTAACCTCCTTAAATTTAAACCCTAAACCACTCTAAACTAACCCTACCTTGCCCCTAAACCTAAACCACTAAACTCCACTAAACCCTCCACCCTCCTAACCATAAAACCCTAAACCTAATCCTAAAATCCTAAATTAATGGTCTAAACCCAACCAAACCTAAACTTGCCATCCTAAACCCTAAACCTAAAATAAATGCTGGCCCAGCTGAAGCCTAAACCTAAACCTAAACCACAACCCTAAACCCTAATCCATAAACACTAAACCATAAAAACCTAAACTAAATAAAACCTAAATATAAAATGATTAAAAAAACCTAAATTTCAATAAATAAGATAAAATAAAATATAAAACCTAAACCAAAAACATGAAATAAAAATAAAACTAAACTAAAAATAAACTAAACCTAAAAAATAAATATTAAAATAAAAAAAAACCTAAAAAAAATAAAATAAATAACTAAATAAATAAAATAATAATAAATAAAAAACTAAATAAAATAAATTAAAAATTAACCTAACCTACCAAGATACTTAAAAAACCTAAACGTTAACCCTAAACCTAAACCCTATACCATAAAACCCTAAACCCTAAATCTACAACCCTAAACCCTAAACTCAAACCTAAACCTAAACTCTAAACCCTAAAACACCCTAAAAAAATTAAACTAAAAACTAAAATAAATTAAAAAACCTAAAACCAAAATAAAATAATAAAATATAAACCTAAACTTAAACCTAAATGTAAACCTAAACTTAATCTTAAACCTAAAAATAAAATAAAATAAAAATAAAAACTAAAATATAATAAAATAAATAAAAACCTAAACTAAACAAATAAAAAAATAAATTAAATCTAAAATAAATTAAAATAAAAACTAAATAAAAGCTTAAACTACTAAATAAACCTAAAAATAAATAAAAAATAAAACCTAAACCATAAAAAAAAAACCTAAACCAAAAATAAATAAAATAGAATAAACCTAAACCTAATCTAAAATAAATAAAACCTAAACCTAAACCTAAAACAAACTAAACCTAAACCCTAAACTAAATAAAATAAAATAAACTAAAAATAAACCTAAAACTAAACTAAAAAATAAAACTTAAAAATAAACCTAAAAGAAAAACCAAAAACCTAAACTTATACCTAAAAATAAAAAATAAAACCTAAACCTAAAGAATAAAATAAAAATAAACTATAATAATAATAAATAAAATAAAATAAAATAAATATAAAAAATAAATTAAATAAAACTAAATTAAATAAAAAATAAACCTAAACCTACCGATTTTCTTAATTTTTTTATTTAGAAAGATGCCTAAACCTTAAACCCTACATCGTAAAACTAACCCAAAACTCTAAACCTAAAACCCTAAGCTTACAACCCTTAAAAACCCTAAACCCTAAACCATAAACTAACCCTAAACCTTAATCCCGAAACCCTAAACCCTAAACCCTAACCCTAACCATAAAACCCTAAACCATAAACCCTATGCCCTACAAACACTAAAACCTAAAGCCTAAACCATAATCCCTAAACCATAAACTAACCATAAACTCTAAGCTAACCTGAAACCCTAAACCCTAAAACCTCAAAATGCTAAACCCTAAAGCCTACACCCAAAACCCTAAAACCCTAAACCCTAAACCCTAAGCCCAAACCCTAAACCCTAAATCCAAAAACCCTAAACACTAAACCCTAAACCCAAAACCTTAATCCATAAACCCTAAAAACCTAAACATAAACTAAATAAAACTTAATAATAAAATGATTCAAAAACCTAAACCCAAATAAAAAGATATAATATAATAAAACCTAAACTAAAACCTAAACCTAAACCTAAAAATAAAATAAAATAAAAAATGAAAATAAACTAAAATAAAATAAAGAAAAACCTAAACTAAACTAAAAAAATAAAATAAGCCTAAGAATAAAAAACCTTAATATAATAAAACTAAACGTAAAATAAAGATAAAATAAAATAAAACCTAAATAAAAACCTATACCTAAAAAATAAACCTAAAAATAAAATGTAAACCCTAAACTGAAGAAAAAACCTAAACCTAAAATAAAAATAAAATAAACAAAACAAAATAAACCTAAACCTAAGCTAAAATAAACTAAACAAAAATAAATAAAATCTAAAATAAACCTAAACCTAAACTGAAAAATAAAACCTTAAAAATAAACCTAAAACCTAAACCTCAACTTAAAAAAATAAAATAAAACCTAAACTAAAACTTAAAAATAAAAAATAAAACCTAAACCTAAAAAAAAACTCAACTAAAAAATAAACCAAAACCAAAACCTAAACCTAAAAAATAAATGATAATAAAAAACATCAACTAAAATAAATAAACCTAAAATAAATAAAAAACAAACTAAATAAATCTAAACCTATTTGTTTACTTAATTTTAACAAAAACACTAAACCCTAAAGCTTAAACCTTAAACCCTAAAACTAACACTAAATCCTAAACCCTAAACCTATAACCCTAAATGCTTAACTCTAAACCCTAAACCCTAAAAAACCTTAAACCCTAAACCATAATCTTAAACCTTAAACCCTAAAAGCATAAACCCTAAAACCCTAAACCCTAACCCCTAAACCCTAAACCCTAAACCTAAACCCTAAACCCTAAACCCTAAACCCTAAACATAAATCTAAAGTAACTAAATAAATTAAAAAGTAAACCTAAACCTTAAAACATAATAAACCTAAACTTAAACCAAAAACTTAAGAATGGGTAGAACCTTGATGGTAGGAACATCTCTGTAAACCAAGCTCAATCTAGATCTTGCAGTGGAGGTGAAGGTAGAGGCGACGGTTATCACAGTGGTGGTGCGGGATCTGGAGGTGCTCGTGGCTATGGAGGTGGTGGTCGAAGAAGTGGTGATTATGTAGATGTGAGGAGTCATAAAGGTTACAACCGTGGTGGTGGCGAAGGGAGAGATTAGGGATATGATGGTGGATCATGCTACTCAAGATGTCTCGAGGTTTTGATGGGAACTAGAAGCTAAAGAATGAATCGAATGACCCATATGAAACTATGTCTTTACAGTAGAGACAATTCTAATTATCTAGCATTTTTGATTTACCCTATGCATGTTGAGTTTTTCTTTATGTCATCGCTTGTGTCTTAGAAAACTTGGTGTGTTACTTAGTTGATGAAATTGAAAGGAAGAGATGTTTAATATGAATTTGTTCTCTATTAAAAAAAGGAAACCAAAAATCATAAACCATAAACTAAAACCTAAACCCTATACCTAGAACCTAAACCCTAAACCCTAAACCCTAAAACATAGTAAACCCTAAAACCTAATCCTAAACCCTAAACCCTAAACCCTAAAAGCATAAATCCTAAAACCTTAAACCCTAAACCCTAAACCCTACATCTTAAACCATAAACCCTAAACCCTAACCCTAAACCCTAAACCCTAAACCCCAAACCCTAAACCTAAACCTAATGTAACTAAATAAATTAAAAAATATGCATAAACCCTAAAACCTAATAAACCTAAACATAAACCTAAACCCTAAGAATGGGAAAAACCTTGATGGCAGGAACATCACTATCAACCATGCCTAGTCTAGATCTGGCATTGGAAGTGAACGTGCAGTGGAGGGGATCTGGAGGTGCCGTGGATATGGAGGTGGTCAAAGCAGGATTATGGAGGAGGAGGAATGATGAAGGTTACCATGGTGGTGGTGGAGGGAGAAATGGGATATGATGGTGGATCCTACTCAAGAGGTGGGTTATTTTGATGGGAACTGAGAAACTAAAAATTTGTCGATCCCGCCGCTTATGGAACTGTTTTATAAGAGAGACTAGTTATCTAGGGTTTTGATTTGCTCATGTGTGCTCATTTTTATCTACGTTGTTGCTTATGTCTTAGAAAACTTAGTGTTACTTGGTTAATGAAATCAAAAGAAGAAATGTTGAATCTGAACCCTAGACCTAAACCTAAACCTTAAACCTCTACACCCTTAAAATAAAATAAAAATATAACCTAAAATAAAAATAAAATAAACTTAAAATAAAATAAAATAAATTTTAAATAAAAACCTAAACCAAAAAATAAATAAAAAATAAAACCTAAACCCTAAACTAAAAAAATTAAGCAAAAAATAAAAATAAAATAAACCTAAACCTAAATTAAAATATAACTAATAAAAATAAAACCTAATCCTAAAATAAACTAAATCAAAACCTAAACCTAAACCCTATTTAAAATCAAAAAAACCAAAATAAACCTAAACCTAAACCTAAACTAAAAATTAAAACTTATAAATAAACCTAAAATCTAAACTGAAACCTAAAAATAAAAAATAAAACTAAAACTTAAAAAATAAAATAAACATAAAATGCAACTAAAAAATCAAATTAAACCTAAAAAAATAAACTAAGATAAAAAATCTAAACTAAAATAAAAAACCTAAAAAAATAAACAAAACTAAATAAAAATAAAAATAAACCTAAATAAAATAATAAAATAAACTCAAATAAACTAAAAAATAAACTAAATAAACTTAAACCTACTAGTTTACTTAATTTAAAAAAAAACATAAACCCTAAATCCTAAACCCTAAATCTTAAATCATAAAAATATCCCTAAAACCCAAACCCTAAACCTACAACCATAAATCTCCAATCCTAAACCCTAAATCCTAAACCCTAAACCCTAAACCCTAAACTCTAAACCCTATACCCTAAAATACTAAATCCCAAACCCTAAACCCTAAAACCTACAACCCTAAACATTAAACCCCAAACCCTAAACCATAAAACCTACAACCCTAAAAATTAAACCTCAAACACTAAACCTTAAACCCTAAGAATGGGTAGAACCTGACGAGGAACATCACCACAACAGCCCAGCCCTCGACCGGTGGAGGTGAAGGCAGAGGCAAAAGTTATCATGTGGTGGGGATCTGGAGGATGGAGGTGGTGGCAGCAAAGGGTGGTTATGATGGTTGGAGGAGATGAAGGTTTCAAGAGAGGGATGGGTGGATCCTAAGTACTGCATGATGATAGAACCGGAGAAAATGAAGAATGACCGAACTGACGCCGCTTATGGGACTTTTCTTTACAAGAGAGTTCTACTTATCTAAATTTTATTTTCCTATGGGTTCTCATTTTTTATCTATGTCATCGCTTGTGTCTTAGAAAACTTGTGGTGCTACTTGGTTGATTAAATCATAAAGAAGAAATTTTGAATCTGAATTTGTTATCTATTAAAAAAACCTCACACCCTAAACTAAAACTTAAACCCTAAACTTGAAACCTAAACCCTAAACCCTAAACCCTAAACCATAAACCCTTAACTTAATATCCTAAACCTACAACCCGAAACCTTAAACCTTAAAGCCTAAACCCTAAAAAACCTAAAACCCTAAATACTAAAAGCATAAACCCTAAAACCCTAAAACTCTAAACCCTAAACCCTAAACCCTGAAACCCTAAAATCAAAACCCTAAACCTAAACTTAAAGTAACTAAATAAATTTGAAAAAATAAACCTAAACCCTAAATTCTAAAAAACATAAACCTAAACCCTAAGAAAGCTTGACAGAGGAACATCATCACAACCAGCTTAATCTAGATGCAGGATGGAAGGTGGAGGCGGTTATTATTGTGGTGGGGATCTAGAGGTGCCGGTGGATATGGAGGTGGTTGGAGAATGGTTATGGAGAAGAGAGCGATGGAGGTTACATCCATGGTAGTTACGTCGGGAGAGATTGGGGATATGATGGCATCCCGCTACTGAGAGGCCGTGGTGATTCTAATGGGAACTGGAGAAACTAAAGAATGACCATCCGATCTACTACTTATGGAACTGTCTTTCAGAGATGGTTCTAGTTCTCTTGGGTTTTTGATTTGCTCTAAGCGTGCTCAATTTTTTATCTATGTCATCGCTTATGTCATAGAAAACTTGGTGTGTTACTTATTTGATGAAATTAAAAAGAAAAGAAATGTTGAATATGAATTTGTTCTCCCTTAAGAAAAAAATCAAAAACCCTAAACCCTAAACTAAAACCTGAACGCTAAACCAAAACCTAAACCCTAAAATCCTTAAACCCTAAACCATGAATCCTAAACCCTATCCCCTAAAACCCTAAACCAAAAATAAAATAAATAAAATATCCTAAACCAAAATAAAATAAAAACCTAAACTAAACCAAAACCTAAACCTACAAATAAAATAAAATAAATAAATTAAAATAAAATAAAATAAATAAAACCTAAACTAAACTAAATAATAAAATAAACCTAAGCATAAAAATCTAAATAAAAAAAAAAACTAAACGTAAAATAAAAAATAAAATACACCTAAAATAAAAATTAAAATAAAATAAACAAAACTAAATAAAAGTTAAACCTAAATAAACTAAACCAAAAAAAAAATAAATATAAATAAAAATAAAAAATAAAATAAACTAAAAAAAAAATAAACTAAATATACTAAATAAATAAAATAAGAAATGTTGAATCTGAATTTGTTCTCTCTTAAAAATAAAAACCAAAAACCCTAAACATTAAACCCTAAAAATCCTAAACCCTAAACCTTAAACCTTAAAACCCTAAACCCAAAACCCTAAACCCTAAAACCTAAACTCTAAACCCTAAACCCAAAAAAAAACCCTAAACCCTAAAAACCTAAAAATCTAAATCTAAAATAAATAAATAAAAAATTTAGACCAAAATAAAATAAAAAATAAAATAAAATAAAAACATAAACTAAAACCTAAACCTAAACCTAAAAAATAAAAAACTAAACTAAAACTAATTAAATAAAAACCTAAACTAAATTTTAAAATAAAAAACCTAAATATAATATAACTAAACCTTAAATAAAATAATTGAAAAAATAAATAAAGACCAAAACCTAAATACTAAACCTAAAATAAAAATAAAAAACTAAAACTAACTAAAAAAAAATAAAATCTAAACCTTAAACTAAAAAGAAAACCTAAACCTAAAATAAAAATAAAATAAGCCTAAAACTAAACTAAAATAAACAAAACTAAAATAAATAAAACTTAAACCTAAAGCTAAAATAAACTAAACCAAAACCTAAACCTAAACTAAATAAAAAAAAATAAACCAAAAATAAATTGAAACCTAAACTAAAAAATAAAACTTAAAAATAAACCTAAAGTAAAAACCTAAAACCTAAACCAAAAAAATAAAATAAATACCTAAACCTAAACCCAAAAAATAAACTAAAATAAAAATATTAAAAAAAATAAACTAAATAAAAAAATAAACCTAAATCAAAATAAAAAAAATAAAAACTAAAAAAATATAAATAAACCTAAACTTACCACCTAATTTAAAAAAAAAATAAAAAAATAAATTAACCCTAAACTCTAAACCCTAAACCTAACCCTAAACCCCAAACTCTAAACCCTAAACTTACAACACTAAACCCTAAACCCTAAACTCTAAAATCATAAACCTACAACCCTAAACTAAACCTTAAACCCTAAAACCTAAACCCTAAATCGACAACACTAAACCTACAACCTTAAACCCTAAACTCTAAAAAACCCTAAACCCTAAACCCTAAACTAAAACCCAACCCTAAACTTAAAACCTAAACCTTAAACCCTAAAACCCTAAACCCTAACCCCCAACCCTAAACCCTAAACCTTAAAAGCATTAGCTCTAAATCCCTAAATCTTAAACACTAGACCCTAACCTTAAATCCCAAACCCTAAACCTAAACCCAAAGTAATAAAAGAAATTAAAAAATATACCTCTACCATTAAACCTAATAAACTTAAACCATAAGAATGGGTAGAACCTTGACAGTAGGAACATCACCATCAACCAAGTTTTGTCTAAATTGGTGATGGAGGCTGCATCGCATGGGATGGTGGGATCTAGAGCGTGGATATGGAGGTTGGAGTGGGTGGTAATGGAGGAGGAGTGAGGAGCTTACAACTATGGTGGCAGAGAGAGAGATCGGGATATGATGGCGATCCCACTACTCAAGAGGCTGGGTGGCTCTTGAACTAGAGAACCAAGAACTTATAAAACTCTAAACCCTAAACCCTAAACTAAAAAAAAACATATACCTAAAATAAAAATAATTAAAATAAAATAAAATAAACATATACCTAAACTAAAGTAAACTAAACTAAAAAACATAAAACCTAAATCTAAACCTAAAGTAAAATAAACTTAAACCTAAACCTAAACAAAATAAAATAAAATAAACCTTAAAAAACTCTAAACCCTAAACTTAAAAAAAAACTAAATAAAATAAAAATAAATTTAGACAAAATAAAATAAACTAAAACCCAAACTAAAATAAATAAAACTTTAACCTAAACCTAAAGTAAACTAAACCAAAACCTAAACCTAAACTAAATAAAATAAAATAAACTAAAAATAAACCTAAACCTAAACTAAAAAAGAGAACCTAAAAATTAACTTTAAAAAAAAAGAAAAAATCTAAACCTAAAAAAATAAAATAAAAACCTAAACCTAAATCAAAAAATAAAAAATAAAACCTAAACCTAAAAAATAAAATTAAAATAAAACTTAACTAAAAAATAAACCTAAAATTAAAAAATAAACTAAAATAAAAAACCTAAACTAAAATAAATAAACATAAAATAAATAAACCAAACTAAATAAAAAATAAGAAATAAATTAAGTTAAATTAAAAAAAATAAATTAAAAAACTTAAATAACTTAAACCTACGAGTTTACTTAATTTTTTTTTTAAAAAACCATAAGCTAACCCTAAACCCTAAATTATAAACCCTAAACCCTAAACCCTAAAATCCATAAACCCTAAAGCCTAAACATTAAACCCTAAACCCTAAACCCTAAACCATAAAAACCTGAAAACCTAAATACATAAGCCTAAACTAAATAAAACCTAAAATAAATATATAAAAAAACCTAAACCTAAATAAAATAAAATAAAAATTGAACTAATAGCTAAACGTAATCCAAAAAATAAAATAAAATAAACTAAAAAATAAACTAAAATAAAATAAATGAAAACCTAAACCAAACTTAAAAATAAAATAAACCTAAGAATAAAAAACTAAATAATATGAAAAACCAAACCTAAAATAAAAATGAAATAAACCAAAAATAAAATAAAACAAAAACCTAAACTTAAAGAATAAACCTAAAAATAAATAACAAATAAAACTTAAACCCTAAACTAAAAAAATGTAAACCTAAAATAAAAATAAAATAAACCTAAACCTAAACTTAAATAAACACTAAAATAAATAAATTTAAACCTAAACTAAATATAATAAAATAAACTGAAAATAAACATAAACCTAGACTAAAAAATAAAAACTAAAATAAACCTTAAATAAAAACCTAAAACCTAAACCTAAAAAAATAAAATAAAAAACTAAACCTAAACTTAAAAATAAAAAATAAAACCTAAACCTAAAAAATAAAATAAAAATAAAAATAAACTAGAACATAAAAATAAACCAAAACCTAAACCTAAAAAATAAACTAAATTAAATAAACCTAAAATAAATAAACTAAACAAAGTAAAAAATAAAAGTAAACCTAAATGAAAAAAGCTAAAATAAATAAAAAATAAACTAAATAAACCTAAACTTGTCGGTTTAGTTAATCTAAAAAAAACCCTAAACACTAAACCCTAAACCAACAACCCTATACCTTTAACCCTAAAAGCCTTAAACCCTACACCCTAAATTAACCCTAAACCCTAAACCATAAACCTTAAACCATAAACCCTAACCATAACCTTAAACCCTAAACCCTAAACCCTAAACCATAAACTAACCCTAAACCCTAAACTTTAAACACTAAAAACCTTAAACCATAAAGCTAAACCCTAAACTAACCTAAACCTGCTAACCCCTAAATTTAAACTTAACTATAAACCCTAGATTAAACTTAAACCCTAAATAAACCCTAAGCTTAAACCCTAAACCCTAAACTTAAACCTAAACCCTAAAACCTTAAAACTTAAACCTAAACCCTAAATTTTAAACCATAACCCTAACCAAAAAAACCATAAACCTAAACTTAAAGTAACTAAATAAATTAAAAAATAAATCTAAACCCTAATACCTAATAAACCTAAACCCTAAGAATAGGAAGAACCTTGACAGATAAGATCATCAATTTCAATGCTCATTCTAAATTTGGAGGTAAAGGCCAAGGTGGCGCTTATCATAGTGGTGGGGATCTAGATAGTGGATAAGCATGGTGCGGTATGGAGGAGGTGGAGGAGCGAGGATCCATGGTAGTGGCGAGGGAGAGATCAAGGATTTGATGGTGGATCTTGCTACAGTAGGGTGGTTTTGATCAGTACTAAAGAATATGAAGAATGCCTGATCTAATCTAGTGCTTATGGAACTAGGTCTTTATAATAGAGATAATTTTAGTTATCTAGGGTTTTTTATTTGCTTTAGCATGCTCATTTTTTATTTATGTCATCGCTCGTTTCTTCAAAAACTTACTGTGTGACTTGGTTGATGTAATCAAAAAGAAGAAATGTTGAATCTAAATTTGTTCTATGTTAAAAAAAACTAAAAACTCAAAACCATAAATTTAAGCTTAAACCCTAAACCCATAACATAAACCCTAAACCTTAAACCCGAAACCTGAAACTTTAAACCTTAAAAACCCTATACCCTAAACCCTCAACTAACCCTAAACCCTAAACCCTAAACCCTAAACCCTAAACCCTAGACCCTAGACCCTAAAAAGCTAAAAAACTAAACCTAAAAAAGCTTAAAAATAAAATAAATAAAGAAACCTAAATTAAAATAAAATAAAAAAGAAAATAAAATAAACACCTAAACTAAAACCTAAAATGAAAAAAAATAAAAATAAAATAAAATAATTAAAAACCTAAGATAAACTAAAAAATAAAAAACTTAAAAAAAATAAAAACTAAACCTAAAATAAAGATCAAATAAACCAAAAATAAAAATAAAATAAACCAAAAATAAACTAAAATAAATACTAAATAAAAACCTAAACCTAAAAAAATAAACTTAAAAATAAACAAAAATAAAACCTAAACCCTAAATTAAAAAAAAGCATAAACATAAAATAAATATAAAATAAACTAAACTAAACTAAATTTAACTAAATAACCTAAATCTAAACCTAAAATAAAACTGAAAACCTAAATCTAAACCCTAAAATAAAATAAAACTAAAATAAACTAAACTAAAAATAAAACATAAAAATACACCTTCAATGAAAACATAAAACATAAACCTAAAATAAATAAATAATAATAGCTAAACTTGAACAATAAAATAAAAAATAAAACTAAACTAAAAGCGTGAAACCTAAACCTAAATTTAAATCTAAAAGATAAACCAAATTAAAAAAGCTAAAATAAATAAACTAAAATAAATAAAATAAACTAAATAAAAATATCAATAAACCTAAAAAAAAAATAAAAGATAAACCTATGAGTTTCCTAAAAATAAATAAAAATAAATAATAAAATAAGAAAAATACCCTAAACCTAAACCTAAAAACCTAAACTCCCTAAACTAAAATCTAAAAATCCCTAAAACCCTAAATCCTAAAAACTAAAACCCCAAATGGTAAACCCTAAACCTTAAACCCTAAACCCTAACCATAACCCTAGACCCTAAACCTAACAAAATAAAATGAAAAAGTAAACCTAAACAAAAAAATAAAATGTAAAACCTAAACCTAAAAAATAAAATAAAAATAAAATTAAACTAAAAAATAAACATAAACCTAAACATAAAACTAAAAAATAAACTAAAATAAAGAACCTAAACTAAAAAAAATAAACCTAAAATAAATAAACTAAACTAAATAAAATAAATAATAAACCTAAATAAAAATAAAAAATAAAATAAACTAAAATAAATAAAATATAAATCAAATAAACTAAATAAAACTAAACTTGTTAGTTTACTTAATTTAAGAAAACCCTAAACCCTGAACCCTAAACCTACAACCCTAAATCACAAACCCTAAACCATAAATAGCCCTAAACCGTAAACCCTAAACCCTACACCCTAAACTAACCCTAAACCCTAAACCTTAACCTAAAACCTTAAACCTTAAATCCTAACCCTAACCTTAAACCCTAAACCCTAAACCCTAAACCTTAAACCCTAAACACTAAAATTGTAAACTCTAAACCCTAAACTAACCCAAAACCCTAAACCCTAAACCTTAAAAACCTTAAACCATAAAGCCTAAACCCCAAACTAACCCTAAACCCTAATCTAACCCTAAACCCTAAAGCCAAAACACTAAACCCTAAACCCTAAACCCTAAACCATAACCCTAAACACTAAACCCTAAAACCCTAAACCTTAAAACCTACCCTTAAACCCTAAAGCATAAAAGCATAAATTGTAAAACCCTAAAGCCTGAACCCTAACCCTAAATCCCAAACCCTAAACATAAACCTAATGTAACTAGATAAATTAAAAAATAAACTTAAACCCTAAAACCTAATAAACCTAAACCAAAAGAATGGGCATAACCATGACGGTAGGAACATCACCCAATGAACATAGTAAGATTTGGTAGTGAGGTGAAGGCTTATCACAAAGGGTGGTGAGAGGAATCTGTGGTGCTGGATATGGAGGGGTGGTCATAAGAAGTGGTGGTTATGATGCAGGGGAGCGATGAGGTTACAACCATGGTAGGGACGGAGGGAGAGCTTGAGGATATGATGGTGGATCACGCTACTCGAGAGGCCGGGGTGGTTTTGATGAGAATTGAAGAAATTGAAGAACGATTGATCTGATCTATTACTAATTGAACTATGTCTTTATAGTAGAGATGATTCTAGTTATCTAGGGTTTTTCATTTGCTCTATTTGTGCTCATTTTTGATCTATGTCATCGCTTGTGTCTTAGAAAACTTGGTGTGTTACTTGGTTGATGAAATCAAAAAGAAGAAATGTTGAAACTGATTTTGTTCTATGGTAAAAAAAACCAAAACCCTAAACCATAAATTAAAACTTGAACCCTAAACATAAAACCTAAACCATAATACCTAAACCTGAAACCCTGAACCCTAAAAAGCCTAAACCCTAAACCTTAAACCCTAAACCCTAAACCCTAAAACCCTAAACCATAAACCCTAAACCTTAAACCCTGAAACTTAAACCCTAAACCCTGATCCTTAATCCTAATCCCTAAACCCTAAACCCTAAACCCAAACCCTAAACTCTAAACTCAACTAACCCTAAACCCTAAACCCTAAACCTCAAACCCTAGACCCTCAAAAGCTAAAAACTTAAACATAAAAAACTTAAAAATAAAATAAATAAATAAACTTAAACCAAAATAAAATATTAAAAAAATAAAATTAAATTAAAACCTAAGCTAAAACCTAAACCTAAACCTAAACCTAAAAATGATATAAAATTAAAATTAAAATAAAATAAATAAGAATCTAAACTAAACTATAAAATAAAAAAACTATATAAAATAAAAACTAATCCTAACATAAAAATAAAATAAACCTAAATAAAAAATAAACCTAAAGTAAAATAAATTAAAAAATAAATAAAAATTAAACCTAAAAAATAAAATAAAAAATAAACAAAAAATAAAACCAAAACCTTAAACTAAAAAAAACCTAAACCTAACATAATAATAAAATAAACCTAAACCTAAACCTAAAATAAACTAAACCTAAACCTAAACCCTAAATAAAATAAAATAAACTAAAAATAAACCTAAACCTAAACTATAAAATCAAACCTAAAAATAAATCTTAAATAAAAACCTAAAACTTAAACTTAAAAATAAAAAATAATGCCTAAACCAAAAAAATAAAAAATAACACTAAACTAAAATGTAAACCTAAACCTAAACCTAAATCCAAAAAATAAATAAAAATAAAAAACCTAAGCTAAAATAAGTAAACCTAAAATAAATAAACTAAACTAAATAAAATTAAAAATAAACCTAAATAAAAATAAAAAAATAAAATAAACTAAATTGAATAAAAAATACTAAATAAAACAAAACCTACAAGTTTACATAATTTAAAAAGAATAAAAATCAAAAATAAAAAATTTAAAAAAGGAAAAAACCCTAACCCTAAACCCTAAACTCTAAAACTAAACCTAAACCCCAAACCCTATACCATGAACCCTAAACCTATAACCCTAAGCCATAAACCATAAACCATAAACCTTAAAACCCTAAACCTAAACCATAAAACTTACAACCCTAAACCCTAAAACCTAAACCCTAAATCCCAAATCCTAAACCCTAAACCCTAAGAACCTAAAACCTAAACCTAAACTGCATAAAACCTAAAAATAAAATAAATAAAAAACTTAAACCTAAATAAAATAAAAAATAAAATAAAAATAAAATCCTAAATTGTAACCTGAATGAAAACCTAAACATAAACCTAAACCTAAATGTAAAAATAAATTAAAATAAAAAACAAAAATTAAACTCAAATAAAATAAATAAAAACCTAAACTAAACTAAATAAAATAAAATAAACATAAAAATAAAAAACTTAAATAAAATAAAAACTAAACATAAAATAAAAATAGAATAAATATAAAATAAAATAGAATAAAAACTAAATAAAAACCTAAACATAAAAAACAAACCAAATAAGAAAAAATTAAAATAAATAAAAAAGAAAACCTAAACTATAAACTAAAAAAAAAATTAAACCTAAAATAAACAAACTAAAATTAACCTAAACCTAACAAAAATAAAATAAACTAAAATAAATAAAACTTAAACCTAAACCTAAACCATAAACTAAATAAAATAAAATAAAATAAAATAAAAACTAAACCTAAACTAAAAAAAATAAAATAAAACCTAAAACCTAAACGTAAAATAAAATAAAAACTAAACCTAAAATAAAATTAAAATAAACCTAAACCTAAAAATTAAATAAAAAATAAAACTAAAATAAAAAAAATCTGCATAAACCTAAACCTAAACCTAGAAAATAAACAAACATAAAAACTTAAACTAAAATAAATAAACCTAAACTAAATAAATTAAACTAAATAAAAATAAAAAATAAACCTAAATAAAAATAAATAAAAAATAATCTAAAATAAATAAAAAATAAACTAAATAAACATTAACCTATTGTGTTTATTTTAAGAAAAAACTCTAAACCCAAATTCTAAACCCTGATAAACCTAAAACTCTAAACCCTAAGCCTTAAACCCTATACCATGTACCCTAAACACTAAAAAACCTTTTTCCCTAACCTTAATCCTAAACCTTAAACCCTAAACCCTAAACCCTAAACCCTAAAACTAACCCTAAACCCTGAACCCTAAACTTATAACCCTAAACTCAAAACACTAAACTTTAAAACCCTAAACCCTAAACCCTAAACCAAAAACCTTAAACCCTAAACCCTAAACCCTAAACCCTAGAACCTATAGCCCTAAACCCTAAACCCAAATCCCCAATCCCTAAATCCTAAACCCTAAAAACCTAAAAAAGTAAACATAAACTAAAAAAACCATAAAAATATAATAAATAAAAAACTTAAACCTAAATAAGATAAAAAATTAAACAAAATTAAAACCTAAACTAAAACCTACACCTAAACCTAAACGTAGAAACAAAATTAAATAAAAATTAAGAACTAAACTAAAATAAAATCAAATAAAATAAACATAAAATGAAAACTAAATAAGAACCTAAACCTAAAAGTAAAACCTAAAAATAAATAAAAAATAAAACCTAAACCCTAAACCAAAAAAAATCTAAATCAAAAATAAACTAAATTAAAATAAATAAAACCTAAACCTAAACCTAAAATAGACTAAACCTAAACCCTAAATTAAATAAAATAAAATAAACTAAATATAAATCAAAACCTAAACTAAAAAATAAAACCTAAAGATAAACCTAAAATAAAAACATAAATCAAAAGCCTCAAAAAATAAAATAAAAACCTAAACCTAAACCTAAAAATGTAAAATTAGATAAAAATAAAACTAAACTATAAAATAAGCATAAACCTAAATTTTAACCTAAAAAATATACTAAAATAAAAATCCTAAACTAAAATAAATAAACCTAAAATAAATAAACTAAACTAAATAAAAATAAAAAATAAAGTAAAATAAAAATAAAAAATAAAATAAACTAAAATAAATAAAAAATAAACTAAATAAACAAAATAAAGCTAAACTTACCCATCTACTTAATTTTAAAAAAATCCTAAACCCTAAACACTAAACCCTAAACCCTAAATTCTAAACCCTAAAACTGACACTAAACCCTAAACCCTAAACCTAAACCTAAACTAAATAAAACCTTCAAATAAAAAAATAATAATAAACCTAAACCTAAATAAAATAGAAAAATAAAATAAAATAAAATCCAAAATTAAAACTAAAACTTAAACCTTAAAATAAAATTAATAAAATAAAGGAAAGAAAAACCTAAACTAAAATAAAAAATAAAATAAACCTAAGAATAAAAACCCTTAATAAAATAAAAACTAAAAATAAAATAAAAATAAAATAAACCTAAAATAATATAAAATAAAAACTAAATCAAAACCTAAACCTAAAAATTAAACCTAAAAATAAATAAAAAAATAAAATCTAAACCCTGACCTAAAAAAACCTAATCCTACAATAAAAATAAAATAAATAAATAAAAATCCAACAAAGCCTAAACTAAAATAAACTGAACTAAAATAAATTAAACCTAAACTTAAACCTAAAATAAACTAAACCTAAACTAAACTAAAAAGTAAAACCTAAAAATAAACCAAAAATAAAAACTTAAAACCTAAACCTATAAAAATAAAATAAAAACCTAAACCTAAACCTAAAAATAAAAAGTAAAACCTAAACATAAAAAAATAAAATAAAAATAAAAATAAACTAAAAAATAAACCTAAACCTAAATAACAAACTAAAATAGAAAGCCTAAACTAGAATAAATAAACCTAAAATAACTAAACTAAACTAAATAAAAATAAAAAGTAAACCTAAATAAAAATAAAAAATTAAATAAATAAGATAAATAAAAAATTAACTAAATAAACTAAATAAACCTAAACATATAGGTTTACTTAATTTAAAAAAATACCCTAACCCCTAAACCCAAAAACTAACCCTGAACCCTAAACCTACAACCCTAAACCCTAAATCATAAACCCTAAAAATGTTAAACCCTAAACCCTAAATCCTAAACCATAAATTCTAAACCCTAAAAACCAAAAACTTTTCTCTCCATCATTTTTTGGGTGCTCTAGTGAATCTTGTTTCCCCTATAGAGGCATGTCTCTTTTGTACCTTCTCATGTGGACATCTTGGCTGGTTCACCATTTGGATGGCTTAGCTTGGCTCTCAGCTTCTCCTTTCATGTGCTACTGCTGATCATGGCTTCAGTCTTTACTTCCCTGTGGGGAAATCCTTGCATTTTGGCTGCTCCCGTGAAAGCTTTTGACTCCTTGGGGGTCTCGAGCTTAATTCCTTTGCTGGCTTCAAAATCCTTCAAGGATGTTCTTGCTGGTAAGGCCAAATGTGCTGGTGAGTCTCTCGACCATATCTCTACCTCTTTTAGGGTGTACCCATGATAATGTGTTCTAATTCAGTTGTGGAAAGGCTTGAGAAACCTTTTGAATTCACATTGGTGGGTAAATTTGCATTGAGCCATCCTACATTGGAGAATATTCAATAATTTTTTCATAGCTTGAAATTCTCTAGCATTTTCTCTGTCAGACTGATCGATTCACAGCATGTCTTGATTCAGCTTTCAAACAATTTAGATTATTCTTGAGTTTTCTCTCGACATTCATATTTTTTTTCAATTATCAGGTGCAATTATTGAAATGGATGCCTCATTTTGATATTAAAGAGGAATCTCCTATAGTTCCTGAATGGATATCTCTTCTCAATCTATGTGTTCTTTTCATTAATCATGAGTTTCTTTTTAATGTGGGTGCGTTGTTCGGCCATCTTCTTCAAGTTGATCAAGTGACTACTTCTAACTCAAGGCTCTCTGTTGCTCGGATCCTAGTTGAGTTGGATATAATTATAAAATTTCCAAAAGAAATTTGGCTAGGATCATAGAGATATGGATATTTGCAAAAAGTGGATTTTGAGAATGTTCCTATTTTTGTTCCCATTGCAAAATTCATAGTCATGGGGTTCCAAATTGCTTTGTGGTTCATCCTCACTTTAAGAAACCCAAATATGCGCATATTATTTGGGATCTCAATCTTCAGGTGCCATCGATTAAACCACAGAAAGTTGTTCCAATGGATAACTCATTACCTAAAGCCAAGGGTCATTGCCTTGATCCTCCCATTGCTCTTCGATAAGGCTATGACTATTCAACCTTTCGATATCGCTCTTATGAATAAGGATGCTTTGCCTTCTAATGAACCTATCCATTTGCATCACACTGATATTGGTATTAATATGGACAATAATATGTTTTCAAAATTTGTGGATGATGATTCGATTTCAAATGATTTTGTTCCTGCTTCTTTGCCACCTTTAATACCTTTAATAGAAGAACATGTGATCCCTCATGAGGGTCTGATTGGTGAGCTTACTAAGGATAAAATTTCTAATCCTGATTTGGGCACTTGTACTTTAAATGGTTCTAATCCTACCCCGCTTCTTCATTTAATTGTATCTTCTTCAAACCCAATTTTAGAAAATAAAAAATGATTTGGAAGAAGGTGAAGTGGCCTGTAATGATGTCGTAAAGATGCAACCTCATCCCAAGCATATCCCTGAATAATCTCTATCTAATGGTGATGTTGTGGATATGACTAATAAATTTCAAATGGTTTTTAGGAAGAAAAATAAGTTTTGTATGAGTTTTCCCATGTTGTGAAAGTTATGATTACTTTTGATAATTGGTATTATTTAGGTTCATTTGATTATGCTGCTTATAATAGAAATAGTAGATGGTTTCTTTGGGATGATCTTATTAATTTTTCTTCTTCTGTTAATGCTCCTTGGTTTGTGGGTGGGGATTTTAATACTATCTCCTCTTCCACTGAACTGGTTAGTGGTAATGGTCCGAACTTATTTTCAATGGAATATTTTAATAACATGATCCTTGGTAGTCATCTTACTGACATTGGCTTTAGTGGGACTCAGTTTACTTGGAAAAAGTATAAACTCTGGCAAAGGTTAGATCAGGTTCTTTTTAGCCATTTATGGATTAACCTTCTTCCTAGTACTTTTGTGGAGCATTTAAGTAGAACCTTTTTGAACCATTCTCAATTACTTATCTTTGTGAATTTGAATGCTACTAAACCCTCCTCTCCTATCCCCTTTCGCTTTCAAAATATGTGGCTCATGGATGAGAGACTTTTGGATGTTATTGCTACTAACTGGGATGAACCTCTCCATCTTAATGATTCTATTTTTTGGGATGAGGAGATTGTGGTTCAAATTAAAAAGACTTAAACATTTCCTTAATTGGTAGAATAAACATTATTTTAAAAATCTTTTTGTCAATATCAAAGAAATGGAGAATGAGGTTATAGTTTTGGAAGATGTTGTTGTTAATGACCCATCTAAAATTCATTTGTTGGCTCCAGCTAAAAATAGGTTAACATGTTATCAAGGCATGGAAGAGACCTATTGGCAGAAAAAAGCCTCTATGAAATGGATCTCTGATGGTGATCATAATACTAAATATTTTCATGCCATGGTTAAAAAGAAAAAGGCTTTAAATCACATTCATAAAATTAAAACTAATGATGGTATTTGGTGTTCAGATAATAAGGAGCTTACTTTGTCTCTTTATTAAAGAGCTTTTTAGCAAAAATGTTGCTTATGATGATATTTCTTGGCATGAAGTTATCCCTAAGCTCATTTTTGATGAAGATAACAAGATGCTTTCTTCCTTACCTTCTGAATCTAAAATTGTTGATATTTCGCAAAGTATGAATACAGACTCTATGGCTAACCCCGATGGTTACACTACCTATTTTTCCAAAAATGTTGGTTTATCATTAAAGAGAACTCAGTTAAAGCTATTCTTGATTTCTTTAAGAGTAGTACTCTCCCCAAATACTTTGCTAGATCCTCCAATGTCTTAATTCCTATTGACCTCACCTTTGGAGTGAACTTTCAACTTCTCCATCCTAGACATAAGGACTCTTCTAAACACTAAGAGTTCTGTAGTCTTAAGACACTTCTAGTGATTAGGCGAACACTTAACCTAACCCTAGAGACTTAGAAGAGTTAGCAATAGGAATATGTTGTACCTTAGGGGTTTTAGGAAGACTTGCCTATCCTATAGCTTAAACCCAAATCCTTGCTTCCTTCTTTCAAACCAAACTTCAAACTCAAATCTTAAATCAATTCCAACTCAATAGATTTTCTCAAATCAATTACAAAATCCAAATCATGAATCAATTCCAAATAATTGAAACCCATGATCAATTTCAAAACCAAAATCTTTCCTAAGCCCTTTTGATTTCATCTTGGACTTAGCTCAAATGAAATCCAAATCACTCCAAACTCAAAACATTTTCATAACCCATTTATATTCTCAATTATATTAACAAATAAAATTAAATAAAATGAAATATCAATTCAAATAACCAAAACTAAATTAAAAACTCAAGTCCAAATCTAACCTAAATCCAACCTATACCCTTTCAAGTCAAATTCTTGAACTTAACCAAATCATTCTCAAATCAATCCAAACCTTTGGATTTTCTCTTCAAACAATCATTCCTTTAATCACAATTAAAATAAAATAAACTAAAAATTGACTAAAAACCTAAACATAAAAAAACTAAACTAAAAAATAAAAAAAATAAAATAAACATATAAAAAATAAAAAATAAAATAAACTAAAATAAATAAAATAAACTAAATAAATTAAATAAACTAAAAATAAAAGAAGAAATGTTGAATATAATTCTTTGTTAAAACCCAAAACTAAAACCCAAAACTAAACCCTAAACCCTAAAACCCTAAACCCCAAACCCTAAACCCTAAAACCTAAACCTAAACCCTAAACCTAAACTCTAAACCCTAAAATCTAAAACCCAAACACTATAAAACCCAAAAACCCTAAACCTCAAACCCTAAACCCATAACCCTAAATCGTAAACCCTAAAAACTTAAATTTCTACATCTAAACTAAATAAAACTTTTAAAAAAATCTAAACCAGAATAAAATAAAATAAAAACATAAACTAAAACTTAAACCTAAACATAAATCTAAACTTAAATCTAAAAAGAAAATAAAATAAAAATTAAAACTAAATTAAAATTAATTAAATAAAAACCTAAATTAAACTTAAAAATAAAAACTAAATATAATATAAACTAAACCTAAAAAATAAAATTAACAAATAAAATAAAAGAAAAATAAATAAAACCTAAACTTAAATAATGAACCTAAAATAAAACTAAAATAAATAAAAATTAAAATCTAAACCCTAAACTAAAAAAAGAAAACCTTAAAAAAATAAACTTAAACTTAAATTAAAATAAACTAAACTAAAATAAATAAAACCTAAAACCTAAACCTAAATAAACTAAATTGAAACTAAACTAAATAATAAAGATAAACCTAAAATAAACCCAAAGTAAAAAACCTAAATCCTAAACCAAAAAAAAATAAAATAAAACCTAAACCTAAACCAAAACCTAAACCTAAAATACAAACTAAAATAAATACCAAAATAAGAAAAGTAAACTAAACTATAACAAAATAAATAAAATAAATAAAATAAAGTAAATAAACCTAAACCTAAATTAAATTTTATAAAAATAAAAAATAAGAAAATAAAAATAAATAAATAAATAACACTAACACTAAACCCTAAACTCTAAACCATAAATCTACAACACTAAATTCAAAACCATAAACCTACAACCCTAAACCCTAAACTCCAAACCATAAATCTACAATCCTAAACCCTAAACCCTAAACCCTAAAAAACTCTAAACCCTAAACCTAAACCTTAAATTAACCCTAAACCCTAAACCTTAAAACCCTAAACTAAATTAAAACCTGAACCCTAAACTTAAAACCTAAACCCTAAACCCTAACACCCTAAACACTAAACCCTAACCCTAAACCCTAAACCATAAAAGCATTAACTCTAAAACCCAAAATCCTAAACACTAAACCTTAAACCCTAACCCTAAACCCTAACCCTAAATTCCAAACCCTAAACTAAACCTAAAGTAATAAAATAAATTAAAAAATATACCTCAACCCTAACCTAATAAACCCAAACCCTAAGAATGGGAACCTGATAGAAACATCACCATCAACCATGCTTAGTTTAGATCTAGTGATGGAGGAGAAGGCAGAGGTGGCAATTATCATAGTGGTTGTGGGTGATCTAGAGGTGTTGGTGGATATGGATGTGGTGGCTGGAGCTGTGGTGGTTATAGAGGTGGGAGGAACGGCAGAGGTTACAATCGTGGTGGTGGCAGAGAGGGAGATCGGGGATATGATGGCAAATACTCAAGACGGGGTGGTTAATGGGAACTAAGAAAAGAATCATAGCTTATGGAATTGTGTCCTTAGAGTAGAGACGGTTCTAGTTATCAAGGGTTTTTAATTTGCTCTATGAAAGCTCATTTCTTATCTATGTCATCGCTTTTATCTTAGAAAACTTGGTGTGTAACTTAGTTGATGAAATAGAAAAGAAGATATGTTGAATATGAAATTGTTCTAAGTTAAAAAAAATCCAAAAACCTTAAACCGTCAACTAAAACTTGAACCCTAGACCTAAAACCTAAACCCTAAACCCTAAACACTAAAACCCTAAACCCTAAACCCTAAAACCCTAAACCTAAACCCTAAACCCTATACCCTAAACCGTAAAACCTAAACCATAAACCCTAAACCCTAAATCTTAAACCCTAAACCCCAAACCCTAAACCCTCAACTAACCCTGAACTCTAAACCTAAAACCCTAAAACCTAAAATGCTAAAAACTTGAACCTAAACTAAATATAACATAAAAATAAAATAAATAAATAAACCTAAACTAAAATAAAATAAAAAAATAAAATAAAATAAAAACTTAAAGTAAAACCTAAACCTATACTTAAACCTAAAGAAAAAATTAAATAAAATAAAACTAAACTAAAAAATGAACTTAAACTTAAACCCTAAACTAAAATAAATAAACCCAAAATAGATAAAGTAAATTAAATAAAATAAAATAAACCCAAATAAAATGAAAATAAAATAAACTAAAATAAATAAAAAAATAAACTAAATAAGTTAAACCTATGAGTTTACTTAATTTAAAATAATAAAATAAAACAAAACCCTTACCCTAAAACTAACCCTAAACCCTAAACCTAACCCTAAAACCCTAAACCCTAAACCCTAAATCCCTAAACCCTAAACCCTAAAGCCTAAAACCCACAACCCTAAACACTAAACCCTCAACCCAAAAAACCTAAAACCCTAAACCTAAACTAAAACCTAAAAATAAAATAAATTAAAAATAAACCTAAAAAAAAAAAAAATAAAATAATAAATTAAATTAAAACCTAAACTAAAACCTAAACCTAAATCTAAACTTAAATGAAAATAAAATAACATTAAAAAAATAAAACTAAACAAAAAAATACAATAAATAAAACCTAAACTCAACTAAAAAATAAATAAAATAAACCTAAAATAAAACTAAAATAAAATAAATACTAAAAAATTAAAATAAATTAAACCTAATATAACAAAAAAATCAAAACTAAATATAAACCTAAACCTAAAAGAGAGACCTAAAAATAAAATCTAAACCCTAAACTAAAAAAAAACATAAACCTGAAATAAATGAAATAAAATAAAGCTAAACCTAAACTAAAATAAATAAAACCTAAACTAAAACCTAAAATAAACTAAACCTAAACCCTAAACTAAATAAATTCAAATAAACTAAAAATACACTGAGACCTAAAGTAAAAAATAAAACAAAATAAACCTAAAATAAAAACCTAAAACCTAAACCTAAAAAAATAAAATAAAAACCTAAACCTAAACCTAAAAAAAAATAAAACCTAAACTTAAAAAATAAAATAAAAATAAAACTAAACAAAAAAATAAACTAAAATAAAAAACCTAATCAATAATAAGTAAAATAACCTAAATAAAAATAATAAATAAAGAAAATAAAAATAAAAAATAAGATAAATTAAAATAAATAAACTAAATAAACTAAATAAACCTTTATTAAATAAATCCTAAACTGTAACTTATTTGATGAAATAGAAAGAAGATATGTTGAATATGAATTTGTTCTATGTTAAAAAAAAAATCAAAACCTAAACAAAACTAAAACTTGAACCTAGACCTAAAATAAACCTAAACTCTAAACACTAAAACTAAAACCCTAAACCCTAAAAAAACCTAAACCTAAACCCAAACTAAACCATAAAACATAAACTATAAACTAAACTAAATCCTAAACCCTAAACCTAAACCCTAAACTCAACTAACTAACTAAACCTAAAACCCTAAAATCTAAAATGCTAAAAACTTGAACCTAAACTAAATATAACATAAAAATAAAATAAATAAATAAACCTAAACTAAAATAAAATAAAATAAAAACTTAAACTAAAACCTAAACCTATTCTTAAACCTAAAAAAGAAAATTAAATAAAATAAACTAAACCTAAACCCTAAACCTAAATAAATAAAACTATAAACACTAAACTAACTAAATCCTAAACCCTAAACCACAACTAAAGTATATAAACCCTAAATTAACCCTAATCAAACCTAAACCCTGCTAAACCTAAACCTAACCTAAACCCTAAACTAGCTAAACCTAAAGGCCTATTTTAAACCCTATACTAACCCTAAAACTAAACCTAAACTAAACATCAAAACTAAACCCTAAAGCACATTAAACCTTAAACCCTGGCCTAAACCTAACATGAAACCCTAAACCCTAAACCTTAAACCCTAAATCATAAACCCTAAACCATGTCTAAGCTCTAAAACCTAAAAAACCTAAACATAAAACCTAATAAAATTAATAAAACCTAACCTAAATAAAATAAAATAAAATAAATGAAACCTAAAGTAAAACCTAAACCTAAAAAACTAAAAAATAAAAATAAAATAAAATTTAAATAAACAAAATAATAAATAAAACTAAAATAAAATAAAATAAACCTAAGAACCAAAACCTAAATAAAATAAAAACTAAATGTAAAATAAAAAAAAGTAAAATAAAACTAAACCTATAAAATAAACCTAAAAAATAAAATAAATAAAATAAATAAAACCTAAACCCTAAATTAAAATTAAACCTAAACCAAGAATAAAAGAAAATAAACAAAATAAAATAAACCTAAACCTAAACTAAAATAAATAAAACCTAAACCTAAACCTAAAATAAATTAAACCTAAACTTAAATCTAAACTAAATAATATAAATAAACTAAAATAAACCTAAACCTAAACTAAAAAATAAAAAAACTAAAATAAAGCTAAAATATAAACATAAACCTAAAACTAAAAAAATAAAATAAAAGCTAAACCTAAACCTAAAAATAAAAATAAAACCTAATCCTATAAAATAAAATAAAAATAAAACTCAACTAAAAATAAACCTAAACCTAATAAATAAACTAAATAAAACCTAAATGAAAATAAATAAATCTAAAATAAATTAACTAAACTAAATAAAAAATAAAATAAACTTAAATAAAATAAAAAAATAAAATAAACTCAAATAAATAAAATTAAATGAAATAAACTAAATAATAAACCTAAACCTACCGGTTTACTTAATTTTAAAATATATAACCCCTAAACCCTAAATCCTAAACCCTAAACCCTAAAACTAACCCTAAACCCTAAAACCCTAAACCCTAAACCCTAAACCCTAAACACTAAACCCTAAAACCCTAAACCCTGAGCCCTGAACCCTAAACCCAAAAACCCTAAACCCTAAGCCCCAAACCCTAAATCTTAAAACCTACAGCCCTAAACCCTAAACCCTAAACCCCAAAACCTAAACCCTAAACCCTAAACTAACCCTAAATCTTAAACCCTAAACCCTAAGATTGGGAAAAACTTTGATAGTAGGAACATCACCATCAACTAGGCTTAGTTTAGATCTGGCGGTGACGACGAAGGTGGAGGCGACAGTTTTCATAATGGTGGTGAGGGATCTAGAGGTGCTTGTGGATATCGAGGTGGTGGATGGAGCACTAGTGGTTATGGAGATAGGAGGAGCGACATAGGTTACAACCGTGGTGGTGGTAGAGGGAGATATTGGGGATATGATGGCAGATCCTGCTACTCAAGAGGTTCGGGGTGGTTCTGAGGGAAATAGAAATCAAGAATGACCATCGACCGCTTCTATGGAACTATGTCTTTATAGTAGAGACTATTCTACATATCTAGGGTTTTGATTTGCTCTATGGGTGCTCATTTTGATATATGTCATCGCTTGGGTCTTATTAAACTTGGGGTGCTACTTGGTTGATGAAATCAAAAAGAAGAAATGTTGAATCTGAATTTGTTCTTTGTTAAAAAAACTAAACCTTAAACCCTAAACTAAAACTTAAACCCTAAACCTAAAACCTAAACCCTAAACCCGTCACCTTAAACCCCAAATTCTTAACCCTAAACCCTAAACTCTAAAAGCTAAAAACTTAAAACCAAAATTAAATAAAGCATAAAAATAAAATAAATAAAAACTAAAAAATAAAATAAAAAAACATAAACTAAAACCTAAACCTAAACCAAACTTAAAAGAAAATAAAATAAAAATAAAATGAAACTAAAGTAAAAAAATAAAACCAAACTAAACTAAAAAATAAAACCTAAATAAAATAAAACTAAACCTAAAATAAAATAAAATAAAAAAATAAATAAAACCTAAACCTAAATCTAAACCCAAAATAAAACATAAAAAAAATAAAAAATAAAACCTAAACCCTAAACCTAAAAAAAAACTAAACCTAAAATAAAAATAAAATAGACCTAAACTTAAACTAAAATAAACTAAAATAAAATAAATAAAACTGAAACCTAAACCTAAAAAAAATTAAACCTAAACCTAAACCTAAACTAAATAAAATAAAATAAACTAAAATTAATCCTATACCTAAACTAAAAATAAAACCTAAAAGAAACCTAAAACAAAACCTAAAACCTTAACTACCAAACTAACAAGGCACTATGTCCAGTGGGAAGTAAAGAAGGAAAGTGTCAGACTTACATCCTCCAAAGCAAGAAGACCATTGAGATGACACCTAGTAGGGTAGCACGTCCTTCACCTAGAGCAACCTGAGTGAGTACAGGCATCTTACAACTCAAAGTAGCCCGCATGCGTCTCTCCTCCAAGCCTTCGAGCTCTTCTAACAGCAACTTGGAATTCTTCTCTATTGTGATTTTGCTACCCACAACCATCCTTTATGATGGGAGTTAAACTTCTAATGGTAGAATGACTTCGGACCCACACTAAGGAGAGAAAGAGTAGACCGAGTTGGAGTTCTATATGTGGTGCGGTAAAGGCTTCAACTAACTGTGATGCCACTATCTTTGTTATTCAGTGTCTTTAGTATTTGGATGAGAGTTTTGTTAAAGGCTTCTACTAAGCCATTTTCCCTGGGTAGTTGATGGTAGAATATCTCCAATCTATGATGTGTCTCCAAGAAAGTTGTTGATCTGGTGAAAATGTGTGTCATTATCAAATATAATTCATCGAAGAACTCTAAACCTATATATGATATGGTTCCTAAAAAATTGGAGCACATGCTAAGTTGTGACCTCTCTGAATGGAATCTCCTTTGCCCATTTGAAAAGCTAGTAGAAAGAGTAAGATGAATCGATGACCCTTAGAAGGAAGAGGATCAATCGGACCCACTATGTATACCCCAACACTCGAATGGCCAGAGATGAAAGATGTAGAATGTTGGGTGGTTGGTGTAAGACCACACCATGTATTTGACATTTGTGGCATTGCAGTATCCATGCAATATTTGATCATCGATGGCTAGTATCCTAGTCTCTTGATCTTGGCTTTCATCTTCAGACTGGATTGGTTGGTTCCATGTAATCCTGAGTGTAACTCGGTCATGATCTTATGGGCTTCATGCTTGTGTAAACAACGTAACCACATGTGATTGAAAGACCGACATAACACCATCCACAAGAGTGTAGGAAAGTGCTCTTGCTTCATCGATGGGCTTGGAACTTCTCTTGGTAGTTTGCCTTTATTTAGGTAATCAATAATTTTTTGCCTCCAATCTAACTCCTCATCCTTCTTAGCAATGACAACCTCACCTTCAAGAGAGTACTTTTTAATGAGTTCAATATCAATAAGGGATAAGACTTGTCTATTTGGAAGTTTATTAATATGGACTCATCCTCCATACATGCTAACTCCTTGGCAAGCTTGGCTAGAGCATATGCTATGGCCTACTGTCCTCGAGGAATCGTATAAATGGTAACCTTTGGTATTTGGGCCAACAACTCCATGGTGTACTTGGGGTAGTGATGGAGCTTTATAACCATACAAGACGATTTGGTTGATAATTAACGAGAATCCCCAAAGATGTTGATGTTATTGATGCTTAGAGTAATGCTTAACTAACAATTAGAGCATCATATTTGGCTTTGATGCTAGTGCAAGGATTGGATAGATGATATTAAGAATTCATCACATCACTTATCCGAGTTGAGAACTATACCCCCGCTTCATGGAATAGTAGACATGGTTCTTTTTCCTCTTGAGAGGAAACCACACCATCAAAGTACATCTCCAGCGAATACTAAGACACCCTAAGTTCTTGATTTGTTCATCAGGGAGATTCTCACTAAGCGGAGAGTCAGCAAGAAGTGGTGTGCTACTAGAAAATCGCTAGCTCTTATCCTTTCACATGATGGAGTACCAAAGCAATGTCAAACGAGAGATCATGGACCGTTGTGCCAACCGTCCGATAACGCATGTCATGAGATATTATAGGATTGATCCTAGAGATAAAGTTCACATTATGAGGAAGCATGTAGTGTTGTAGCTTTGGGATGCAAAGATTAAAGATAATGCTTCTCAATGGTAATAATTTCGGAGGGATTACATAGAGGTAGTAGTAGTGCATTTTCCTTCCCTTCATCATTTGGGCCAACAAAGCACCAAGAGAGTTTTCTAACGCACAGTAAAGTAGTATTTGCCTGTGATGGGGCTACTACAAGCAACATCATGCAATGCTTGATGTCTTCAAAGGCATGCACACACATGTCATCCCACTGAACTTGACATCCTTTTGATAAGTGCTAAGAATGGTCGACATCTTCGATAGGTTGGATATAAAGCATCATAATTAACCGCCTTGGAATGATCCGACTTGAGTTAAACTTTGGGGGTGGCATTTAATATCACCTTGATCTTCTCATCGATTTGAATTCCCGAATTGGACAACAAACCAAAGGAATTTCCTGAAGCTACCAGAGTTCACATTTTGAGGTTAAATTATCTTAACTATTCAAAACTACACTCAAGTCAAAGAGATAGTCTTCCATTTCTCTACTTTTGACCACAGAACACATAGCACTGACTTGATGATGAATGAGTTCGTCTAAGATTCAAGTCTAAAATAAAATAAAATAAAAACTTAAACAAAAACCTAAAAATAAACTTAAAAATAAAATAAAATAAACTAATAAAAATAAACAAAAAATAAAATAAATAAAACCTAAACCTAAACCTAATTAAAATAAAACCTAAATCAAAAAAATAAAATAAAATAAAACTCATCTAAAAAAATAAACCTAAACCTAAAAAAAATAAACTAAAATAAAACCTAAACTAAAATAAATAAACCTAAAATAAATAAATTAAACTAAATAAAATAAAAAATAAACCTTAATAAAAAAATAAAAATATAAACTAAAATAAATAATAAACTAAATAAACCTAAACCTAAACTTAATTTTAAAAAAAAACCTAAACCCTAAATTAAATAAACCCTAAACCCTAAACTCTAAACCTAACCTAAAACCTAAACCTAAACTAAACCCTAAACTCTAAACAAAAAAACCTTAAACCCTAAACCCTAAACCTAAACCTAAACTAAACCTAAACCTAAAAATAATAAAAATAAACCCTAAACCATAAACCTAAACTCTAAACCCAAATAAACCCTAAACCCTAAAAATAAACCCTAAACACTAATAAACCCCAAACCCTAAACTAAACCTAAAGTAACTAAATTAAAAAATAACCTAAACCCAAATATAAACCTAAACTAAACTCTAAGAATAACCTAAAATAAAGAACATCAAACCGCTCACTCTAAACTAATAAATATCTGGATAAAAAGTAAAGGTGGTTATAAAAGAGGAAATGAGGTTAAATAACTAGACTAAATAATTTATGCATGCTCATTTTTATCTACAAAAAACTTGTTGTGTTACTATGAAATAAAAGAAGAAATGTTGAATATGAATTTCTCTATTAAAACAAAGAAAACATAAAACCCTAAACTAAAACATGGACCCTAAACCTAAACCTTAAACCCAAAAAAACCTAAACCCTAAACCCTAAAATCCTAAACCCTAAACTCTAAACCTAAACCATAAACCCTAAACCCTAAACCCTAAACTAGCCTTAAATCCTAAATCCTAAACTCTAAAAACCTAAACCCTAAACCAAAAATTAAAAACTTAAACCTAAATTAAATAAATAAATAAAATAAGCAAAAAATAAAATTAAACCTAAACCTAAACCTAAACTTAAAAAGAAAATAAAATAAAAAATAAAACTAAACTAAAATAAAATAAATAAAACCTAAACTAAAAAAAAAATAAAACCTAAAAAAAAAACTACCTAAAATAATAAAAACAAACCTAAAATAAAATAAAATAAAATAAAAAATAAAATAAAAGCCTAAACCTAAAAAATAAACCTATAAATAAATAAAAAATAAAACTTAAAACTTAAACTAAAAAAAATCTCAACCTAAAATTATATTAAAATAAAAAAAAAAACTAAAATAAATAAAACCTAAACCTAAACCTAAATCTAAACTTAAATCCTAAAAAAAATAACATAAACTAAAAATAAACTTAAACCTAAACTAAAAAAATAATACCTAAAATAAAAAACCAAAACCTAAACCTAAAAAAATAAAAAATAAAACATAAACCTAAATAAAATAAAAAATAAAACTAAACTAAAATAAACCTAAACCTAAACCTAAACCTAAAAAATAAACAAAATAAATAAACCTAAAATAAAGAAATAAACTAAATAAAATAAATAAACTAAATAAAATAAAAATAAAAAAATAAAAATAAATAAAAAAATAAACTAAATAAATAATAAACCTAAACCAACTATACTTAATTTAAAAAAAAAAAAATATTAAAAAACCATAAACCTACTACCTAAACCCCAAACCCTAAACCCTAAACCCTAAACCCTAAACTAACCTAAACCCTAAACCTAAAACCTAAACCCTAAACCCTAAACCCTAAACCATAAACCTAAACCCTAAACCTAAACCCTAAACCCTAAACCCTAAAAACCTAAAAACCTAAACCTAAACTAAATAAAACCTAAAATAAAAAATAAAAAACCTAAACCTAAATAAAATTAAAAAAATAAAATAAATAAAGGACTAAACAAAACTACACCTAAACCTATACTTAAACTTAAACCTAAACATAAAAATAAAATAAAATAAAAAATAAAACCAAACTAAAATAAAATAAATAAAAATCTAAAGTAAACTAAAAAAATAAGAATAAAACCTAAATAAAATAAACTAAAATAAAATAAAATAAAATATAAACAAAATAAAAACATAAACCTAAAAAATAAACCTAAAAAAAACCTAAACTCTAAACTAAAATAAAAAAAGTAAACCTAAAATAAAGAAAATAAAATGAACCTAAACCTAAACCTTAAATAAACTAAACCTAAACCCTAAACTAAATAAATAAAATAAAATTAACAAAAATAAACCTAAACCTACACTAAAAAAAAATAAACCTAAAAATAAACCTAAAATAAAAACCTAAAACATAAACCTAAAAAAATAAAATAAGAACCAAAACATAAAACAAAAGTAAAAAATAAAACTAAAAAAAAAATAAAATAAAACTAAACTAAAAAAAAACCTAAACCCAACCTAAAAAATAAACTAAAATAAAAACATAAAATAAATAAACCACTAAATAAAAAATAAATAAAAATAAATGAAAATAAATTAAATAAAATAAAAAAACTAAAACCTACTAGTTTATTTTAATTTTAAAAACCCTAAACCCTAAACTGTAAATCCTAATCCCTAAATCCTAAACCCTAGACCCTAAACCCTAAACCCTAAACACAAAACCTACAACCCTAAACCATAAACCCTTGAACCCCTAAACCCTAAACCCTAAACACTAAACCTTAAACCCAAAACCCAAAACCCTAAACCTAAACTCTAACCTAACTAAAACCTCTAAACCTTGCTAACCTTTAAAACAAATCTTAAAACCCTAAACCCTAAAGTATAAACCCTAAACCATAAAACCCAAAATTAACCCTATACCCTAAGCTAACCCTAAACCCTAAACCCTAAACCCTAAACCATAAACTTAAACCTAAAATAAATAAAATAAAAAAACCTAAACCTAAACTAAAATAAATAAAACCTAAACCTAAGCCTAAACCTAAGATAAACTAAACTTAAACCTTAACCTAAATAAAATGAAATAAACTAAAAATAAACCTAAACCTAAAGTAAAAAAATAAAACCTACAAATAAACCTAAAATAAAAACCTAAAACCTAAACCTAAACAAATAAAATAAAAACCTTAACATAAACCAAAAAATAAAAAATAAAACCTAAAAAATAAAATGAAAATAAAACTAAACTAAAAATAAAGATAAACCTATATCTAAACCTAAAAAAATACACTAAAATAAAAAACCTCAACTAAAATAAATAAACTTGAAATTAATAAAAATAAATAAATAAAAATAAAAAATAAACAAAAATAAATAAATAATAAATAAAATAGACCTAAACATACTAGTTTAGTTAATTTTTTTAAATAAAAAACCCTAGACCCTAGACACCTAAACCCTAAATCCTAAACTCTAAACCCTAAACCCTAAACCTTAAAACTAACCCTAAACCCTAAACTAACCCTAAATCCTAAACCCTAAAATTAACCCAAAAACCCTAAATCCTAAACCTACAAACCTAAACCCTAAACCCTAAACCCTAAACTTACAACCCTAAAACTAAACCTACCCTAAAACCTCAACAAACTAAAACCTAAACCCTAAACCTAAAACTCCCTAACCTAACCCTAAACCTTAAAACCTAAACTCTAAAACCCTAAACCTTAAACCCTAAACCCTAAACACTGAAACCCTAAACCCTCAAACTTAAACTAACCCTAAACCCTAAACTTTAAAAAACCCTAAACCCTAAACCCTAAGCTAACCCTAAACCTAAACCTAAAAATAAAAAAATAAAACCTAAACCTAAAGAATAAAATTAAAATAAAATAAACTAAAAAATAAACATAAATAAAAAAATAAACTAAAATAAAAAACCTAAATAAAAATAAATAAACTAAATTATATAAATTAAACTAATAAAAATATAAATTAAACTTAAATAAAAATAAAAAATAAATAAACTAAAATAAATAAAAATAATCTAAATAAACTAAATAAACTTAAACCTATCGATTTAGTTAATTTAAAAATAAAAAACCCTAATCCCTAAACAATAAATATTAAACCATAAGCCCTAAACCTTAAACCCTAAAACCTAAAATAAACCCTAAACTAACATATAAACCCTAAAGCTAAATAAACACTAAACTAAACCCTAACCCTAACGCTAAACCCAAAATAAAATCCTTAAACCCTAAACCATACACCCTAAACTAACTTTAATCCTTAAACCTCAAACCCTAAACCCTAAACCGTAAACTAACCCTAAACTCTAAGTTAATCCCAAACCCTATACCCTAAACCCTAAACACTAAACTATAAACCCTAAACCTTAACTTAAAAAAAACCTTAACTTAAAAAATAAACCTAAGGATGAAACCAAAAAATAAATAAAAATTAAAACCTAAACCTAAACTTAAAAAAAACCTAAACCTAAAATAAAAATAAAATAAACAAAATAAAATAAACCTAAACCTAAATTAAAATAAACTAAACTAAAATAATTAAAACTTAAACCTAAAAATAAAATAAACTAAACCTAAATGAAAACCTAAACTAAATAAAATAAAATAAACTAAAAATAAACCTAAACCTAAACTAAAAAATAAAACCTAAAAATAAACCTAAAATTAAATCCTAAAACTTAAATATATAACAATAAAATAAAAACCTAATCCTGAACCTAAAAATAAAAAAATATAACCTAGACCTAAAAAATAAAATAAAAATAAAACTCAACTAAAAAATAAACCAAAACTTGAAGAATAAACTAAGATAAAATACCTAAAAAATAAACCTAAAATAAATAAACTAAACTAAATAAAATATAAAATAAACCAACATAAAAATAAAAAAATAAAATAAACTCAAATAAATTAAAAATAAACTAAATAAACCTAAACTAATCGATTTACTTAATTTTTTTAAAAAAACTAGAAACCCTAAATCCTAATTCCTAAACACTAAACCTAAGCCCTAAAAAACTCTAAACCTTAAACCTATAACCCTAAACCCTAAACCTTAAACCCTAAAACCCTAAACTCTAAAACATAAACCCTAAACCCTAAACCCTAAACCCTAAAAAAGCCTAAACCCTAAACCCTAAACCCTAAATCCTAAACCTTAAATCCTAAACCCTAAACCCTAAAACTTAAACCCTAAACCCTAAACCCTAAACCCAAACACTAAACCCTAAACCCTAAATCCCAAACCCTAAACTAACCCAAACCCTAAGAATGGGTAGAACCTCTAGGAACACCGCCAACCAGCTAATCTAGATCTCTGTGGAGGCAAGGTGGAGGTGGCGCTATCATAGTGGGGATGGAGGTTCGTGGATATGGAAGTGGTGGTAGTTAATTATGGAGGAGCAATGGAGGTTACAATGATGGTGGCAAAGAGAGATCAAGATTTGATGGCGATGCTACTGTAGGGGCTGTATTCAAACTAGAGAAATTGCTTATGGAATTGCATCTTAAAGTAGATGACTTATCTTTTTGATTTGCTCTATGATTTGTTTGTATCTATCATCTTGTGTCTTAAAAACATAAGCATTTAGTTGAAATAAGAAGAAACATTGAATATATTAAAAAACCCTAAATCTTAAACCCTAAATAAATCCTAAACCTAAACTCTAAATCAAACCTAAACCTAAAACCCAAACTCTAAACTTTAAACCCTAAACCCTAAACCAAAATATCATAACCTAAACCTACATTAAACTTAAACCCTAATAATCCCAAACTAAATAAACTTAAACTAAACTTAAATAAAACCTAAACTAACCCTAAACCTTAAAACCAAAACTAACCCTAAACCCTAACCTTAAACCCTAAACCCTAAACCCTAAACCCTAAACCATGAATAAAGATATGATTAGGAGTTGATCTGATGAATAACCTAATCCTAACATAGTTATGGTAGCTAAAGAAAATGTCTTCAAGAGACTTCTTGACAATTATAGATTTCATAAATCCTATCCCTAAATCATATTATAATACCATATATTATATAATGTAGCATCATATATTTGATCATGTGATGTGTTTTGATGTTATAAGATATTTTGAAATGTTTTAGTATATTATGGTATTATGCCCTATAGTCATATATATTAATATAAATCATAAAAATATTAATTTAATAAATCGATGATGAAATTTGTTAAATTTGAAGGGAATTAGGTTGTAGTACTAAAGGAGTGCTATGCCACTTATATTAAAAAAGTAAGATTTTATGTTCAAAATAAATATTATATGTTGTTGCATATAGTATAGCATATATCATAATATATTGTTCGCACATTTTAAATTCTTTAGTATTTTACAATCATGAGCCTACACTAGCATTATTTATAAAAATTTTATTTAGACTTTAAAATGGTAGAATTTGGCCAAATTCATAATGTAAAGCATGGCATCATAATATATTATTTCAATTTAAAATGTGTGTGATAATGACTAAAATATATAGTTTTTTATAATTTAGACTAATTTTATTATTTTTATCTTAAGCAATCCTTTGGATGTGATATGCAATATAATATAATATGTTATAGTGTATTATAATATAACAAAGTGTATCATCATGCATTATAGCATACTATTGTGTATTACTACTTGTTGTTTAGCATATTTTAGTTTATTACGATGGTGTAGTAGAGTTTTTCTAGTATAATTCATAAAAATATTGATTTATAAGTTGAGATGATGGGATTTGGCCAAAGTCAAAGTAACCTTTAGAGAAGAGTGTAATTTAAATCCACTGAGGAAAAATAAATTGGGTTTAATTTAATCTGAGTTAATGTATAGACCCTGTTAGTGTGTGATGGACCCACTAAGAAGGGGCTATATCAACCTTAACCCACGTAAGTTTACAAATCAAAAGGGATAGCCTACCAGTGGGAGCTAGCCAACCTAGGGTTTCGTGCAACTGTTAAGAAGGCGTAGTAGACTTACATCTTCCAAAGAGAGAAATAACCACTAGGGTGACCTATTGAATGCACAACAAATCAAACCTGACCTAGGGCGACTACTGAGTGAATGCTACTGGGGACTTATGTCAACTCAAAAGTAGTCAAGATTAATTTTATCTTAATTTTATGTCATTTGATATGGTTTATTTGGTTTAGTTTGATTTTGAACTGAGGGCATATCCACTGGGAATGTGAGCTCTGTCAAATTTGATAGATTTAATTTATGGACCATGTTGGTGTGCGATGGACCCACTAAGAAGGGGCTATATAGGACTTATCTTATCTTAGATTTACAAATCGAAAGAGATAGTCTACTAATAGTGGGGTAGAGCTAGCCAACTTAAGGGGTTTCCTTTGTACAACCACTATGCTAGAAAATGGTATAGCACTTACATCTTCTAAAGGTGGAACAACCGTAGGGGTGACCTATTCATATCACAATAAATCAAACCCAACATAGGGGAGTCTACTAAGTGAATGTTGCTCGGAGCTTATATCAACTCAAGAGTAACCAAGCAATTCCTATAAAGAGTTTTGCTAACACTACCCTAAATATAGGATACTTTCTTGGGAAAAGGTACCGCTAGGGGTGTCCTCCTAATCCACAAGTGAATATACATTTTTATATGTTTATAGGACCTGTGGGTGTGAGGGACCACACCGAGAAGGGAATGTCATTGACCTATCTTAGATTTGTTGGACCAAGGGAGAATCAGACATCCATAGGGTGGTTACTAAGAAAGGGAACCGCCCAACTGAGTAACCCGTAGTGTCTAAATGGGGTCATAAAGGATGTGATCCAAATATAGTGCCCACAAGGGAGGTGCTACTAGGGGCATTATCTTAAGCCATGGAAAAGCAAGCCTATAGGTGTACAATGGCCAACCCAATGAGAAAGCATATAAGACTTACATCTGCCATGAGTGGTGTATCTTATGGCGAGAACCAACCAACCTAAGATATATCCATCATGAGTGGTGTATCCATCAAAGATAGTGAGAACCAACCAACCTAAGGTGTCCATCTGCAATAATAAATCTAAAAGAAAGCAGTTTGTAACTTTCCAAGTAACTAATCATCGGATAGTCTATCGCCAGAACATATTCTATCTGACCTAGAGCGACTACTAAGCAGGGAGCCCCGAAGAAGGACTAGACCCAGACTTGAAGTAATCAGGAGGAAAAAAGTTGATAGGAGACTTATCCTAAACCTCAAATATACTCTACATAATTTGTGCACAAAGGCTAATCCAAGAAGAAAGCATAGCAGACTCATATCCTCTTAAATGAAGCCAACATGAAGTAGCTTATCGGCCACATAATAAGGCCTACCAAACTAACAAGGCTCATTGTGCGGGAAAAGTAAGGAAGGAAAGCATAGCAGACTTACATCCTCCAAAGCAAGAAGACCATTAGAAACACTAGTAGGGTAAGATGTCAACCCAACCTAGAGCGCTACTATGTGAGTGCCGCTTGGGTGGTTGGTGTGGATCATATGTGTATTTGACATTGGTGGCATTGCCTAGTAGTATGCAATCTTTGATCATCGATGTAAGAGTATCCTCTCTGATCTAGGCTTTCATATTTTGGACAGATTGGTCTTCTACATAATCTTGAGTGTACGATCATAATCTTAAGGGCTTCATGCTTGTCTAAACAACATAACCATATATGATTGAAAGACCATCTAACAAGACACCATCAACAAGAGCATAGGAAAGTGCTCTTGATCATCTTATATAGGCTTGGGACTTCTCTTGAGGTAGTTTCCTTTATTTAGTAATCCATGAATGGTTGCCACCAATCTAACTCCTCATCCTTCTTGGCAATGGTGACCTCCCGAGAGTACTTTGATGAGTTTAATATCGACAAAGGATAAGAATTATCTATTTTGGACTTTTATTGATATGGACGCATCCTCTAGACATGCCAACTCCATGGTAAGCTTGGCTAAAGAATACACTACAGCATTCTCTCCTCGAGGAATCTTAAAAATGGTAACCTCTAGGATTTAGGCTAACAACTCTATGGTGTACTTATGGTAGTGATAGACCATAGACTTTTTAACTTTATAGGATCCAGTGATTTGGTTGATAACAAGCTAAGAACCCCCAAAGATGTTGATGTTCTGGATGCTTAGAGTAACGCTAACTCTGATAATCGAGCCTCATATTCAGCCTTCATTAGTGCATTGTTGATATGAGAATCTCATAACATCATGGTCTAGAGTTAAGAGATCTATTCCTACCCCTACCTTTCTTGGAATAGTAGATTATGATTCTTCTCCTCCTTAAGAGAAAGACAAACCATCAAAGTACATCTCCTAGTGGTGAATTCTAGTATCCCTTAAGTTCATGATTTTTTTTCATCAGGGAGATCATCACTAATTAAAGAGTCAGCATGAAATGGGTGTGCTCCTAAGAAATCTACTAGTGCTTATCCTTTCATCGCACGGAGGGGTATGAAAGTAATGTCAAACTGTGAGAGGATCATGGACCATCATGCCAACCATCCGGATAGCATCGGCTGTGCCATTAGATACTTTAGAGGACTGATCCTAGAGATTAATTTCACCTTATGTGAAAGCATGTAATGTTGTAGCTTTTGGAATGTAAAGATTAAAACTAGGCATGCTTCTCAATGCGTGGATAATTAGCCTCAATAAGGATTAGATGACAACTGAGGTAGTAGGGTGCATTTTCCTTCCCTTCATCATTGGCTTGGGCTAACAAAGTACCAAAGGAGTCATCTAAAGTAACAGTGTAAAGTATGAGTAGCTTGTTCAGGATAGGGGCTACTAGAATTGGTGGTGTCATCATGTAATGCTTGATGTCTTTGAAGGCATGCTCACACTTGTCATTCCACTTGAACTTGGCATCCTTTTTAGTAAGTGTTGAGAGTAACTGACATCTTCTTGATAGATTAGATATAAAGCATCTTAGATATGACAACTGCCTTTAGAATGATCTGAGTTGAGTTAAAATTTTAAGGGGGGGCATTTTTAATATTGGCTATATATTCTCTAGATAGATTTTGATTCCCTTATGTCAAACAACAAATCCAAAGAAATTTTTTTGAAGCTACTCTGAATGCACACTTTAGGCGGTTCAATTTGAAGTTAAATTGACTTAACTATTCAAAAACTACTCTCAAGTCAAAGAGATGATTTTCCTTTTCTCTACTTTTGACCATGAGATCATCAACATAGCACTCGACTTGTTGATGAATCAGTTCATCAAAGAATTGATTCATAGCTCACTATAATGTAGCATCGGCATTTTTAAGGCTAAAAGGCATGACCTTATAGCAATAGATTCTGATCGGGGATCCAAAAATTGTGTTTCTTTCATCTTAAGGGGCCATCTTTATTTGGTTATATCCAGATGAGCCATCCATGAAAGAGAATCTTGAGATGAGGCAATCTCCACCATCGCTGGATTGGTGGAAATTTGTCTTTTGGACATGCCTTATTTAAATCCTAAAATCGATGCATATGTAAATTTGGCCATTCTTTTCTTAATTGGGATGACGGCTAACTAGGTAGGGTATTTTTCTTTTAAATGACATCGATCAAATAAAGGGCCCTTGAGATGAAAAAACACAATTTTTGGATCCCATAATCTATTGACTTGAAATAATATTGTTCTATGTCTGCACGTAGGGCTTGCCTAATAGGGTTAGCAGTAGGCTTTATTGTTAGTTTATGGACCACTATGTTAAGAGCCAATCTAGGTATCTCTTCATAACTAAATGCAAAGTAATCCTTAAACTCAATCAATAGCTTAAATAAGTCATTGGTTTCAATTTCATTCAACAAAGAACTAATATATGTCAGGCGTGGATCTTCTTTAGTTCCTAAGTTGATTTCCATGAGCTCGTCAATGATTGACTTGATCTCTTGTTCAAACTCTGGCGGTGCATCTTTTACTTCAAAATCATCTGGATCATCTAAAGTTTCTAAGCATAGCTCCTCATATGAGTTAATGTTATTTAAAAAAACCAATAAAATTCTAAATGATGGTGATGACTTAGCAGTAATCATCATCATCGACTGGACCCACTGTACCGAATCCTAGTCTCGGTCTTGATTGAGAGCTTTTGCAATCATCATCATGGACCCATTCTGAATCTTTGAGATTGCAATTTTCTTCCATATTCCTTTGAAGTACCTGTGGGATTAACCCTTTCTTTGCTAAATTATCAACACAAGGCATGTACCAATCAAAAAGTAATTCTATTAAATATTTATATGAATCATCCTCAAGTTTTGCAATAACTTCTTGAGGATGATCTCCTAGAAAGAACCTGAGTCTTCACACAGGGATGACTTAGAGCTTCCTTAACTACCAAACCCTCGACTTTTGAAGGAAAAGTGGGTTAGAGCTAAGTTCTCAACTAATACTATTTCACATATAAATTTGGATAAACTTATGCTTTGCTTTAGAGCCTGATCTTCAATGCTACCTGGCTCAAGTTTCACCTCCGAAGGAATCTACTACTAAGAAGAGCTGGCTGGTGTGCTAACCATATAAGACTCATCCTATGAACTAGATTCTAAATCTATATAGATAGCAGGTGTACTCCTGGTAGCTAGGACATATCTTATATTAGGTTGCTAATAAGGAGGTTTTCCACCCCTCGGACTGCCTCTGAACAGGCCTTTTCCTCTGCCTGGTGGAGGTCAGGTCATCCTACCCATATGTTCGAATGGAGTAACAGCGTGGGTGGAATCTAATGTCATGCTCCACTTCCTCCTTCAAGTCTATTTCTACTCCCTTTTATTTTTATTTTTCATTTTCTCTTTCTTTTTATTTTTCTTTTCTTTTATTTTTATTTTTATTTTTAAACTTTGGCCAAGTTTGTAAGAATAGACTTGTTGATTTTGAGGGAGGTAGTAAGTCGCATCCTCATATATGCTGACCTCGTGAACTATAAATGGCTTGAGATCTCCTTTGACACAATAGATGATCCCACCTCTCACAAACTTCATACACTGATGTAGAGAGGATGGAACTATGTTGTTCTTATGTATCTATGGTCTCCCAAGCAAAGCATTGAAAGATGTATCCAAGTCTTAATATGAAACTTTTCTTTGGTCTTCCAATCATCTATCTCTAAGAGCAACACTATGGAGCCTAGGCCTATTTTACCTCATTTTTGAGATTGATTCAATCTTCCATCTTAGACTTAGAGTCTTCTAGACACTAAGACTTCCCATAAGTCATAAGACTATTAATTAGGTAAACACTCAACCTAAGCCTAAAGACTTAGAAAGGTTAACCATAGGATTAGGTTATGCCTTAGGGATTAGGATAATCCACCTACCCTACAACCAAAATGTAATCCATGTTCACCTTCTCAAACCAAACCTCAAGCTCAATTTAAACATCAAATTCAAATCCAAATATAAACCCAAATTCCAAAACCAAATGATTGAAGCCCATGATCAAATCCAAACTTCAAACCCTTCCTAAGTCATATGACCTATCCCATGGACTTAGCCAAATCTTAATCCAAATCAATCCAAAATCAATTGATTTTCTCATAATAAACATATATATTCAATCATCTTCCTAAATATAAATCAGATTTACATTCAAATGATCAAAACTAAATTAAACTAAATCAAATTAAATCAAAACCCTTCCTAAGCCATATGGCCTATCCCATAGATTTAGCCAAATCTTAATCCAAATCAAGGCAAACTCAATTGACCTTCTCACAAATCAATCATATTTTCAACCATCTTCACAAATTTAAATGAAATATACATTTAAATCACAACTAAATCAAACCAAATCAAAATCAAAACCTAAGCCACATGACCAAACTCTATGGACTTAGCCAAATTCCTTCATTCCAAAACCCAAAATCAATTTATTTTCTCATGAGTCAATCATACCTTCAATCATATTCACAAATATAAATGAAATCTACAATCATCAAGCTAACCAAAATCAACCTCAAACCCAACTTAACCCTTTTGACTTGAAATGTTCAAATGAACCAAAATCCATTTGAACCAAGCCAATTGCAATTGAATTTATATATCAATCCCAAATACATATATAAACTCAACTAAATCAAACTCAACCTAAAATCAAGCATTAAACCATTGGTCCACTTGACCTAAAGTGGCCAATTTGACCTATTTGAGTTAAGTTTTAATTCTACCTAAATTGGATTGAACCAAGCCCATCAAAACCTCCCAAGATGATTGTTGATCACCCTAAATTGAAAAATTATCACAAATTGCGTCAAACCAAGTCCATCCCTTTATGAACCCAAACTTTACAACTAAGACAAATCCCTTGAAACCAATGATTCATACCAAATCAAAATCAATATTTGAATATGACTTGACCCAATTAAGTCAAACCCAATTGGCCCTCTTGACCTAGGTTGACTCAAATTGACATAAAAGACCAAATTAGGTCAAATAAAAATATAAGTAAAATTGATTGCAACCAATGTCTCAAGTTCATTCCAAATTGATAGTTGAACTTGACCAAAGCTATGATTGGACCCAATTGAACCCAATTTACCTACTAAGCCCAAATTGACCTAAAGGTTCAAGTTGGCCTAAATCAAAACCAAATCCAAATTAATTGAAACCAAAGCCTACAATCATCTTCACTTGGTCAACTAAACCCAAACCAACACCCAAGATAATTTGGCCAATTAGGTCAAATTGGTCAACTTAACCCATTTGACCCAAATTTTTTTCTTAAAGTGATTCATTTTAAGGTGAAATGTAAGATAATATATTATATGAAAGCATATTAAAATATAATGTACATAACAATATAACTTCACATATATATGGATGTGGTGGTGTATTACTAAATGTTATTGTACATTTTACAATCATCTTCACTTGGTCAACTAAACCCAAACCAACACCAACCCAAGATTTGGAAATTAGGTCAAATTGGTCAACTTATTTGACCCAAATTTTTTTGCTTAAAGTGATTCATTTTATGGTGAAATGTAAGATAATTTATATAAGCATATTAAAATATAATGTACATATAACTTCACATATATATGGATGTGGTGATGTGTTACTAAATTCTATTGTACATTTTACTATGTTTTACTTTTGTTATAAAACATTTGGTCAAAACTCACAAAAATGTTAGTTTGAAGGTTGAGATGGAAGAATTTGGCCAAATTCACGACATACACCAAGAAGCAACACCAAAATTATTTTGTATCATTTCTAATAGAAAAATATTAATTTTACATCCAAAATGAACATTATTCATATATTGAAAATTTTGTTATTTGTTCTTTTAAGTGATTCTAATAAGGTGTAATGTTAGATAATATATTATATTATAGCAAATTATAGTATAACATTATATATTATAATATAATATAGTGTTATAATTCACTATAATAAGTTTAGCATGATATTGTATAATTAGTTTGAGCTTTCACCATCACAAATCATAAAATATTGATTTCAATGTTAAGATGATGTAATTTGAAGGAATACATTGTTAGCTTTTGGTTGAAGTTTTAAAGGTGTGCAGAAGAGAATAAATAATATGATGAGAATTCCATGTCAAGGAAATGGAGGGAGATTCGCTAGGGATCGACATGCATTGGACATGACATGTGAGGGTCTATGTCGGGCATGAGGAAAAAATATGTTGGGGATATGGTTTGAATTTGATTTGATTATATGATTTATGGAAAGAAGATCAGGGGATAAGAATCTAAACCAAACCAACTCCCAACCCAGAGATTTTGGCCAATTTGGTCAAATTGGTCAACTTAACCCATTTGATCCAAATGATTTCAAATGAGCCAAAATCAAATCTGAGCCAAACTAAACCAAACCAATTGAACCAAAACATCCCAAATGATCATATTAACTTGACCAAACCTTTGGTTTGACCCAATTTGACCAATTGTTCTACTTGACCCAACCTAACCCAATTTGACCTAAATGAGTCAAATTGGGCCAAACCTAACCAAATCGACTCCAATTGACTTGAAATTTGGGCTAACCCACTTTTGGAACATTTCAAATTTTCCCAAATCAAATCCAATGCCAAATGATCATTATACTCTTAGGTCAAGGGCATCACATGAGACAAATCACCCATGTAAGTGGTCATTTCCATTCCTTGGCCACTTGGTACTCTCCCATGGTCCACCTAAGCACCTAGAACACTACCCAACTTAACCCCAAGGGGTTCCTGGTCCATGACCCATGGGAGGTGAAGTAACCTCACCCTCCCCATTGGAGCATTTGGAACCCATAGGACACCCATGATTTCTCATTAGTAGCCACCTCCACACCTTCAACCAACCAAGCCGAGCCAACTCACCTCCTCCTGCCACCCACGACTCCCTGAGATGGTTGGACAGCCATTAGAAGCCAAACTCAATCCCACCATTTGATCAAGATGAAGGGGGTATACACCTCCTCATTTCCATTCAAACACAGAAAAAAAATCATTCCACAAAGCCTTAACTACCCAAGATGAGCTGCGGAGCCATTCCCTAAGCTCCCAAGCTTATTCCTTGTTCAAAAAATACCATTCCCGTTTGTCCTGAAATAAGACACTCCCATTTTCGACCAAACTTCCCCATTTCTCCATCAAACTCAAATTAACTTTGCATGCACCTTCCCTAAGCCTCATCGAGCAAGAATGAATCATCTCCCAAGCTTCTTGAGCACCGGAGGTGGGACTTCGATCCAAAGTGAGCTCCAAATCATCAGTTCAAGGCCTTCTGAGTGAACATTGAGGAATTAATCCAATTTCTTTTCAACAGGCTTCATCTCCACTAGATGAAGCTTCCTCAATTATTTGAACCACTGGTCTTGAGCTCCGATGAGGTATGCTTCCAAAATTGATCCTTAAGAGAAAATGGGATTTAAATTTTTGAAGAAAACTTGCATCTCGTGTGGTCATGACCATTGGATCCCCTCTGATCGATGTCATAAAGGTGCGATCCTTAGTTGATCCGAGCTGATAAGCTCGATCAAGAGCAATGGTGGACAAACTACATTCTCCCTCACTCGCATGATGTTAGATCACACACGATCCATTTCACATGCTCAAAATGAACGATCATGATTAGATCCACTAGATCAACCTAATTTAATCCTATTAAGCTATGGGATTAATCGTTGCCACTTGATCTTAGATCAAACGGTGGACGAGAGCATCCACTATACACATTAATCGGTCAAAGTATCCAATCATAACCATGTGACGCATGCTAGTGCCACGTAACCAATAGGATTAGTTTTAATTTAATTAATTATTTTTAATAGTTGAAACTTATAAAAATCATTGAGAAATAAAAAAATGCAAATAAATACTCATTTTAAAGGTATTTCAAAAGAAAATTAATTAAAAATGATCTTAACTAATTTTGAATAGTAATTAAGATTTAATTACCAAATTTATTAGCTTAATTACTCCTTAATCACTTGAGAAATTAATCCAAATTTGATGGGTTAATTTAATGGGATGACCTCTACCTCCCATGATTTTCTTGGGATTTATTTCTCACTTAATTAGGAAAATTGACTAATTAAATCTTAACTACTCTTTTAAATTAATTAATGATTAATTAATCCCATGGACAATAATAAATTAGTTAAGTTTATTAATTATTGTTCAAATAACCTAACTAAGGAATATTGGGACCCCTTTCCCAAGTTCATTTCATGCTTTCTAAAATGAAATTAATTAAGATTTAACTAATTAGTTAATCACTTAATCAAATTGAAATCATAATCATCATCACCTTATTAATAAATTATGGGGTAGATCTTTTGGTATTTAATAATCAAAAGGAGTTTAATGAAATTATGGTTAGTCCACATGTGTGGGAAAATGATAAGAGTAATTAATTAAGACCCTTATTCTAATTAACTATTAATCATGAGTCAATTGCATTTGCCCCTTTATTTCCAAGATCATTAAAAGTTTATTTTCCATGCATATCATGTACAATAATTATTTAATTACTTATGGTGACATTGACAAGGGTAATTAATTCATTTAATTAAGGGTTCAACTTAATTAACCCATAAAATTAACTTAATTACAATTCATTAAATTAAATCAACTCACTAATGTGGGAATGGGTTTAAAATAACAAGTGATGATTTCTCTTCTCCTCTTTAAATCAAATCAAATCCTAAACCTAATTAATAAAGAAGGTTTGCTTTGCTTTAAATAATCTTATTTGATTTGATTGTCCTTAAGAACTAGTTTGGTTGAATGAATCACATGCATATATTTGATTGTACTCTTTCCAATCATGTTAAATTTGGTGTCATTTGAATTCATGCATCCATCTTATCAAAATCAAGTAAAATAAAATGAATTTTGATTATCTAAGCTTGCATGTATTGATTTAATTTAATATAGCATGGTAATTATCACTATTAAATTTAAATGTATTTTTCAAAAGCTTACAAATGAATAATAATATGTATTATGATACTAGTTATAAATACATAAGAAATGCATGTACTTATAGCTTAAGTGTATGAAGAGTTCTCTTTCCTATTTATGTGTTGATTTATATAAGATTGAATGGTAATGGGTATATAGTGACATCTCGGAACATGAGGTTTAGCTAAAGGAGGTCATCGTTACCACACTTGGTTTAACAATGACACGCACCCATTTGATTTCATTCTATGTATTTCAAAGATTAGAATTTGATAGAGTTTCATATATATATATATATATATATATATATATATATATATATATATATATATATGATAATAAAATATATATATGATTCAATCAAACAAAATATACAATCTTTGCATGATTTTCTTTCCCTCATTTATGTATACATCCATGTGTGTCAAAGAAAAGCAATAAAGGAATAATTATACATGATTTTCTCGAGAGCTTTAATGAATGATTTGACCCATAACCTATTTCATCATGCATTTAGGCATAAAAAATCCTAAATCCTCTGTCAAAATGATGTGTCTAAAATGAAATAAAATTTAAAATTTGCATCAATAGATTAAGTCATTCTCATACCACTCATGCTCTAGTTTCTTAGATAGTGTGTTTAGGACTTTGGTCTTTTCTAATTAAATAACTACCTAGCAATCTTATAATTCATAAGACTGAACTACATGGTTTTAAAATTATAGAAGGAGTTAGTCGGTTGCCACTGTAGTATATAAGTTCAAGTCGACAATTTATTCTTTCTGGAGTTAAACCCTTATGTCCACTTGCTTAGATTTAGTCATGCTTTTACTACTAAAGCTCCCTAGATTTAGAATCTGAGGTAACTATTTCCTTTAGGCTACGAGAATAAATCCTCACCTCTTAGGCATAACCACAACCTTGTGTTGGTGGATTATAAGCCCTTGTAATCTAATTAAATTTCAACGAAAAATATATAATGTAAAGAGTCAGTTGTGCTCGATTGTCCCTAGGAGTAAGTCTTCATTGCTGAATGTAACACCTATGATGTCCTTCGTGTGACATGCCTCCTCTTTAATAGTGGTCAACTGAGCTAAGCATATCTCTAGATCAAGTAAGGCCTAGATTAGAGATTCTCTCATCTCTTTGGATAACACAATGGTGTCGTATATGCTTAACATAGCTTGAAACTTTCTAAGGTGTGCTATGACATTATAATCAACTCTGGCTTTGTCATCCACAAGCATATCCATGCATATATGGAGGGGCTATCCTAGGAGAACTTTGCCAAGGTTGACTTCAGACTTCTTGGAATGATGAGTTTCTGGAAAGTTTCACCTTTTAATTGGTCATACCTACAATTCTCTTTTGGGATCCTCATAGTCAGTTGACTCAAAGTCAATCTTAAGAGGTGAACCCTAAACACTAAAACCTAAAACCTAAACCCTAAAACCAAAAAATAACCATAAAACCTAAACCCCAAACACTAAACCCTAAACCCTAAAAAGCTAAACCCTAAAAAGCTAAAAACCTAAATCTAAACTAAATAAAACCTAAAAATAAAATAAATAAAAAAACTTAAATCAAATTAAAATAAAAAAATAAAATAAAAACATAAACTAAAATAAATATATTAAACTAAATAAAAATAAAAAATAAACCTAAATAAAACTAAAAAATAAAATAAATAAAAATTAAACTAAATCAACTAAATAAACCAAAACCTACTATTTTACTTAATTTAAAAAAAAACCCTAAACCCTAAACCTAAAACTCTTGAGCATCTTCTCTCCTCCATTTTTTTTTTTATTTTCCTATGGAGGCGCATCTCCTTTGTGGCTTTTCTTATGGACATTTTGGCTGGTACTTCATTTCGACGGCTTAACTCAGCCTTCGGCTTCTCCTATCATGTGCCACTATTGATCATGGTTGTGTTCATTGCTTCCCATGGGGAAATCCTGAGATTTTGGCTGCACCCATTAAAGTTTATGACTCCTTGGGGCTCTCTAGATTAAATCAATCGTTGGCATAAAAATTCTTCAAGGATGTTCTTGCTGGTAAGGCCAATTGTGCTGGTGAGTCTCTCGAGCTTATCTCTACCTCCTTCCAAGGTGTAGCACAATAATGTGTTTTGATTTGGTTATGTAAAGGCTTCATAAAACCCTTTGAATTCACATTGAGGGTGAATTTGCTGTCATCCTACTTTGAAGAATATTCAATCATTTTTCCATAGCTTGAAACTCTCTGGTATTTTTTCTATTGGATTGATCGATTCTCATCATGTCTTCATTCAGATTTCAAATGACTTAGATTATTCTCGGGTTTTTTTTCTCGATGCTCATATTTTGTTTTCAATTGTTAGATGTGATTGTTAAAATGGATGCCGAAGTTTTGATATTAAGAAATCTCCATTGTTCCAATTTGGATCTCTCTTCCCAATTTGTGTGTCCATTTCATTAATCATGAGTTTCTATTTACTGTGGGTGCACTATTCGATCATCCTCTTCAAGTTGATCAGGTGACTGCTTCTAATAGTAGGCCATCTGTTGCTCAAATTTTAGTTGATTTGGATATATCAAAAACATTTCCAAAGGAAATTTGGCTAGGATATGAGAAATATGAATATTTGTGAAAAGTCAATTTTGAGAATTTTACTAGTTTTTGTTCCCATTGAAAAATTCATGGTCATGGAGTTTTGGGTTGCTTTGTGGTTCATCCTCACCTTAAGAAACCCAAACCCATGCATAATAACTTAGATCCCAACCTTAAGGTGCCCTTGGTTAAACCATAGAAAGTTGTTCCAATGGATAACTCTTTACCGTAGGGTTGCCTTGATCCTCCCACGCTCCTTTCGATAACAGCTCTTAAGCATCACCATTGATGTCACTCATGTTAATAAGGATGCATTACCTTATAATAGGCCTATCCATTTGAATCACATATTGGTAATAATATGGACAATAATATGTTTTCAAAACTGTGGATGATGATTCTATCCCAAATGATTCCATTCCTACTTTATCACCTTTAATTGATGAAAATGTGATCCTTCATGAGGGCTTGAATGGTGATCAAACTAATAATAAAGTTTCTAATCCTGATTTTGTCACTTGTTATTTAAACAGTTCTAATCCTTCTCCTGCTTCTTCATCTAATGTTGAACTGATTTCTAATCTAATTTTGCAAAATAATAATGATTTGGAAGAAGGTTAAGTGGCCTGCAATGATGTTTTAAATGTGCAACCTTATTCCAAGAATATCCCTGAACAATCTCTATCAGATGGTGATGTTGTGGATATGACTAATAAATTTCAGCATTTCTATAAACCATAAACCAGAAACCCTAAAACTCCTAAACTCAAGTAAAACCCTAAACTCCTAAACCCTAAACCTACAACACTAAACCTACTACCATAAACTCCTAAACCCTAAAACCTAAACTCCTAAACTCCTAAACCTTAAACTTAAAACCTAAATCAGAAAAAAGTATAAACCTCAAAACTCTAAACCCTAAATCCTAAACCTAGACACTGTGTTAAACCCCTAAACCCTAAACCTTAACTATAAACCTAAACCCAAATCCATAAACCCTAAACTAACCCTAAACTAAAATACTTAAACCCTAAAATCCCTAAACTCTAAAGTTTGAACCCTAGACCTTAAATCATAAACCTCCAACCCTAAACCTACAACCCTAAACCCTAAACCCTAAACCTTAAATTGTAAACCTTAAATCCTCTTCGTTCAGTTACGTATTGCTACACCACGAAGAAAAAAGATGGGTAGCTAACCTACCCTTTATACAACCTTACAAAATAATACATGCTATGGGGTATTCTTTTCTTCATTTCTTCCTTCTCTTCTTTTTAATTTGATTTTCTCCAAAGACATCACAAGGCATCCTAGGGATTGAGGCTTCTGCCCACTACTCATCTTAATCCCCCATAACACTAATCCTAATTCCTAATTCAAAATTATATTAAAAATAGGAAAAGCAAATCTAGCTACACACAAAAATAAATGTTAGCTAAACACACCATATAACATAAGCATTTATATGAATAATTTGGACTTAGCATCCTATATATGGGTAACCAAGCCCACGTATCCTAACGTGAGTTATGCTTAGGGGCTAAGCAACTCGCACAACAAATGCATTTATATTTTTATTACAGTGGCCCCTCAAGTACAACCCCACAAAAGAAATGATTAAATAATCACTACCATCGATCTACTGGGCATATACCCTAACATCTATTCTAAAACATTACATCATAAAACAAAATACAACATCACACATACAATGCCCTAACTTAGCACTTCAAGTGGTGACTTAATATTTTAATGTGTGTGCTTAAAGCTTATGTTGCAAGACTTTATTAGGCTTTTTTAGTTCAGGTTTCAATTTGGAGTTTGAATTTGTTTAAATTTTACCTTTGGGTTATTTCAATTTAAATGTTTTAATGATTTATTTTTTTTATTTTTATTTCACTTTTATTTGGCTAAAATGATGTTTAGGTTTTCAAGAATGAAGAGTAGAATGAATTCCATTTATAGAGAACTCACATTATTCTACATCCTAACTCTAAAAGTCTAACTAAGGTCCTTAAGTATGATTAGCCCATTCATTTGAATTTTTTAATTAATTTGATTTGATTACTTTGATTTGATTTAGATTTTATAATTTACTTTTATTTAATTTACATGTATTTTTGATAGATTAATTTTAGATTAAATGTGTTGTTTTAATTAAATCTTGATAATTCAATATCCTTAATATATAATGAGGTTTAAGTTTTTTAAAATCCGTTTGTCTTTTTTATTGATTAATTTTAGATTAAATGTGTTGATTTAATTAAATCTTGATAATTCAATATCCTTAATATCTAATGAAGTTTAAGTTTATTTAAATCCATGTATTTTTGATTGATTAATTTTAGATTAAATGTGTTGATTTAATTAAATTTTGATAATTCAATATCCTTAATATCTAATGAAGTTTAAGTTTATAAATCCTTGTGATTGATTAATTTTAGACTAAATGTGTTGATTTAATTAAATTTTGATAATTCAATATCCTTAATATCTAATGAAGTTTAAGTTTGTTTAAATCCATGTATTTTTGATTGATTAATTTTAATTAGATGTTCTAATTCAATTAAATCTTGATAGTTTAATTTCCTTTTAAATTAATATCTAATTCTTTTCTCTTATTAATTAGGTGATTTAACTTTATGTTTATTTATATGATTATGGTTCATTGTAGTATGATTGGATTAGATTAGAGATTTTTTAATTGAGTTTGATTCTTTAAAATTTTTTTATTTTAATCTCATCCATTTGCCATGTTTATCAAAGTTTGGTTTGTATTTTGATTTCTTAGATTGGATAGTTAATTAGTTTATCTCATTTAAGTAGGGTGAATGAGATTTGATTTGATTACATATTAAATTGATTAGAGCCTTTCTTTATTTGGTTTAATTTTATTTGATTAGCTTTATTGATCTATGGGTTTGCTTAGGTTCAATGTGATTATTAATTTAATTAAGTATGTTTAGATTAAGTATTAGATTAAATAAGGATTTGTTTAATTTTTAATTTGGTTTCATATTTGTTTAGGTTGATGATGTAATTAATGACTTAATGATATAGGTTTAATTTAGGATTTGATTGGCATTTAATTACATTTTAATTATGTTCAAATTTATGTTTGATTAAGCTTAAGTTTAATATGATTAATTTGATTAACTTAATTAGCTTATTTAAGAGGTGTGATCAATTATTAAATTAAATAAAGATTTATTTAATTTTTAATTTGAATTCATATTTATTTAAGTTAATGATGTAATTAATGATGTAATGATTTAAGTTTAAATTAGGATTTGATTGGCATTTAATTGCATTTTTTATGTTTGATTAAGCTTAAGTTTAATATAATTAATTTGATTAACTTAATTAGCTTATTTAAGAGGTGTGATCAAATTAATTAGTAGATTAATTATGTGTTTGATTTGAATTAATTTTAATGAGATCTATAAAGTTAATTTGGTTCATTAAGATGATGGATTAATTCATTAAGTTTGCATTAATTAAATGTTTAATTAATTAAGTTTGATTGGGGGTAACTAAATTTTTAAATCATTATATTAATTAAAGGTTTGTTTAATTAGAGATTAATGATTACCCATATATGAGTTATTTGATTTAGTTAAGTGTTTTACTTAAGTTTGATTTGATTAAAGGATTATTATGATTATCATTGTTATTAAGTGAATTAACTATTTATTTTATTTGATTAAGTTTGATTATTTATGATTAGAGTTTTATCGATTTGATTCATTTATTATGTTTATTTAATTTCATTAATGTGTTTGATTTAGTTATTAATTTGAAATATTTAATGATTGGTAACTCTCTTATTCCAAATCACTTTAGATTTGATTTGGCTTAATGAATGTGCTAATTAGCTTCAGTTAATTTGGTTTAATGAAGAAAAATTGGAAAGGTGTGAATTGAATTAATTAACCCTTCACCCAGTTAATTAACTAATTTATAAGGCCAATATGATATGCATATGCTTTGGAAATAAAATCAACAATGATCTTATGAAAATAAAAGGGCCAAATGCAATTTGGCTGGCTCATGAATTAATTAAACTAAAGGGTTTAATTAAGTACTCTTATAACCCTCCCACACATGTAGGCTAGTTATAATTTCATTAGAATTCTCTTCGATTGTTGAACACCTAAGAATCAATCCAAGAAACTTAATTAGACAAGTTCTGGAATGATTATGATTTCAATTTGATTAATCAAGCCATTTAATTAATGAATTAAACTATTAATTAATCTCATCTCAAGTGAACTTGAACTTAGGAAAAGAATGGGAAAGAGGCCCCAATCTCATTCCCCATGTCCATCCACTACCTCACAATGATTAGAAAGCTTAATTAATGATTTTTCTTGTTGTTTTGAATATTAATTAATAACATAATTACTTAAGAGAGTAATTAAGGCTAAGACAAACAATATCTTTAATTAACCAAGGAATAATTTTCAAGAAAGTCATAGGAGGTAGAGGTCATCCCATTAATCAACTTTAGAAAGTTTGGAATTAATTACTTGGGTAATTAGGTATTAATTAAGCTAATTAAGTTTTCAATTAAACTTAAATTAAGCCTTAATTACTATTCAAAATTAATTAGAATTAATTTTAAATTAAGCCCCTGAAATACCTTTAAAATGAGCCCTCATTTATATTTTTTTGGATTTTTTTTAGTTATGAATTTCCAAAGTTTTAGTTGATTTTCCAAATTTTATAAGGTTTACTTGATTTGTTTAATTAAAATAGATCATTTGAACTTCTAAATTCAATATATTTTGATCCAAACCATCATTTTTTCTTGAAATGTTTATGGTAGGTAGATTTTAAGCTTATTTCAATCTCTAAAATTTCACTTTAATCAAACTTGAATTTTTAGAGTAATTAATGAAGTTTGATTTTCACTAAAACTTAAATTAAGCTCAAACCATTCATTAGAATTTGGAGATTTTGATTGGTTGGATTCCTCTCAAAGATGGGTCCAATGAGCCTTATTTGTAATTTTTTTTTTAAGTATTTTTATTTTTTATGAATTTTCAAAGTTTCAAGATAGTTAAATAATTTTAAAATAAAAATAGGCATTTTCCACTTAACCTAGCGCGTGTGACGCGATGCAATGTGGTGCCATGTGGCTATGAGGCACTTGTCCCAGCGTGGCATGGTTGCCACCTTGTCGCGATTGCACCGCGGTGCCACATGTAAAAAAATTGCACGACATGGGATCATGATGCACGGGTGGTGTGATCGTGATCATGGTGGATGGTGATCAGTTATCTAGGGTGCATCCGTGGATCGGCTACCATGAATGCATCGAATCATCCGCGGTCGATGCGATTCGGATCCGAACAATCATCCGATGAGATCCGATCTCCGAATGAGCGGTGGATGGTTGGCGAAATCATGGAACACTATTCATTCGAGGATTTTCACAATTTTGAACTAAATTTCATCGATTTATCATTTTCATGGCAATTTTCACCAAAAAATCTATTAATTCATTAGGAATAAATATAATAAAAAAATATAGGCTTCTCTAAGAAAATTCTAAAATCATGCAAGAATGACATAAATAGAAGTTCCTAAGATTAAAGAAAGGCTAAATTACCTCATGGGATAGTTTTGGTGGTGGTGAAGATCGGCGCTCGGTGCAAGAGGAAGCTTTGGAATGAGTGTAGCCTGCCTTCACTTGAATGATGTATTTTCCGGTGCTTGCCATTTCTCATGAATCTACAATTTTGATGTTTTTGGCTCAAGAGAGGTGGGGAAGTGGTAGTTGATTGCTTTGGGGAGCTCTTGGGGGCTAAATAGTGGTAGGAGGAAGAGAAATGAAGCCTCATTTCCCCCTCTTTTAATAGTGGCCAAAAATCCTCCTTTTTTGAATTTTTGGCTCGAAAGTGTTATCATTTTGCTTGGGGTGGTTGGGATGAATGATGGATTGATTGAGGACTTTGGATTTTTTCTCCAAAGTCTTCTTTTGCTGCCATATGATCAGCTCTATTGAATGCAAATGTTGGGGAGGAGGTGAATGCATGTGATGAGGAAAATTAAATGAGGTTGGGTGGAATCCTATGTGGGGGAGGATTAATGAAAGATTTAGTTTGGTTGGGTTGATTTTGGGCTTATCCCAAATGATTTGGGTTGGTTTGAGCCCAATGGGTCATGGCTTGGTTTTGGATTTGGTTCAATTTGGGTCATATGGGTCATATTGGGTCATGTCAGTTAGGTTGACCAATTGGTCAAATTAGGTCAAACCAAGGATTGAGTTCAAATGATGATTTAAAGAGTTTTGGTATGATCAATTTGATTTAATTTGACTTAGAATTGATTTTGGCTCATTTGGAATCAAATGGGTCAAATTGACCAATTTGACCAAAATTGGCCAAATTGGCTTGGGTTATGGGTTGATTCATGTTCAATTGGCTAATTGAAGTTGAATGTGGTCTTTGGTTTGAATCAATTTGGATTTAATTTGTATTTAGGCTAAATTGACCCTTTAGTCCAATTTGGGCTAGGTTTGGTCAAGTTGACCAATTGGTCAAATTAGGCTCAATTATGGCTTTGGTCATGTTCAATAATAAATTTGGAATGAATTTGAGCCATTGGTTGCAATCAATTTTCGTTGGATGATGATTTAATTTGGTCCTTTAGGCCAATTTGGGTCAACTTGGATCGAATGGCCAATTGGGCTTGGTTTGGCTCAATTGGTGGTCAAGTCATATTTAAATATTAATTTTAGGTTGATTCAAATCATTGGTTTCAATCAATTTGATTTTGGATGAGTTTTGGCTAGTTATGGTTCATGTGAGGTAAGGGTTGACTTGGTCAAATGACTAAGTTGACTTGGTTTGATCCAATTGCAATTGATCATCTAGGTGATCAACAATCATGGTGGAAGATTTTGGTGAGCTTAGTTCAATCCAATTTGGGTTGGATTGGAAGTTGACTCAAATGGGTCCTTAAGGTCACTTTGGGTCAAGTGGACTTAAGTGGTCAATTGTTTGGTTTTGGTTTGATTGAGTTTAGTTGAACTTATATATGAGCCAGATTAAAATATAAATTCAAGGGCAATCAATTTGGCATAAGGGATTTTGGCTCATTTGAAATTTTCAAGTCAAAAGGGCTAGGTTGGGTTTGACTTGGGTTGGCTTCAATTTGATTTGATGATTATAGGTTTCATTTATATTTGGGTAGATAATTGAATGAATGATTGATTCAGAGAAAATCCATTGGTTTTGAGTTGATTTGGATAGGATTTGGCTAAGTCCATTAAATTGGTTTAAGGGTTTGGATTTAGGTTTGGATCATGGTTTGAAGTTGAGTTTGAGTTTGAATTTGATAAATTGATCAAAGGGTTGAATTGATCTTTGAGAAAGTCAATTGAATTTGGATTGATTTGGATTTGGCTAAGGCTAAATCTATAAGATAAATCATAGGGCTTAGGAAGGATTTTGATTTGACTTGATTTTGGGTTTCAATCATTTGGAGTTAAATTTGGAATTAGATTTGGAATTTGAATTTGAATTTGAGGTTTGGTTTGAGATTTGAATCTGGGTTCTATTTGAAGGTGTATATGTAGTGGGTTTAGGCTATAGGATAAGTGATTTCCTTAAGCCTTAAGGCATAGCCTAATCCTATGGTTAACCTTTCTAAGTCTCTAGGCTTAGGTTAAGTGTTCACCTAATCACTAGAAGTGTCTTATGACTAAGGAGTTCTTAGTGTCTAGAAGAGTCCTAAGTCTAAGAAGGGGAGGTTAAGAGCTCACTCCAAAAGTGAGGTCAATGAAAGGACCCCCAATAGGTGTGGTGTAACTGACAAGGCACACCACACATATTGGCGTTGACCGAAATGATCAACAGCATCCAGAAGATTGCAAACATTAATAGAAATGATCTTTACCTAGACCTGGGAGGTAGATAGAATCACGATCTTAGTGTGATGCAGCTCTCTTTATGCTAAGGGCATAAGAGAGCAAGAAGGAATTTGTTGGGGATTGAGTACATGAACCTTCCACTAGGGAAGCAGGTTCAAGTTATCCACTAAGGGATAAGAATTTGAGTTTGATTGTGAATATGATTAGTTTGGGTGTGTATTCGCTTGGGATAAGAATCTATAATCTGATGGGGATCAAGATCGAACTGATTTTAATTTATTTTATTTTAATTAATGTGGAGGCATATCTGCTAGGGATATGTGCTCGAATCCGTTATGGATTGGGTATATGAACCTTCCACTAGTGAAGTAGGCTCGGGCTATCCACTGGGGATAAGAATTTGATTAGATTTCTTTGATTTTTTTTATTAGACTCCATTGGGGAGGTTGGTTTAATTTTTTATGGCTCCACTGGGGAGAAGGATTCTAGACTGAGGGCATATCTACTGGGGATGTACACTCGATTGAATTTGTTTGATTTAGATCTAGGTTCCACTATGGAGGCTAATTTGATTTGCACCTCACTGGGGAGAATTTTGGTTTGTCCGATATGTTTAATTTGACTCCTCTGGGGAGATTGGTTTTGAATTTATTTTGTTATGGAACCTGTTGGTGTGCGATGGACTACATTAAGAAGGAGCCACGGGGCCTTAGCCTGTCTTAGATTTAGAAGTCCAAAGGGGTAGTCGACCTATCATAAGGTAGGACTATTCGATCTAAGGGATTGCCTTTCAATGTGCAATGACTATGCTAGAAAGAAAGTGTAGCAGACTTACATCTTCTAAAAGAGGGAAAAGCTGCTGGGGTGATCTGTTGGATGGACAACACAATGAACCTACCTAAAGTGACTTCTGAGTGAGTGCTACTAGGGATCTTACCTCAACTCAGGAGTAGTCCTGATGATTAATTTGATTTATATTGATTTGATTTAATTTAATTTGGTGTGTTATGTTATGGACCTATTATGCGATGGACCTACTAAGAAGGGGCTATGTCGGCCTTGACCTATCTCAGATTTACATATATAAAGGGGTAGTCTACCAACCACAAGGTAGGATTATCCAGCCTAAGGGTTGCCTTTCGGTGTGCAATGGATGTTCTAGAAAGAAAGCATAGTAGACTTACATCTTCTAAAGTAGGGATCAACCGTTGGGGTGATCTGTCAATGGCACAATAAATCAATCCTGACCTAAGGTGACTATTTGAGCGAATGCCACTATGGACTCATATCGACTCAAGAATAGTCAGAATTAATTTAATTTTAGATGGACCTTATCAGTGTGCGATGGATCTACTAAGAAGGAGCTAATATCATCCTAGACTTATCTTAGATTTACAAATTCAAAGAGATAGTCTACCAAGTTAGGTAGAACTAACTAACATAAGGGATGCCTTTCAGTTTGTAATGGTTGAGTTAGGAAGAAAGCTCATGGACTCACATCTTCTTAAACAATGAACCATTGGGGTGATCATAAACTTGCAACAAATTGGAGACTGGGCTGCATTGGTTTTACAATGGTCATCTTTGGAAAGAATGCATAATAGACTTATATCTTTCAAAGTAAGGATGACTGTCGGGGTGACCTGTTGGTGGCACAACAAGTTGAACCCAACCTAAGGGCGACTACTGAGAGAGTGTGGACCCGAGGACTTATCTCAACTCAAAAGCGGTGGCGATTCTTATGGAGTTTTGCTAACGCCTAAATATAGGATGCCTGCTTGGGAAAGGGGCCACTGAGGGCTTGAATTCCTAATCTACAAGTGAAGATATATTTTGTTTATTTGATATTTACATGGACCCTCTTGGTTTGTGAGGGACCACATTGAGAAGGATCTTATATCAGCCTAGTCCTATCTTAGACTTACTAGACCAAGGGAGAATGTGTCCACGAATAAATCCTCCAACCACAGGGGTGGTTACTAGGACTGTCCAATCCAAAAATAACCGGGGTATTGTCTAAATGGGGTCGCTAAGGACGATCTAAATAGAGCCCCAGGGAGGTGCTAGGGCTTTATCCAAAACCCTGTAAAAGAAAGTCTATAGGTATTCGATGGCCAACTCAGGGAGAAAGGGTAAGGACTCACATGTGTAGAGAGGTGTATCCACTGGGTGAGTCACCATCAGCATAGCGATAACCAACCAACCTAAGGTGCCCGTCAGTTTGCGATAATCATTCTAGAAAGAAGGTGTGCAGGCTTACATCTCTCTAAAGCAAAATTGATCACCGGGATAGTCTATCTTTAGCTCGTCAGGAGCAATCTGACCTAGGAAGATTACTAAATGATGAGTCCTATGTAAAGACTAGACCCAAGCTTATGTAGTTAGGAGGAAAGGATCTATTGAGGGACTTATCCTAAACCTCAAATATACTGGACCTAGTCAACCTAGTCAATGCATATTGGCTAATCAAAAAAGAAAACATGTAGGCTTACATCCTTTTAAATAAAGTCAACATAGGATAGCTAACCGCCTGCGCAGTAAGGCCTACCAAACTGATAAGGTGCTCATTGGTTTGCAATAATCAAGTTAGGAAGAAAGCAGGGGGACACACATCCGGTGACCACTAGGGTGACACACTAGCAAGGTAGCGCATCAGCCGGACCTAATGAGTGAGTGCCACGGGGGGCTTGCTCCCACATCAAAATAGCCTGAGATGAAAGATATGTGTTTGCTTGTGTTGTGAAAGAGGGAATAAGATGCTGCTTGGGTTCTCTTACACCTACCCTTAACACATAGAATAATTGATGAAATAGCATTGCAGGAGCAATTATGACTCCACCAAGAAAAGATGCCGCTTGGGTTCCCTTACGCTTAACTTAGTTGTACTAGTTGAAATAGGATGCCTCTTGTGTTCTCTTACACCTATCCTAATAGCACTGGAGGATCATTTATAGTTTGTGTTTATGTTGTGGAGGGATAGGATGCCTCTTGGGTTCTCTTATACCTACCCTAAACACATCATGGCAGATTCACAAGCAAAAGATATTTATAACATAGAAGAGATAAGATTTGAGATGAAAGGAAGTTTTATTGATAATTATTTTCAAACAAGATTTATGGATAGTATTTCTTTAAGTAGAGTCCATTGATTGGAAGCATCGGGCGCTCTCCCTTATAATTTATGAGTTTATAAGATCCTCCTTGATAGGCTTTCTCTATGGCATAAGGGCCTTCCCAAGTGGGTTCAAACTTGCCTCCCATCTTTTGATGGGAAATAATTGGTCTCCTTAGAACTAAAATATGCTCTCCTACTTGAAAAGCTCTAGGACGGACCAACTTATTGTGAATCATTTTGGCTTTGTACAACGAGGTTATGGCATGCCCAAGGCATCTCTCCTCAAACCTTGATCTCTTCCAAACTTGGCATTCTACTCATTGTGATTTTACTACCCACGATTATCCTTAGTGATGGGAGTTGGACTTCTAATGGTAGAATGACTTTAGACCCATACACTAAGAAGAATGGGGTAGATTGAGTTGGAGTTCTATATGTGGTGCGGTAGGCCCACAAGGCTTCAACTAACTGTTCATGCCACTATCACTTGTTGTCATCGAGTGTCTTCTTTAATATTTGGATGAGAGTTTTGTTGAAGGCTTCTAAGCCATTTGCCCTTGGGCAGTAGATGGTAGAATATCTCCAATCTATGTTGTGTCTCTGAGCAAAGCTATTGATTTTAGTGCTCTTGAATGCATCACCATTATTGGATATAACTCATCGAAGCACCCTGAACCTATATACGATATGGTTTTTAAAAAACTGGAGCACATGCTGAGTTGTGACCTCTCTAAGTGGGATTGCCTCTGCCCACTTGGAAAAGTAGTTGGTGGCAGCTAGGATGAACTGATGACCTATGGAAGAAAGGAGGATCGATCAGACCCATTATGTCAGTATGCCAACACTCAAATGGCCATGAGGCTAATGTAGGATGTAGAATGTTGGGTGGTTGATGTAGGACCACACCGTGCACCTAACATTAGTGGCATCTCCTAGCTACATCCATGCAGTCTGTGATCATCGAAGGCCAGTAGTATCCGTGGTGAAAAATATATTCTTTTATACATTTTTTGCCTTCATCTATCCCCTCTCCCTTTCGGGAAAAGAAGGATAAATGAAAACAAAAATATATAAAAATATAAATTGTTTTTGTTGGGATACCACATAGATCCAGATGTTCTTATTAAGATGATGGGTATGACATTGAGGAGGTGTACTATCTCAAAGATAGAAGTCACCACCCTACAATGGACCTAATCACCCGAATAAGGACTCCTAAGGACAATGGGTCTGCATATGTACTAGAGATTCTTTCCCTACTTTACATGAAAAAGTAAAGTAAGGTTTATTTTAATCCAGATTCATTAAGTTACCTATAGAGGCAAGCCCCTATAGTTAATTAAATCTTAAGGGATGAGATCCCTTAGGAATACTCTCGAGTAAGGTAAATGATCATTGTCTCCAAAGATTTCAATAGGGTAGGACTATAAATTGATTAGTTTATTTTGGAAGATCAAATGGGATTGATCAAAGAGAGGGAGTTATTATCAAAGCCAAAAGAAAGATAAGTAGGAGATGCCCACAATGTTAGGAAACCTAGTGAGCATCTTAAACTATCTTATGGTTGGGCTTTACATTTTTTAAAATGATTTAATTTATTTGAATTGAATTTTTCATTAGAAATTTAGGACTTATGATTCCATAAAATAAGATTAAGGAAATTAAGAGGTGTGATTTTGCTTATGGCCCATGAAAGGGAGAAACAACCTCAACCTAAATCAAGGGAGCTTTGGTGAGGGCAAAAGCACAACCTAAATCTAAGGAGAAAATGGGTATTTGGTTTGCCTCCTCAGAGAGGACAAGCCACCCTTGCCGACTTACTACCATGGTGGCTTCCAACTAATTCCTCCAATGGTTTTAAATTCATGTAGGCAAGTCATATGCTTTATGTAACATAGCTAGACTGTTATTTATTTAGAAAGAAACTAAGTCCTTGAACTCACTCCCTAAAGAGACTAGATCATGTAAGGACATGCTTCAAATGACCTAAATCTAATCCAATTTAGTTCATTTTTATTTTCATTTTGGATAATTATTTTGACTCGCTAGTAAGATTCATATGCCTAATGCATGAGAAATGAGATTATTGGCAAATCATGAGAAGGGAGGAGGTATGTTTCCACCATGGCTCTCAAAGGTCAAGCTAAGTTTCTCTGGCAAAGGTGGAAGCCCTCCAATCAAGAGTGAAAATAATATGCATTTGTGCATGATGTTATAAAAGAAGTACTCATCCAACTAAGGGGTTGCTAATTTTTTATCTTGATTTTTACTTAAGCTTTAGGCGAGGTTATGAGTTCTTTATTTTTAGTTTTGGATTATTATGTTTGGTAAAAGATTTATTTTTCTCTAAGAGCCTAATCCATATCTTGGTCATGTATAAAGCAAAAGAAACTAGAAAAGGATGTCACTTAATGTACAAGCTAAACAAATCATCAATCAATTTATAAAGCTAATCAAAAGAATAAGAGGCCATTGTGGTCGTGCACACAAATCCAAAAAAAATAAATTGGGTAGTTGAGCTCTACCCTTATACAACCTGGATTACAAATGAGTTAAATATAATTAAGAAAGGAATTGATTATTATGGGGGTCTTCAAACTTCATTTCTTTATCCTTATTTTCTTCATTTTCTTTGGTTCCTCCTTTTGGATGGTTGTAAGGTGGATGCTCAAAAGGCTTCACATGGTGCATAAGATGAGATCTTATGACCAGTGTTCATCCTAATCCCCATAATAATCATTCCAAAATCCTAATTGTAAAATTTATATGAAAAGGAAAAAGTAAATCTAACTAACACAAAAATAAAGGATAACTAAACAAACCACCAAATCCCAAGCATGTATATTGGACTTATCACCCACACTAAGTCCACACGGCCTATTGGATTATGCTTAGGGCATAAGCACACAGAACAATTATATTTTTTATTTATTATAGTACCCCTTAAGCACAATAACCTGCAGAAGATAATGGTTAGGCTAAGATCGCCCTACCATTCATTGTATACCCATACATCCTAACATCCAAACTAAAAACATATATCACAAAATAAAAGCAAGCATCAAACCATGCACCGCCCTAACCTAAAGCTAGAAGTGGTGACTTAGCCTAATGTGTGTGCTTTGGAGGTTTGTGTGGTACACTTAGTTATGGCATTAAGTTAGAATTTTTTAAGTGTGAACCATATTCAACTTAGAGGAGGGTTTCATTTAAGTGATTTAATTATCTTGGGTTGATTTTATTTTATGTTTTGATTAGGTTCAAGTTAATCCTACAATTAATTATTAAGTTATAAAGAGAGGGAAAGAGAAGAGAACTTCTCTTTCCTTCCCAAACCTGAGTAATTTCTAAAGTGGATTCACATTTTAGTTTTGTTTAGTGAATGTTTTAATTAGGTGTTTTAATTAATCCTAAGTTTAGATGAACTCAAAACAAACCTATTCAAAAAGAAAGTCATTTTAAGATTAAATAAAATGAACTAAATTCATAAAACATTCATCACTTCATTTCTTTCCCAACATGTAACATGCATATGAATAAGTCCTAAGCATATCTATATAAACTAGAATGTTTAACACTTTATGATGCATGATTTTTATTAAGTAGAAAAGTGATTTCCTGTCCAATTTTCACATGCACACATGAAAGTAAGAAAGATAAGTGAGTAAAGCATCATTGTTAACAGAGGTGTATGGTACAAGACCTACTTAGGGCTACTTAAAGCATCAAAACCTCTGGTTGTCGACTAATATACTACTTTCCTTAAATACAAACATGTGTACAAAAGAAATGAATGGAAAAGAAAGAATGCAAGAGCTTGTGTTAGTTGGTTTATTTTTGTTTATGCAATTTATATATGTAAGCATAGGTGTACTTCTTAAGTGATAGTATAGAATCAATAGGATATGGAATAAAGCAAGTGTTAGGTTATTTTCAAATGAACCACAGCCCTTTCTACATCCTATTCAAAATTATACTAAAAGAGAAGAGAATGAAAACCTACACTAAGCACATCCTTATATTTTATTCACATGCAAATAATTAACATATAAGTAACACACTTTTAATTTTGATAATTGATTCATATACTTTGAAAATAATTTGAATTTAATAGTGATAATAGGCATCATATTCTTACTTTAGCCAACACATGCAATTTGACATAAAGGAAACATTTTTTTATTTTAAATTTGATTTTTAAAAGGCATGGATGTATGAAACCACATGACGTACATATTTAACATGTAAGGGGAAAGAACTAAAGCAATGAAATCATGTAAACACATTCACTTTAATTAAATCCTAGTGACAATCTTATAAAATAAGAAAGCTTAAAGTAAATCAAAGTTTATTTCATATGATTTTTGTTTGATTTTGAATTTGATTGAATTTTGAAAATGTGGATGAAGTTTGTTGTTCCTAACCCATTCCCTCATGTGTTTGACATTTTTGTTTAATTTTTAGATGACTAGATTCATTTTATATTTTGATTAGGTTAAGGTATGAATTAAGTATCTTAATTAACCCTTACCTACACCACCTTAGCATAGTTAACCAAATAATTATGAGCCAATGAGATGACATAAAACCTCAAAAGAAATTTAAATTTGTAATTCACCTAGGAAGAAAAGGGCCTAATGCAATTTGGCTCATGATTAATGGTTAATTAAGCAAAGAGGTTTAACTTAATTAATTTCAAAACACCCCTCAGACATATAAGTTGAGTTTTGATTTCCATAATTGAACTTAAGCTCTTGAACACCTAAGCATCTACCCAAGAAGATTAATTAAGTTCTGAAAGTTTTAAAATTTTAAGAAATTAAAGGGAATTATTGAATTATCCGTAATTAAGAGAAGATTAGAAGGAAAAGGTGGTTTAGGGAATATCTTGGGAAATGCCCCAAATTATTCCCTAAAATCCTATTCACTGATCAAACCTTAATCAACTTCAATAAGGGAATAAAAGACAAATCAAACCCTTAATTATCCTTATTATATAAGGGGTAATTAGGAAATGAATTATCATTCCCCAATTAAGCCACCAATAAATCCAAAGAAAATTAGGAAGTGAGACATCTCCCAAAATATACCCAAGAAGTTTGAGATTAATTATTGGATTGATTAGGGAGTAATTAGCAAATTAGGATTTCTAATGAAACCCAAAATCAGAGAAAGATAATATTCAAAATCCATTAAAACTAATTTTAGAATATTCTAAATTGAATTATCTTTTAGTGGCAATTTACATCATATTTTTTTATTTTTCTTTAGAGATATATGAATTTTTGAAGTTTAGAGGATCAATTAGAATTATTTATACACTAATTAATCCATCCATTCGACTTGACACGTGCGGCGAGTGAGGTGCTTTCCACATCACCAAATTAGCGACTTAAACATCTCATCATAACATGTGGCAATGACTTTATGCTTTATATCCCTTTAGATCAAGGATTGAATGGCCATGAATTAACCCACAATTTTAAAAGGTGAAATAGGATTTAAAATGTGCATCTAATCTCAACCGTCCATCCAAAATGCATGGATGGACAGCTGAGATCATCCCTATTCTTCCACGAGGAATAATGGAGACCGTCCACTTTCAAAGGGAACATCCAAGCTTGAGTTCGGATTGGAATGAAATCATACACACCATCTAACCTAATGGCAAGCCTATCCAATGGTCAAAATCTCATGCCATTAAACTTTCTTTCAAAGGACCAACACCTAGAGAGTTTTATGCTCAAAAAATTCTAACCTCGGGAGGTGATCACTTTCGATTCCCTTAAGCTTTGTGCGGTTGAGACAAAGCGTGTGTGTAGCTCTGGTTGAGTGGATCTATGGACCAACCCTCTTAGCTCCTTTGCAATTTTGATGGAATTGGATCTACTCTTCCTTTGAGTTGGGAAGATGTTGGGTAAGCTCGACTTGATCCTCTGGTGGAGTATGCAAAGTGAATTTGGTGGAGTTTGAGTGTAGAGTAAGTTTTGAATTCAATGGACCTCCCCTATTTTAAAAGGATGAAAACCAAGAAATGCCAAAATCCTTTCTAGAGCTTAGGATCACTCTAAGATGGTTCTTATGACTCTCTAACACTCAATCGATAGTGAAGAAGTTGAATTCAAGTGGAATTAGGTGGATTATATCTCCCCATAAGGCAATCGGGTGGCCGAAGCATTGTTTGCCTTTTTGATCCAATTGCCAAGATTGAAAGGTTTGTTTGAGTTGTTAGAAGTTTGCACATGGTTAGTTTGGGCTAAGGAGTGGAGTGGTAACCTCCCATGTTCTTCAAATTGAGTGGAGGGAAGTTTTCCATATGGCTAATTTGAGCCATGTGCTCGATTTTGGCCTTGGGTCAATTTGGGCTGACCCAAACTCATTGGGTTGGGTGCACCACCCTCCATAGGGTCTACTTGACCTATTAGGAAGGTATCAAGTAGATATGAAGAGGGCTTGACCACATTCCCGATGGATTTGACCAAAATTTGTTTTATGGCCTAGTGGTAGAATGGTCATTTGGCTGATATTTGAATTTGGCTATGTTGGGTATGTTGAGAAAATAGATTTGTCCAAGTTTTATCGGATTTGGAGTTCATTTGATATGGTTTGGCTCATGTCGACTCATTTAGGTCAAAATGGGTCAATTTGGGTCAAGTTGACTAATTGGTCAAATTGGGTCAAACCAAGGGTTGGGTCAAGTTCATATGACCATTTGAAATGTTTTTTTTGGCTTTGGTTTGATTCAATTTGGTTTAGGATTGAATTAGGTTCATATGACTTCATTTAGGTCAAATGGGTCAAGTTGACCAATTTGACCCATTTGAACTATTTGAGCTAGGTCATGGGTAGGTTTAGGTTTAGTTAGTCATATGAAGTGGATTGATTTCTTCATTTCCAATCAATTTTGGTTAAGTTTGAATTTGGCTCAACATGACCCCTTTAGGTCAAGTTGGGTTCAAGGTCAATTGGGCTAGGTTAGGTCTAGTTGGCCAATTGAGGCTTTTGGTCAAGTTCAACGTGATTTGGAATGAACTTGACCCAGGTTTCAATCAATTTTGCTTAGATCAAGTTTTGACACATTTTGACTTTTAGGTCAAGTTGGGTCAACCTTGGTCAAATTTAGGTTGCTCAAATGTTGGTCAAGTTCAAACATTGTTCATGAATGAACTTAGATCATTGGTTTCAATCAATTTATGGTGATTTTTCATTTCATTTTGTTTTGGTCAAACTTAGGTTTGACTTGGTTTGACCCAATTTGATTGATTGATCATCTGATGATTGTTGATCATGATGAGAGGCATAAGTGAGTTTGATTCAATCCTTTGGTTGGGATTAGAATTTGGCTCATAAGGGTACTTTTAGGTCACTTTGGGTCAAGTGAGCCTAGGTGGTCAAATGGCTTGGTCAAAGCTTGATTTCAGTTTGATTGAACTTTTATATGAACTTATGATTGAAATATAAATCCATTTGCAAGTGGTTTGAAGTCAAATGGGTTTTGATTCATTTGACAATCATATTCAAAGGAAGAATATGATTGGATTTGGGATTTTGAATTGATTTTGGTTAAGTGATTGAAGCTTTATTTATATTTGGATTCATGATTGTAGGGTTGATTGAATCATGAAGGAAAATCAAGAGTTTGGCTTGATTTGTGTGGATTTGGCTAAGTTCAAGATTTTGACTACAAAGGCTTAGGTTGGATTTTGGGTGGATTTGAGTTTGATTTTTAGAAGTGGTTTTCATTGTTTGAATTTATATTTCATTTATATATGTGATTATAAATGAGAATATAAACGGGTCATGAAAAACTTTCAAGGATTTGAACTGATTTGATCATGATCAAGGCTAAGTCTTAAGAGAATTTAAAGGACTTAGGAAATTTTTTTTAGTTTGGAGCTTGAATTTTTGATTTTGATTTGATTGATTTATATTTATATTTCATTTGTATATGTGGATATAAATGAGAATATAAATGAGTTATGAGAAAATCCTATGAATTTGATTTGATTTGATCATGGTTTGGGCTGTCCTTATGAAGGAAATTAAGGACTTAAGAAAGATTTTAAATTTGGAATTTAATTTTTGGATTTGATTTGATTGATTTATATTTAGATTTCAATTATATATGTGAATATAAATTAGAATATAAATGTGTTATGAAAAAATCCCATGAATTTGAATTGATTTGAACATGATTTAGGCTAAGTCCTTAAGAGGGAAATTAAGGACTTAAGAAGGATTTTAAATTTAGAATTTACTTTTTGGATTTCATTTGATTGATTTGTTTTTATATTTCATTTATATATGTGAATATAAATGAGTTATGAGAAAATTTAAAAGATTTGAAGTGATTTGATCATGATCTAGGTTAAGTCCTTAAAAGAAGATTAAGGACTTAAGAAATATTTGGACTTAGGAATTTCATTCATGAGTTTCAATCATGGATTTCAATCATGTGGCATTGATTTGAGTTTGGAGAAAATCAAATAAGACTGATTTGAGGTTTGACATGAAGGAAGGAAGGTGAGGAGTGGTTCAAGCTAAGGGTAGGCAAATTTTTTCACCCCTAAGGCATGATATTCCTATGGCTAACTCTTCTAAGTCTCTAAGTGGTTAAGTGTCCACCAATCACTATGTCTTAAGATTAAGGAACTCTTAAAGTAAGAGAAGTCCATGTCTAAGATGGAGGGGTTGAGAGCTCATTCTAAAAATGAGGTCAACAAAGGCGCCAATAGGTGTGGTGTGACTAACAAAAGACCTATTGGTGTTGACTAAACAATCAACAACAAGAGATCACAAGCTAATAAAAATAATCTATCCCTAACCTAGTGTAGAAAGAATCCAAGCTTAGTGCAATGTGGCTCTACTTATGTCCAAGACATATGAGAGGGAAGAATCCACTAAGGGATAGAGTGTGAACCTTCCACTAGGGAAGCAGCTTCAAGTCATCCAGAAGGGAATGAGAGGTTTGATTTGACTTCTCATTGAAGAGAAATTTTCACTAGGGAAGAGGGTTGAATTTGTTTCAATTTTAGATTTGGATTTTGTTATGGACCTTGTTGGTTTGTGATGGACTGCACTGAGTAGGAGCCACAGAGGTCTAGACCTAACTCAAATTTACCAATTCAAAAGGGTAGTCTACTAAACACATAGTAGGACTAGCCAACCAAAGAGATGCCTTTTAGTATGTAGCAACTACTAGAAAGAAAGTGTAGTACACTTACATCCTCCAAAGTAGAGATTAGTTGCTAAGTTAATCTATTGACAAGGCAACAGGTTGAACCCAACCTAGGGCTAACTATTGAGTGAATGTTGTTGGGGGACTTAGATCAGCTCAAGGATAGTCATGATTAATTTTATTTTTAGATTTATTTATTTTGATGGATTTTGTTTGGTTTGCGATGGATCACACTGAGAAGGAGCTTATATCAGCCTAGACCTATCTCAGATTTACTGAACCAAAGGGAGTAGTTTCCAGGCCGATGGGAGAACTATCCACCAAAGAGTGCCTTTTTTGTAATGATCAATTCAAGGGAAGAAAGCTTCGGGGCTAACGTCTTTCACTAGAAAAGACCACCTTGGGTGATGGTTTGGGCAACAAATCAAACCTAACCTCGAGCCTGTCAATAATCATGCTAGAAAAAATGCATCATAGTCTTATATCTCCCAAAGATGAATGATTGTCGGGGTAACCTGCTTGTAACAAAATAGATTGAATCCAATCTAAGGGAAACTGTGGAGTGAGTGCCGACCTGGGAAACAGCGGAGTGTCTTATATCTCCCAAAGAAGAATGATTGTCAGGGCTTGAATTCCTAATCCACAAGTGAATATTTTGTTTATTTTGTTTAGTTTGTTTATCATGGACCATGTTAGTTTGTGAGGATCAAATTAAGAAGGAGCTATATCGCCTAGACCTATCTCATTTAAACCAAGGGAGAATCTGCACATCCATTGAACAAATTCTCCAACCACAGGGGTGGCTACTAGGAAAGGACTACCCAATCCAAAAGTAACCCAGGGAGTGTCTAAATAGGATCACAAAGGACATGATCCAAATAGAGTGCTCTCAGGGAGAGGGGCCGCTAAGGGCTTAGTCCATAACCCTAGAGAAGATGACATGGATGTCATATATCTAATAGGTATTGTGGTCTCAAGGAGAAAGCACAAGGACTCACAAGAGTGGTGTATCCAGGGTGAGTCATCATCATAGTGAACATCAACCAACCTAAGGGGTCCATCGGTTTGCAATAATCAACCTAGAAGAAAGCTCGGAGTCACATCCTCTATTGAGGGATTCGGATAGTCTATCTTCGACTTGATAGGTTGTATCTAACCTAGGGTGACTACTGAGTGAATGACACTAGGGACTTATATATGCTCACATGTAGATAAGAGGAAAGGAGCCTTTGGCGGACTTATCCTAAACCTCAAATATACTCGACCTAGTTAGATCATGATGATTAGTTCAAGAAGAAAGCTTAGGGACTCACATCTTCCTAAACAAAATCAACACGAGGTAGTTTACTGCCTGGGCAGTGAAGACTACCATACTAACAAGGCGCTCATTGGTTTGCAATGGTCAAGTTAGGAGGAAAGCACAAGGACTCATATCCTCCAAATAAGTGACCATTGGGGTGACATACTAGCAAGGTAGCATGTAGACCTAAGAGCGCTAATGAGTGAGTGCCACAGGGGCTTGCTCCCACATCAAAATAGCTCAAGTCAAAAGATTTGTGTTTATTTTTTGTTAATGTGTTAAAAGGAATAGGATGCCTCTGGGGGACTCTTACACCTACCTTAAAGATGCTAGTGGATTTGATAAAATGATGCCACAGATGGCAAAAAGGAATTCACACTCAGAAAGGATGTCGCTTGGGTTCTCTCACACCTATCTTAGATATGCTAGTCAAAATAGGATGCCTCTCGGGTTCTCTTATACCTATTCTAATAGCATCGAGGGATTGTGTTTGTGTTGTGAAAGAGGGATAGGATGCCAATAGGGGACTCTTACACCTACCTAGACATGTCATGGATTAAGATTAGAAAATAATGCTTCAAAGAGAAGATTTGATGAATTGAATCAAATTTTTATTCTTTTTATTAATAATTATTTTCAAACATAATTTATTTCATGGGTAATATTATTTTAGGTAGAGCCCATTAATTGGAAGCATCGAGTGTTCCCCTTTATAATCAATAAGTTGATAAGATCCTCCTTGGTAGGCCTTCTCTATGACATAGGGGCCTTCCCAAGTGGGTTCAAACTTGCCTCCCATCTTTCAATGGGCAACAATTGGTCTCCTGCAGACTAACATAAGTTCTCTGAAAGACCTAGGCGACCAACTTGTTGAGCTTGAATCATTTTGGCTATGTACAACTCGAGGTTCATGCGCCATGGAGACTCTCCTCCAAACCTTCAAGCTCTTTATAACTTGACTTTGTGCTCTGAAGGGATCTTGCTACCCAATGATATCCTTAGTGATGGGAGTTGAACTTCTAAAGGTATGATAGCTTCAGACCCATAAACTAAAGAAAATGGGGTAGACTGAGTTGGAGTTCGGTATGTGTTATAGTAGGCCCACAAGGCTTCAACCAACTACTCGTTCCATTATGTTTGTTATCATCAAGAGTCTTCTTGTATGGATGAGAGTTTTGTTGAATGCTTCTGCTAAGCCATTTGCTCTGGGATAGTAGATGTTGGAGTATCTCTAATCTATATCATGTCTTCTGGAGAAGTTGTTGATCTTCATGCTTTTGAATGTAGTGCCATTATCAGATATAATTCATCGAGGCACCCCGAACCTATATATGATATGGTTCCTGAAAAATTGAAGCACATCTTTGGTGACCTCTCTGAGTGGGATGGCATCCACCCACTTAGAAAAGTAGTAGGTGGCAGCTAAGATGAATTGATGACCCTTGGAAGATGGAGGATCGATTGGACCCACAATGTTGGTACCCCAACATTCAAATGGCCATGAGGCAATGTAGGATGCAGAATGTTGGGTGGTTGGTGGAGGACCATACTATGTACCTAACACTGATGGCATCTCCTAGCTACATCCATGTAGTCTGTAATCATTGAAGGTCAGTAGTATCCTAGTCACTTGATCTTCAACTTCATCTTTGGACCAAATTGATGTGCTTCGCATAGACCTGAATGTACACCAATTATAATGCCATCGACTTCATGTTTGTCTAAATAACGTAACCATATTTGGTCAAAGATCGGCGGTATAGGGTGCCATCAACGAGAGTGTAGGAGTTAGCTCTCTATTTCACTTGATGGGCTTGTGACTTATCTTGAGGTAGTTTGTCAGTGTTCAAGTAATCTATGAACGGTTGCCTCCAATCTAGCTCCTTGTCCATTTTGTCAATGGAAACCTCCCCTTCAAGATAAAGTCTCTCGATGAGTTCAACATCAATAAGGGATAGGACTTGTTTATTTTAGGTCCTTATTGAAATAGACTCATCTTCGACATGCCAATTCTTTGGCAAGTTTAAAATCATACTCTGCATTCTTTACTGGGAACCTTGTAGATGGTGACTTGAATTTGGGCCAATAGCTTTATGGAATACTGTAGTAATGATGAAGCTTGGTTTGAGAACCTTGTAGGACCCACAATGCGTTGATGACCAATTGGGAATCCCCAAAGATGTTGATGCTCTTGACACTGATAATGATGGCTAACTCCAAACTGGTAATCAAAGCCTCATACTCAGCTTAGTTGTTGGTGCAAGGGTTGGAAAGATAGTATGAGAATCTCATCACATCACAGTCTGTATTTAAGAGAACTATTCCTACCCCTACCTTTCCTGGGAGAATAGATCTTGGTGCTTCCCCTTTGTGAAAAGAAGCTCCACCATTAAAATAAATCTCCCATTGGTGATTGCCGACCTCCCTAAGTTCATGATTTATTCATTAGGGAGATCGTCACTAAGTGGAGAATTAGCAAGAAGTGGGTGTGCTGCTAAGAAATTTGCTACTACCTATCCTTTTACCGCACGAAGGGTTACAAATGTGATATCAAACTGCAAAAGAATCATGGACCATCGTGCTAAACATCTGAATAGAGTTGGCCGAGTCATGAGATACTGAGTGGATTTGTTCGGGAGATCAAGTTCACCTTATGAGAAAACATGTAGTGCCATAGCTTTTGGGAAGCAAAGATTAAAGCTAGGCAATGTTTTTCAATAGGTGGATAGTTCATCTCAGTAGGAATCAGACCATGACTAAGGTAGTATAGAGCGTTATCCTTCCCTTCATCATTGGCTAGGGCCAACAAAGCCCCGAGAGAATCATCCAATGTAGCAGTGTAGAGGATGAGTGGCCTTCCGGATAGCTAGAACTGAACTAATTCTCTTGCTTGATGTCTTTGAAGGTATCTTTGGCACTTATCATCCCACTTAAACTTGGCATCCTTTTAATAAGTGCTGAAAATGGTTTGCATCTCCGATAGGTTGGAGATAAAGCATCTTACACCACCATCCCAAGGATCAGTTGAGTAAAACTCTTAGGAGGTGGCATTTCTAAGATAGCTTTGATCTTTTCAAGATCTATTTCTATTCCTAGTCGAATAAACCCAAGGAATTTTCCTAAAGCTACTCCGAATGCACACTTCAAGGGATTCATTTTGAGGTTATATTATCTTAACCGTTCGAAAACTACTCTCAAGTCAAAGAGGTGGTCTTCCTTTTCTCTACTCTTGACTACTAGATCATCAACGTAGCACTCAATCTGATGATGGATGAGTTCTTTGAAAATTTGAGTCATGGTCCGTTGGTATGTAGCACCAACATTTTTAAGGTCGAAAGGCATGACCATATAATAGAAGATTCTGATTAGGCTTTGGAAGGTAGTATTTCTTTTATCTTCAGGAGACATCTTGATTTGGTTATAGCTAGATGACCCATCCATGAAAGAAAAAACTACATGAGATGACACAATGTCCACCATTAATTCTAGTATAGGAAGATGAAACTCATCCTTAGGAAATGCCTTGTTTAAGTCCCTAAAATTGACGCATATGCGAATTTGGCCATTCTTCTTCTTAACTAGAACAACACAAGCTAACTAGGTAGAATATTTTTTTTTCCTGATGAAACCAGCATTGATCAATTTCTTGACTTGAAATGACCATTGTTCAATTTCTCGCATGTATCTAGGAGCTTGCTTAAGAGGTATTAGGATCTATTTAGCTTTCTACATCGAGATAATCAGGCATTTCTTCATAACTCCATGTGAAGCAGTCTTTAAACTCAGTCAATAGCCTAACTAAGTCATTGGTTTCTTCTTTATTCAGCAATGAACTGATGTACGTCGGTCGTGTATTCTCTTCTCTCCCGAGGTTGATTTCTTTAAGCTTGTCAATTGTTGAATGAATCTCTTCTTCAAATTCTAGTGCTACCTCTTGACTTGGAGATCATTTGGATCATCTGAGGTTTCTAAACACACATTCTCATAAGAGTTGGTGTTATGTGAGAAGAACCTATCAGACTCCAAATAATTAGTAACAATTAAGCAATATCATCATCATCGACTGGACCCAATGTACCAAATCCTAGTCCTTCTCTTGATTGTGCTTCCCTGTCTGTATTGTTCCATAGTTTTTCAAAGTACTCTGACCTGTGCTTGGACCATGTGTGAGGAACTAAACCTTTTATAAAAGATTATGAACAAAAGGTGAGTAAAAGTCAAATTGCAATTCCATTAATTCTTTAAATATATCCTTCTCAAGTTCTACATCAACTTCAGGACTTGAGGATGATGTTCCCAAAAAAAATATCTTACTTCATGTCACTGGAAGACTTAGGGACTTCCTTAACTACCAAACCTTCAACTTTCTGAGATGTAAGTGAGGTTAGAGCTAAGGTTCTCAGCTGCTGCCTAATAGTCTCACATAAACCTGATTCGAGTACTTTGCTTTATTTGGAGGCCTAGTCTTCATCTCTATCTGGATCGAAAGTCACCTCCAATGGAACTCGCTGAGAGGGTTTTCCTGGCATACTAATCACATTAGACTCATCCTCTGAGCTAGATTCCAAGTCTATGTGAATAGTAGGGGTACTCCAATGAACTGGAATATGACCTCTATTGGTTGATGGCTAACCAGAGGGTCTTCCACCTCGAAGCCTCCTCGTTCTGCCTCTACCGGTGAAGGTTGATCCATCCTACCCACATGTCCATATGATGGAATGAACGTGGGTGGAATGTAATATGTGATCTATTTCTTCTCTTTCTTATTGACTTGGATTTTCATTTATCTTTCATTTATCTTTTGTCTTTTCTTTTTCTTAATTTTCTCATTCTTTTGATTTTAAGTTTGAATTTTTTTTCAAGTTCATGAGAAAGGGTGTTTTGAGGAAGATAGTAGGTCGTATAAATCTCAACCTGTCTAACTAAAAATGGCTTTTCATCTCCATTGACATGGTATTCAATCTCATCTTTTTTGAACTTGATGCACTAATGAAGGGAAGATGAAATGATCTTGTTAATCCAAGGCCTATCGAGCAAAGTAGTGAATGAAGTATTCAAATCAATGATGTAAAACTTTGTTTCAGTCTTCCAGTCACCTACATCTAAAGGTAACACTATAGATTCTAAAGCTCACTCAACTTATTCGTTAAATCCTCTCAACATCATCTGATCTCCTCAGAGTGTGGAGATGTCGATCCTCAAATAGGCAAGGGTCTTTACACATAATGTTCACCGATGCATCTGGATCTATGAGAACTCTGGCGAGTCTAAACCTGTCTATGTCGAGTATGATGTAGAGGGGACGGTTGTGCTCCAAGTCCCCCAGAAGAAGGTCTTCATTTATGAAGGTGATCCCCTGAGCTTCTTTTATGTAATGTGCCTCCTCACCTATAGCGATCAATTGAGCTAAACATATTTAAGGATCAAGGAGAGCCTTGATTAGTGATTCCCTCATCTCTTTGGATAAAATAAGGGCATCATATATGCTTTGCTTAGATGGCAACTTTCTTAGATGAGAAAAGACATTGTAGTCCACCTTAGGCGGGCCTCCACAAAGCATATCCAAGGGTGGACCATTGTGGAGGGCTTACTGTACCAATGGCTTGTTTCCCTTTATGTTGAGGTGTTGCCCTAAGAGGTAGAACCTTGCCACTACGGAGGTCGACTTTGGTGATCACTTGTGGTATGGTAATGGAATGTTCTACCTGCACATCAGGCTCACCTACAACATCTTTTATGAGACCCTCAGAATTGAATGATTCCAAGTATATCTCAAGAGGTGAACCTATAGTATTCAGAGTAGGAAAATCCAACTCTGAATTAGAAAGAGGAAGATCAGAATTATTATAGTTACTTTGACTTGAAGAGTTATCATTAGGAATAGAATAAGATAACCCATCAGAAGTGACATAGATGTAATTAAAACTAACTTTATTCATCAATTTCTTAGATTTATTTGGAGGTACAAAGTAGAAATCAAGTAAAGTGAGGGGGTAAAGGATTTGATTCCCTTATCCATTGATACAAGAGTTCTACTAGTAGAATAAGAAGAACTAGCTAAAGTGTAAGAAGTCACCAATGTGGAAGCTACAATTATAAGCTGGAGGCTAGACTCGGTCAGTGGTTGCACTAATGGGCTATCCTGGGCTGACACATGCTACTATTGTGGTTGCTGCTGCTGAGCTCCCCCTTTCCTCGAGTTGGCACTGACAACTTGCAAACCTTCTTTGGTGTTGGAGGTTTGAAGAGCACCTACAAGGAAAGCTTCTTGATCTTTTGGATGATCTTCTTAGAGGTTTTGGATAAAGAAATATCCCAACCTTCTTTAGTTTTGGAAGGATCACATGTATCCCAAGGATTACCCTAATGGAACTAGATGGTTATTCCACAAGGTATTCCTTTGGGATAACTATGCCTGTCTTGAAGCTATGTTCAAGCCAGTCCTTAAATATGAAGCAATCCTCCAAAACATGGCCTAGCATATGGTAGGGACAAAGTTTAGATCATGACTTTTGCCTACTTCTTTCCCTAGACTGGTAACTAAAAGGGCTTCTTTAAGAGATTCTTGATTACCTCCCTCTTAAATGAATAAGGTTTGTTAAGATTATCTAAAAGAGTAGGTGGACCACAGCTACTAAGGTATGTGTGCCACTGCTGCTGGTGGTATGGCTGAGGAGGTGGTGGTGCTGGCCGTGGAGGCTGCTGTGGAGGTTGATAGGGCTGCCTCAGTGGTGGCAAAGGAGGTGGAGGCTACTGAGGTCATGGTCTCTTAGACTAATCTCTAGTTACTTCCCCTTATCTACCACTGTCACTGCTCTTGACTTCTTCTCATAGACCTTTTGTGGCTTTATTTTAGGCAAGTGGTCTTAAAAAGGAAACTGTTTGGCCTCTCCTTGTAGACTAGCCGCCTTTTGATTAGCTAGACTCATACTCAAAAGTAGGGGAGGCAATCCCTAAGATCAGGGGAGCCTTACCCTCAGAGGGTACTGATGAGAGGGTCCTAGCCCTCACTAGGGCAGCACGAGAAACCACGTGGTGCATTAAAACTGGGGCTGACACTACTGATACTGTCAATACTAAAGCCGATGGGATTGCCACTGCTTTCCTGTTCAATGAGGAGATGTTGAAATTAAAAGATAGATCAATTTGGATGACCGACTGCCACCACCATGATCCTACCCGTCGGGGAGTGCCCACACATGTAATCCTCACTCCCTCAAATCCCTTACCGAAATGGATAAGGTGTGTATGATCTAATTGGGGAAGTTGGCCTGGTCCAAAGCCAAATTCATGCCAAGAGGGAAAGTGAAAACTAACTTTTGTGAGCTTGCCATTTTAGATCAACTGCAAAGACTGAGAAACTGAACTGTAGCTGTACTGTAACTGATGGTGAGAATCTGCAATAGGAAATGAGTTTGGATCAGATTTTTATCTTTGTTGATTCTTGAATTTGAATTGAAAATTTGAACCCACATCCAACATCTTGGAAGTGTTAAGTGGGGTTCAAATGGATTTGAGAAGATTTAGAAATTTGATTGAAAGAAGAATTTTTTTTAATATGAATCCAACTTCAACAAATTTGGGTATCTTGAAAAGTCGATTCAAATATTTTTAGATGGATGCTTCCATAGGTTCATGTTTGTTTGAATTTAGAGATTTTGATTTGAGGACCCTTTAATTTAACAAATTTTTTTATGTTAAAGTAAGGGACAATTGATTTTGTTTTTGATTGATGATTTTGGAATTTTACTCAATTATAAAATTTGGGTATGCTAAGTGAAGTGTTTGAAAATAATTATTTCTTTTTGTGAATTGTTATTTGAATTTGAAAATTGTAATTCCCATATGCTAAGTGAAGAACCTAAGTGTGTTTTGTTTGATTTTTGAAAATAAGATTATTAGAAAATTTGGGTATGCTAAGAAAATTCTAAGTGTTTCATTTGTTTTAGGATGTTTTGATTTTTGAAAGAGTAAGATCCTTAGCAAATTTGGGTATGCTAAAGAAATCCTAATGTGTTTCTTTTTTGTTTTGATTTGATTGAAAGTGGAGACTTTACTTTACCAAATATGGTATGCTAAAGATGAAGTACCACTTAGTTTTGTGAAATGAAAATTTCACTTAGCAAATTTGAGTATGCTAAATGAAGTTCCAAATGATATGTTCAAAATTTTGGATTTGGTTTTGAAATAGGAAACTTCTCCTTTGGAAATTTGGTATGCTAAAAAATAAAGTTCCAAAGGTGCTTGAAATTTTTTTGGTTTTGAATTTGGACACTTCACTTAGCAAATTTGAGTATGCTAAATGAAGTTCCAAATATGTTTTGAATAGTTTTTTTATTTTGAAGTTGGAGACTTCACTTAGAAAATTTGGGTATGCTAAATGAAGTTCCAAATGTGTTTGAATTTTTTTTTTATTTTGAATTTGGAAACTTCACTTAACAAATATGTGTATGCTAGATCGAGTTCCAAATATGTTTCAAAATTTTTGGTTTTGAATTTGGAGACTTCAATTAGCAAATTTGAGTATGTTAAATGAAGTTCCAAATGTGTTTGAAAGTTTTTTATTTTGGATTTAGAAACTTCACTTAGCAAATTTGAGTATGCTAAATGAAGTTCCAAATGTGTTTGAAAATTTTGATTTTAAATTTGGAGACTTTACTTAGAAAAATTTGAGTATGCTAAATGAAGTTCCAAATGTGTTTGAAAGTTTTGATTTTGGAATTTGGAGACTTCACTTAGGAAATTTGAGTTTCCTAAATTGAAGTTCCAAATGTGTTTGGAAATTTTTGGTTTGAAATTGGAGACTTCACTTAACAAATTTGAGTATGCTAAATGAAGTTCCAAATGTGTTTGAAAAAAAATTTGATTTTGAATTTGGAGACTTCACTTAAAAAAATTTGAGTATGCTAAATGAAGTTCCAAATGTGTTTGAAAATCTTTGATTTTGATTTGGAGAGTTCACTTAACAAATTTGAGTATGCTAAATGAAGTTCCAAATGTGTTTTGAATTTTGAAAATATGATTGTTAAGTTTTGATTTTTGAAAAGAAGGTTTCCATTCAACAAACATGGGTATGTAAGGATGGAAATCAATCTTATTTTTGCAAATGTGAAAATTTTATTTTATGTGTGATTATTGCTTTTTGAAAGAGGGAATTCCAACTTAAACATATGTGGGATATGTTTAAGTGGGATTTCTAAATGATGTTATTTTTACTTGGGAATGAAATCCTCATTCAATAAATTTGAGTATATTGAATGAAGATATCCATATGTGCTTTTGAAAAATTTAATTTTATTTGAAAATGAAACTTTCATTCAATAAGTGTGAGTGTATTGAATGGAAAGGTTCATGTGTGCTTTGAAAGTTTATTTTGGATTTTGATTTTGATTTTTTGGAAAGATGATTGTTCATTTTATTTTGAAAATGAAATCTTCATCAAAATGAATTAAAGGAAGATGTTCATTTGTGCTTTTAGAAAAGATTGTTAGTTTTACTTTTGAAAATTTCTACATGTAATAATTATGAGAATTGTTAATTGAGGGTGATTTAAAAAAATTTTTGTGGAAAATATTATATTATGTGCATCTTTTTTTTTGAAAGAGTGCTTTTCAAAAAGTAAGACTTTTATGAAAAATTTATTTTATCTTTATTATTTTAGAATGAACCTTTCCTTATCTTTAAAAATGATAAGGAAGAAGTCCTTAAATGTTTTCTTTTAATTTAGATTTTATTATTTTTACCCATTGGAGAACCCAACGGGGGTTTTAAGACCAACACGGAGTGAGGTCCTCAAACCTAAAGATGTAGGCCAACTCAACATAAGAATGAAATTAGCTAAGTGCCAATGGAAATAAAGATAGTCTTGAATTCATACCAAAGTATAAACCCACTATAAATACTCAAAGACAATGATCATTTACCAAAGATGGAGAGAGGAAATTTCTCCAGCGGAGTCACAAAAAAATTTGTGGTGAAAAATATATTCTTTTATACATTTCTTGCCTTCATCTATCCCCTCTCCCTTTTGAGAAAAGAAGGATAAATGAAAACAAAAATATATAAAAATATAATCCACCTTGTTGGGACACCACATAGATCTACAAATGTTCTTATTAAGGTGATCGGGTATGATAGTGAGGGGAGGTGTACTATCTCAAAGATAGAATTCACCGCCTTCCAATGGACCTAATCACCCGAATAAGGACTCCTAAGTAAAATGGGTCTGCATATGTATTAGAGATTCTTCCCCTACTTTACATGGAAAAGTAAAGTAAGGTTTATTTTAAACCGGATTCATTAAGTTCCCTACAGGGGCAAGCCCCCATAGTTATTTACATCTTAAAAGATGGGATCCCTTAGGAATATTCTTGATTAAGGTAAATGATCGTTGTCTCAAATATTTCAATAGGGTAGGACTATCAATTGATTAGTTTATTTTGGGTGATCAAATGGGATTGATCAAAGAGAGAGAGTTATTATTGAAGCCAAAAGAAAGATAAGTAGGAGATGCCCATGAGCATCTCAAACTATCCTATGGTTGGGCTTTACATTTTTGAAATTGATTTAATTTATTTGAATTGAATTTTTATTAGAAATTTATGACTTATGGTAACATAACACAAGATTAAGGAAATGTCTAAGAGGTGAGGATTTATGCTTATAGCCCATTAAAGGGCGAAGCAACCTCAGAACCCAAATCTAGGGAGCTTTGGCGAGGGCCGAAAGCACAACCTAAATCTAAGGCAAAAAATGGGTATTTGGTTTGCCTCCATAAGTGAGGAAAAATTGCCCAACTGTTTGGACTAACAATCACCTAGGGGTGGCGCCAATTAACTCCTCCTACGATTTTAAATTCATGTAGGAAAGTCATATGCGTTATGCAAGATAGTTAGGTTGTTATTTATTTAGAAATAGACTAAGTCCTTGAACTCACTGCCTAAAGAGACTAAATCATGTAAGGACATGCTTCAAATGACCTAAATCTAATGCAATTCAGATTTCATTTTTATTTTCATTCTTGGATAATTATTTTGACTTAGGCTATTAGGATTCATATGCCTAATGCTTTAGAAATAAGATTATTGGCCAAAATCAATGAGATGGGAGGAGGTGTGTTTCCACCATGGCTCTCAAAGGTCAAGCCAAGTTTCTCTAGCAAAGGTGGAAGCCCTCCAATAAAGAGTGAAAATAATATGCATTTATGTATGATGTTATAAAAGAAGTACTCATCTAGCTAAGGGTTGCTAATTCTTTTATCTTAATTTTTGTCTAAGATTTAGGTGAAGTTATGAGTTCTCTTTATTAGTTTGATTGTTATGTTTGGTAAGAGATTTATTTTTCCTAAGAGCCTAATCCACATCATACATAAAGTAAGAAAGAAACTAGGAAAAGGATGCCACTTAATGCACAAGCTGAATAAATCATCAATTAATTTATAAAGCTAATCACAAAAGAATAAGAGTGGTGGGTACCACCACACAAACCCAAAAATAAATTGGGTAGCTGAGCTCTACCCTTATACAACCTAGATTACAAATGAATTAAATACAATTAAGTAAGTAATTCATTGTTATGGGGGTCTTCAAACTTCATTTCTTCATTCTTCTTTTCTTCTTTCTTCTTTGGTTCCTTCTTTTGGATGGTTAAAAGGTGGATGCTCCAAATGCTTTACATGGAACATAAGATAAGATCTTATGACCAATGTTCATCTTAATCTCCATAATGATCATTCCAAAATCCTAATTACAAAATTTACATGAAAAGAAAAAAGTAAATCTAACTAACACCTACAAAACAAAGGTTAGCTAAACAAACCACCAAATCCCAAGCATGTATATTGGACTTATCACCCCACACATGGGTGACTAAGTCCACTGCCTATTGGATTATGCTTAGGGGTATAAGCACTTGCACAACAAAAGCATATATATTTTTATTTATTACAGTGCCCCTTAAGCACATTCCCTTGCATAAGATAATGGTTAGACTAAGATCGCCCAACCATTAATTCTACTCACATACATCCAAAACATCTACATAAAAACATATTTCATAAAACAAAAGAAAGCATCAAACCATGCACCACCCTAACCTAAAGCTAGAAGTGGTGACTTAGCCTAATGTGTGTGCTTTGGAGGTTTGTGTGGTATGCTTAACCATGGCTTTAAGTTAGAATTTTCTAAGTGTGAAGCTTGTTCAACATAGAGGAGGGTTTCATTTAAGTGATTTAATTATTTTGGGTTGATTTTATTTCATGTTCTGATTAGGTTCAAGCGAATCCTACAATTAATTACTAAGTTATAAATAGAGAGAAAGAGAAGGGAACTTCTCTTTCCTTCCCTAACCTAAGTAATTTCTAAAGTGGATTTATGTTTTAGTTTTATTTAGTGAATGTTTTAATTAAGTGTTTTAATTAATCCTAACTTTAGATGAACTCTAAACAAACCTATTCAAAAAGAAAGGCATTTTAAGATTAAATAAATTGAATGAAGTCACAAAACATACATCACTTCATTTCTTTTCCAACATGTATAACATGCATATGAATAAATCCTAAGCATATCTATACATCAAATGAGAATGCTTAACACACTTTTATGATACATGCTAAGTAATTTATTTAAGAAAATTTGAAAGTTTATGATGCATAATTTTTATTAAGTAGAAAAGAAATTTCTTGTCCAATTTTCACATGCACACTTGAAAGTAATAAAGGCATAAGTGAGTACAACGCCATTGTTAACTAGAGGTGTAAGGTATAAGACCTACTTAGGGCTACTTAAAGCCTTGCATCCTTGGGGTTGTCCAGAATAATATACCACTTTTCTTAAATACAAACATGTGTACAAAAGAAATGAATGGAAAAGAAAGAATGCAAGAGCTTGTGTTAGTTGGTTTATTTTTATTTATGCAATTTATATATGTAAGCATATGTGTCCTTCTTAAGTGATAGTATAGGAATGAATAGGATATGGAATTAAGAAAGTGTTAGGTTCTTTTCAAATGAACCACACACCTTGCCAAATCCAATTCAAAACTATACTAAAAGACAAGAGAAGAAAAACCTACACTAAGCACATCCTTATATTTTATTCACATGCAAACTTATAATTAAGATATAAGTAACACACTTTTAGTTTTGATAATTGATTTATATATTTTGAAAATAATTTGAATTTAATAGTCATAATAGCCACTCATATTCTTACTTTGGCCAACACATGCAATTTGACATAAAGCAAAAAATTTTTTTTTTTAAATTTGATTTTTGAAAGGCATGGATGCATGAAATCACATGACATACATATTTAACATGTTGGGGAAAGAACTAAAGCAATGAAAGCATGTAAAAACATTCACTTTAATTAAATCCTAAAGACAATCTTATAAAATAAGAAAGCTTAAAGTAAATCAAAGTTTATTTAATATGATTTTTGTTCGATTTTGAATTTAATTGAATTTTGAAAATGTGGATTAAGTTTTCTGTTCCTAACCCATTCCCACATGTGTTTTACATTTTTGTTTAATTTTTAGATGATTAGATTCATTTTATATTTTGATTAGGTTAAGCTATGAATTAAGTATGTTAATCAACCCTTACCTGCACCACCTTAGCATAGTTAACCAAATAATTATAAGCCAATGAGATGACATAAAACCTCACAAGAAATTTAAATTTGCAATGCACCTAAGAAGAAAAGGGCCTAATGTAATTTGGCTCAAGATTAATGGTTAATAAAGCTAAAGGGTTTAACTTAAGTAATTTCAGAACACCCCTCACACATATGAGTTGAGTTTTGATTTCCTTAATTGAACTTAGGCTCTTGAACACCTAAGAATCTACCCAAAGTAAATTAATTAAGTTCTAGAAAGTTTTAAAAATTTTAAGAAATTAATTAAGAGGGTAATTAGTGAATTAAACCTTAATTAAGAGAAGATTAGGAAGAAAAAGGGGTTTAGGGAATAGCTTAGAGGAAATGCCCCAAAATTATTCTCTAAACTTCCTATTCATTAGATCAAACCTAATCAACTTCAATAAAGGATTAAAACACTAATAAAACCCTTAATAATCCTTAATTACATAATGGGGGGGGGTAATTAGGAAATAAGTTAGAAATTCCCCTAATTAAGCAACCAATAAATCCCAAGAAAATTAGGAGAGATAAAAGTCATCCCTAGAAATATACCCAAGAAGTTTGAGATTAATCAGTGGATTAATTAGGGAAGAATTAGCAAATTAAGATTTCCAATTAAACCCAACATCAGAGAAAGATAATATTCAAAATCCAATAAAACTAATTTTAGAATATTCTAGATTGAATTATCTTTCAGTGGCAATTTACCTCATATTTTTATGATTTTTCATTAGAGAGATATTAATTTTTAAAGTTTAGTGGATTAATTAGAATTATTTAAACACTAATTAATCCTGTAATCCACTCAGCGTGACACGTAGCGGCTGAGTCAGGTGCACTTTCCATGTGTCAACAAATGAGCAACCACTTAAACATCTCATCACAACATGGGCGGTGGTGCTTCGTTCGATCAAGGATCGAACGACCAAGAAGTTACCCGTGATTTTAAAAGGGGAAATAGGATTTAAAACATGCATCTAATCTTGGTCATCCATCAAAAACATGCAGATGGATGCTTGAGATTATCCTTATTCTTCCCTGAGGAATAATGTAGACCATCCACTTTAAAGGGAACATTAGCTCCATCGAGCTCGATTGGAATGAAATCTTGCACACACCATCTAACCCTAATGGCAAGCCTATCCAATGGTCAAAATCCCATGCCATTAAACTTTCTTTCATAAAGGACCAACACCTAAAGAGTTCAGTGGTTGAAAAATGCCTAACCTCACCAGTGCTCGATTCCCTTGGAGGAGCTTCGTCTGGTTGAGATGAAGCTATGGTGAGAGTATTAGCTCCTAAGGTTGAGTGGATTGCTCTATGGACTAACCCCTCCTTAGCTCCTTTGTAGGTTTGATGGAATTGGATCTCTTCTTGCCTTTGGAGCTTGGGAAAGACGTTGGCTAAGCTTGACTTGATCCTTTGGTGGAGTACACAAAGTGAATTTAGTGGAGTTTGAGTGTAGAGGGAGTTTTGGATTCAATGGACCTCCCTTATTTTCAAAGGATGAAAATCAAAAAATTCCAAATTCAAATCCCTTATAGAGAGCTTAGGATCACTCAAAGATAGTTCCTATAACTCTCTAACACTCAATCGATAGTGAGTAAGTTGAATTCAAGTGGAATTAGTGGGAGTATATTTCCCCCCTATGTAAATCGGATGACCAAAGAATTGTTTGCCATTTTGATCTAATTGCCAAGATTGAATGGTTTGTTTGAGCTATTAGAAGTTTACACATGGTTAGTTTTGGCTAAGGAGTGGAGTGGTAACCTCCCATGGGATTTAAATTGAGTGGAGGGAAGTTTTCCATATGGGCCAATTTGAGCTATGTGCTCGATTTTGGCCTTGGGTCAATTTGGGCTAACCCACACCCATTGGGTTGGCTGCACCACCCTCCATAGGGTCTACTTGATCTATTAGGAAGGTATCAAGTAGATATGAAGAGGGCTTGGCCAAATTCCCCATAGACTTGACCAAAATTTGTTCTATGGCCTAGGGGTAGAATGGTCATTTGGATGAATTTTAAATTTGGTTATGTTGGGTATGTTGAGAAAATAGGTTTTGCCAAGTTTCATTGGATTTGGAGTTCATTTGATATGGTTTGGCTCATGTTAACCCATTTAGGTCAAAATGGGTCAACTTGAGTCAAGTTGACCAATTGGTCAAATTGGGTCAAATAAAGGGTTGGGGCAAGTTCATATGACCATTTGAAATATTTTGGTGGCTTTGGTTTTGATTTAGTTTGGTTTAAGTTTGAATTTGGTTCATATGACTTCATTTAGGTCAAATGGGTCAAGTTGACCAATTTGACCCATTTGACCTATTTGAGCTAGGTCATGGGTAGGTTTAGGTTTAGTTAGTCATATGAAGTGGATTGGTATCTTTGTTTCCAATCAATTTTGGTTGAGTTTTAATTTGGCTCAACATCACCCCTTTAGGTCAAGTTGGGTTCAAGGTCAATTAGGCTAGGTTAGGTCTAGATGGCCAATTGAGGCCCTGGTCAAGTTCAACAAGTGATTTGGACTAAACTTGACCCATTGGTTTCAATCAATTTGGCTTAGATCAAGTTTTGACATATTTTGACTTTTTTTTGTCAAGTTGGGTCAACTTGGGTCAAGTGACCAATTGGGTTAGGTTAGACTTAAATGTTGACTTGGTCAAGTTCAAACATAGTTCATGAATGAACTTAGATCATTGGTTTCAATCAATTTGGCCTATGGTGGATTTTGGCTATGTTAGGTTTCATTTTGGCAAAGTGTTGACTTGGTCAACCCTTAGGTTTGACTTGGTTTCACCTAATTTGATTGATTGATCATCTCATGATGATTATTGATCATGATGAGAGGCATAGGTGAGTTTGATTCAATCCAATTTGGTTAGGATTGGAATTTGGCTCATAAGAGTACTTTAGGTCACTTTGGGTCAAGTGAGCCTAAGTGGGTCAAATGGCTTGGTCAAAGCTTGATTTGAGTTTGATTGAACTTGTATATGGACTTATGATTGAAATAAAAATCCATTTGCAAGTTGTTTGAAGTCCAATAGGTTTTGATTCATTTGACAATTTCATATTCAAAGGAAGAATATGATTGGATTTGGGATCTGATTTTTGAATTGGATTTTAAGTGATTGAAACTTGTATTTATATTTGGATTCATGATTGTAGGGTTGATTGAATCGTGAAGGAAAATCAAGAGTTTGGCTTGATTTCAAGTTGATTTGGCTAAGTTCAAGATTTTGACTTGAAAGGCTTAGGTCAAATTTTTGGTGGATTTGACTTTCATTTTTCGAAGAGGTTTTGATGGTTTGAATTTATATTTCATTTATATATGTAAATATAAATGAGAATATAAATGGGTCATGAAAAAATTTCAAGGATTTGAAGTGATTTGATCATGATCTAGGCTAAGTCTTTTAAGAGGGAATTTAAAGGACTTAAGAAATTTTTTTGGAGTCGAGCTTGATTTTTTGAATTTGGGTTGATTGATTTATATTTATATTTCACTTACACATATGGATATAAATGAGAATATAAATGAATTATAAAAAAATCCTATGAATTTGAATTGATTTGATCATGATTTAGGCTAAGTCCTTAAGAAGGAAATTAAGGACTTAAGAAGGATTTTAAATTTAGAATTTAATTTTTGGATTTGATTTGATTGATTTATATTTATATTTCATTTATATATGTGAATATAAATGAGAATATAAATGAGTTATGAAAAAATCCCATGAATTTGAATTGATTTGAACATGATTTAGGCTAAGTCCTTAAGAGGGAAATTAAGGACTTAAGAATGATTTTAAATTTGGAATTTAATTTTTGGATTTGATTTGATTGATTTGTATTTATATTTCATTTATATATGTGAATATAAATGAGAATATAAATGAGTTATAAGAAAATTTCAAAGATTTGAAGTAATTTGATCATGATCTAGGCTAAGTCCTTAAAGAAGATTAAGGACTTAAGAAAGATTTGGACTTAGGAATTTCATTCATGGGTTTCAATCATGGATTTCAATCATGTGGCATTGATTTGAGTTTGGATAAAGTAAAATAATATTGATTTGGGGTTTGACTTGAAGGAAGGAAGGCAAGGAGTGGTTCAAGCGAAGGGTAGCCAAATTTTCCTAACACCCTTAAGGCATGACCTATTCCTATAGCTTATTCTTGTAAGTCTCTAGGGCTAGGTTGAGTGTCCACCTGGTCACTAGATGTGTCTTAAGACTAAGGAACTCTTAAAGTCTAAGAGAAGTAAGATGGAGGAGTTGAGAGCCCATTCTAAAAATGAGGTCAATAGTTTCCTAGTGTCTTGATCTTGGCTTTCATCTTTGGACTAGATTGAGCCCACATGTATTCTTGAGTGTACCTTGATCACAATCTTACGGGCTTCAAATTTATCTAAGCAATGTAACCACATATGATTAAAAGACAATCGATATAAGGTGCCACCTACGAGAGCGTAGAAAAGGGTTCTCTACTTCACCTGATGTGCTTGTGATTTCTTTTGAAGCTGTTTGTCAATATGTAGATAATCTATGAATGGTTGCCACTAATCTGACTCACCATCCTTTTTGGCAATGACAACTTCCCCTTCAAGAGAGAATCTCTTGATGAGTTCGGCATCAATAAGGGATAATACTTGTCTATTTTGGACCCTTACTAGAATGGACTCATCTTTCATACATGCCAACTCTTTGGTAAGCTTTGTTAATGCATCTGCTACAGCATTTTCTCCTCGAGGAATCTTGTAAATGGTAACCTGTGGGATTTGGGCCAATAACTCTATAGTGTACTTGTGGTAATGATGGAACTTAGGTTTTAGAACTTTGTAGGACCCAACAATCTGGTTGATGACTAATTGAGAATCTCTAAAGATGTTGATACTCTAGATGCATAGTGTAATGACTAACTCTAGACTGGCAATCAGAGCCTCATATTCAGCTTCGTTATTGGTGCATGAATGGATGATATGAGAATCTCAACACATCGTACAGAGTTAGAGAACTATTCCTACCCCTGCCTTTCCTGGGATTGTAAATTATGGTTCTTCTCCTCTTTGAGAGGAAGCCACACCATCAAAATACATCTCTCAGTGGTGAATGCTAGTGTCCCCTAAGTTCATGATTTGTTCATCAGGGAGGTCATCACTAAGAGGAGAATTAGAAAGTGGGTGTGCTACTAAGAAACTTGCTACAGTCCTTTCATCTGAGGCATACGAATGTGATGTCAAACTATGACAAAATCAACCATGCCAACCTTCCGATAGCGACCGTCATGAGATATTATAGTGGATTGATTATGGCGATCAGATTCATCTTATGAGAAAGCATGTAGTGACATAGCTTTTGGGATGCAAAGATTAAAGAAGTGCTTTTCAATAGGTGAGTAGTTTGCCTCAGCAAGGATTAGATGATGAGGTAGTAGAGTCTATTCTTCTTCCCTTCATCATTGACTTGAGCGAACAAAGCACCAAGGGAGTCATTTAATGTAGCGGTGTAGAGGATCAATGGCTTGTCTAGGATAGGGGCTGCTAGAACTGGCGGTGTCATTAAGTAGTGCTTGATGTCTTTAAAAACATGTTGGCACTTATCATCCCACTTGAACTTGGAATCCTTTTTGACAAGTGCTTAGAATGGTTGACATCTTCCTGATAGGTTGGATATGAAGTGTCTTAGATATGCCAACCGCCCTTGGAATGATCTGAGTTGAGTTACACTTTTAGGGGATGGCATTTCTAAGATAGCTTTCAACTTCTTCGGGCCGATCTCTATTCCTCATTGTCGGACAACAAACCCAAGAAAATTTTTTGAAGCAACTCCGAATGCACACTTCAGGGGATTCATTTTGAGGTTGCATTATCTTAACCATTCGAAAACTACCCTCAAGTCAAAGAGATGGTCTTCCTTTTCTTTGCTTTTGACAACGATCATTACATAGAATTCAACTTGATGATGAATGAGTTCATTGAAGATTGAGTCATGGCCCCAGTGTGGCATCGACATTTTTAAGGCCAAAAGACATGACCTTATAATAATAAATTATGATCGGGGTTCATAGAGCAGTGTTTCTTTTATCCTCGAGGGCCATCTTGCTTTGGTTGTAGCCAGATGACCCATCCATAGAGGAGAATACTGCATGAAATGAGGCAATGTCCACCATTAATTCTAGTATATTAAGTAGAAATTCATCTTTAAGACATGCCTTATTTAGATCCCTAATTAACGCAATTTGGCCATTCTTTTTCTTAATTATGATGACACTAGCTAACCAACTAGGATATTTTTCTTCCCTGATAAAGCCAGCATCAACCAATTTCTTCATTTCAGAAGTGACTTGCTGTTCAGTGTATAATGACATGCATCTAGGAGCTTGCTTGACAGGGTTAGCATTAGGTTCTATTGATAGTTTGTAGACTTCCATGTTAAGAGATAAATTGGGCATTTCTTCATAACTCCATGTGAAGTAGTCTTTAAACTTAACTAATAGTGTAACTAAGTCATTGGTTTCTTCTTCATTTAATAAGGAACTGATTTATGTCATGGATTGTCTTCGTTCCTATCTCTTTAAGTTCATCGATGGTTGATCGATCTTTTTTTTCAAACTCTAGCGGTGCCTTTTTGACTTCAAGCTCATTTGGGTCATCTGAAGTTTCTAAACATACCTCCTAATAAGAGTTAGCATGATTTGAGAAGAACCTATCAGACCCCAAATGATTTATAATGACTAGAATGATTATCATCATCAACTGGACCCACTATGCCGAATCCTAGTTCTGGTCTTGATTGAGGATGTTTGCTTTGCTTGTCCCATAGCCTTTTAAAATAGTCTGACCTGCATTTAGACCAAGTATGTGGGATTAATCCCTTCTTTACTAAGTTAAGAACATAAGGTGAGTACCAATCAAAAGGTAATTGTATTAAATCTTTATATGAATCATCCTCAAGTTCTACATCGGCTTTCTGACTTGAGAATGATGCTCCTAACAAAAATCTCTTTGGCTTGACCTCTGGATGACATGGGGCCTCTTAACTACTAAACCTTCAATGTTCTTTGAAGAAAGTGAGATTAGAGCTAAAGTTCTCAACTGCTACCTAACTGTTCTACATAATAGTGATTCAGATACATTCATGCTTTGCTTGGACACCTGCTCTTCAACACTATTTGGCTCGAATGTCACCTTCAAAGGGACCTACTGAGAGGGATTGGTTGTCGTGCTAATAATGTGAGACTCATCCTTCGAACTGGACTCAAAGTCTATGTGGATATCAAGGGTACTCTTGTGAGCTGGAACATAGCTCCTATTGGTTGGCCACCAAAAATAAGGTCTTCCACCTCTAGAACTACCTCTAAATGTATCTCTTCCTCTACCAGGTGGGGGTCGAGTCATCCTATCCATGTGTTCATATGGAGGAACAAACTATGGCTGGAATGTAACATCTGGCTCTACCTCTACCTCTGTGCTTTCTTTTTCTTTTTATTTTTCCTATTCTTTTTCTTTTACAATTTCCTTTTATTTTTCCTTTGTTTCTTTTCTTTTGATTTTGAACTTTTACCAAGTTTGCTAGAATAAACTTTTTGATTTGGAGGAAGATAGTAGGCTGCACCCTCATAAATCTTGACTTCTCTAAGTTAGAATGGCTTCAAATCTCCTTTGACACAATACTGGATTCCACCTCTTCTGAATTTGATGCAGTGGTGTAAAGAAGATGGAACCATGTTATTTGCATGTATCTAAGGCCTATCGAGCAAAGAAGTGAAAGATGTATCTGAATCTATTAGAACTTGGCTTCTATCTTCCAATCATCTATCTCCAATGACAACACTATAGAGCCTAAAGCCCTCTTGCCTTGTTTGCTGAATCCTATTAACATCATTCGATCCCCCAGTTTGAAGATGTAATCCTTAAGTACAAGGGTCTTTAGACTCATAATGTACCCGATGCACTTGGATCAACTAACACACTTGAGAGTCCAATCCCATATCTACCGTGATGTAGAGGGATGCCGGTTGTCCCAAAAAAAGAAGGTCTTCATCTATGAATGTAACTCTAGGCTTCTTTGAATAATATGTCTTCTCTCAAATAATGAAGCTAAGCATATTTCGGATCAAGAAGGGCTTTGATCAATGACTCCCTCATCTTTTGGATAAGATAAGGGCATCATGCTTGGTTTAGTGGCAACTTTCTTAGGTGTGAGGACATTATAATCAACTCTAGCTAATCCTAAGCATATATATAGGCGGAGCATCCTGTGGAGGGTTTCTTGATCACTTGAACCAATGTCATGTTTACCCTTATCCTGAGGTGCTACCCTAGGAGGTAGAACTTTATCACTACGGAGGTTGACTTCAATGACTTTATGAGAAGATTTAGTCAAAAGTTCTACCTGCTCATCAGGTTCAACCTACAACTTCTACTATGGGATTATTAGAGTCTAATGTGTCTAAATCAATCTAAATGGGTGAACCTGAATGATTAAAGATTGAAAAATCCATTTCTAAATCAGAAGAGAAATGATCAAAACTAGAGTTATCATTATTATTTTGTAGACTTGGAGAGTCTTCGAGAGGAATAAAATCTAGAGTATCAGAAGTGGATAAGATGTAAGTGAAAGCTTTCTTCATTGATTTCTTCTTGGATATAGATACATAATAGAAACTTAATAAATAAGTGAGGTAAGGTGTTTAGTGCTCTTGTTCACTGATATAATGCTCCTGCTGACAGAGGAGGAGCTTTTGGAGGAAGAAGTAGTAGTTGCAATGGTGGATGGAGTGCTGGACTTGGATGGTGGTTGTGCTACCATGCTATCTCGGGAAAGTAAGGTGGACTGCTGCTGCTGCTACTGCTGGGCTTCTACCTCCTTCAAGTTGTCTTTAGCAACTTGCAAACCTTCCTTAGAGTTGGAGGTTTAAGCTGCTTTAGGCACCTAGAAGGGTAACTTTTTAATCTTATAGATGATTTTCTTGGAGGTTTGGGAAAGAGAGATATCCCAATATTCCTCTATCTTGAGAAGATCACTTGTATCCCTTTCCTTTGATTGCTTCAATTAATGTTGCTTGATTTTATCTTTTGATCTTGAGTCATAACCCACATTTCAACAAATTTGGTTATCTTGAATGGGGTTCAAATTGCATGGAGAGATTTGTAGAATTGGCAGAGGAGCTTTTGCCTTGATGTTGGCTTGAATTTTTTATTTTGATTTGTCCTTTTAAATAAAAACCCTCATTTAACAAATTTAGGTAAGCTAAATGGGGTTCTATTGGAGAGATTTACAATGTGTGGAGAGTATTTGCCATTTGATTTTGATTTAGAACAATATACCAACTTATTTAGGTAGGTTGGGTGGGGTTCTAAAATTTGTGGAGAGATTTTCTTAGAGATATTTATGTTTTGTGCATCTTGTTCGAAAATATTGATAGTTTGAAAGACCTCTACTTAGCAAATTTGGGTATGCTGAGAAGAGGTTGTGATTGTTTATTTGAATTATTTTTTCTTGTGAAGATTTGATTATGTGATATTTTGATTTGAAAATGGGGATTCTTACTTAACAAATTTGGTATATTAAGTAGAGGCCACATGTGTTTGATTTGTGCTTGATGATGAGACTTTCCCTAACAAATTTGATATGTTATGAAAGTCAAAATGTGATTGTGAGATAGATTAGCTTTGAAGATGGGAGTTCCACTTAACATATTTGGTTCTCATGAGTGAAAAATGTGTTTGATGTTTATTTTTTTTTCTTGAGTGAGAGACCTCACTTAACAAAATTTGGTATGTTAACTAAAAGCTCAAGTGGTTTGACATGAAAATGATCCTTATTTAACAAATTTAGTTAAAAATAAGGATCAAATGTGTGTTGAAAAGAGACCTCACTTAACAAATTTGGTATGTTAAGTGAAAGTCAAATGTGTTTATGATTTTGAAAATGAAACTCACTTAACAAATTTGGTATGTTAAGAAAGTCAAAATGTATTTATGATTTTGAAAATGAAACTCTCACTTAACAAGTTTGGTATGTTAAGTGAAAGTCAAATGTGTTATGATTTTGAAAATGAAACTCTCACTTAACAAATTTGGTATGTTAAGTGAAAGTCAAATTTGTTTATGATTTTGAAAATGAAACTCTCACTTAGCAAATTTAGTATGTTAAGTGAAAGTAAAATGTGTTTATGATTTTGAAAATTAAAGTCTCACTTAACAATTTGGCATGTTAAGTGAAAGTCAAATGTGTTTATGATTTTTTGAAAGAAAATAACTTATTTAACAAACTTAGGTATGTTAAATGGAGTTCAATTTATTCTTATGATTTTCAAAAAGGGGTTTCTCATTTGACATACTTGGACTGTCAAATGAGATAGAAATGTGTCTTGAAGTCCAAGATTTTGTCAAGAAGGAGTTCTATCAAACAAATGCAAATGGTGTCAAATAGAATTCAGTTAGCTTTACCTTCTCCAAGGGAAGGGGAACTCCCATTTGAAAAATTTGGGTATGTCATGTGGGGGGTAAAAATATGTCTTGACTTATTTGTGTGTGTATGATTTATTTCTTTAGAAAGGGGAAAACTTCAACTCTAGCACATGTGAAGTATGCTAAGTTGATTTTCAATTTTATATTATGATTTAATTCAAAATAGAATCTCCATCCAACAAATTTGAGTGTGTGGGATGGGGATAGCTAATTCCAAAGAAAATGTGCTTTTCAAAAAGACATTAAAAATGGTTGATTTTGATTTTGAAAAGAACCTCCATGCAGTAATCATAGGATTTATTAAAAAAGGGTTGGTTATATGTGTTTTGTGCCTTTTGAAAATTTCTTAGAAATTTTTGTGTAAAGATATCTTTATTATGTGGATTTTGAAAAAGTGCTTTTGGAAAGACATGTTATTTTGTAGAAGAGTTTTATTTTCTTATTGTTCATAGGATGAACCTTGCCTATCATCAGGATGGTGAAGAGGTTCTTAATTTTGGTCATCTCCTTTGTTTGATTAATTTAAATTTTCACCTATTGGGGGAACCCAATAGGGATTTTAAGACTTACATGGAGTGTGATCCTAAAACCTATAGAATATTGGCGAGCTTTGCTTAAGGATGAAATAAGCTAAGTGCTAACAGAAATAATGATAGTCTCAAGCCTATATAAAATATAAGTCCACTATTGATACTTGGAGATAATAATTGTCTACTAAAGATGGAGAGAGTAACCGTCCCTAGCGAAGATGCCAGAAAAATCTATGGTGTTTATTTTTGGGATGTCAGACACCATACAGATCTTAGGGGGTACTTATTGTAGTGATTGCATATGAATTAAGGAATGATGTACTATCTCGAGAGAAAGAAATCACCACCCTATAATGGACCTAATCACCTAATAAGAACTCCTAAGGCATGATGGGTCTTTGAATGTACCAAAGATTTTCCCCTACTTTATATGAAAAAGTAAAGTAAGGTTTATTTTAAGCCGGGCTCATTAAGTTCCCTATGGAGGCAAGGCCCCATAGTTAATTACATCTTAAAGAAAGTTTTTCCCTTAAGAGTACTCTCGATTAAAGTAGAAATTAAAGTCTCCAAAGATTTCAAGGGAAGACTATCAAGGGATTGGCTATGGTGGAAAATTAAATGAGATGGATCAAAAGGAGAAGATTTATTTTTTGAATCCAAAGGGAGAAAATAGGAAATGCTCATGATACTAGGAAGCCTAGTGAGCAATCCAATCTATCCTATGGTTGGGCTTTATATTTTAAAATGGATGAGAGTTAATTATTTGAGTTGACTTTTTATTAGAATACTAGGACTTATAATCCCACAATAAGATTGTGGCCTAAGAGGTGAGGATTTATCCTTGCAGCATGATGAAAATAGGTATCTCAAATCCTATGCTAAGGAGCTTTGGTATTAATGATAAGCATTTCCTAAATCTAAGTGAAAGGTGGACATAATGGTCTACCATACAAAGAGGAGACCACTGAATTATTGGACTTACAAACCACTAGAGTGGCCACCAACTAACACCTCCTACGCTTTAAATCCATGTGGGCAAGTCTTATGATTTGCAAGATGGACATACTATTGTTTATTTAGAAAATAGACTAAGTCCTTAAACTCTCCTAATAGACAATAGTATGAATTCATGATTAATCTAATGCAAATTTTAGATTCTTTTGACTTTATTTTGACTGAGATTTTGTATGCCCAAATGAACTAAAACTTGATTATGGGCTAAATCAAGAGAGAAAGGGGTGTTCTTCTATCAAAGTTTCTCATGGTTAAGCCTTTATTCTCTGCAGATGGAAGCCCCTTTTAGTAAGAATGACATATGATGTTATACATACAATCATCCAACTAAGGGTTGCTAAATATTTTATGTTGATTTAATTCCTAGTCTTTATGTGAGGTTATGAATTATTTTAAATTTTAATTATGAGTTATTAATTGGGGTATTTTATTTTATATTATACCACATGCCACACATTCAAACATCAAACATGAAGAAACTAGGAAAGTAATTCTAGTACAATCTAAACACAATATCAAATAATATTATAGACTACCATAAAGAGTAAAAGGCCAATAGGTTTCATACACAATAGAGAAATAAAGATGGATATGCTTGTTATACAACCTGCATTATAAATAATACATGCTATGGGGTATTTTTTTTTCTTCATTTCCTTCCTTCTTTTTTTTGATTTGATTTGCTCCAAAGACATCTGTGGCACCCTAGATTGAGCCACCACTCATACTAATCCCCCATAATAATAATCATAATTCCTAATGCAAAATTACATTGAAAATAGGTAAATCTTGCAACATGCAAAATAAATGTTATTAAACACACCATACAACCCAAGCAAAGATATGAATAATTGGATTTAGCACCCAACACATGGGAAACCAAGCCCACTTGTTCTAACATGAGTTATGCTTAGGATAAGCAACTTATAAACAAATGCATTTATATTTTATTATATTTCTCACAACCCGCTATAGAAAATATGATTAGCCTAATCACACTATCATTCAAATAAGGCATATATCCTAACATCCCCTAAAATATTACATCAAAAAAAAACACAACATCATACAAACAATGTAACTTAGACAAAGTGGTGACAATATTCTAATAAATGTGTGCTTAAGGCTTGTGTGGAAAGACATTGCTATGCTTCTTTAGTTCCAGTTTCAATTTGAAGTTTAAATTTGTCTAAATATTATCAGGTGATTTCTATTTAAATTAATATTTAAATGATTTAATGATTTTTTATTCATTTTTATTTCACTTTTATTTGGTCAAAATGATGTTCATGTTTTCAAGAATGTAGAGTAGAATGAATTTAATTGTTACAACTAACCCTATTCTACATCTAACCTAAAGAGAAACAACATCCAAGTGTCTTATTATCAGTTTGTGTAATTAATTTGATTTCATTTATTTGATTTAGATTTTAGAATTTGAGTTTATTTAATCTTTATGTATTTTGATTGATTAATTTTAGATTAAATGTTTGATTAATCAAATCATAATAATTCAATATCCTTAATATCTAATGAAGTTTAATTTTTTTAAATCCATGTACTTTTGATTGATTAATTTTAGATTAATTTGATTTAATTAAATATTGATAATCAATATTTTAATGTCTAATGAAGTTTAAGATTATTTAAATCCATGTATTTTTGAATGATTAATGTTTAATTATATGTTTTGAATTTAATTAAATCTTGATAATTCAATATACTTTAAGTTAATATCTAAATCCTTTTATAAATACATTTAATTTGTTTATTTTATTTGATTTTGGTTCATTTTTAGTTTGATTTTAGATTAATTTTTTTTTATTTTAATGATTTGATTCTTTGTATAAATTTTATTTCAATCATCCATTTGAAATGTTTATCAAAATTGTTTAATTTGATTTCAGATTGGATAGAATTAAATTTAAGTTTGAATGAGATTTGAGTTGATTATATTAAATTGATGAATTTATTTGATTTTAATTTATTTGATTAGCTTATATTAATTTGCTTTTAAATTTGGTGATTATTATTTTAATTAAGAAGTATGTTTAATTAATTTTAGATTAAATGATTTGTTTAATTTTTAATTTGGTTTCATATTTATTTTTGATGATGTAATTAATGACTTAATGATTTAAGTTTAATTTATTTGATTTTTAATTACATTTTTAATGTTCAAATTTATGTTTAATTAAACCAAAGTTTAATGATTAATTTGATTAACTTAATTAGCTTATTTAAGAGGTGTGATCAATTATTAAATTAAATAATGATTTGATTAATTTTTAATTTGATTTCATATTTATTTGTTAATGATGTAATTAATGACTTAATGATTTAAGTTATTTGATATTTAATTGCATTTTTATGTTTGATTAAGCTAAGTAATATAATTAATTTGATTAACTTAATTAGCTTATTAACGATCAAATTAATTAGTAGATTAATTAAGTTTTGATTTGAATTAATTTTAATGTGAAAAGTTAATTTGGTTCATTAAGAAGATAGAAATTGCTTATTAATTAAATGTTAATTAATTAAGTTTGATTGGAGGTAACCAAAAGTTTTAACATGATTAATTTGTTTAATTAGATTATGGACTTAATTAATATAGGTTTGATTCATGTTTTAATTTAAGTTTGATTTAAAAATTATTTTAATATTCAAGATCATGCATATGAATTTAGAACAATGTTTAAGTTTAATAGATAAGTTTTGCAATTATATTTAATATAAGATTAAAATATTTTGATAAGAGATTAATTGATTTTAATTAAATTTTGAGAATTAAAAAGAAATTAATGATGGAAAATACCTATATTAAAGATATTGATAACCTAGAATTATATTTACATTTAATATTAAGAGAAATGTGAATATAAAATCCAAAACAAGTGATAATCATATAAGTTTTGGAAATATTTATACAACTAAAGTTTTGATCATATATAAGAAGGATACTTAGAAAATCAAGAAGAACCACATATAGGAAAGATAGAAATGTTAAGAAACCAAGTACATGAATGTCATTGTTAATTATTATCATTAAAAATCAATGTAATAAACGAAATTACAATAATTGAAGTTTATTAATTTAGATATAGTTAGTATATCCTCCAATGAATCTAAAGATACAATTTTTTACTGTTGATTTAATTAAAGGATATTATTATTATTATCATTATTATTAAGTGAATTAGCTGTTTATTTTATTTCAATTAAGTTTGAGTATTTATGGTTAGAGATTTATATAATTTGATTCATTTATTATGTTTATTTAATTTCAATAACGTGTTTGATTTAGTTATTAGGTTGAAATATTTAGTGATTGAGTAACTCCCTTATTCCAAATAGAATGATTTAGATATTAAATTAAATAAGTTCACTTTAGCTTCATTTAGTTTGATTTGGTTTAAGGAATGTGAAAGAGATTTGTTAATCCTAACCCCATTCCCCATGTGTGAGTTAATTTGGTTTAATGAAGAGTTGTTAAGTTGATTTTATGGTTTAATTAGGTTAAGGTGTAAAATAAATGAATTAATTAACCCTTACTTATATCACCTTAAGTTAATTAACTAATTAATAATGAGCCAATATAATACGCATATGCTTTGGAAATAAGATAAAGCAATGATCCTATGAAAATAAAAGGGACTAATGCAATTAAACTAAAGGGGTTAATTAAGTACTCTTATAACCCTCCCACACATGTAGGCTAGTTTTAATTTCCTTAGAATTCTCTTAAGTTGTTGAACACCTAAGAATCTATCCAAGAAACTTAATTAGGCAAGTTCGAATGGTTATGATTTCAATTTGATTAATCAAGCCATTTAATTATTGAATTAAACTATTAATTAATCTCAAATTAGTTAATCTCATCTCCAGTGAAATGAACTTAGGGAAAAGAATGGAAAAGAGGTTCCAATCTCATTCCACATGTCCATCCACTGCCTCACAATGATTAGCAAGCTTAGTTAATGATTTTTCTTATTTTTTAGAATATTAATTAATCACATAATTAATTAAGAGACTAATTAAGGCTAAGACAAGAAATAACCCTAATTAACGAAGCAATAATTTACAAGAAAATCGTGGAAGGTAGAGGTCATCCCATGAATCAACTTCAGAAAGTTTGGAATTATATACTTGGGTAATTAGAGATTACTTAAGCTAATTAAGTTTTCAATTAAATCCAAATTAATCCTTAATTATTATTCAAAATTAATTAGAATTGATTTTAAATTATGCCCCTCTGAAATACCTTTAAAATGAGCCCTCATTTATATTTTTTGGATTTTTTTAGAATTAGTTATGAATTTCCAAAGTTTCAACTCATTTAACAAAATTTTATAAGGTATACTTATTTGTTTAATTAAAATAGATCATTTGAACTTCTAAATTCAATATCTTTCGATCTAGCTATCATTGTATCTTGAAATTTTTATGGTAGGTAGATTTTAACCCTTATTTCAATCTCTAAAAATTTCACATCAATCAGACTTGTATTTTTAGAGTAATTAATGATGTTTTAATTTCACTAAAACTTAAATTAAGCTCAAACCATTCATTGGAATTTGGAGATTATTGATTCATTTGATTCCTCTTAGAAAGACGGGTTCAACGCCTTTATTTGTCAATTTTTGTTAAATATTTTATTTTTTATGAATTTTCAAAGTTTTAGGACACTTAAATAAATTTTAAAATAAAAAATAGGCATTTTCCCACATAACCCAGTTAGCCGCGAGCCGACAGTAATGCGGTGCCATGGCACCGCATGGCCATTGCCGATGGCACGTGGTGCACACGGCGGCGATTGGCCCACGGTGCCACATCGGCGATGAGAAATCGCATGACGTGATCATGATGTGTGACGCGATGGACCATCCTATCACATTGACGGCCGATTGATCCACATGATATGGACCGCACAATCCATGGATCCAAACCACATGATCGCGAATCTGAATCGCACAATCATGAATCTGAATCATGCGATTATGGATCCAAACCGTACAGTCATGGATTTGAATGGTGGGATTGGATGGCTGGTGGGAAATTTGGTGAAACACCATTCATCCAATGGGATTTTTCATGATTTTGAACCAAATTTCTTCCAATTTGGCTCATTTTTATGGCAATTTTCACCAAAAAAAATCTCTCGATTCATATTAGGACTAAATATAATGAAAAATATAGGGCTTCTCTAAGGAAATTCCTAAAATCATCCAAGAATTGACATAAATAGAAGTTTCTAAGGCCGACAAAGTTTTAGAAAGGTTTTGACTATGAAAATCTGAGCAAGCTCCTAGGTGCAAGAGGAAACTTTGGAATGTGTGTATTCTTTGCCTTCACTTTAGAATGTTGTTTTTTTCTGGTGCTTGTTGATTCCTCATAGGAATCCACCCGATTTTGATGTTTTTGGCTCAAGAGAGGTGGGGAAGTGGTGGTTGGTTGCTTTTGGGAGCTCTTGTGGGTTGAATAGTGGTAGGAGGAAGAGGAATGAAGCCTCATTTCCCCCTCCTTTAATAGTGGCAAAAAATCCTCTTTTTTTTTGAATTTTTGGCTCCAAAATGTTCTTATTTTGCTTCGAGTGATTGGGATGGATGATGGATTGATTGAGGACTTTGGATTTTTTCTCCAAAGTCCTCTTTTGTTGCCATATGATCAGCTCCATTGAATTCAAATATTGGGGAGGAGGTGAATGCATGTGATTAGGAGAATTAAATGAGGTTGGGTGGAATCCTATATGGGGGAGGATCCATGAGGGATTTAGTTTGGTTGGGCTGATTTTGGGCTGATCCCAAATGGGTTTTGGTTGGGTTTGATTAGCCCCCAATGGGTCATGGCTTGGTTTCAAGGGATTTGGCTCAATTTGGGTCATATGGGTCATATTGTGTCATATCAAGTTAGGTTGACCAAATGGTCAAATTGGGTCAAACTAAGGCTTAGTTTAGGTTCAAATGATAATTTGAAGAGTTTTGGTATGAACAATTTGATTTAATTTGGCTTAGAATTGATTTTGGCTCATTTGGAATCAAATGGGTCAAATGAGTCAAATTGACCAATTTGACCAAAATTGGCCAAATTGGCTTGGGTTATGGGTTAATTCATGTTCAATTGGCTAATTGAAGATGAATGTGGTGTTTTGTTCAAATCAATTTGGATTTAATTTAGATTTAGGACAAATTGACCCTTTAGGACAATTTGGACTAGGTTGGGTCAAGTTGACCAATTTATCAAATTAGGCTCAATTATGGTTTTGGTCAAGTTCAATAATCAATTTGAAATGAACTTGAGCCATTGGCTATAATCAATTTGGCTTAGATCATGATTTGACCCAATTTGGTCCTTTAGGCCAATTTGGGTCAACTTGGAATGAATGGCCAATTGGGCTTATTTTGGCTCAATCGGTGGTCAAGTAATATTTAAATATTGATTTTGGGATGATTCAAATCATTGGTTTCAATCAATTTTATGTAGGATGAGTTTTGGTTCATTTCGACTAAGGGTTGACTTGGTCAAATGACTAAGTTGACTTGGTTTGACCCATTTGATTGTAATTGATCATCCTGGGGTGATCAACAATCATGGTAGAATATTTTGGTGAGCTTAGTTCAATCCAATTTGGGTTGTATTGGAAGTTGGCTCAAATGGGTCCTTTAGGTCACTTTGGGTCAAGTGGACCTAAGTGGGTCAATTGATTTGGTTTTAGTTTGATTTGGGTTTATTTGAACTTATATATGAGCCCTGGATTGAAATATAAATTCAACAACAATCAATTTGGAATATAAAGGATTTTAGCTCATTTGAAATTTTCAAGTCAAATGGGCTAGTTGGGTTTGACTTGGGTTGGGTTCGATTTGATTTGATGATTGTAGGTTTCATTTATATTTGGGTGTGATAATTGAATGAATGATTGATTCAAGAGAAAATCCATTGGTTTGAGTTGATTTGGATAGAGGCTAAATCCATGAAATTGGCTTAAGAATTTTGTTTTGTTTGATCATGGTTTCAATCATTTGAGTTTGAATTTGATAAAATCAATCAAGGGGTTGAATTTGAATCTTTAAGATTTGAATCGTTGATTTGAGAGAAGGTGTATATGGAGTGGGTTTAGCTATAGGATAGGTGATTTCCTTAAGCTCTAAGGCATATCCTAATCCTATGGTTAACCTTTCTAAGTCTCTAGGCTTAGGTTAAGCGTTCACCTAATCACTAGAAGTGTCTTATGACTAAGGAGTTCTTATTGTCTAGGAGAGTCCTAAGTCTAAGAAGAGGAGGTTAAAAGCTCACTCCAAAAGTGAGGTCAACACATGTACTACAGAACCATTGGGTTTATATTAAAAAAATGTGTAAGTTCTTAACTCTTTTTGGTAGAGAGAGTGGCCTGAATATTAATCCTATAAAAGTAGATTTATTACTAGCTCTTATATTTCCTTACCTAAGATCAATGTTATCAAGATTATTATGAGCTTTCGCATCAAATTCTCCCTATCAAGTATTTGGGGAATCCTTTATATAGGAAAAAAGATCTTCTTTATTTGATGAAGTCATTCAAAAAATAAATAAGAAACCCTCCTCTTGGGAATTTCATTTACTTTCCTATGGTGCTAGACTTATCCTGATCAAAAGTACCCTTTGCTCTCATCCTCTGTATCTCTTGTCTACTATTGTTCTTACCACTCTATTATTAAAAGGATTAATAGAATTTTAATTAATTTTTTGGGGCTCTAACTCTTCTTCCAAAAGATTACATTGTTGGAACAATTGTTATGGTCCTAATAATGAAGGTGGTTTTTGCAAAACATTAGAGGATTCTATTAACTATTTTTCATATAGAATGTGGTAAAATTTTATAAATAACCATAATTACTAGTCTAAGTTTATGCATGCTAAATATTGTCAGGGAAAACATCCCATCATTTGTGCTTTCAAATATGGGGATTCTCCTCTGTGGAGAAGACTTTGTATTATGAAATGGAACGCTGAGAACTTAATTTCTTAGTGTGTCAATCCTGGTTCCTCTTTCTTTTGGCAAGACAATTGGCTGGGGCAGGGCTCTATTGATTCCTTGCTCAATACTCATTACATTGTGACACTTAAGATTAATTAGTTAATTACTCACAATAAATGGGATATGGCTCAATTAAATATCCTTGTCCCTAATGTGATAGTTGACCAAATCCAAAAAATTTGTTCTTTCCCTAATGAACCTAACTAGATTCTCTTCAAAAATTCTTCTTCTGGAGATTTTATTTTTAAGGATGTTTGGAATTTCATCAAATTTAAATATCAAGAGTCCTTAGTTTTTAATAAAATCTGAAATATTTTTATCCCTACTTCATTCTCGATTTTAACTTGGCACATTCTGAAGCATTATATCCCTGTGGATGCCAATCTTTTGAAAAAAGCCTTCATCTCTCCTCTAAATGCTACTATTGCTATGACATTGAAACTGTGGATCATGTTCTTTTGAGTGGCCCTATTGTTGCTAAAGTGTGAATTAGTGATATGATTTTTTAATATTTTCCATTTTAATGGTTCATTTTCTATTATGCAACTTCTTGAACGCTTTCTCTCATACTTCTAAGGGTCATGTTAAAATTGTTTTAGCTACTACTATTCTGTCATTTATGGATGGATAGAAATGATGCTAAGCATTGTAATATTTCTATGAACTATCATCATATTATTGCTAGAGCCAAATATAAAATTTTGTCTCTTTTCAAAGCTAATCTTCTTACTCACTCTAGTTTTAAAGGGTGCAAGTCTATGGCTTTCAATTTTGGAATTAACCTTCCCTCTTGTAATGTCTCTCCTACTCAAAAAATTATATTGGATTAAACTTAATTATCACTTCATTAAGGTTAACATTGATGGCTCGGATGCTAATGGCTATTATGACTGTGGTGGGATTTTGAGAGATCATAGTGGCAAGGTTATCTCTGCTTTTGCTTCCCCTTTAGAGCCTTATTCTGTGTTATTTGCTGAGCTAAAAGTCTTTCATCATGGAATTTTTATTTGTTTACAACAAGGTTTTCATAAGATCTGGTTTGAAGTTGATGCCCTCCTTTTTTAGATTTTCTCAATTCTGAGGCTCATGGTAATGCTGAAGTGTATTATTTACTTAATCATACTAGGAGGCCTCTTATTAAACTAGATTTTTAAATTTCTCATATTTATAGGGAAGCTAATTCTTGTGCTGACTTTCTTGCCAATTTGGGAGCCAAGTCTTCTTCTATGCAAATGTTTTCTAATGATGACATACCTTTTCTTTTAAGGGGACTTATGAATCTAGATAAAACTAGTTTGCTTTATGTTAGAAGCTTTTAACCTACTTTCCTCCTGTGGGGCTTTGGCTTTCCCCTTGTTATTGGTTTTGAATATTTTTGGTTTTCTTATGTCTTTTATTATTTTTTCATCACTTGAACCTAATTTTATTTTTTTGTTTGGTTTCTTCCCATTCATTGGATGGGTTGGGGTTGTCTTTCCATTCATTGGATTTTTTTGTAATTTTTATTTTCTAGTTTTCTTTCTCTCCCATTCTGGTAGAGGTGTTTGCTATAGGTGGAGGCTGTTGGGTCCTACTTGTCTTCTGGTTGGTGTGGTTCTTTTTATTAGTTCGATCTCTCTACATCCTTCTTTATTTGCTTTGGATTTTATGGTTGGCTATTTGATGTTGTTGTGGGTTTTTCCTTTTCCAGTGTATTTTTGTGACCTTTCTGCTATGGTTGGATGTTCTGTCACCTTGTTGTTTGCTGATTAGGATGGTTTTTCCAATTGCTTTTGGTTGTGTTTTCTCTCTTGGGTCTCATCCTTCCCACTTGTTCTTGTTCTTATGGATTTTACTTGTGTTGTTTGGGGTGTGGGCCTCTTGGTTGGGGCTTGCTTATCGAAAGGTGGCTGTTGACAACTGTGTTGTTGTGGTTTTTTCTCCTGCAGCAAAGAGGAGTTATGTGACCTTGGGGGCTCTTTGTTCTTTGGTTATAGCTTGGAGTGGTATTTTCCTATGGCTTTTTATCCTTTCTTTAGTGCTATTCTAGATGAGTGTAAGGTTGGCTGCTTCTAGTTTGTTATTATTGGGTGTGCCTCCTATAATACTGAGTTTCTATTTTTAATTTATATTCTAAACTGGAAGGTTGCAAACTACTGGTTAGATGATTTTTTTGATTTGGCTGATGTTGACCTTGTTAGGGTTCTTGTTTGCGGCTGTCTCTAGCTGTTAGATTATTTTTGATCATATAGGGCTATTACTTTTTCTATTTTTGGCTGTTGTATCTAGCTATTTTAAATGGATTCTCGTGTCTTTGGATTGGGATTGGTGGCTGCTGTCTATGGCTTTCTCTTGGTATTTTTTGAATTTTCTGAATGGATGACTCTTTCTGTCTTTCATCCTGATGGTTCTAAGTCTAATGATTTGAATCCTTACGCCTTAGTGGTTAGGTGGACCTTTGTCGCTTGTATTGGGTGTTTCTAGGTTTGGTCTAAAGAGAATTTACTTTGTTACAATTTTCCTGATCTTATCAAGTCAACCATAACCCTAAACCCTAAAACCCTAAACCCTAAATCCTAAACACTAAAATCCTAAAAACCTGAACCTAAAATATAAAATAAAAATAAAACTCAACTAAATAATAAACTTAAACCTAAATCTAAAGCTAAAAATAAACTAAAATAAAGAACCTAAACTTAAATAAATAAACCTAAAATAAATAAACTAAAATAAATAAACATAAAATAAATAAACTAAAATAAATAAAAAAAAGAAAACCTAGATAATAATAAAATAATAAAATAACCTAAAATATATAAATAAAAACTAAGTAAACTAAATAAATGTAAACTTACTAATTTTCATAATTTTTTTTTAAAAAATACTAAACCCTAAATTCTAAACCCTAAACCCTAAACCCTAAGCCCTAAACCTAAACCTTAAACCTACAACACTAAATCAACAACCTTAAACCATAAACCCTAAACCCTAACCCTAAACCCCTAAACACCAAACCCTAAACCTAAACCTAAAGTAATTAAATAAATTTAAAAATAAACCTAAACCCTAAAACCTAATAAACTTAAACCTAAATGCTAAAGATGGGTAGAACCTTGACAGCAAGACCATCATCCAACCGTGCTCCTAGATCTAGTGATGGAGGCGAAGGCCGAGGCATCATTTATCGCAGTGGTGGTTCGAGATCTAGAGGTGCTGGTGGATATGGAGGTGGTGGTCGGAGCAGTCGTGGTTATGGAGGTGGAGGAGGAGTGATGAAGGTTACTACGCTGGTGGCCGGGAGAGATCTGGGATACGATGGTGGCTCTCACTAATCGAGAGGCTGGGGTGGTTCTAATGGGAACTGGAAAAACTGAAGAACGACCAATCCAATCTGCTGCTTATGGAATAATGTCTTACAGTAGAGACAGTTCTAGTTATCTAGGATTTTTGATTTTCTCTATGCCTGCTCATTTTTTATCTATGTTGTCGTTTGTGTCTTACAAAATTTGGTGTGTTACTTGGTTGATGAAATCAAAAAGAAGAAATGTTGAATCTGAATTTATTCTTTGTTAAAAAAAAAAACCAAAAACCCTAAATCCTAAACTAAAACCTGAACTCTAAACCTAAAACCTAAACTTTAAACCCTAAACCCTAAACCCCAAAATTCTAAACCCTAAAATCCTAAACCCTAATCCTTAAACCTATAACCCAAAAACCTAAACCTAAATCATAAAAAACACTATACTCTAAACCCTAAACCCTAAACCCTAAACCCTAACCCTAACCCTAAACCTCAAATCATAAACCCTAAACCTTAAATTAACCCTAAACCCTAAATTAACCCTAAACCTAAACCTAAACCCAAATAAACCTAAACCTAAACTCCCTAAACCTAAAACCTAACTAACCCTAAACCCTAAGCTAACCCTAAACCTAAACCTAAACTCTCTAAACCTAAAACCTAAACCCTAAAACTAAATAAATAAATAAATAAATAAATCCTAAAATAAAAAATAAAAAATAACCTAAAAATAAAATAAAATAAGCTAATAAAAATAAACTAAAATAAAATAAATAATAACCCAAACCTAAACTAAACAAAATAAAATAAACTAAAAAACTCTAAATCCTAAACCCTAAACCTTAAACTCTAAAGCCTAAAAAGCTCTAAACCCTAAACTAAAAAACTCTAAACCCTAAACTAAAAAAAAACCTATATCTAAAATAAAAATAAAATAAATAAAATAAAATAAACATAAACCTAAACAAAAGTAAACTAAACTAAAAAAATAAAACCTAAATCTAAACTTAAAGTAAACTATACCAAAACCTAAACCTAAACAAAATAAAATAAAATAAACCCTAAAAAATCCTAAACCCGAAACTTAAAAAAAAAAACCTAAACCTAAAACAAAAATTAATTTAGACAAAATAAAATAAACTGAAACCTAAACTAAAATAAACTAAACTAAAATAAATAAAACCTAAACCTAAACCTAAAGTAAACTAAATCTAAACTTAAACCTAAACTAAATAAAATAAAATAAACTAAAAAATAGAAACTAAAAATAAACTTCTAAAAAAACCAAAAATCTAAACCTAAAAAAATAAAATAAAAACCAAAACCTAAACCAAAAAATAAAAAATAAAACCTAAACCTAAAATATAAAATAAAAATAAAACTCAACTAAAAAATAAACTAACCCTAAAAAATAAATTAAAATAAAAAACCTAAACTAAAATAAATAAACCTAAAATAAATAAACAAAACTAAATAAAAATAAAAAATAAAAATAAAATATATAAAAATAAATTAAATAAACTAAATAAATCTAAACCTATTAGTTTACTTAATTTTTTTTAAAAAATCCTAAGTTAACCCTAAACCTTAAACCCTAAACCCTAAAAACCCTTTACCCTAAAGGTTAAAGCCTAAAGCCTAAACCCTAAACCGTAACCTCCAAACCCTAAAAACCTAAAAACTTAAACATTTAAAAATAAAATATATAAAAAACCTAAACCTAAATAAAATAAAAAATAAAATAAAATAAAAACTTGAACTAAAACCTAAACGTAATCCTAAAAATAACATAAAATAAACAAACCAAAATAAACTGAAATAAAAGAAATAAAAACCTAAACTAAATAAAAAAAATAAAATAAACCTAAGATTAAAAAACTAAATAAAGTAAAAAAACCAAACCTAAAATAAAAATAAAATAAACTAAAAATAAAATAAAATAAAACTAAATAAAAACCTAAACCTAAAATAAAAATAAAATAAACAGAATAAAATAAACCTAAACCTAAACCTAAATTAAATAAAATAAAATAAATTGAAAATAAACCTAAACTTAGACTAAAAACTAAAACCTAAAAATAAACCATAAATAAAAACCTAAAACCTAAACCTAAAAAAAATAAAATAAAAACCATACCTAAACCTAAAAAATAAAATAAAAATAAAATTAAACTAAAAAAATAAACATAAACCTAAACCTAAACCTAAAAAATAAACTAAAATAAATAAACTAAACTAAAGAAAAATAAAAATAAACCTAAATAAAAATAAAATAAATAAAAAAACAAAAATAAATAAAAAATAAACTAAATAAACCTAAACTTATCGGTTTAGTTAATTTTTTTAAAAAAAAATCCTAAACCTACAACCCTATACCCTTAACCCTAAAAAGCCCTAAACCCTAAATCCTAAACCCTAAACCCTAAACCATAAACCTTAAACCTTAAACCTTAACCCTAACCTTAAACCCTAAACTAACCCTAAAACCTAAACTTTAACCCTAAAAACCTTAAATAATAAAGCTAAAACCCTAAACTAACCCTAAACCCTGAGCTAACCCTAAACTTTAAACCGTTAAAATCCTAAACCCTAAAGCTTAAACTCTAAACCCTAAACCCTAAATCCAAAACCCAAACCCTCATCCCTAAACCCTAAAACCCTAAGGCCTAAAACCCTAAATGCTATAACCTAACCTTAAACCCTAAACCCTAAAAGTATAAACCTTAAAACCCTAAACCTTATACCGTAAATCCTAAACCCTAAACCCTAAATCCTAAACTCTAACCATAAACCCAAAACTATAAACCTAAACCTAAAGTAAGAAAATAAATTAAAAAATAAGCCTAAGTCCTAAAACCTAATAAACCTAAACCCTAAGAATGGGCAGAAACATGATGGTAGAAATGTCACTGTTAACCATGCTCAGTCTAGAACTGGTAGTGGAGGCGAAGGTGGAGGTGGAAATTATCATAGTGGTGGTGGGGGATCTAGAGGTGCTGATGGATATGGATGCAGCGGTCAGAGCAATGGTGGTTATGGATGCGGGAGGAGCGACGAAGGTTATAGCCATGGTGGTGGTGGAGGGAGAGATCGAGGATATCATGGTGGATCTTGCTACTCAAGGGGCTAGGGTGGTTTTGATCGGAACTGAAGAAACTGAAGAGTTCACGATTTGATCTGCTGCTTATGGAACTATGTCAATGATTCTAGTTATCTAGGGTTTTTTATTTTCTCTATGAATGCTCATTTTCGATCTTTGTCATTGCATGTATCTTTTGTTACTTGGTTGATGAAATTGAAAAGAAGAAATGTTGAATCTAAATTTTTCTATGTTAAAAAAAGATAAAACCAAAAACCCTAAACCCTAAATTAAAAGTTGAACCCTAAACCTAAAACCTAAACCCTAAACCTTAAACTCGAAACCCTAAACCCTAAAAACCCTAAACCCTAAACCCTAAACCCTAAACCCTAAACCCCAAAACCCTAAACCTTAAACCCTAAACCTAAACCCTAAAACCTAACCCCTAAACCCTAAACCTTAAACCTTAAACCCTAATCCCTAAACCCTAAACCCTAAACCCCAAACCATAAACCATAAACCCTCAACTAATCCTTAACCTTAAACCCTAAACCCTAAACCCTAGACCCTACACCCTAAAAAGCTAAAAACCTAAACCTAAAAAAGAACCTAAAAAAATAAAAAAAGAAACCTAAACTAAAATAAAATAAAAAATAAAATAAAATAAAATAATTTAAAACCTGAACTAAACTAAAAATAAAAAACTAAATAAATTAAAACTTAACCTAAAATAAAATAAAATAAACCTAATAAAAAATAAAATAAACCTAAAATAAAATAAAATAAAACTAAAGAAAACCTAAACATAAAAAAATAAACAAAAAATAAAACCTAAACCCTAACCTAAAAAAACCAAAACATAAAATAAAAATAAAATAAACTTAAACCTAAACTATATTAAACTAAACTAAAATAAAGAAAACCTAAATCTAAACCTAAAATAAACTAAACCTAAACCCTAAATAAAATAAAATAAATTAAAAATAAATCTAAACCTAAACTAAAAAATAAAACCTAAAAATAAACCTTAAATAAAAACCAAAAAATAAAATAATACTTAAACTTAAGAAATAAAATAAAAATAAAAGTAAACCAAAATGTAAACCTAAACCAAAACATAAATCTAAAAAAATAAAGCAAAATATAAAACCTAACCTAAAATAAATAATCCTAAAATAAATAAGCTAAACTAAATAAAAATAAAAATAAACTTAAATAATAAAATAAACTAAATAAATTAAATAAAACTAAACCTATGAGTTTTTTTAATTAAAAAAGAATAAAACAACAAAAAATAAAAATAATAAGAAAAAACCCTAACCCTAAACCCTAAACCTTAAAACTAACCCTAAACCCTAAACCATGAACCCTAAACCCTAAACCCTAAATCGTAAAAACCATAAACCCTAAACCCTACACCTTAAGCTAACCCTAAACCCTAAACTCTAAATCATAAACCTTAAACCCTAAACCCTAACCTTAACCTTAAACCCTAAACCTAAAAATATAAATAAATAACTAAACCTAAACAAAAAAATAAAAAATAAAACCTAAACCTAAAATATAAAATAAAAATAAAACTAAACTAAAAAGTAAACATTAACCTAAACCTAAACCTAAAAAATAAATGAAAATAAAGAACCTAAACTAAAATAAATAAACCTAAAATAAATAAACTAAATGAAAAAAAAAACATAAATAAAAATAAACTAAAATAAATAAAATATAAATGAAATAAATTAAATAAACCTAAACCTGCCGGTTTACTTAATTTTTTTAAAAAAAAACCTAAACCCTAAACCCTAAACCTATAACCCTAAATCCTAAACCCTAAACCCTAAAAAGCCCTAAGCCCTAAACCACAAACCCTACATCCTAAACTAACCCTAAACCCTAAACTTTAAACCTTAAACTAAAATCTTACCGTAAACTTAAACCTAAACCCTAAACCCTAAACCTTAAACCCTAAAATCATAAACTCTAAACCCTAAACTAACCCTAAACCCTAAGCCTTAATAAACATAAACCATAAAGCATAAACCCCAAATTAACCGTAAACCCTAAGCTAAACCTAATCCCTAAAGCCTTAAAACCCTAAACCCTAAAGCATAAACACTAAACCTTAAACCCTAAAATGTAACCTTATACCCTAAACCCTAAAACCCTAAACTTTAAAACCTAATCCTAAACCCTAAACCATAAAAGCATAAACTATAAAATCCTAAACCCTAAACCTTAAACCCTAAACACTAACCCTAAACCTAAATATAAAGTAATTAAATAAATTAAAAAATAAACTTAAACCCAAAAACATAATAAACTTAAACCTTAAGAACGGATAGAACCTTGATGGTAGGAACATCACCGTCAATCAGGCTCAGTCTAGATCGGGTAGTGGAGGCAAAGGCAAATGCCTCGGTTATCATAGTGGTGGTGGGGGATCTAGAGGTGCTGGTGGATATGGAGGTGGTGATCAGAGTAGTGGTGGTTATGGATGCGGGAGGAGCAACGAAGGTTACAACCATGGTGGTGGAGGGAGAGCTCGAGGATATGATTGTGGATCTCGTTACTTGAGGGGCCGGGGTGGTTTTGATGGGAATCAAGAAACTAAGAACGCCGACTACTCTATTAAGCTATGTCTTCTGAAAATGATTCTAGTTATCTAGGGTTTTTGATTTGCTCTATGGTTATTTTTGATCTATATCATGCTTGTGTCTTAGAAAACTTGGTGTGTTAGTCTTAGAAAACTTGGTGTGTTAGTTGGTGGAAGAAATCAAAAAGAAGAAATGTTGAATATGAATTTGTTCTATGTTAAAAATAAATAAAATCAAAAACCCTAAACCCTAGATTAAAACTTGAACCCTAAACCTAAAACCTAAACCCTAATGTAAACTCAAAACCCTAAACCCTAAAAACCTTAAACCCTAAACCCAAAACCCTAATCCGTAAACCCTAAACCTAAAGCCTAAACCCTAAACCTTAAACCCTAAAACCTATACCCTAAACCCTAAACCCTAAACCCTAATCCATAAACCATAAACCCCAAACCCTAAACTCTAAACCCTCAACTAACCCTAAACCCTAAATCCTAACCCCTAAATCCTAAAAAGCTAAAAATCTAAACCAAGAAAACATAAAAATAAACTAAATAAAGAAACATAAAATAAAATAAAATAAAATAAATTAAAACCTAAACTAAAACCTATACCTAAACCCAAACCTAAACCTAGATCTAAAAAAAATAAAATAAAAATAAAAACTAAAATAAAATAAAATAAATGAAAACTTAAACTAAACTATAAAATAAAAAACCTAAATAAAATAAAAACTAAACCTTAAATAAAAAGAAAATAAACCTAAAATTAAAAATTAGCCTAAAATAAAATAAAATAAAAACTAAATAAATACCAAACCTATAAAATAAACCTAAAAATAAACAAAAAATAATACCCAAACCCTAAACTAAAAAAAAACCAAAGCCTAAAATAAAATTAAAAATAATCCTAAACCAAAACTAAATTAAACTAAACTAAAATAAAAAAACCTAAACCTAAACCTAAAATAAACTAAACTTAAACCTAAACCTGAACCCTAAATAAAATAAAATAAACTAAAAATAAATCTAAACCTAAACTAAAAAATAAAAACTAAAAATAAACCTAAAATAAAAACCTAAAACCTAAACCTAAACTTAAAAATAAAAATATTACCTAAACCTAAAAAAATAAAATAAAAATTTAACTAAACTAAAATGTAAATTTAAACCTAAACCTAAATTTAAAAAATAAATTAAAATAAAAACCTAAGCTAAAATAAACAAACCTAAAATAAATAAACTAAATTAAATAAAATATAAAAATAAATAAAATAAACATTAAAAAATAAAAATAAAATAAAATAAAAATAAAACTAAACTAAAAAATAAACCTAAACCTAAACTTGAAAAATAATGTAAAATAAAAAACCTAAACTAAAATGATAAACCTAAATTAAATAAATTAAACTAAATAAAAATATAAAATTAAAAAATAAATAAACTAAAATAAATAAAAAAATAAACTACATAAACTAAATAAATCTAAACCCACTGGTTTTCTTAATTTAAAAAAACCCTAAACACTAAACCCTAATCCCTAAACCCTAAATCCTAAACACTAAACCTTAAACCCTAAACCCTAAACCATAAACCCTAAACCATAAACCCTAAACCCTAAACCCTAAACCCAAACCCTAAACCATAAACCCTAACCTTAATCTCTAAACCTTAGACCCTAAAACCCTAAAACCCTAAGCCCTAAACTCTAAACTGACCCTAAACCCTAAACACTAAAAACCCTAAACTCTAAACACTAAATGCTAAACTAAACCTATACCCTAAGCTAACCCTAAATCCTAAACCCTAAACCCTAAACCTAAACAGTAAATAGTAAAAAGCCTAAACCTTAAACCCTAGTTGATCTAATTTTTATAAAAGGTGACCTTAAAGAAGTCAATGAAGAGGTTGTGAAATATAACATTGGTGCTCTTGCCTGTGTTGGTCTTGTTGCATCTATTGATGTTGTGGTTCCTCCAGAAAACACTGGTCTGGATGCTTCACAGACTTCTTTCTTCCAAGTTCTCAACATCCCAACTAAGATCAACAAGGGTATTGTTCAAATTATCACCTCGGTTGAACTGATTAAAAAAGGAGATATGGTGGGATCCGAGGTCGCTTCCTCAATATGCTCAGGATTAGGCCATTCTCTTATAGCCTTGCCATCTAGTCTATGTATGATGATGGTTCAATGTTTAGTCCAGAGGTGCTTGATCTCACTAAAAATGATCTCATCGAAGTTTTAGCCTTTCAATGATCATTTCTCTCTCACTGGCCCTCCCTTATCCCACCCTTACTACAACACCCCACATGTTAATGAATGCTTACAAAATGTCCTGACTATCATGATTGCCATAGATTACACATACCCATAGGCCGAGAAGGTTAAGGAGTATTTGAAGGATCCTATTAAATTTATTGCTAATGCTGCGCATGATGCTTCTGCTAGTCTTCTTGCCATTGCCACGCCCGCCTACTACAAGTGAAGAGAAGAAAGAGTCTGCTGAGGAATCTGATGATGATATGTGTTTCAGTAAGTTCAGCTAAGCTTTGTTGGCCTTTTATTAAATCAAATTTTATTGTCTCTAGGAGTTAAATAATTTTGTGAAATATTATTTTTATGAATTTTTTAATTACATTTTATTTTATCTTATTTTATTAGTTGTTAGAGGATAATGTCATGTTTGATTTGGTAATTTCTTATTTGTTATGAAATCATTTGGGTTTAAAAAAACCTTAAACCCTAAACCCTAATCCTAAACCCTAAACCCTAAAGCCCAAACCCTAAACCTAAACTTAAAGTAACTAAATAAATTAAAAAATAAACCTAGACCCTAAAACCTAATTAACCTAAACCTAAAACCTGAGAATGGGAAAAACCTTGATGGCAGAAACATCATCCCAAAAGCCCTAGATCTGGAGGTTGAGGTAAAGCGAGGCGGTTATCGCAGGTGGTGGTGGGGATCTAGTGGTGTTGGTGGATATGTAGTGGTCGAGCAATGGTGGTTATGCTGGGAAGAGAATAGGAGATACAATCATCATGGTGACGAGGAGAGATCGAAATGATAGTGGACCCCGCTACTCGAGAGGCCGGGGTGGTTCTAATGGGAACTAGAAGCGAACAATGATCGACCGATCATCGCATAGAAGTGTGTCTATACAGTAGAGACGGTTCTAATTATGTAGGGTTTTTGATTTGCTCTATCCATGCTCATTTTTTATCTATGTCATCTCTCATGTCTTAGAGAACTTGGTGTGTTACTTGGTTGATCAAATTGAAAAGAAGAAATGTTGAATCTAAAATTGTGCTCTTTAAAAAAAAATCCAAAAACCCTAAACTCTAAACTAAATCCTGAACCCTAAACCTAAAACCAAAACCCTAAACCCTAAACCCTAAACCCTAAACCCTAAACATAAAAAAAATAAAAAAAATAAAAAAGAACCCTAACCCTAAACCATAAACCCTAAAATTAACCCTAAGCCCTAAACTCTAAAACCCTAAACCCTAAACCATAAACCCTAAACCTTAAACCCTAAACCCTAAAACCTAAACCCTCAAAACCCTAAACCCTAAACACAAAACTCTAAACCCTAAACCCTAAACCCTAAACCTGAACCCTAAACCCTAAAACCCTAAACCCAAAACCCTAAACTTTAAACCCTAAAAACCTAAAAACCTAAACCTAAACTAAATAAAACCTTAAAAAATAAAAAAGTAAAAAAACATAAACCTAAATAAAATAATAAAATAAAATAAAATAAATACTTAAACCTAAACCTAAAAAAAGTAAAATATAAAGAAAAAAATAAAGAATAATAAATCTATTTAAAATTAAAACTAAACATAAATTAAAATAAAATAAACCTAAAATAAAATAAAATAAAACTAAATTAAAACCTAAACCTAAAAAATAAACCTAATAATAAAACTTGCAAATAAAAATAAAAACCTAAACCTAAAACTTAAAAAAAACTAAAATCTAAAATAAAATAAATATCAACCTAAACTAAAATAATGTAAACTAAAATAAATAAAACCTAAACATAAACCAAAACTAAATAAAATTAAAAAAACTAAAAATAAACCTAAATCTATACTAAAAAGTAATACCTAAAAATAAACATAAAATAAAAACCTAAAACTTAAACCTATAAAAATAAAATAAAAACCTAAACCTAAACCTAAAAATAAAAAATAAAGCCTAAACCTAAAAAATAAAATAAAAATAAAAGTAAACCTAAACCTAAAACTAAAAAATAAAATAAAATAAAAAACCTAAGCTAAAATAAATGAACCTAAAACAAAACTAAAGTAAATAAAAATAAAAATAAACCTAACTAAAAATAATAATAAAATAAACTAAAATAAATAAAAAATAAACTAAATAAACATAAACCTACGAGTTTACTTAATTTTAAAAAAATAAAAAATAAAAAAAATAAAAAAAAATTAAAACTAAATCCTAATCCTAAACCCTAGACCTACAATCCTAAACCCTTAACCTTAAACCCTAAAACCATAAACCCTAAACCCTAAACCCTAAACCTTAAATCCTAAACTATAAATCCTAAGACTCTAAACCCTAAACCCTAAACCCTAAATCCTAAAACCTTTAACCTAAAACCTAAACATACAACCCTAAGAGTTACAACCCTAAACCATAAACCCTAAGCCCTAAACCTTATAAACTTAAAAACCTAAACCTAAATAAAATAAAAAAATTAAATAAAAAAAAATTTAAACTAAACCCTAAACCTAAACCTAAACCTAAAAAGAAAATAAAATAAAAACTAAAATTAAACTAAAATATAAAATAAACCTAAGAATAAAAAACCTAAATAAAATAAAAACTAAACGTAAAATAAAAATAAAATAATATAAAAACTAAATAAAAACTTAAACCTAGAAAATAAACATAATAATAAAACCTCAAAATAAATAAAATAAATAAAACCTAAACCATAAACTACAAAAAACTAAACCTAAAATAAAAATAAAATAAATAAAATAAAATAAACCTAAACCAAAATTAAAATAAAGTAAACTAAAATAAGTAAAACCTAAACCTAAACCTAAACCTAACCTAAATAAAATAAAATAAACAAAAAATAGACATAAACCTAAACTAAAAAGTAAAACCTAAAAATAAACATAAAATAAAATCCTAAAACCTAAACCTAAAATAATAAAATAAAAGCCTAAACCTAAACCTAAAAATAAAAAAGAAAACCTAAACCTAAATAATAATAAAAAGTAAAACTAAATTAAAAAATAAACCTAAACTAAAACCTAAACCTAAACCTAAAAAATAAACTATAACAAAAAAAACCTAAGCTAAAATAAATAAACCTAAAATAAAACTGACTAAATAAAAATAAAAACAAACCTAAATAAAAAAGAAAAATAAACTAAACTAAAAATTAATAAAAAATGAACTAAATTAACATAAACTTACGAGTTTACTTAATTTAAAAAAATAATTAAAAGAAACGTAACACTAAACCCTAAACCTACAATCTTAAACCCTTAACCTTAAACCCTAAAAGCCTAAACCTTAAACTTTAAACCCTAAACCCTAAACCCTATGACCCTAAACCCTAAACCCTAAACCTAAAACCTTAAACCCTAAACCCTAAAACCCTAAATCCTAAACCCTAAAACCTATAACACTAAACCCTAAACCCTAAACTCCATAACCTAAACCCTAAATCCTAAACATTAAACCCCAAACCCTAGAAATCTAAAAACCAAAACCTAAACTAAATAAAATCAAAAAATAAAATAAATGAGAAACCTAAACTTAAATAAAAAAATTAAATTAAATAAAAACCTAAACTAAACCCAAAACCTAAACCAAAACTTAAACCTAAAAATAATAATAATAACAACTAAATTAAAATAAGATAAATTAAAACCTAAACCAAACTAAAAAACTTAAATAAAATAAAACCTAAAAGTAAAATAAAAATAAAATAAACTTAAAATAAAATAAAATAAAAACTAAACAAAAACATAAACCTAAAAGATAAAACTAAAAATAAATAAATAATAAAACCTAAACCCTAAACTAAAAAAAAAAACCTAAATTGAAAACATACAAAATAAAATAAACCTAAAACTAAACTAAAATAAACTAAACTAAAATAAATAACACCTAAAATAAACTAAACATAAACCCTAAACTAAATAAAATAAATTAAACTAAAAATAAGCCTAAACCTCAACTAAAAATAAAGCCTAAAAATAAACCTAAAATAAAACCTATAACCTAAATCTAAAAGAATAAAATAAAAACCTAAACCTAAAACCAAAATAAAACCTAAACCCTAAACTTAATATAAAAAATAAAACCTACACCTAAAAAATTAATAAAAAATTAAACTTAAAAAAAATAATAATAAACCTAAACCTAAACCTAAAAAATAAAATAAAATAAAAAATCTACACTAAAATAAATAAACTAAACAAAATAAACTTAAAAAATAAACTAAATAAACTAAATAAGCCTAAACCTACTGGTTTAATTAATTAAAAAAATCCTAAACCTAAAACACTAAATTCGAAACCCAAAACCTATAACCCCATACCCTAAACCATAAACTAACCTTAAAGCCTAAACCGTAAATCCTAAACCTAACCCTAAACCCTAAACCCTAAACCCCTAAACCTTAAAGCCTAAAGCCTAAACCCTAAACCCTAATCTAACCCTAAACCCTAAGCTAACCCAAAACCCTAAAACCTAAACCCTAAACCCTAAATGCTAAACCCTAAACCCAAACCATTTCTCATGGCTCTCTCTAGCTTGGCGACTTTGATTCCCCTCGGTGGATTGGCCGTTTCTGCATTTGGTCGCTTCTGCACTTCTCACTGAAGCGCACGTCCTCCTCAGATTTGACATCCTTGGATTAGAGCAATGGTAGGCTCGTCTCTGAATCCCACTGTCACCTCGGCGAGGCATCGACTTTGCTCTCTAACTCTACAAGTTTTCTAGATTCGATTGCACCTGTTAATGTAACTACTATTAAATCATTCAAAGATGCTTTATCTAGTAAGATCCCTACCTTGAATGCTTCAGTTAATCTCATTTTGACTTCTTATCATGGATTGCCGGCGAATGTTTTTCGATCGATGTTAGAAACTTGCTAAGCCCTTCGAAGTTCACTTTGGTGGGTAAATTCTCCCGACGCTCTCTTGATAACATTCGCACTTTCTTTCATAGTTTAAAATTAGTGTTCTTTCATCGGCCGATTGATCCCCACATTCTTATTCAACTTTCTAATGATTTAGATTACTGTGGTTTTCGCCATCGTTCTTATTTTGTGCATAATTGTCAAATGCGACAAAATGGTCGCCCTATTTGATGTCAAAGAAGAATCTCCCATTGTCCCTCTTTAGCTTGCTTTTCCTAACATGCGAATACATTATGTCACTCATCAAGTTTTGTTTGTTGTTGGCGGCCTTTTTGGTAGACCTCTCCAAATAGACCAAGCAACGGCCAATAGATCTAGGCCATCTGTCGCTCGTATTCTCGTTAAGATAGACATAACAAAGAAATATCCCAAAGAGGTTTGGATTGGCTCTGAAAAATTTGGATATAGTCAAAAAGTCAAATTTGAAAAGTTTCCTATTTTTTGCACTCACTGCAAGATTCACGGACACGATCACTTAGATTGCTTTGTGCTTCATCCTAATCTCAGGAAAAAATTATCACAGAATATGACTACCATTAATGGAACTGGTAAACCAATACTCTAGCATACATGCCTAAAGATACTCAAAAGAACCTCTCCTACCTACACCTCCTCGATCTATCTAGTGGTAAACAATCTCGACCTTGGTACTAAAACAACCAATGAGGGGTGTGATGTTACCAATGGCAATTTATCTAACTTCACCCCTTGTTAATAATCCAGTTTCCCATGATAGCTATTTGATTCATTTAAATCCTACTGAAAATCTGAATGGTAGCCTCATATTGGACACCCAATTAAACAATTTGAATGAGAATCATATAATGGACCAAATCAATAATGACCCTATGATTTTAGAACATATTGAGAAAGATATTTGTATTACGAATGGTGTCACAACTTCCACATCTATTTTCCTTCAGAGTGATATCCAATTGATCCCAATTTGTCATACTCTATCCGATATGGAAGAAGGTGAAATCCCCTCTTCTAAATCATTGATAGATTCTTCTACTATTCTAGGAACCCATAAATCAATCTCTTTCGATGGAGATAATTTGGATCGAGAGACCCTTTCAAATTATTAAAACAAAAAATCCTTCAAAGCAAAATTTTCTAATAATAACCTCTCTAGAATCACTCGCTCTTCTTCCACCCCACACAAGTAATGTGCCATCATTTCTCTTCTCTCTTTCCTTTCTCTTTTTTTACTTTTCCCTTTGGTTGTCCCCTTATGATTAATTTTCTTATTTGGAATATCCAGGGTTGTGGGTCTCTTCCTATCCGCAATCGTGTTAGGAGTCTTTATCGTGTTCATAATATCAAGTTACTTGTTCTTATTGAACCTTTCATTAATTCTTCTAAGATTGCTTTTGTCGCTAGATCCTTGGCTTTCATAATTTCTTCTTCAATCTTAATAATAAAATTTGGTGCTTTTGGCACAACTCCATCACCATTTCCATCATTGATAATCTTGACCAATTGGTTAATGTCAAAATGTCCTTAGGTGACTTATTGACTTTTGGCTCTTTTATCTATGCCTCTTGTAATAGAGTAGAACATCCTTTGGAATCACTTACGCACCTTTGCCTCCTCCTAACCTTCCTAGTTGGTTGGAGGTGATTTCAATACTATCATAGCTAGTTCGAAAGAAGGGGAGGATGTTCTCCTAACCTTCATTCCATGGAGGACTTCACCAATATGACCCTTGATTGCAATTGACATTGGTTTCACTCTTCTAACTTCACGTGGCACAACTCTAGGCTTTGGCGCCTTGATAGGGCCCTCTTTAATTCTCTTTGGATCAATCAATGGTCTTCTACCACTGTTGAGCATTTGAGCAGAACTTTATCTGACCATGCTCCTTTCTTGATTTCCTTCAATAATCTCGCCCAAACCCGTCTACTCCCCCTCCTTTCCGATTTCAAAACATGTGGACCCAACATAGTGACTTCACCAATGTCGCTATCACTAATTGGATAGCCCTTATTTTCCCGGATAATTCTGTTAAAGGTATGACTCATCTTTGGCTTAAACTCAAAAGACTTAAACAAAATCTTAATTGGTGGAACAAACACATTTTTAAAAATCTTTTCACAAATCTTAAAGCTATGGAACAAGAGGTTTGTTCTCTTGAAGATCTCGCCTTAACCGATCCTAGTAAACTTGAGGAGTTGAACATTGCCAAGAATAACTTGCTTAATTATCAAAACATGGAAGAAACCTATTGGCATCAAAAAGCCGCAAGCAAACATATTGTTGATGGTGACAGAAACACCAGGTACTTTCATGCCATTTGTAATAAACGGAAAGCCTTAAACTCGATTAAGAAAATTAAGAACTCTAATGGTGAATGGATAACCGATAATAATGATATTAAGGATTCTGTCATTCATCATTTCTAAACTTTATTAAATTCTAAGTTGTTGCTAGATACTTTATCAAACACGCATCTTATTCCTTCTATGATTAACAGTGAGGATAATCATTTACTCACTATGTGTCCTTCCCAAGAGGAGATTAGTAATACTCTTAAGAACATGAACACCGACTTGCTGTCGCTCGATGGCTATATGACCCACTTCTTTCAAAGATTGGCCATTTATTAAAACTGATTTAGTTAATGCTGTTATTGATTTCTTTGATGGCAATCCCATTCCCAAATACTTTTCAAGCACTTCTATTGTCCTTATTCCCAAAACTAATAATCCTGAATCTTGGGGTGATTTTAGACCAATTAGTCTTTGCACCTTTATTCAAAAACTCATTGCTAAATTAATAAATAATAGGCTTAGCCCTTTGCTTCCTAAAATCATCTCCCCTAATCAAACTGGTTTTGTTAAACACAGAACAATATCGGATAATATTCTTCTCGCTCAAGAAATGGTTCATGACATTGATATCAATTCTAGAGGCAACATCTTATTCAAACCGGACATCGCTAAAGCCTTTGATAATCTCTCATGGGACTTTCTCTTCAAATCCTAAATTTGTTTTTTTTTTGATAGTTTTATCCGGATTATAAAAGATGTATCACGAATGTCCGGTTTTGGTTATCATGAATGGTGAGTCCATAGGTTTCTTTCCTTCTAGCCATGGTTTGAGGCAAGGTGACCCACTATCACCTTCTCTTTTTATCATCGCTATTGAATACCTATCAAGGAGCCTGAATGATCTTTTCGCTAATAAGCCTAATATGTCTTTTAAAACTCATGGAGGTTTCCCAATTTCTCATCTTAACTTTGAAGATTTCATTATCTTCAAGAACGTTCCATTCAACATGTTAAAACCATCAAGAACCTTCTAAATGATTTTGGTAAAGTTAGTGGTCTTTTTTTTAATGAAGGAAAATGCTATTTTATTCCTTCAACTAAGATTCCTCCTAATAGACTTAACCAAATATCCAAAATTACTAATTTTAAGTAAAATCAACTCCCTCTTAATTACCTTGGAGCTCCGCTTTTCAAAGGCCAAAAAAGATCACACCTTTTTAATGATCTAATTCAAAAAATTTCTAACAAAATTTCAAATTTCATTTACTCTCTTCTAGGCTTACCTTGATCAAGAGCACTCTAAATTCCATGCCCATATACCTTCTTCAAACCATTGTGCCTAACTCTACCATAAAGAATTGAGCGCTCTTAAACAAATTCTTCTGGGAACCAATACATCCTCTAAAAGAATGCAGTCATCCGGTCTAATAGTTGTGGTACTCTTGAAGAGGGAGGTCCAGGATGTAAATCCATCAAAGAAGTTATCCATGCCTTCTCCTACAAACTTTGGTGGAACTTTAGGAGCAAAAATAGTCTTTGGGCGAATTTCATGACTTCTAAATATTGTCAGGGTAAACATCCTCTCATTTGTCCTTTTAAATCGGGTGATTCTTCTATGTGGAGAAGACTTTGTTCTGTCAAATGGGATGCAAAATCCTTAATTTTTTGGGGCATAAACTCGCAATTTTTTTTTTGGCAAGACAACCTGAGTGGCTCCATGGATGACTTACTCTACACTCACTCCACCTCTCTATTAGAGTTAATTCATTCTGGCAAAACCACATGTGGAACACTAGTAAGATTACTGATTCTATTCCTTCCACTTTCTTAAATATGATTACTAGTATTCCTATCACTCCTAACAATCATGATCAGATTATCTTTAAGTTATCTCATAATGGGGATTTCAACCTTAAAAATGTGTGGATTCACACTAAAGACAATCAGGATTCTTCTATTGTGTTCTCCAAAATTTGGAATAGCAATATCCCCTTTTCTTACTCTGTTCTTACTTGGCGTATCCTAAAAAACTTTATTCTTGTTGATTCTTTGTTGTGGGGTAAAGGGTTTTATTTACCCTCTAAATGTCAATGTTGTTCCCATATTGAGAATGTTAACCATGTTTTTGTTAATGGGACTATTGCCTCTAAAATTTGAATTTGGTATGACAATCTATTCAACACTATCAATTTTAATTATTATTTTACTTTATATCAACTTCTTGAAGTTTACTTTGACAATGCAATTAAAGGTCATATTAAAATCATAAGCCATTACTCTTATTTGGTTCATATGGATGGATGAAAATGAAGCTAAACATGGGATTATGAATCACATGAGGATTCTAGAACTAAAACAAAATTTATGACTTGTTTAAAGTAAATTTAATCCATCACAAGCATTTTAAAGGCTAAATCTGCTAATAAACTGGCCTCAACCTTCCGACGCCTTACTATCGAAATGATAGAATGGTTTTGGAAAAACCTCTTGATCATATTATTAAAATTAATATTGATGGCTCTGTCTCTCATAATTGCTCAGGTTGTGGAGGCATTTTCGTGGGATTCTAAGGGTATTGTTCTATGTGCATTTGCTTATCCCCTTATTTCCAAAGATCGCTTCCTTATCCGAGCTTATCGTCCACAAAGCTCTAGAAATTTGTCTTCAAAATGACTGGCTCAATATTTGGATAGAGGTGGACGCTCTACTACTAATTGACCTTTTGACTTCTACCAATATGAGCAACGCTTGTTTGTACTACCTCCTCAAGCAAACTAGGGCTCTTCCCTCTCAACCAATTTTACCATCACTCATGTTTGGCATGAAGGTAATGCTGTGATTACCTTGCAAATCAAAAGTAGATTGACAAGATCATCCTCTTTAATCAATTTACATTACCCAAATACCTGCGTGGTCTGGTTAACTTGGACAATTCTGGGCTTCCTTACCTCAGAATCTAACTCTCCTTTTCATCTCTCTTTTTTCTGGTTTTCTGTTCCCTTGTGTTCTAACTCTCCTTGAAATTTTTCTTTTACTTCTGGGAGTTATTTCAGTTTTGTGCATGAAGAGGACATTTGGTTTTTTTGCTGATACTTATCATCCTCGATGTTATTTTTACTGGAACCTGGACCCCATTCATCATGCCATTTCCTATTTCAGCAAGGTTTCTTTGGTGGGATCTTGCTGTGGGGTGCTTTCTTCCTTTCTTCCTCCTACTATCGATGTTCTTTGTAGGCTTTCTCACAGGTTACTACTGACCTTCTTACCCTTAATGGCAATTTATGTTGCAATAGTTGCTCTAATGGGAGTGACTCGATTGCCGGATTATTCTTGGATTGCCGCTCATTTCGGGTGGCGTGAATCATATCTACGCCTTTATTTATATGCATCTATTTCTGTGTTAACTTCTTATTGGAGTGCCATTTCGTAGTGTGGTACTATAGTCCGATGTTACCTTTTACTTTAAGACTTTGGATGTTTGTGGATTTGGTTTATCGATTACTTTTACGCTTTTAACCCTATAATATCCCTTTTAGTCGTTAGATGATCACTATGCCTTATCAACCGCTCTACTTGATCATAAACTATGGTTGGTATACTCAATGATCTATTTTGGCAAGCCTGGTATTTCTCCAAGGATTGTGGTGAATAGGGATATTGTTGCTGTTATGAATGTTCCTTATGTGGTAGTTTTTTAGGTTGATTTGGTTCCTTGAGGCTTCACAATCTTTGCCTCGGTTTTGTTTTCCAGCGTAGTGCTTGGATTTTCTCAATGGATCATTATCCTACATTTGTTGTGATTGTGGGTAATTTTGTATTCACTGATTTTTGGTTTTGTTTTCCTTGTCGAAGATGCCAACATCTAGATTGTTGTTTATCCTCGTGGTCTTCTCTCCATTTGTTATGTTGTGAACATGCCTTTTTTAAATATCCTTTTACATATCCTTTTTTTTTGTTATGTTGGAAGGGCATCAATGGTTTATCTTATAAGCATAATGGGATTATTGGCAATCTTATTGGTTATTATTGTCACTATCCTTGGCGGTTGGATAATGGTGATTAAGCACTCATTCGACCGATTTCTCAATGTAATTTGCTTGGGGTGGGTGCTATTCATTATCTATCCTTCCATCTACTTATATATAATTTTGGGTGGCCTCTTGGCCGCCTTTGTTGGTCTTAGTCATTCCGCTTATTGGTCGCAAGATTGTGTCCGGGTCTGGTTTACCTTGTTCACATGATGTTGCTATTTCTTGGTGGACTTTGCTTTGAACCCCTTTTTGGTCTTTTAGTTGCTTATCATGGACTAATGTGATCTATCATATCTGCCGCTATTTCTTTCTTTCATCCATGTGATCTATCATATCTGCTATTTCTTTCATCCTTTCTCTGATAAACATGCATCTCTGCTTGCTTATATTGGATGGGAGGCATTATGACATGCTAGGGTTTTGTTATTTTGATTGTTTCATGTCCTGGAAATTTCCTGGCTTGGTTTATCTCGCCACCCTTGTTGGCTCCTTCTATGTTGGTCGCAAGATTTTGGGTCCTTCAGAAACATTTACGCTCTTGATGCTCGATGGTGATGGTTTTGGAGATTTATCTGTGTTGCCCTTCAAGATAACGCTTTTATGGCCTAATATCTACTCGATTGGGAGGTTTTATGGCCAATCTGTAGTCCTTCCCTGCTCAATGTTGCCTTCATTGTTGTCTTGGCTTATTTTTTGCTTTGGTTATCCATTATCCTATCTTTTGCATTCTATTTTACATTGTTGCATTACATGTTTTACTCTTGGGTTGGCTTTCTGTATGCTGCTTATTTTTACCTCTTGCTTCATCTCCTGAATGCTGTAATTTGCATTACCGGCTGTTGTCTCTATTCCTATCTCGGTCCAGTTTGGTTTGTGCAGCTTTTTGAGTTGTCTATTCTGAAAAGTGGTGTTATGGGAAGTTGCTGCCTTTTGTTGTCTTGTTCTCTCGATTATTTGTTGAGCTGGATTATCTAAATTTTGACCTGGTATGCTGCCATGGGAGCTGTAGCTCTAAATGTCCTTACTTGTTGTTAGTTTTGGTTGCGCTCTTTTCCGTGTTGAGCTATGCTGCCTTCCTTTACAATTGTCTTTCTCCAATTACTCATATGGACAAAAAAAGGGGTTGTTTCCCCTGAAAGTTTCAATTATATATCTTATGATGGGAAGGTCGAACTATAAGATCATTGACTTGATTAGGTGGATCGCAGAAGTTATCTCATCCGCTATTTTTTTTGGTGGTGGGTTTATATGTGGTTTCACTTGGATATGAGGCTCGCTAAGATGACTAATTCCCCTATGTTTATATACTCTCATGTCGATGACTATATATTGATATCTTTCTTGAATGAGACAACTTACCATTTAGCTCTTTGCAATTACCTCTATTTTAGATATGATTGTGTTTAGGATTGCGTAATAAAGTTCATAAGACTATCAACAACCTGGTGTTACCTCCTCACAGTTTGTTGGCTATGATGGTGACTCCCCTTTGGTATGGTAGTAGCTCATGTGATGTAACCCTTCTAATGAAGTTTGGATGCTCAATTTTGCACTATTTGGTGTGATTGAGCTCGAGCCTTCTTTATCAACTTTCCTTATTATCGCTCGCTTTTATTGTTTTCATTTATCTCTATTTGTATTACTTTACTTTCTAATCTCCTCTGTCACTTCAGTGTGATTCTCCCTTGTTCTCTTGTTTGGGTGATTCTCCTTATTCTCTTGGGTTTGCTCCATATTACCAAGCTCTCTTACAACCATCAGAGCATTGGCCTTAATCTTCCTTTCGATTATTATGTTAGCCATATTGTATCTTTTGATTGCTTTAATGTTTTCTCTTGCTTTTGGATGTACTTAGATGGGGATTTACTCCTTAGTTTGTAGCTCTTTGAGCAGATTGAGTTTATCCTCTTTAAGGATTTTGTAACCTTTTTTTGTGGCAATAAAATACCCCCGTATAATGGGGTTTCCTTAAAAAATAAAAAATAAAAAATAAAATAAAACCCTAAACCCTAAACCCTAAAACCTAAACCTAAAACCTAAAACCATAAACCCTAAAACCCTAAACCCTAAACCTTTAACCCTAAACCCTAAACCTTAAACCATAAAAACTTAAAAACCTAAACCAAAACTAAATAAAACCTAAAAATAAAACAAATAAGTAAACCTAAACATAAATAAAATAAGATAAATAAAATAAAATAAAAACCTAAACCTAAACCTAAACCTAAAAATAAAATAAAATAAAAAATAATGATAAATTAAAATAAAATAAATATAAACCTAAACTAAACTAACCTTTAAAATAAACCTAAGAATAAAATACCTAAATAAAATAAAAACTAAATGTAAAATCAAAAATAAAATAAAATAAAAACTAAATAAAAACCTTATCCTAAAAAATAAACCTAAAAAATAAAAGATTGATAAAAATACAAAATAAAACTCAAACCCTAAACTAAAAATAAAAATTAAATGTAAAATAAAAATAAAATAAATAAAATAAAATAAACATAAATCTAAACAAAAATAAATTAAACTAAAATAAAGAAAACCTAAACCTAAACCTAATACAAACAAAACCTAAATCCTAAACTAAAAAAAATAAATAAATTAAAAATAAACCAAAATTTAAACTAAAAAATAAAACCTAAAAATAAACCAAAAATAAAAACCTAAAACTTAAACCTAAAAAAAATGAAAATAAAACCTAAACCTGGACCTAAAAAATAAAATAAAAACAAAACTAAATTAAAAAAAATAAACATTAACCTAAAACTAAACCTAAAAATAAAATAAAATAATAAACCTAAACTAAAATAAATAAACCTAAAATAAATATACTAAACTAAAAAGAAAAATAAATTGAAATCAAAATAAAAATAAAATAATCTAAAATAAATAAAAAATAAACTAATTAAACTAAATGATCCTAAATTTAATGGTTTAGTTAATTTTTTTTAAAAACAACCTAAGCCTAAACCTAGAACGCTAAATCCTTAACCCAAAATCCTAAACCCTAGACCCTAAAACTAACCTTAAACCATAAACCCTAAACCCTAAACCCTAAAACCCTAAAATGTAAAATCCTAAACCCTAAACCTTAACCCCTAAACCCTAAACCCTAGACCCTAAACCCTAAACCCTAAAACCATAAAATAAATCCTAAACCCTAAACCCTAAAACCTTATCCCTAAACATAACCATAAACCTAAACCAAAAAAGAAAACTAAAATAAAAAATATAAATTAAAATAAATAAACCTAAAATAAATAAACAAAACTAAATAAAAATAAAAAATATACCTAAAAAATAAAATAATAAAATAAACTAAAATAAATTCAAAAATAAACTAAATAATACTAATCATATCGATTTACTTAAATTTTTTTAAAAAAAACCCTTAACCCTAAACCTACAACCTTAAATCCAAAACCCTAAATTACAAAAATAAAAAAAAATAAAAAAACTAACCCTAAATCCTAAAATAAACCTAAACCAAAATCCTAAACCCTAAAGCTAACCACAACTCTAAATCCTAAAAACCATAAACCCTAAACTTAAACCTAAACCCTAAACTTTAAAAACTAAAAACTAAACCTTAAACCTTAACTCCCTGATCAACCTAAATTAAAAGTAAATAAAAAAACTCTCTAAATCTAAACCCTAAAAAACTAACCTAAACTAAACCTAAACCTAAACCTAAAACCCAAGACCCACCCACCAAAACCAACCCTAAAATCTCTAAATCCTATTAAACTTAAACCCTAAACCCAAGCCTAACCTAAAACCTAAACCTAAACTTAAAATTAAGCCATAAACCCTAAACTCTAAACCCTAAAAACCTAAAAACCTAAACTTAAACTAAATAAAACCTAAAAATAAAATAAATTAAAAAACCTAAGCCTAAATAAAATTAAAAAATAAAATAAAATAGAAACCTAAACCAACCAAACCTAAACCTAAAAATAAAATAAAATTTAAAAATAAAACAAAACTAAAATAAAATAAATAAAAACCTACACTTAATAAAAAAAATAAAATAAACGTAAGAATAAAAAACCTAAATAAAATAAAAACTAAACATAAAATAAAAATAAAATAAAATAAAACTAAATAAAAACCTAAACCTAAAAATAAATTAAAATAAAACTTAAACACTAAATGAAAAAAACCTAAACCTAAAATAAAAATAAAATAAACCTAAACCTAAACCAAAATATGTAAAATTTAAACCTAAACCTAAAATAAATTGAACCTAAACCTAAACTTAAACTAAATAAAATAAAATAAACTAAAAATAAACCTAAAACTAAACTAAAAAATAGTACCTAAAAATAAACCTAAAATAAAAACCTAAAACCTAAATGCAAAAAAATAAAATGAAAACCTAAACCTAAACCTAAAAAATAAAAAATAAAACTTAAACCAAAAAAATAAAATAAAAATAAAACTCAACTAAAAAATAAACCTAAACCTAAACCTAAACCTAAAAAATAAACTAAAATACAAAATATAAATTAAAATAAATAAACCTAAAATAAATAAATAAAATTAAATAAAAATAAAAAATAAACCTAAATAAAAATAAAAAATAAAGCAAATGAAAATAAATACAAAATAAACTAAATATACTAAATAAACGTAAACCTACTAGTTTACTACATTTTTAAAAAAAACCTTAAACCCTTAATTCTAAACCCTAAACCCTAAACCTTAAACCCTAAAGCTCCAACCCTAAACCTATAACCCTAAATCATAAATCCTTAAAAACCCTATACACTAAACCCTAACCCTAACCCTAAACCTTAAACCCTAAAAGCATAAATCCTAAAACCCTAAACCCTAAACCCTAAATCATAAACCCGAACCCTAAACCATAAACCCTAAACCTTATACCTTAAACCCTAAACCCTAAAGCTAAAGCTAATGTAACTAAATAAATTAAAAAAAAAACATAAACCCCAAAACCTAATAAACCTAAACCTAAAACTAAACTTAAACTAAAATCCTAAGAATGGGAAGAACCTTAACGACAGGAACATCACCATCAACTAGGTTCAATCTAGATCTGGTTGGTGGATATGAAGGTGGTGGTCAGAGCAGCGGTGGTTATGGAGGTGGGAGGAGCGATGGAGGTTACAGTCGTGGTGGTGGTAGAAGGAGAGATCGGGGATATGATGGTGGATTCCACTACTGAGGTCGGGTGGTTGATGGGAACCAAGAAGAACAAGCTGATCCTACTTATGGAGTCTCTTTATAGTAGAGATGGTTCTAGTTCTAGGGTTTTGATTTTCTCTCTATGCTCATTTTGATCCATGTCACCACTTGTGTCCTAAAAAACTTAGTATATTACTTGGTTGATTAAATCAAAAGGAAGAAAAGTTGAATCTAAATTTATTTTATGTTAAAAAAAACTAAAAACCCTAATCCTAAAACCTAAACCCTAAACCCTAAACTTGAAACCCTAAATCCCAAATCCTAAACCCAAAATTAACCGTAAACCCTAAACCCTATACCCTAAAAAGCTAAAACTGAAAACTAAACTAAATAAAACCTAAAAATAAAAGAAATAAAAGAGCTTAAACCAAAATAAAATAAAATAAAATAAAAAATAAAATAAAACCTAAAGCTAAACCTAAAAGGAAAGTAAAATAAAAAAAAAAATTAAATTAAAATGAAATAAATAAAAACCTAAACTAAACAAAAAAAAAAGCATAGATAAAATTAAAATTATACCTAAAATAATATTAAAATAAACCTAAAATAAAATATAATAAAAACTAAATAAAAAAATATAAACTGAAAATAATAAAAAAATAAAAATAAAATATATAAAATAAAACCAAACCCTAAACTAAAGACCTAAGTCTAAAAATAAAAAAAAATAAACCTAAACTAAAACTAAACTAAAATAAATATAAAAACCTAAACTTAAACCTAAAAAAACTAAACCTAAATCTAAACTAAATAAAATAAAAGAAACTAAAAATAAACCTAAACTTAAACTTAAAAATAAAAAATAGAACATAAATCTAAAAAATATAATAAAAATAAAACTAAATAAAAAATAAACCAAAACCTAAACATATACTTCAAAAATAAACTAAAATAAAAAACTTAAATGAAAATAAATAAACTAAACAAAATAAAAATAAAATAAACCTAAATAAGAATAAAAAAATAAAATAAACTAAAATAAATAAAAAACTAACTAAATAAACATAAATCTACCGGTTTATTTGCTTTAAAAAAAAAACCAACTAAACTCTAAACCCTAAAACAAACTCTAAACCTTAAACCCTAAACCTACAACCCTAAACCCTAAAGCCCTAAACCTTAAACCCTAAACCCTAAACCTAAACCCTAAACCTAAAAACCCTAAACCCTAAATCTTAAACTCTAAAATTTACAACCCTAAACCCTAAATGCTAAACCCTAAACCCTAAACCCTAAAACCTAAAAACTTATAAACCTAAACGTAAACAAAATAAAACCTAAAAATAAAATAAATTAAAAAAATTAAACCTAAATTAAACAAATTAAATTAAATTAAATTAAAACCTAAACTAAAACCTAAATTAAAAATAAAATAAATTAAAAAAATAAAAACTAAACTAAAATAAAATAAATAAAAATATAAACTAAACTAAAATATAAAATAAACCTAAAAATAAAAAAAACTAAATAAAATAAAACTAAAATAAAATAAAATAAAATAAACCTAATATAAAATAAAATAAAACTAAATAAAACCTAAACTTAAAAATAAACCTAAAATAAAACCTAAACCTAAATCTAAAATAAACTAAGCCAAAACCCTAAACTAAATAAAATAAAATAATCTAAAAACCTACCTAAACCTAAATTTAAAAATAAAACCTAAACATAAATCTAAAATGAAAACCTAAAACTAAATATTAAAATAAACCAAATAATAAAAAACTTAAATAAAATATAAACTAAATGTAAAATAAAAATAGAATAAACCTAAAATATGATAAAATAAAAACTAAATAAAATCCTAAATCTAAAAAATAAACCTAAAAATAAATAAAAATAAAAACTAAACATAAACTAAAAGAAACTAAACTTGAAATGAAAATAAAATAAAAAAAATAAATTAAGCCTAAACATAAACTAAAACAAGCTAAACTAAAATAAATAAAACTTAAACCTAAAACTAAACTAAATAAAAAAAATCCTAAACCTAAACTAAAAAATGGAACCTAAAAATAAGCCCAAAATAAAAACCAAAAACTTAAACGTTAAAAAGCAAAATAAAAACCTAATCCTAAACCTAAAAATATAAAAAAAAACCTAAATATAGAAAATAAAATAAAAATAAAACTCAACTAAAAAGTAACTTAAACCTAAACCTAAACCTAAAAAATAAACTAAAATACAAAACCTAAACTTAAATAAATAAACCTAAAATAAATAAACTAAATTAAATAAAAATAAAAAATAAACTTAAATAAAAATAAAATTAAAGTAAACTAAAATAAATAAAAAAATAAACTAAATATACTAAATAAACTTAAGCCTACTGGTTTACTTAATTTAAAAAAAACCTTAAACCCTAAATCCTAAACCCTAAGCCTTAAACCTACAACCCTAAATCCTAAACCCAAAAAAACCCTAAAAACTAATTGCTAACCCTTACCCTAAACTCTAAACCCTAAAAGCATAAACCCTATCCCTAAACCCTAAACCTAAAACTAACGTAACTAAATAAATTATAAAATAAACCTAAACCCTATAACCTCATAAACTTAAACATAAACCTAAACCTTAAGAATATATAGAATCTTAATGGCAGGAACAATACCATCAACCAGGCTCAGTCTAGATCTAGTTGGTGGATATCAAGGTGTTGGTCAGAGTAGTGGTGGTTATGGAGGCGAAAGGAGCGTTAGAGGTTATAGTCGTCATGGTGGCAGAGGGAGAGATCAGGGATATGATGGTACACTCTACTACTCGAGAGGTCAGGGTGATTCTAATTGGAACTAGGGAAACTAAAGAACGGTCAATCTAATCGATTGCTTATGGAGCTGTGTCTTTATAGTAGAGATGGTTCGAGTTATCTAGGGTTTCTGATTTGCTCTATGCATGCTCATTTTTTATTTATGTCACAAGTTGTGTCTTAGAAAACTTGGTCTACTACTTGGTTGATCAAATTGAAATGAAGAAATATTGAATCTGGATTTGTTCTCTCTTAAAAAAATAAAAAACCCTACACCCTAAACTAAAATCTAAACTCTAAACTTAAAATTTAAACCCTAAACCCTAAACCTAAACCCTAAATAAACCCTAAACTAAAAAACCTAAAAATAAAACCTAAACTCTAAATTCTAAAGCCTAGAAACCCTAAACACTAAAACTTAAATCCAAAACCCAAAATGCAAAACCCCAAACCCTAAACTAACCCTAAACCCTAAACCATAAAAAGCTAAAAATCAAAAACTAAACTAAATTAAATCTAAAAAGAAAATAAATAAAAAAGCATAAAGCAAAATAATATAAATAAAATAATAAAATAAAAACATAAACTAAAACCTAAATCTAAACCTAAACTTAAAAAGAAAGTAAAATAAAAAAAGAAATACTAAATTAAATAATATAAATAAAAACTTAAACTAAACAAAAAATAAAAAACCTAAATAAAATAAAAACTATACCTAAAATAAAATAAAATAAAATCTACATATAAAAACTTAAACCTAAAAAATAATCCATAAAATAAAAACTAAAAATAAATAAAACATAAAACCTAAACCCTAAACTAAAAAAACCTAAACCTAAAATAAAAATAACATAAACTTAAAACCGAACTCAAATAAATAAAACCTAAACCTAAATAAACTAAACCTAAACCTAAATCTAAACTGAATAAAATATAATAAATTAAAATAAACCTAAAGATTAACTAAAAAAACAAAACCAAAATAAATCAAAAATAAAATAAAAACCTAAACCTAAAAATAATAAGAAATTAATCCTAAAAAATAAAATAAAAATAAAACTAAATTAAAAAATAAACCTATAATGAAAAAATAAATTAGAATAAAAAACCTAAATTAAAATAAATAAATCTAAAAAAATTAACTAAATTAAATAAAAATAAAACTAAAAAAATAAAATAAACTAACATAAATAAAATAAACTAAAATAAATAAACCTAAACCTACCCTTAATTTTACAAAAAAATAAAAACTATAAAAAAATAAAAATAAACCTTAAAACCCAACCTAAAAACCTTAAACCCTAAACCCTAAACCCTAAATGATAAACCCTAAACCTAAAACCCCAACCCTAACCAAACCTACCTAAACCAACTAAACCTAAACCCCCCTAAACCTATAAATCCTAAACTTTAAACCCTAAAGCCTAAAAACTAAACCAAAAATCTAAAAATAACATAAATAAAACCTAAACCTAAATTAAATAAAATAAAATAAAGAAACCCAAACTAAACCTAAACCTAAACTTAAAATAAAATAAAATAAAAATAAAATTATGTAATAAAATAAATAAAACCTAACTAAATTAAAATATAAAATAAACATAAAATAAAACCTAAATAAAATAAAACTAAACGTGAATAAAATAAAATAAATAAAACTAGATAAAACTTAAACTTAAATTAATTAAAAAACCTAAACCCTAAACTAAAAAAAAAATAAACAAAATAAAATAAAATAAACCTAAACTAAAATAAATAAACTTAAACCTAAACCTCAAATAAACTAAACCCAACATAAATAAAATAAATAAACAAAAATAAACCTAAATAAACTTAAAAAAATAAACAAAATAAACCTAAAATCAAACCTAAACTTAAACCTAAACCTAAAAATAAAATATAAAACCTAAACCACAAAAAAAAATAATAGAAACTAAAATAAACTAAAATAAAAAACTAAACTAAAATAAATAAACTACACAAATAAAAAAAAGAAATAGAATAAAATAAAATAAAATAAAATAAATACAAAATAAACTAAATAAACCTAAACCTTCCAATTTACTTAATTTTACCAAAAAAAATAAAACCAACCCTAAACCTAAATCCTAAAATAAAACACTAAAACCCTAAAACCTAAATCCTAAAACCACTACATAAATCCTAAACCTTAAACCCTAAATCCTAAAACCTACAACCCTAAAGCCTAAACCCTAAACCCAAACCCTAAACCCTAAACCCTAAAAATTTAAAACTTAAACGTAAATAAAATAAAACCTAAAAATAAAATTAAAAAAAACCTAAACCTAAACATGATAAAATATAATAATAACCTAATCTAAAACCTAAACCAAAACACTAAAATAAAATAAAATAAAAAATAAAAACTTAAACTAAACTAAAAAATTAAATAAACTTAAAAATTAAAAACCAAAATAAAATAAAACCCTAACATACAATAAAAATAAAATAAACCTAAAATAAAATAAGATAAAAATATAAACACCTAAACTTAAAAAATAAACCTAAAAATAAATAAAAAATAAAACCTAAACACTAAACTAAAAAAAAACTTATACCTAAAATAAACAAAAACCTGAACATAAACCCAAAATAAAATAAACCTAAACCCTAAAGTAAATAAAATAAAATAAACTAAAAATAAACCTATCCCTAAACTAAAAATTAAAACTTAAAAATAAACTTAAAATAAAACCTAAAACCTAAACTTAAAAAAATAAAATAAAAACCTAAACCTAAACCTAAAATAAAAAAAAAACCTAAACTTAAAAATAAAAAAATAAAATAACAACTAAAAAATAAATATTAACCTAAACCTAAACTTAAAAAATAAACTAAAATAATAACCTAAACTAAAAAAATAAAAATAAAAAATAAACCCAATAAAAATTAAAATTAAATATACTAAATAAACTAAAAAAATCTAAACCTAGCAGTTCAATTAATTTAAAAAGTAACCTTAAACCTTAAACCCTAAACCCTAAACCCTAAATCCAAAACCCAAAATCCCTAAACCATAAAATAAAACATAAACTTTGAACTAAACCCCAATCCTAAAAAAATAAACCCTAAAATCAATCCTAAATTAACCCTAAATCTAACCCTGATCAAAATCCAAAAATTAAACCTAAACTCTAAAACCCTAAACCTAAAACCCAAATAAAATCTAAATTAAATCCATAAACCATAAACTAAACCTACCCTAAACCTAAAACCACTTAACTAAATCAAATCCTAAACCTAAACCATAAATCATAAACCAAACTAACTAAACAAACCCCAAACCATAAACCCTAAACTACCTAAAACCTCTAACCAAACTAAAAACACTAAACCATAAATCCTAAACTTAAAAAACCTAAAAATCTCTAAATGATAAAACCTAAATTAAAATAAATAAATAAAACCTAAACCTATAAATAAAATAAAATATAATAAAAAACCTAAACCTAAAAAATAAAAAATAAACATAAAAACCTAAAATAACTAAACATAAACTAAATAAATAAAATAAACCTAGAATAAAATACCTAAATAAAATAAAACTAAACATAAAGTAAAAAATAAAATCTAAAAATAAAAATAAAATCTAAAAAAAACTAAACCTAAAAAATAAACCTAAACATAAAATAAAAATAAATAAAACATAAATAAATAAAATAAACTAAATAAAAATAAAAAATAAAAAATAAACCTAAATAAAATAAAATAAAATAAATAAAAAATAAACTAAATAAACTAAAAAATGCCTAAATCTACTAGTTTACTTAATTTAAAAATAAACCTAACCAAAAACCTAAACCCTATGCCCAAAACCCTACAAAATAAAAAAATTAAATAAAAAAAACCCTAACCATAAACCCTAAACTCTGAATTTAATGCTAAACCAAAAACCCAAAATAATAAACCTACGATCGTAAACCCTAAACCCTTAACCATAAACCCTAAACCCTAAAATAAAACTAAACCCTAAACCCTAAACACTAAACCCTAAACACTAAACACTAAACCCTAAATACTAACCCTAAATCTTAAACCCTAAACCCTAAACCCAAAACCCTAAACCCTAAAATTCTAAACTCTAAACCCTAAACCCTAAACCCTAAAATCCAAAGAACTGAAACCTAAAAAATAAAATAAAAATAAAACTTATCTTAAAAATAAACTGAACTTAAACCTAAAAAATAAACTAAAATAAAAAACATAAACTAAAATATAAATAGTAAACTAAATATAAATAAAAAATAAACCTAAATAAAAATAAAAAATAAAATAAACTAAAATAAATTAAAATTAAACTAAGTAAACCTTAACCTACTAGTTTCCTTAATTTTTATTTTTTAAAAATAAACTCTAAACTATAAACCCAAAAATTAACCTTAAAGCTTAAACCCTAAAACAAACCCTAAAACTAAACCTTAACACTAAAACTTAAAACTCCTAAAACTCCTAAACCTAAACCCTAAGTTAAACCTACAAACTCTAAACCTAAACCTTAAACCCTAAACCCTAAACCCTAAACCATAAACCCTAAACCCTAAATTAAAAATCCAAAAAACCTAAACTCTAAACCCTAAACCAAACCCCATAAATTGAAAAACAACTTCTCTCTCTTCTATTTCTCTGGTTCTCTAATGAATTTCATTTCCCTATGGTGGTGCATCTCCTTTATTTTTGGTGATTTCAATCTGGGTTCATTCTTACTTTTCTCCTATCATGCACCACGATCATAGTCACATTTTCTTTCGGGAAATCTTACTACGCTCCCCTAAGATTTTCGACTCTTTGGGGCTTTGCTTAAATCCATCACGCTTCAAAATCTTTCAAAGATGTTCTCTAAGGCTAATTATGTGTGAGTCTCTCGAGCTTATCTCGACTTCCTTCCATGGTGTACCTGTAATAATGTGTTCTAATTCAGTTGGGAAAGGCTTGCAAAGCCATTTGAATTCATGTTGGTGGGTAAATTGACTTTGTGTCATCCTACTTTAGAGAATATTTGATCTTTCTTTTATAGCTTGAAACTCTATGGAATTTTTTTTGTTGAATTGATTGATTCCAGCCATGTATTGATTCAGCTTTCCAGTGATTTAGAATACTCTCATGTTTTTTATCGATGCTCATATTTTATTTTCAATTGTCAGATGAGATTGTTGAAATGGATGCCCCTTTTTGATATTAAGGAGGAATCTTTATTATTTTGGTTTGGATCTCTTCCTACATGTCCACTTCATTAATTATGAATTTCTTTTTGTGTGTTGTCATCCTTTTCAAGTTGATCAAGCAACTACTTTTAATACATCCATCTATTGCTCGATCCTAGTCGAGTTGAATATAACTAAAAAATTTCCTAAGGAAATTTGGCTAGGATCAGAGAAATAAGGATATTTGCAAAAAGCAGACTTTGAGAACTTTCCTATTTTTTATTCCCATTGAAAAATTCATGGTCATGGAGTTTTGGATTACTTTATGGTTCACCCTCACCTTAACAAACCCAATCCAGCTATTAATAATTTAGATCCCAATCTTAATGTGTCGTCGATGAAATCACAAAAATTTTCTCCTATGGACATTTCTTTACCTTAAATTGAGGGACATTATCTTAATCCTCCCACTATTCTTATGGACAATGCTGCGGTTCTTAAGCTTAATCAATTTTTGGATGTCAGTCATGTTAATAAGGATGCCTTAAAATTTAATGGTCTTATATAGTTGAATGAACCCGATATTGGAAATAATATTGATAATAATATGTTTTTGAAACTTATGGATGATGATTCAATCTTTAATGATTCCATTCCTACTTCTTTTCCACCTTTAATTGAAAAAATGTGATCCTAGATGAGGGTTTGAACGGTGAGCAAACTAATGGAAAAGCTTCTAACCTTGACTTAGGCACTTGTGCTTTAAATGGCTCTAATCCTTCTGCTGCTTCTTCATTCTAATGTTGAACTGATTTCTATTCTGACACTTCAACATAATACTGATTTGGAAGAAGGTGAAGTGGATTGCAATGATGCTTTAAATGTGCAACCTTATTCCAAAATATCCTCAATAATCTCTCGATGGTGATGTTGTGGATATTTATAATAAGTTTCAAACTATTTTTAGGAAGAAAAATAAAACTCTTAAAACTAAACTTTCTAATTTTGCTAGAATTACTAGATCTAGCTCTTCTGCCCAAAAATAAATAGTTTCTTTCTTAATTTTGAATGTGAGAGGGATTGGCACCCTCTCTATTAGAAATAGAATTAGAAACTTAGTTTGTACTCATAACATTTCCTTATTGGCTATCTTGGAACCTTTTATTCTCCTTCTAACATTTCTTATGTTGCTAGAATGATTAGCTTTGTAATGTTTTTTCTTAGCGAGCAATAAAATTTGGATTTTTGGGAATAATACTTATGCTATTCAGTTTTTGGATGATTTTTCCTAAGTTGTAAATGTTAAGATTACTTATGATAAGTTTAGTTGTTTTGGTTCATTTGTTTATTCTTCTTGTAATGGAAATAGTAGATAGATTGTTTGGGAGAATCTTATTAGTTTTCTTCTTTTGTTGACACTTCTTGGTTTGTGGGTGGAGACTTTAATACTATCTCTTCTTCTTTTGAACGTGTTGGTGGTAATGCTCCAAACTTATTTCAATGGAAGATTATAATAACATTATCCTTGATTGTCATCTTACTAACATTGGCTTTACTATGTCTCAATGTACTTAGAATAATTATAGACTCTGGCAAAGGCTTGGTAGGGTTCTTTTAACCATCTGTGGATTAATCTTCTCCCTAGTACATCTATGGAGACTTAAGTAACCCTTTTGGACCATTCTCCCTTGCTTATTAATGTGAATTTTAATGCTAATAAATCTTCCTCCCTATCCCTTTTCATTTCCAAAATATGTGGTTGATGGATGATAGATTTTTTGATGTTGTTGCTAGTGGGAACCTCTCCATCTTGATGATTCTATTTTTTGGGATGAGGAGATCGTGGTTCAAATTAAAAGACTTAAACAATGCATTACTTGGTGGAATAAACATTATTTTATGAACCTTTTTATCAATATTAATAAAATAGAGAATGAGGTTATCATTTTGGAAGAAGCTGTTGTTAATGATCCTTCTAAAATTCATATGTTGGCTCATGCTAAAGATAGGTTAACATGTTTTCAAGATATGGAAGAGACCTGTTGGTGATAAAAACATTCTATGAAATGGATCTCTGATGGTGTTCAAAATATTAAATATTTCCATGCCATGGTTAAAAAGAAAAAAAGCAATAAATCAAAAAATTAAAATTAATGATGAGTTTGGTGTTGATAAAAAAAGCTTATTGATTCTATTCTTTTATAAAGATATTTTGAATAAAATGTTGCTTATGATGATATCTTGGCCTAAAGGTATTCTAATCTTATTTCTGATGAGGATAACAATATGCTTTCTTCCTTACCTTCTGAGTCTAAAATTGTTGATATTTTATAGAGTATGAATAAAGACTCTATGGTTGGTTCAGATGGTTTTACTACCCTTTCTTCCAAAAATGTTGGATTATCATTAAGGAGGACTTGATTAAAGTTATTCTAGATTTTTTTAAGGGTATTATCCTTCAGAAATATTTTGCTAGCACCTCCATTATTTTAATTCCTAAAAAAGATAATCCTAAAGTTTGGAGTGATTTTAGGCCGATTAGCCTTTGCTCTTTTTTTAATAAACTTATCTCTAAGATTTTGGCTAAAAGATTGAGTACTTACTTCCTAAAATTATCTCCCCCAATTGAATTGGTTTTGTTAAAGGGAGATCCATTTTTGATAATGTTCTTTTAGCCCAAGAGATGATCCATGATTTAAATGCCAAAGTTCATAGTGGAACGCATTTTAAGCTTGACATTTCAAAGCTTATGATAATATTGGTTTTCCTATATAAAATTCTAGCTTTATTTGGGTTCTAATCAATTTATTGCTTTAATTAAGAATGGGATTGAGAATTCTTGGTTTCTAGCTTGGTGAAGTGCATGGTTTTCTCTTCTTCTCATGGGCTAAGTCAAGGGACCCTCTTTCACTGCCCTTTTCATTATTGTTGTGGAATATCTTTCTAGATGTATTGAGTTTATGTTTAGTAAAATGCTTGTACTAGAACCATTGGTGGGTTTCCTATTTCACACCTTAGTTTCTTGATGATTTCATTATATTTTGCAATGCCTCCACTCTTTACATTAAAAAAATTATGTAAGCTATTAACTCATTTTGGTAAGGAGAGTGGCTTGATAAAAGTTGTTTTATTACAAGCTCTACTATCTCTTTATCTAAGATCAATGTTATCCAAAATATTATGTGTTTTTCTCATTAAAATCTCCCTATCAAGTATTTGGGGACTCCCTTATATAGTGGCACGAGAAGATCTTCTTTATTTGATGAAGTTATTCAGAAAATAAATAAGAAAACCTGCTCTTAGAAATTTCATTTACTTTCCTTTGGAGCTAGACTTATCCTTATCAAAAGTACCCTTTGCTCTCTGCCTATGTATCTCTTGTCTACTATTTTTCCTACCTATTATATTATTAAAAGGATTAATAAACCTTTTAATAATTTTTTTTGGGGATCTAATACATCTACTAAAACATTACATTGGGATAGTTGGAATAATTGTTATGGTACTAATAATGAACGTGACTTAGGTTGCAAAACATTAGAGGATTCTATTAACTATTTTATAAAATAAAATGTGGAACTTTAGATATAAACAAAATTATTGGAAGTTTATGCAAAGTATTATCAGGCAAACACCCCTCATTTGTGCTTTAAAATTTGGGGATTCTCTTATTTGGAGAAGACTTTGTAGTATCAAATGAATCGAGAATTTAATTTATTGGGATGTCAATTCTCCTCATTCTTTTGGCAAGAGAATTGGCTTGGGTTCTATTCCCTTCTCAATACTCATTTCTAGTTCTTAAGATTCATCAATTAATTATTGATAATAAATGGGATGTGGCTCAATTGAATAACCTTTTTCCTAATGTAATCATTGAAAAAATCTTTAAAATTTGGCCTTTCCCTAATTAATCGACCAAATTCTTTTCAAAATCTCTTCTTTGGAGATTTTGTTTTTAAGGATGTATGGCATTTTATTAGATTTAAATATCAAGAGTCCTTGGTTTTTACTAAATATAGAATAATAGTGTCCCTACTTCATTCTCGTCTTAACTTGGTGCATTATGTCCCATGGCTACTCTTTTGAAAAAAAGGTTTCCAACTCCCCTCTAAATGTCCTGCTACCACATTGAAAGTGTGGATCATGTTTTATGAATGGCCCTATTCTTTGCTAGAATGTTGACTTGGTATGATAATATTTTTAATACTTTCCACTTTAATGGTTCATTTTCTATTATGCAACTCCTTGAAGCATGTTTTCTCATACTTCTAAGGGTCATGTTATTATTTTATTACTATTCTTTGGTATATTTGGATGGATAGAAATGACAAAACATTGTAATATTCCTATGAATTATAATCATATCATTGCTAGTTCCAAATATAAAATTTTGTCTCTTTTCAAAGCCAATCTTCTTACTCAATCTAATTTTAAACTGTACAAGTCTATGGCCTTGAAACTTGGGATTAATTTTCCTCCTTGTAATGTCTCTCCTACATAGGAAATTATATACTAGATTAAACCTAATTATCATTACATTAAGGTTAACACTGATGGCTCAGATTCTAATGGTTACTATGGCTGTGGTGGGATTTTGAGAGATCATAGTGACAAGGTTATCTCTTCTTTTGCTTCCCCTTTAGAGCCTTATTCTATTTATTTCTGAACTTAAATGCATTCATCATGGAATTTCCATTTATTAGATTTGGTTTGAAGTTGATTCTTTCCTTCTTCTAGATTTACTTAAATATGTTGCTCACGGTAATGCTGAAGTATTTTATTTACTTAATCATACTTAGAGGCTTCTTGCTAACCTAGATTTTTAAATTTCTCATATTTATAGTGAAGCCAACTCTTGTGCTAATTTTCTTGCCAATTTGGGGGCCAAGTCTTCTTGTTTACAAATATTTTCTAATGATAACGTACCTCTCCTTTTAAGGGATCTTGTGAATCTAGATAAAACTAGATTGCTTTATCTTGGAGGATTTTAGCTCTTCTTTCCTCCTTTGGGGCTTTGACTTTCTCTATGTTGGTGTTTTTGATTAGAACTGGTTTTCTCCTTTGTTGGTTTGGTCTTGAGTTTCCTCTTAGCCTAAATCTATTTTTTAAACTCCATTTTGATTTTTTTTCCCATCATTTTGATGGGTTGGGGTTATCTTTCCATTTATTGGATGTTTGCTATAGCTTTTATTTTATGGTTTATTTTCTCTCCCACCCTGGTAGAGGTGTTTATAGCAGGTGGAGGCTATTGGGTTTTACTTGTCTTCTGGTTGGTATGGTTCTATTTATTTGTTGGATCTCTCTGTAGTTAGTTTTATTTGTTTTGGAATTTAAGGTTGGCTAGTTTCTAGTGTTGCATTGCTGTGGGTTTTTTCCCTTTCTTGGTGTTGCTCATGTTGGTTTTGTTACCTTCCTTTGGTTCTGCCTTTTTTTTCTAGTGGTTGTTTTTTTGAACTTTTCTAAATTGGTTATGCTATGGCTAGTTGAGTTACCTAGTTGTCGATTTGGATGGTTATTCCATCTATTTTTGTTGTCTGTTCTCTCAAGAGTCTCACCCTTCTCACCTAATCCTACTCTTTTGGGTTTTACTTGTGCTATTTGGGGTGTGGGTTTTTGGTTGGGGTGCTCATCAGAAGGTGGCTTTTGGCAGCTGTGTTTTTATGATTTTTTCTCTTGCTGCTAAGAGGGATTGTGTGCCCTTGAGGACTATTTGTTATTTTGTTGTAGCTTGGAGAACAATTTTTCTGTAGATCTTCACCCTTATTTTGTTTCTTTTATGGATGAGTGTGAGGATAGATGCAACTGGATTGTTATATCTTTTGAATATGGGGTGCTCCTCCTGTATTACTGACATTTTGGTTTTGATTTTTGTTCGGACTGGGAAGGTTGAAAACTACTGGTCATATGTTTTTTGGACTTGGGTGATGGTGGCTCTATTGGGTTTCCTTATTTTTTGCTACTGTTTTTATTTATTGCATTGTTTTTGGTCCTAAAGGACTTTTTCTTCTTTTGTCATTGGCTGCTATCTCTAGCTATTTGGACTGGATTCTCCTTTCCTTGGATTGGGATTAGTGGCTGCTACTTACGGCTATCCCTTAGGATATTTTCAATATATGGACTGGACGACTACAATCGTCTCAATTAGCAACACCATATTTTATTTTCACTTGAAGTCTTGATGCTTACATATGGTGTTCCTCATTGAGACGATTGTAATTGAGCCTGAGCCTTTTCTTTATCATATTATTTATATCTGCAATTACTCTTTATGCTTGATTAAGTAATTCATTATCTGTATTCAATGCTTTAAAAGCATGTTGCAGATCTCTATTACAGGTTGGGAGACTATTGCTGTTGGATTGTGCTAGTTTCAAAAGTAGTGGAGGAAGTTTGTTGCTGATTATATGGAATTTCTTTTATGGATCTATGTTTCTATTTTTCTTAGCTTACTTTCCTTAACTATTGTATTAGTGGCTTATCTCCTTAGGACTCTTTGTAGCTCTTTCAGCATTAGCTTAGAGATTTTCCTCCTCTAAGGACTTTGTACCTTTTCTTCGTGGCAATAAAATTTCCTTAATTACCCCAAAAAAATCCTAAAGTCTAAACCCTAATCCCGAATCCCTAAACCCTAAAAACCTAAAAACCTAAACCTAAACTAAATAAAACTTAAAAATAAAATAAATAAAATAACTAAACCTAACTAAAATAAATAACATAAAATAAAATAAAACCTAAGCTAAAACCTAAACCTAAACCTAAAAATAAAATAAAATAAAAATAAAAACTAAACTAAAATAAAATAAATGAAAACCTAAACTATATTAATAAAATAAAATAAACCTAAATGAAATAAAAACTAAACGAAAAATAAAAATAAAATAAACTTAAAATAAAATTAAATAAAAACTTAATAAAAACATAAATCTAAAAAATAAACCTAAAAAATAAAACCTAAACTTAAAACTAAAAAAAAAACTAAAACCTAAAATAAACAAAATAAAATAAACCTAAACCTAAACAAAAATAACTAAACTAAAATAAATAAAACCAAAACCTAAACAAAAAATAAACTAAACCTAAACACTAAACTAAATAAAATAAAACAAACTATAATTAAATCTAAACTTAAACTAAAAAATTAAAACCTAAAAATAAACCTAAAATAAAAACCTAAAACCTAAACCTAAAAAAATAAATTAAAAACCTAAACCTAAACCTAAAATAGAAAATGAAATCCAAACCTAAGAAAAAAAAACTAAACTAAACTAAAAAATAAACATAAACCTAAACCTAAACCTAAAAAAATAAAATAAAATGAATAAAAAGCAAAAATAAACTTAAAGAAAATAAAATATAAATAAACTAAAATAAATAAAAAATAAACTAAAAAACTAAAAAAACCTAAACCTACTAGTTTACTTAATTTTTTAAAAAAACCCCTAAACCTTAAACCTTAAACCCTAATTTCATAACCCTAAACCATAACCCTAAACCCTAAAACTAACCTTAAACCTTGAACCCTAAACCTATAACCCAACACCCTAAACCCTAAACGTTAAAAAACCCTAAACCGTAAACCCAAATTCCTAAACTAACCCTAAACCATAAACCCTAAATCTTAAACCCTAAACCATAAACCATAACCGTAACCCAAAACCTTAAACCCTAAAATCCTAAATCTAAATCCTAAACCCTAAATTAACTCTAAACCATAAACCTTAAACCATAAAAATCAAAAACCCTAAAAACCTAAGCTAACACTAAAGCCAAAACCCTAAAACCCTAAACCCTAAAGCCTAAACATTAAACCCTAAACCCTAAACCCTAAACCCCAACCCTAAACCTAAACCCTAAACCCTAAAACCCTAAACACTAAACCGTAAACCTTAAACCATAAACCTTAAAAACCTAAAAACCTAAAATCCTAAAAAACTAAACTTGAAGTAAATAAAACCTAAAAATAAAATAAATAAAACCTAAATCTAAATAAAATTAAAAAATAAAATAAAAATAAAAACCTAAACAAAACCTAAACCTAAACCTAAAAATAAAATAAAATAAACTAAAATAAAATAAATAAAACCTAAACTAAACTAAAAAATAAAATAAACCTAAGAATAAAAAACCTAAATGAAATAAAACTAAAATTAAAATAAAAATAAAATAAACCTAAAATAAATTAAAATAAAAGATAAATAAAAACTTAAACCTAAAAATAAATTAAAAATAAAACCCAAATCCAAAACTAAAAATAAAAACTAAACCAAAAATAAAAATAAATTAAACAAAATAACATAATCCTAAAAGTAAATTAAAATAAACTAAACTAAAGTAGATAAAACCTAAACTTAAACTTAAAATAAATTAAACCTAAACCTAAACATAAACTAAATAAAATAAAATAATATAAAAGTAAACCTAAAACTAAACTAAAATATAAAACAAAAAAATAAATCAAAAATAAAAACATAAAACCTAAACCTAAAAACTCTAACCCTAAACCCTAAGCCCTAAACCCTAACCCTAAACCCTAAACCCTAAAACCATAAAACCCTAAAACTTAAAACCCTAAACCCTAAACCTAAGCCCTAAACCCAAAACCATAAACAATAAAAACCTAAAAACATAAAAACCTAAAAACCTCAACCAAAAGTAAATAATACCTAAAAATAAAATAAATAAATAAACCTAAAAATAAATAAAATAAAAAATAAAATAAAATAAAATAAAATAAAACCTACACCAAAAATTAAATCTAAACCTAAAAATAAAATAAAGTAAACTAACAAAAATAAACTAAATTAAAATAAATAAAACTAAACTAAATAAATAAAATAAAATAAACCTAAGAATAAAAAAACTAAATAAAATAAAACAAATTTTAAAAAAAATTAAACCTAAAATAAAATAAAATTAAAGCTAAATAAAAACCTAAACCTGAAAATAAATAACAAATAAAACCCAAATCCTAAACTAAAAATAAAAACTAAACCTAAAATAAAAATAAAATAAACAAATTAAAATAAACTTAAACCTAAACTAAAAAAACTAAACTAAAATAAATAAAACATAAACCTAAACCAAAAATAAAATAACCCTAAATCACAAACTAAACAAAAGAAAATAAACTAAAAATAAACCTAAACAAAATCTAAAAAATAAAACTTAAAAATAAAGCTAAAATAAAACCTAAAACCTAAACCTAAAAAAGTAAAATAAAATCCTAAACCTAAACCTCAACATTAAAAATAAAACCTAAACCTAAAAACTAAAATATAAATAAAACTAAATTAGAAAATAAACATATACCTAAGCCTAATATAAAATAATAAAATAAAATAAAAAACTTCAAGTAAAATAAATAAACCAAACTAAATCAAAATAAAAAATAAACCTACATTAAAATAAAAAATAATATAAACTAAAATAAATAAAAATTAAACTAAATAATTAAATAAACCTAAACCTATTTTTTTATAATAATTATTATTTTTTGAAAAAAACCATAAACCATAAACCCTAAATCCTAAACCATAAACCCTAAACCCTAAACCCTAAAACTAACCCTAAACCCTAAATCCTATACCTACAACCCTAAATCCTAAACCCTAAAAAAACCCTAAACCCTAAAACCCAAACCTAAACTAACCTGAAACCCTAAACCCCAAACTATAAACAGAAACCCTAACCCTAAACCCTAAACCCAAATCCCTAAATCCTAAAACCCTAAACCCTAAACCCTAAACCCTGAAACTAAACCAAAACCCTAAACCCTAAACCCTAAACTAACCCTAAACCCTAAGATAACCCTAAACCTTATACCCTAAAAACCCTAAACCTAAAGGCTAAACACTAAGCCCTAAACCCTAACCCTAAACCATAAAACCTAAAACCCTAAACCTTAAAACCCTAAACCCTAAACCCCTATAAACCTAAAAACCTAAGCCTAAACTAAAGAAAACCCAAAATATAATAAATAAAAAAAACTTAAACATAACTAAAATTAAAAAAAGAAATTACAATAAAAACCTAAACTAAAACCAAAACCTAAACCTAAAAATAAGATAAAATAAAAATAAACTAAAATAAAATAAGGAAAAACCTAAACTAAACTAAAAAATAAAATAAACCTAAGAATGAAAAACCTTAATAAAATAAAAACTAAAAGTAAAAAAAATAAAATTAACCTAAAATAAAATAAAATAAAAGCTAAATTAAAACCTAAATAAAAAAAACCTAAAAATAATACCTAAAAATAACTAAAAAATTGCCCTAAACTAAATATACCTAAACATAAAATAAAAATAAAATAAATAAATAAAATAAACATAAACCTAAACTATAATAAACTAAACTAAAATAAATAAAACCTAAACATAAACCTAAAATAAACTAAACCTAAACCTAAACATAAACTAAATAAAATAAAATAAACTAAAAATAAAGCTAAACCTAAACTAAAATATAAAACTAAAAAAAAATAAAAAATAAAAACCTAAAACCTAAACCTAAAAAAATAAAATAAAAATTGAAACCTAAACCTAAAAATAAAAAAAAATAGAACCTTAATGTAAAAAATAAAATAAAAATAAAACTCCACAAATAAATAAACTAAACCTAAACCTAAAAAATAAACTAAAATATAAAACCTAAACTAAATTAAATAAACCTAAATTAAATAAACTAAATTAAATAAATAAAATAAAACAAACTAAATAATGCTAAACCTACCAGTATACTTAACTTAAAAAAAACACCCTAAACCCTAATTTCAAAACCATAAACCCTAAACCCTAACCCTAAACCCTAAACCCTAAACCCCAAACCCTAAACCTAAACTTAAAGTAATTAAATAAAATAAAAAATAAACTTAAACCTAATCCTAAACCCTAAGAATGGACATAACCTTGACGACAGAAACATCACCGTCAACCAGGCTCAGTCTAGATCTGGCGGTGGAGGAAAAGGCAGGGGTGGTTATCGAAGTGGCAGTGAGGGATCTGAAGGTGCTGGTGGATATTGAGGTGGTAGTCATAGTAGTGGTGGTCATGTAGGTGGGAGGAGCGATGGAGGTTATAGCCATGATGGTGGCAAAGGTAGAGATAGGGGATATGATGGTGGATCCCGCTACAGTGGCTGGTGGTTCGATGGGAACTGGAGAAATTGAAGAATGGTGATCCGACCCTACTCATGAAACTATCTTTACAAGACAGTTTAGTTATCTAGGGTTTTTGATTTGCTTTATGCGTGCTTATTTTTGATCTATGTGTCTTATCTCATAGAAAACTTTGTGTGTTACTTGGTTGATGAAATCAAACAGAAGAAATATTGAATCTTAATTTTTTCTCTGTTATAAAATAAAGCAAAAACCCTAAACCCTAAAATAAAACTTGAACCCAAGACTTAAAACCTAAACCCTTAACCCTAAAAATCTTAAACCCTAAAAAACCTTAAACCCTAAACCCTACACCCTAAAACCTAAACCTTAAACCCTAAACCCTAAACCCTAAACCCTAAACCCTAAACTCTAAACCCAAAACCCTCAACAAACCCTAAACATTAATGCCTAAAAAGCTAAAAACCTAAACCTAAACTAAATAAAAATAAAAAATAAAATAAATAAAAAATCTAAACAAAAATAAAATAAAATAAAATAAAATCTAAATCTAAATTCAAACATAAACCTAAAGAGAAAATAAAATAAAAAAAATTAAAAACTAAACTAAAATAAAATAAATAAAAACCTAAACTAAACTAAAAAAATAAAAAACCTTACCAAAATAAAAACTAAACCTAAAATAAAAATAAAATAAACTTAAAATAATATAAATAAAAACTAAATAAAATAGCCAAATTCTAAAGTGTAATGTTATGGGTTCCCACCCATCAAAGAACTTGAAGGATGGTGGCACAAACCCCTTATGAAAAAAACTAAATAAAACTCAAACTTAAAATAAACCTAAAATAAACAAAAAAGAAAACCTAAACCCTAAACTAAAGAAAAACGTAAACCTAAAATAAAAAATAAACATAAACATAAACCTAAACTAAATTAAACTAAACTAAAATAAATAAAACCTAAACCTAAACCTCAAATAAACTAAACCTAAACTTTAAATGAAATTAAATAAACTAAAAATAAACCTAAACCTAAACTAAAGAATGAAACCTAAAAATAATCCAAAAAAAAAAACCTAAAACCTAAACCTAAAAAAATAAAATAAAAACCTAAACCTAAGCCTAAAAAAAAAAAAAAACCTAAACCTAAAAAATAAAATAAAAATAAAACTAAACTAAAGAATAAACATAAACATAAACCTAAACCTAAAAAAATAAGCTATAATAAATAAACCAAAAATAAATAAACCAAACAAAATAAACATAAAATATAAAAAAACTAATATAAATAAAATTAAACTAAATAACGCTAAACTGACAGGTTTGTTTATTTTTTTTTTTTTAAAAACCTAAACCATAAACAGTAAACCCTAAACCCTAAACCTTAAACCCAAAACCACAAAACTAACCCTAAACCTACAACCCTAAACCCTAAATCCTAAACCCTAAACCTAAACCTAACATTAACTTGAAACAATAAACCCTAAATCCTAATCCCTTAAACCCTCAACTCTAAACTAACCATAAATCCTAAACCCCTAAAAACCCTAAAACCTAAAGCCTATACCCTAAACCCTAAATCATAAACCTTAAACCCTAAACTAACAATAAACCCCAAGCTAACCTAAAACCATAAACCCTAAAGCCAAAACACTAAACCCTAAACACAAAACCCTAAACCCTAAACCCTATCCTTGAACCTAAACCTTAAAACCCTAAACCCTAAAACCCTAAACCCTAAATCCTAAACCCTAAACCTTAAACACTAAACCCTAAAAACCTTAAAACTTAAACATAAACTAAATATAACATAAAGATAAAATAAATAAATAAATAAACCTAAACCTAAATAAAATAAAATAAATAAAATAAAATAAAAACCTAAACCTAAACCTAAAAATAAAATAAAATAAAAAATTAAAATACCCTAAAATAAAATAAAGAAAAACCAAAACTAAATTAAAATAAAGAAAAACATAAAAATCCTTAATAAAATAAAAACTAAACATAAAATAAAAATAAACTAAACTTAAAATAAAATTAAATTAAATAAAAACTAAATAACAACCTAAACCTAATAAATAAACCTAAAAATAAAATAAAATAAATAAATAATAAAACCTAAACCTAAAATAAAAAATAAATAAATAAAATAAAATAAGCCTAAACTAAACTAAAAAAGACTAAACCAAAATATACAAAACCTAAACCTAAACCTTAAATAAACTATACTTAAACCTAAACCTAAAGTAAATTAAATAAAATAAACCAAAAAATATAACCTAAATAATAAACCAAAATAATAACCTAAAACTTAAACCTACAAAAATAAAATAAAAACCTAAACTTAAACTTAAAAATAAAAAAGTAAAACTTAAACTTAAAAATAAAATAAAAATAAAACTAAACTAAAAAATAAACCTAATCCTAAACCAAAACCAAAATAATAATCTAAAATAAAAAACCTAAACTAAAATAAATAAAGCAAACTAAATAAAAATAAAAAATAAACCTAACTAAAAAATAAACTAAACTAAATAAAAAAATATACTAAATAAACTAAATAAACCTAAACCTACCGGTTTGCTTAATTTTAAAAAAACCCTAAACCCTAAGTCCTAAACTCTAAACCCTAAACCCAAAACTAACCCAAAACCTATAACCCTAAACAATAAATCATAAACCCTAAACCGTAAACCCAAATCCTGAACCCTAAACCATAAAAGAATAAACCTTAAAACCCTAACCCTAAACCCTAACCCCTACAACCTAAACCCTAAACCCTAAAACCTAAAACCCTAAACCCTAAATGCTAAACTAACCCTAAACCCTAAAACTTAAACCAAAACCTAAAAAATAAATTAAAATGAAAAACCTAAACCTAAACTAAACATAAAAACATTCCTAAATGAAAAAAAAAAAATAAAATAAACTAAAAAAACTAAATAAACCTAAACCTACTTGCTTAATTTTAAAAAAAATTATAAACCCTAAACCCTAAACCTACAACCCTAAACCTTAAACCCTAAAAATCCTTAAACCTAAACTAACCCTAAACCCTAAACCCTAAACCCTAACCCTAACCCTAAACACTAAATGCTGAAACCCTAAACCCTAAATATTAAACTAACCCTAAACCCTAAATACTAAATCATAAAAACCATAAATCCTAAACCCTATCCCTAAACTAACCTTAAACCCTAAGCTAACCCTAAACCTTAATCATTAAACCCTCAAAACCCTAAACCCTAATTCCTAAACACTAAACCCTAAACCCTAAACCCTAACTCTAAAAACTTAAATGCATAAATCCTAAAACCCTAAACTTTAAACCCTAAACCCTAAACCCTAAACCATAAACTCTAACCCTAAACCCCAAATCCTAAATGAAAACATAAAGTAACTAAATGAATTAAAAATAAATCTAAACACTAAGAATGGGCAAAACCTTAACGGCAGGAACATCATCATCAACCATACTCAGTTTAGATTTAGCGGTGGAGGCAAAGCCAGAGGCAGCAATTATCGCAGTGGTAGTGGGGGATCTGGAGGTGTTGGTGGATATAGAGGTGGTGGTCATAGTAGTGGTGGTTATGCAGGTGAGAGGAGTGAAGGAGGTTACAACTGTGGTGGTGGCAGAGTTAGAGATCAGGGAATGATGGTGGATCCCGCTACTCGAGAGGCCAAGGTGGTTCTGATGGGAACTGGAGAAACTGAAGAATGGTAGAACCGATCTGCTACTTATGGAATTATGTCTTTACAGTAGAGACTGTTCTAGTTATCTAGGGTTTTTGATTTGCTCTATGCGTGCTCATTTTTGATCTATTTTGACGCTTATTTCTTAGAAAACTTGGGGTGTTACTTAGTTGATGAAATCCAAAAGAAGAAATATTAAATCTTAATTTTTTTCTCTATTATTATAAAAACAACAACCCAAAACCCTAAACTTAAACCTGAACCCAAGACTTAAAACTAATACCTTAAACCTTAAAACCTAAAAACCCTAAACCTTAAACCTAAAACCCTAAAATCCTAAACCCTAAACCCAAAAACCTAAACCTTAAACCCTAAACCCTAAACCCTAAACCCCAAACCCTAAACCCTACACACTAAAACCTCAACTAACCCTAAACCCTAAACCGTAAACCCTAAACCTTAAAAAGCTAAAATCCTAAGCCTAAACTAAATAAACCTAAAACTAAAATAAATAAATAAAACCTAAAACAAAATAAAATAAAAAATTAAAATAAAATAAAATAAAAACCCAAACTAAAACCTAAACTTAAACTTACAAAGAAAGAAAATAAAATTAAAGTAAAATAAAATAAATAAAAACATAAACTAAACTAAAAAAATTAAAAATCTAAATAAAATAAAAATTAAACCTAAAATAAAAATAAAATAAACCTAAAATTAAATATAATAAAAACTAAATAAAAACCTAAACCTAAAAGATAAGCCTAAAAATAAAACCTAAAAATAAATAAAAAATAAAACCTAAACCCTAAACTATAAAAAACTAAAGCTATAATAAAAATAAAATAAACCTAAACCTAAACTAAAATAAATAAAACCTAAACCTAAATTAAAATAAACTAAACATAAACCTAAACCTAAACCCTAAATAAAATTAAATAAGCTAAAAATAAATTAAAACTTAAACTAAATAATTAAACCTAAAAATAATCCTTAAATAAATCCTAAATCCTAAATCTAAAAAAATAAAATAAAAACCTAATCCTAAACCTAAAAGTAAAAAATAAAACATAAACCTAAATATTAAATAAAAATAAAACTAAACTAAAAGTAAACATAAACCTAAACATAAACCTAAATAAAATAAACTAAAATAAATAAACCAAACTAAAAAAATAAAACATAAACATATATAAAAAATATAAATAAAAAATAAACTAAAATAAATTAAAAATAAGCAAAATAAACCTAAACATATTAGTTTACTTATTTCTTTTTTTTAAAACCTTAAATCCTAAACCCTAAACCCTAAACCTAAATCCTAAACCCTAAACCCTAAACCAAAAACTAACACTAAACCCTAATCCCTAAACAACTCTAAACCCTAAACCCTAAATCATAAAACCCTAAAATCTATACCTTAAAGTAACCCTAAACCGTGAACCCTAAACCCTAAAAACCCTAAACCCTAAACTATCCCTAAACCCTAACCCTAAACCCTAAAGCTTAAACACTAAACCCTAAACCCTAAACCTAAACCCTAAACCCTAAATCCCCAAACCCTAAAACCCTAAACCCTAAATCCTAAATCGTAAACACCAAACTTTAAAACTAAAACCTAAACCTAAACTAAATAAAACCTTCAAATAAAATAAATAAATAAAACATAAACCTAAATGGAATAAATAATAAAATAAAATAAAATTGTAAGCTAAAACCTAAACCTAAACCATAAAATAAAATAAAATAAAATAAAAAATAAAATTAACTAAAATAAAATAAAGAAAAACCTAAACAAAACTAAAAAATAAAATAAACCTAAGAATAAAAAACCTTCATAAAATAAAACTAAACGAAAATAAAATTAAATAAACCTAAAATAACTTAAAATAAAACTAAATAAAACCTAAATGTAAAAAATAAACCTAAAAATAAATAAAAATAAAACCTAAACCTGACCTAAAAAAAGCCTAAACCTACAATAAAAATAAAATAAAATACAATTAAACCTAAACTAAAATAAACTAAACTAAAATAAATTATATCTAAACCTAAACCTAAAATAAACTAAACCTAAACCTAAACTAAATAAAATAAAATAAACTATAAAATAAAACCTAAAAGTAAACCAAAAATAAAAACCTAAAACCTAAACCTAAAAAAATAAAATAAAAACCTAAACCTAAACCTAAAAATAAAAAGTAAATCCTAAACCTAAAAAATAAAATAAAAATAAAACACAGCTAAAAAATAAACCTAAACCTAAATAATAAACTATAATAAATAACCTAAACTAGAATAAATAAACCTACAATAAATAAACTAAACTAAATAAAAATAAAAAGTAAACTTAAATAAAAAAATAAAATAAAATAAATAAAAATAAACTAAATAAACCTAAACCTACAAGTTTACTTAATTTAAAAAAAACTGTAAACCCTAAACCCTAAACCCTAAACCCAAAAACTAACCCTAAACCCTAAACCTTCAACCCTAAACCCTAAATCCTAAGCCCTAAACCCTAAACCCTAAACCCTAATCCTAAACCCTGGAAACCAAAAACTCATTCTCTTGGGCATCTTATCTCTCCATTTTAGGTGCTATGGAGAAATTCATTTCCTCTATGGAGGCATGTCTCTTTTGTGCTTTCTCTTGTTGACATCTTGGTTGGTTCTCCATTTTGATGGCTTAGGTTGGCTCTCAGCTTCTCTTATCATGTGCTACTACTGATCATGGCTTCAGTCTCTAGTTCCCCGTGGGGAAATCCTGGCATTTCGGCTGCTCCCTTGAAAGCTTCTGAATCCTTGGGGGTCTCTGCTGCAAAAACCTTCAAGGATGTTCTTGCTGGTAAGGCCAAATGCACTGGTGAGTCTCTCGAGCTTATCTCTACCTCCTTCTAGGGTGTACCCATGATAATGTGTTCTGGTTTGGTTGTGGAAAGGCTTATGAAACCTTTTGAATTCACGTTGGTGGGTAAATTTGCATTGTGCCATCCTACTTTGGAGAATATTCGATCATTTTTTCATAGCTTGGAACTCTCTAGAATTTTCTCTATCAGATTGATCGATTTACAACATGTCTTGATTCAACTTTCAAATGATTTAGTTTATTCTCGAGTTTTCTCTCGACGTTCATATTTTATTTTCAATGGTTGTGATTATTAAAATGGATGCCTCATTTTGATATTAAAGAGGAATCTCCCATAGTTCTAATATGGATCTCTCTTCCCAATTTGTGTGTTCATTTCATTAATCATGAGTTTCCGTGGGTGCCGATGTTGTCTTCTTCAAGTTGATCAAGCAAGTGCTTCTAACTCCAGGCCCTCTATTGCTCGGATACTAATCGAGTTGGATATAATTATAAAATTTCTAAAAGAAATTTGGCTTGGATCAAAGAGATATGGATATTTGCAAAAAATGGATTTTGAGAATTTTACTATTTTTTGTTCCCATTACAAAATTCACGGTCATGGGGTTCCGGATTGCTTTGTGGTTCATCCTCACCTTAAGAAACCCAAACCCATGCATATTAATATGGATCTTAATCTTGCCGATTAAACCTCATAAAGTTGTTCCAATGGATAACTCATTACTTGAAGCGAGGGTCATTGCCTTGATCCTCCCATTGCTCCTTCGGCAAGGCTACTTGATTAGCTTTTGGATGTCACTCTTGTGAATAAGGATGCTTTACATTCTAATGAACCTATCCATTTGCATCACACTGATATTGGTATTAATATGGACAATAAAATATTTTCAAAACTTGTGGATGATGATTCGATTCCAAATGATTATATTCTTGCTTCTTTGCCACCTTTAATAGAAGAACATGTGATCCCTCGTGAGGGTCTGATTGGTGAGCTTACTATGGACAAAGTTTCTAATCTTGATTTAGGCACTTGTACTTTAAATGGTTCTAATCCTACTCTTGCTTCTTTATCTAATGTTGCACTATCTTCTAACCCGATTTGTCAAAATAATAATGATTTGGAAGAAGGTTAACTGGCCTGCAATGATGTTTTAAAGATGCAACCTTATCCCAAGAATATCCTTGAATAATCTCTATCTGATGGTGATGTTATGGATATGACTAAGAAATTTCAAACAGTTTTTAGAAAGAAAAATAAAACTCTTATATCTAAATTTCTTAACTTTGCCAGCATTACTAGATCTAGCTCTTCTACTCAAAAATAAAAGGTTTCTTTCTTAATTTGGAATGTTTGAGGGATTGGTACCCTCTCTGTTAGAAATATAATTAGAAATTTAGTTCATTCTCATAACATTTCTTTTTTGGCTATTTTAAAACCTTTTATTTTTCCTTCTAACATTCCTTTTGTTGCTAGAATGATTATTTTTGGTAATTTTGTTTGCTAATTTTTTTTGCAAATTCGAGCAATAAAATTTAGATTTATTTGGAATAGTCATTTTGTTTTGCAAGGTTTGGATGAGTTTACCCAGGTTGTGAATGTTAAGATTACATTTGATAATTGGTATTATTTTGGTTCATTTGTTTATGCTGCTTGTAATAGAAATAGTAGACCATTTCTTTAGGATGATCTTAAGAATTTTTCTTTATCTATTAATGCTCGTTGGTTTATGCGTGGGGATTTTAATACTATCTCCTCTTCCTCTGAATGGTTTGGTGGTAATGGTCCAAACTTATTTTCAATGGAATTTTATAATAACATGATCCTTGATTGTCATCTGACTGACATTGGCTTTAGTGGGTCTTAGTTTACTTGGAATAATTATAGACTCTGGCAAAGGATATATTGGGTTCTTTTTAGCCATTTGTGGATTAACCTTCTTCCTAGTACTTCTATGGAGCATTTAAGAAGAACCCTTTCAGACCATTCTCCCTTACTTATCTCTATGAATTTGAATGCTACTAAATCCTCCTCTCCTATTCCCTTTCACTTTTAAAATATGTGGCCCATGGATGAGAGATTTTTGGATGTTGTTGCTAGTAATTGGGGTGAACCTCTCCATCCTGATGATTCTATTTTTATGATGAGGAATTGTGGTTCAAATTAAAAAGATTCAAACAATGCCTTCATTGGTGGAATAAACATTATTTTAAAAACCTTTTTGTCAATATCAAAGAAATGGAGAATGCGGTTATAGTTTTAGAATATGTAGTTGTTAATGACCCTTCTGAAATTAATTTGTTGGATCAAGCTAAAAAAATGTTAACATGTTATGAAGACATGGAAGAGACCTATTGGAGGCAAAAAGCTTTAAAAAATGAAACTCTAATGGTGATCATAATACTAAATATTTTCATGCCATGGTTAAAAAGAAAAAAGCTTTAAATCACATTCATAAAATTAAAAATAATGATGGTATTTGGTGTTTGGATAACAAGGAGCTTATTGATTATGTTGTTTCTTTTGTTAAAGAGCTTCGTAATAAAAATGTTTCTTATGATGATATTTCTTAGCCTTAAGTTATCCCTAATATCATTTTTTGATGAAGATAACAAGATGCTTTCTTCCTCACCTTGAATATGAAATTGCTAACATTTTGCAAAGTATGAATACAGACTCTATGGCTGACCCTAATGGTTACACTACCCTCTTTTCCAAAAAATGTTGGTTTATCATTAAAGAGAACTTGGTTAAATCTATTCTTAATTTCTTTAAGGGTAGTACTCTCCCCAAATACTTTGCTAGCACCTCCATTATTTTAATTCTTATTGACCTCACTTTTGGAGTGAGCTTTCAACTTTTCCATCCTAGACATAAGGACTCCTCTAAAAACTAAGACTTCCTGAGTCTTAAGACACTTCTAGTAATTAGGTGAACACTTAACCTAACTCTAGAGACTTAGAAGAGTTAGCCATAGGAATAGGTTGTACCTTAGAGGTTTTAGGATGACTTGCCTACCCTATAGCTTAAACTTAAATCCTTATTTCCTTCTTTCAAACCAAACTTCTAAATCGAATCTTAAATCAATTCCAACTCAATTGATTTTTTTCAAATCATAAATCAATTCCAAATCCAAATCATGAATCAATTCCAAATGATTGAAACCCATGATCAATTCCAATACCAAAACCTTTCATAAGCCCTTTTGATTTCATCTTATTGACTTAGCTCAAATCAAGTCCAAATCACTCCAAACTCAAAAGATTTTCTCATAACCCATTTATATTCTCATTTATATTCACAAATATAAATGAAATATAAATTCAAATAACCAAAACTAAATTCAAAACTCAAGTCCAAATCTAACATAAATCCAACCTATACCCTTTCAAATTCTAAATCTAAATTCAAGGATTTGAGAATGGTTTGGTTAAGTTCAAGGATTTGAATTTAAAGAGTATAAGTTAAACTTAACCAAATCATTTTCAAATCAATCCAAACCTTTGGATTTTCTCTTCAAACAATCATTCCTTCAATAACATACCCAAATATAAACATAAATTACAATCATCAAACCAAAATCAAATTAACCCAAATCAAATCCATGTTCATCCTTTAAACTTGGAATTATCAAATGAATCAAAACCCATTTGACTCTAAATCACATGCAATTGTATTTATATTTTAATCATAAGTCCATATGTGAGTTCAACAAAACCTAAATCAGGCCTTGATCAAGCCAATTGACCTACTTAAGCTCACTTGATCCAAAGTGACCTAAAGCACCTTTTTGAGCCAAATCTTAATCCAACCCCAATTGGATTGAACTATGCCCATCTAAGCCTCACATTGTGAGAAATAATCTTCCTAGGATGATCAATCACTCAAATTGGGTCAAACCAAAGTAAAACCTAGCCTTTGACCAAGTCAACACTTAGCCAAAATGAAACCCAAACTAGCCAAAATCCACTAGAGACCAAATTGATTGAAACCATTAATCTAAACAAATTCATAGCCAATGATTGCACTTGACCAAGCCCAATTAGCCACTTTACCCAAGTTGACCTAGAAAGTAAAAATGGGTCAAATCTTGATCTAACCTAAATTGATTACAACAAATGTGTCCAATTCATTCTAAATCACTTGTTGAACTTGACCAAAGCTTCAATTGACCAACTAGACCCAACCTAACCCAATTGACCATGAACCCAACTTGACCTAAAAGATCAAATCAACTTAAAATCAAACCTAACCAAAATTGATTAAAACCAAAGTTTGCAAAACATTTCAAATGATCAACCAAGCCTAAACCAACCCACGACCTAACCCAATTAGGCAAAATGGGTCAAATTAGTCAACTTGACCCATTTGACCTAAATGTACCTAAATGAACCAAAACCAAGTCTAAACCAAATCGAACTAAACCTACCCATAGGCTCCAAATGATATTTAAATTTAACCTAACCCATGGTTTGTTCGAATTTGACCAATTGGTCAACCTAACCCAAATTGACCCATTTTGACCTAAATGGGTCAAATTGAACCAATTCAAACCAAATGAACTCCAAATCACTTGAAATTTGGCCCAACCCACTTTTGAATCATTTTAAATCTTTCCAAATCAAAATCAAGGCCAAATGACCACTTTACCCCTAGGTCGAAGGGTATCCAATGACCAAATTCACTTGGAATTTGTTCACATTCTTTCTCAAAGCCACTTGACATCCTTCTAGTGGTCCACATGGACACCAAACAGGGCTGTGAACATGACCCAATCACCTTGAGTCATCCATGACCTAACCCAAGGCCAAACTAACCCCTCCAATAGGAATTGAGCACTTGGATTAGCTCATACACTCACTTTGCACAAGGGCACTCCCTCTCCTCCACTCCTCTACCAAAAATGAATCACATGGAGTGTCTAACAACCCAAAATGATCAATCAATCTCAACAATTGATCAAAAATGGCAAAGCTAGTCTCGATCATCCGATCTAAGGAGGGGGAGATATACTCCCCTTCATTCCCACTCAAACCACACACATTGAATTGATTGAGCTCTAGGAATTGAAATCAAACTTCTCCAAACCTTGGCAAGCATTCGAGCTTCCCCCATTTTCTCGTTCTCAATTTTTGATCAAGCCAAAATAGGGGAGATCCAAATTAATTCCAACTTATCCAATTCTCCATCAAACCCAAATTAATCTTGCAAGCACCATCAAGGAACCTCGTTGAGCTCAATCAAATTATTTCCCAAGTCACCAAGCCACAGGAAGGAGTACTTCGATCAAAGCCAATTGCCATTGAAGGAGAGCTTGATCAACTGAGCCATCCACTTCAAATCAAAGTTTGATACCTTCAACAGGGCTTCGTCTCTACTAAACGAAGCTACCTCTTTCATTGAAAGCGCCGGTGATAGCCTCCGAAAAGGTATTGCTCAAAACTAATCCTAAGATAAAAATTTCTTTATATTCTATGAAGGGAATTATAATCCCATTAGATTTGGCCGTTGGTTGTGCCTCCCCAAACATGTGGGGTGAGTTTGAGCTCCATCCGAGCTCGGGTGAGCATAGATCGAGTGACGATCAATGGATGGCATCCATCTCTCGTAGCTCGGGAGTAGGCAAATCACACATCGTATGTTCTGCATGATTAGAACAGAGGGTTGTGATTAAATTTCGTTAGATCTCCTTTTAATTTAAGCCAAAACAATAGGATTAATCACGACCATCCGATCTTAGATCAGATGGCCTCTAGAGAAAGTGCATCCACCATCAGCTGACTCGACAACGGAGGTGACAACTTAAATAACCTATCTCATCATGCCACGGAAAGCGTTGCGCCAAACACCACATGGACCGATGGGATTGGGGTTTAATTTGCCTAATTAATCTAATCATGGAATTTCTAAAATTCAAAACTAATTGTAGAAAAAAAAAAAATACAATCTCAAATTCATTTTAAAGATAATTCGGTGAAGAATGATATAAAATTAAAATCAATTGATTTTGAACAGTAACCTTCACACAATTTAGATTTTATTGGAAATGTAATTAGGCTAATCACTTCTTAATTATTTTAGCAATTAATTCCAAACTTCCTAGGATTGATTTGTGGGATTACCTCTACCTCCCATGGTTTTCTTAGAATTTATTATTGGATTAATTAGGGGTATTGCTTAGTTCATCCTTAATCCCTCTCCTAACTAAATAAATGATTAATTAACCTATTAAATAGTGATAAATTATTTAATTAAGCTTGTTAATCATCTTGAAATAGTGAATTGACTTAGGGAATGAGATTAGGATTTCTTTTCCATTCTTTTCCCCCAAGTTTATTTCATTTGGATAAGCACTTAATTAATTGTGGAAATTAATTAATGACTTAATTACTTCTTTAAATGCCTTAATTAACTAAACTTAAAACCAAATTATTACATAACTTAATTAGTTGATCTTGGGTAGATTCTTAGGTGTTCAATAACGTAAGAGGCTTCAAAGGAAATTATAATCAAACTACATGTGTAGGATGGCTATGAAAGTATTTAATTAAACCATTTAGCTTAATTAATCAATAATTGTGAGCCAATTGCATTAGACCCCTTTATTTCTTAGGTGCATTGCTTATTTAAATTCCATGTGGTTGCATATCATATGTTGGCTCATAATTACTTGTTTAATTATGTTAAAGTGGTGTGGGTAAGGGGTAATTAATGGATTTAATTCACACCTTAACCTAGACAAAACATAAAATCAACTTAATTGTTCTAAAATTAAACTAAATCAATTCACACATGGGGAAATGGGTTAAGACCAACAAACTCTCTCACATTTCCTAAGTCAAATCAAATTCAAAAATAAAAATCTCTTTAAAGAATTTTGATTCACTTTAAATGATCTAATTTTCATAGGATTGTCTTTAAGAATTAATTATGGTGAATGAATTCATATGCTTACATTACTTTATTTCTTTCAAGCATTCTAAATATTATTTTCCATATGAAATCATGCATTCATGTCTTTCAAAATCAAATTAAATAAAATGTTTCTTTTTATGTCAAATAGCATGTTTTAGCTAAAGTAAGAATATGAGTGGCTATTATCACTATTAAACCAAAAATTATTTTAGAACCTATAAATCAAAGATTATGAGTGAAGTGATGCTACTTATAAATACTTATAATCTTGCATGTGGTTATAGCATACGATGTGCTTTATATTGTTTTCTTCTCTTCTATTAACATGGATTTGAATAGGATTTGCAAAGTGTATAGTTCAGTTGAAAAGAACAAAACACTTGCTTAAATATATTCCTAAGCATTTCTATGTTATGACTTATGAAGGATCCTCACATTTTTCACATATAAATTATACAACCAAATCAAACAAAAATCTTTTGCATGATTCTTCATCGATTTGTTTCTTTTTGTACATTTTCATACATTTAAGAAAAGTGGTATATTAGTCTCGACATCCCAGGGTTGTGAGGCTTTATTTAGCCCCAAGTAGGCCTTGTACTTTATGCCCTTGATGTAGAGAATAATGGCATCGTACTCACTTATATCTTTTATACATGTGAATGTGCATTTTGTTAATGGATGAAAAATCCTTTTCTACATAATAAAGACATGCATTCATGGAATATCAAAATTTCCAAATTATATCTCTTAGCATTAATCATCAAGGTGTGCTAAAATTTGCATTGCATGTAAAGGTATGCTTAGGATTTATTAATATGCAGGGTAAACTATGGTGGAAACAAATAAAGGGTTGTGTGTTATGTGATAGTAATTCACCTTAATTAATCTTAAGATGCCTTTCTCATTGAATAGGGCTATTTAGAGTAAATCTAAACTTAGGGTTAATTAAAAAACATAATAAAACATTCACTAAAGAAAAATCATTAATGAATCTACTTTATAAATTACTTAAGATAGGGATGAAAGATAAGTTCACTTCTCTTTTCTTCTCTTTTCTTCTCTTTACCTGCTGCCCTTGTGATCTTTTTGCTGTGGTTGGTTGGTTTGTCTGCTTGTTGTTTGTTGATTGGGTTGGTTTTTCTTGTTGATTTTGGTTGTTCTTTCTCTCTTGAGTCTCATCCTTCCCAGTTGTTCCTACCCCTCTATGTGTTGTTTGGGGTTTGGCCTTCTTGGTGGGGGTTTGGTCATTGGAAAGTGGATGTTGACAGTAGTGGTGTTGTGGGTTTTGCTCCTGCAGCTATGAGGAGTTATGTGACCTTTAAGGTTCTTTATTATATCCCTCTGGTTATGGTTTGGAGAATTATTTTCTTGCATGTTTCTACCTTTTCTTTTATATTGTTATGGATGAGTGTTGTCACTCCTTGTTAGATGCCTAACTATCGTATCTCTCTAATAACGAGGTTCTCTTCTTAACTAGTATTTTGAACTGGAAGGCGCCTAACTACTGCTAGGAGGTGTTTTGGATTGGGTTGATGTTGTCCCTGTTGGTTTTCTTGTATGCTTGGAGGTGTTTTGTTATGTTCGGTTGCCTGTCACTGATAATCTTTAATTTATAGGATTTTTCCCTATTTATTTTTTTGGTCGTATCTGTTTTTAACTAGATTCTCCTATTTTGATTTGGGATTGGTGGCTACTAGGTATGGCTTTCCCTTGGGTTATTTTTAATATTGTTAATGGAAAGATTGGGTCTAGCTACATTGATTTGAATCCTTGGCTATTTTGGTGGCTTGTAAGGTGGACTGCCTTGCTAGCTGCTTGGATTGGCTATTCTAGTTTTGGTCTAAAGACTATATACTTTGTTACACTTTTTTTTATCTTGCCAAGTCTATCTATGGCACTAGCTATCTCCTTTCCCATTCCTCTTTTTTTATTTTTACTTGCTAGAATTTTTGCTTCTAGATTGTGGCCGACTCTCTACCCTTTCCTGGTTTGTTAGATGCCTTACTACCTACCATTCTTGATGTTAATCTTAATTTTAGGCTGGATAATATTTGGTGGCTTTGGTGGTGCTCCCTATGGCCTAATACTTTACTGATGGGGTACCTCCTTATCTATTTTTATAAGCTTAATATATTTAATTGCTTGGTTTTTTGTGGCTATATTTGCTGTTTGAAGTCTTATGCAGGTTTCTGTGATGATCATCATTGGACAAGGTGCTATAAGAGGTATGCTGACAATGATGGCCATGATGTTTCCAACTCCCTCTTTTGGCTGGTAGTGCTATATGCAATTATAACCCTTCACTTGAAGTTTGGATGCTTACATATGGTGATGCTCCTTAAGACATTTCTAATTGAGCCTGAGCTTTTTCTTCATCCTTCTACTTCTATTTGCTCTTATTTTCTATGCTTATTTAATTGTTTCATTATCTGTACTAATCCCTTTTCAAGCTTGTTACAGATATCTAGTTCAAGTTGACAGACTTTTTCTGCTAGATTGGGCTGGTTTAATAAGGTGCACAGGAAGATTGCTGCTAATTTCAAGGATTATTTTTTGTGGATCTCTCCTTCCTTTTTGATTAGATTCATTTCCTTATCTATTGTATTAGCTAGGGGGCTTATCTCCTTAGAATCCTTTTGTTGTTCTTTGAGGATTAACGTAGAGATTTTCCCCCTCTAAGGACATTGTACCATTTTTTTATGGCAATAAGATTCCCCTAATTTCCCAAAAAAAAACCTTAATCCTAAACCCTAAGCCCTAAAAGCATAAATCCTAAAACCCTAAACCCTAAACCCTAAACCCTAACCCAACCCTAAACCCTAAACCCTAAACCCTAAATCCTAACCCTAAACCCTAAACTCTAAACCAAAAACTCTAAACATTAACCTAAACTTACTAAATAAATTAATAAGTAAATCTAAACCATAAAATTGAATAAACCTAAACCTAAATCTAAACCCTGAGAATGTTCAGAACCTTGACCACATGAACATCACAGTCAACCTGGCTCAGTCTAGATTTGGTGGTGGAGGCGAATGCGGAGGCGGCGTTTACCACAGTGCTGGTGGGGGATCTAGAGGTGCTGGTGGATATGGAGGTGGTGGTCGGAGCAGTGCTGGTTATGGAGGTGGGAGGAGCAATGGAGGTTATAGCTATGGTGGTGGCATAGGGAGAGATTAGGGATGTGATGGTGGTTCTAATGGGAACTCAAGAAAGTGAAGAACGACCGATCCGATCTGCTGCTTATGGAATTGTGCCTTCATGGTAGAGACAGTTCTAGTTATCTATGGTTTTCAATTTGATCTATGTGTGCTCATTTTTTATCAATGTCGTCACTTGCATCTTAGAAAATTGTGTGTTACTTGATGGATGAAATTGAAAAGAAGAAATGTTGAATCTAAATTTGTTCTCTGTTAAAAAAAACTAAAAACCCAAAACCCTAAACTAAAACTTGAACCCTATACCTAAAACTTAAACCCTAAGCCCTAAACCCTAAACCCTAAACCCTAAACCATAAACCCTAAAACTCTAAAGCCCTAAATCCTATAACCTAAAACCTAAAGTAAACCCTAAACTGTAAATGCCAAAAAGTTAAAAACCTAAACCTAAACTTAAACTAATTAAATGTTAAAATAAAATAAATAAAAAACCTAAGCCCTAAACTAAAAAAAAATAAACCTAAAATAAAAATAAAATAAACTTAAATCTAAACTAAAATAAATTAAATTAAAATAAATAAAACCTAAGTTTAAACTAAAAACAAATTGAACTTAAACCTAAACTAAAACCCCAAATAAAATTAAATAAACTAAAAATAACATAAACATAAATTAAAAAATAAAACCAAAAAAATAAACCTAAAATAAAAACCTAAAGTTTAAACCTAAAAAAATAAAATTAAATCCTAAACCTAAAGCTAAAAATAAAAAATAAAATCTAAACATAAAAAATAAAATAAAAATAAAACTCAACTAAAAAATAAATGTAAACCTAAACCTAAACCTAAAAATAAACCAAAATAAAAAAAACCTAAACTAAAATAAATATACCTAAAAAAATAAACCTAAAAATAAAACCTTAAAATAAATAAAAAATAAAATTTAAACTAGAATAAATAAAATAAATTAAAATTAAACCTAAACTAAAATAAATAAACGAAACCTAAACATAAAATAAACTAAACCTAAACCCTAAACTAAATAAAATAAAATAAACACAAATAAACCTAAACCAAAACTAAAAAAATAAAACCTAAAAATAAACCTCAAATAAAACCTAAAATAAACCTAAAAAAAAAAAAATAAAATAATAACATAAACCTAAACCTAAAATAAAAAAATAAAACCTAAACCTTAAAATAAAATAAAAAATAAAACTCAACTAAAAAATAAACATAAACCTAAACAAGCTAAAAAAGTAAACTAAACAAAAAACCTAAACTAAAATAAATAAACTAAACTAAAGAATTTAAAAATTAAATCAAACCCTAAAAATAAAAATAAAAAATAAAACAAACTAAAATAAATAAAAAATAAAGTAAAAAACTAAATAAACCTAAACCTACCGATTTACTTAATTAAAAAATGTAAACCCTAAACCCAAAAGATTAAATCCTAAACTATAAACCCTAAAAATAACCTTAAACCCTAAACTTACAACCCTAAATCTACCACCCTAAACCTTAAACCCTAAACCCTAACCCTAACCCTAAACCCTAAACCATGAACCCTAACCCTAAACCCTAACACCTAAAACCCTAACTGCTAAACTAACCCTAAACCCTAAAAACCCTAAACCATAAAGCCTAAACTAACTAACCCTAACAAACACTAAATCCCAAACCCTAAACTTAAGCCTAAAGTAACCAAATAAATTTAAAAATAAACCTAAATCTTAAAACTTAATAAACCTAAACCCTAAGAATGGGTAGAACCTTGATGCCAAGAATATCACCGTCAATTAGGCTCAATCTAGATCTTATGGTGGAGGTGAAGGTGGGGGTGGCAGTTATCACAGTGTTGGTGGAGGATCTGGAGGTGTTGGTGGATATGGAGGTGGTGGTGGATATGGAGGTGGTGATTAGAGTAGTGGTGGTTATGGAGGTGGGAAGAGTGATGGAGGTTACAGTCGTGGTGGTGGTGGAGGGAGAGATTCGGGATATGATGGTGGATTATGCTACTCGAGAAGCTGAGGTGGTTCTAATAGGAACTGAAGAAACTAAAGAATGGCCGATCCAATCTGTAGCTTACGAAACTATGTCTTTACAGTAGACATGGTTCTAACTATCAAGGGTTTTTGATTTACTCTATGTGTGCTCATTTTTTATTTATGTCATCGCTTGTGTCTTAGAAAACTTGGTGTGTTACTTGGTTGATAAAATCAAAAAGAAGAAATGTTGAATCTGAATTTTTTCTCTATTATAAAAAACAAAACAAAAAATCTTAAACTCTAAACTAAAACATGAACCTTAGACCTAAAACCTAAACCCTAAACCCTAAAAACCCTAAACCCAAAATCCTAAATTCTAAACCCTAAAATCCTAAACCCTAAAACCTAAACCCTTAAACCTAAAACCTAAACCCTAAACCCTAAGCCCTAAACCCTAAACCCTAAACCCTAAACCCTAAACCTTAAACCCTAAACATTCAACTAACCATAAACCCTAAACCTTAAAAAGCTAAAACGCTAAACTTAAACTAATTAAAACCTAAAAAATAAAAAATAAAAAACCCTAAACCAAAATAAAATAAAATAAATAAAAAATAAAAACCTAAACTTAAACCTAAACATAAACTTAAAAAGAAAATAAAAAAATAAAAACTAAACTAAAATAAAATAATTAAAAACTTAAACTAAGCTAAAATACAAAAACTAAACATATAATTAAAATAAAATAAAGCTAGAATAAAATAATATAAAAACTAAATAAAACCTAAACTAAAATAAACCTAAAATAAAAAAAAAAAAAAAAAATAAATTAAAATAAAACCTAAACTAAAAAAACCTAAACCTAAAATAAAAATAAAATGAACCTAAACCTAAACTAAAATAAACTAAACTAAAATAAATAAAACTAACACCTAAGCCTAAAATAAACTAAACCTAAACCTAAACCTAAATCTAAACCATAAATAAAATTAAATAAACTAACAATAAACCTAAACCTAAGCTAAAAAATAAAACCTAAAAATAAACCTAAAACCTAAACCAAAAAAATAAAATAAAAGCCAAAACCTAAACCTAAAAATAAAAAATCAAACTTAAACCTAAAAAAACAAAATAAAAATAAAACTAAACCAAAAAATAAAACTAAACCTAAACCTAAACTTCAAAATTAAACTAATAAAACTTAAGAAAAAATAAATAAAACTAAATTAAATAAACTAAACTCAATAAAAATAAAAAAACAAAAAAAAAACTAAAATAAATAAAAATTAAACTAAATAAACTTAAACCTATGAGTTTAATTAATTTAAGAAAAATAAAAGAATAAAAAAACCCTGAACCCTAAAACTAACCCTAAACCCAAAACCTACAACAATAAACACTAAACCCTAAACCTTAAAACCCTAAACCCTAAACCCTAAACCCTAAACCCTAAACTTTAAAATATATAACCCTAAGCCCAAAACCATAAACCCTAATCCATAAAAACCTAAAAACCTAAAAACATAAACCAAAACTAAATAAGGCTTGAAAATAAGATAAATAAATAAACCTAAACCTAAATAAAATAAAAACCTAGGCTAAATCCTAAACCTAAACCTAAATGTAAAAATAAAATAAAATAAAATATATAAACAAAACTAAAATAAAATAAATAAAAACCTAAACAAAACTAAAAAATAAAATAAATCTAAAAAATAAAAAACTTAAATAAAATTAAAATTAAATGTAGAATAAAAATAAAATAAACCTAAAATAAAATAAAATAAAAACTAAAAAAACCTAAACCTAAAATAAACAAAATAAAATGAACTTAAACCTAAACTAAAGTAAACTAAATGAAAATAAATAAAACCTAAACCTAAATAGAAAAATAAACTAAACCTAAACCCTAAACTAAACAAAATAAAACTAAAATAAACCTAAATCTAAACTAAAAAAATAAAACCCAAAAAATTAAACATAAAATAAAAACATAAAATCTAAACCTAAAAAAATAAAATAAAACCTAAACCTAAACCTAAAAAAAATAAAAAAAATAAAACCTAAATAAACCTAAAAAATAAACCTAAAATAAAATTAATAAATCTTAAAATAGATTTTAAAATAAATATTTAAACCTAATCTATTTAAACAAACCCTAAACCCTAAACCCTAATCCTAAACTCTAAACCTCTAAATTAAACCCTAAACCCTAAAACCTTAAAACTTACACTAAAATCTAAACCCTAATCTAACTACCCTAACCCTAAACCTAAACCCAAAACTAAACTAACTAAACCTAAATTTTAAACCTCCCCTAAACCTAAACCATAAACCCTAAAATCTTAAACCCTAAACCCTAAACCCTCAATCGTAAAAATCTAAAAACCTAAACCTAAACTAAATAAAACCTAATAATAAAATAAATAAACTAAACATAAATAAAATAAATAAAATAAAATAAAAACCTAAACTTAAACCTAAAAATAAAATAAAACAAAAAATAAAAATAAACTAAAATAAAAACTTAAACTAAACTAAAAAATAAAATAAACCTAAGAATAAGAAACCTAATTAAAAAATACTAAATGTAAAATAAGAATAAAATAAAAACTAAATAAAATCTTAAACCTAAAAAATAAACTAAAAGTAAATAAAAAATAAAACCTAAACCCTAAACTAAAAAAAAATGTTAAACATAAAATAACCAAAATAAAATAAACATAAACCTAAATTAAAATAAACTAAACTAAAATAAATAAAACATAAACCTAAACCTAAAATAAACTAAACTTAAACCCTAAACTAATTAAAATAAAATAAACTAAAAATAACTGTAATCCTAAACTAAAAAATAAAACCTAAAAATAAACCTAAAATAAAATCCTAAAACCTAAATCTAAAAAAAATAAAATAAAAACCTAAACCTGAACCTAAAAAATAAGAAAAAATAAAACTCAACTAAAAAATAAACTTGAACATAAAAATAAATTAAAATAAAAAACCTAAAAAGAAATAAATTAAACAAAATAAAAAAAATAAACCTAAATAAAAATAAAAAATCAAATAAACTTGAACAAATAAAAAATAAACTAAATAAACATAAACCTACTGGTTTAGTTAAATAAACCTAAGCCTAGCCCCTAAATCTAAACCCTAAACCCTAAACCCTAAACTAACAACCCTAAACCTACAACCCTAAACTACAACCGTGAACCCTAAACCTCTAAACCCTAAATCCTAAACCCTAAACCCTAAACCCTGAACACTAAACTCTTAAACTCTAAACCCTAAATCCCAAACAGTAAACCCTAAATCCTAAACCCTAAACCCTAAATCCTAAAACCTAAAATGCAAAACCTAAACTAACCCTAAACCCTAAATGGTAAACTAACCCTCAACCTGAATCCATGAACCCTAAACTAACCCTAAACCCTAAGAATGGGCAGAACCTTGATAGCAGGGACACCACCGTCAACTAGGCTTAGTCTAGATCTGGCAGTGGAGGCAAAGGCGGAGGCGACTATTATCATACTTATGGTGGGGGATCTGGAAGTTCTGGTGGATATGGAGGTGGTGGTCGGAGCAGTGGTGGTTATGGAGGTTGGAGGAGACAGGAAGGTTACAACCATGGTGGTAGCGCAGGGAGACATCTGCTATATGATGGCGGATCCTGCTACTCGAGAGGCGGGGGTGGTTTTGATGAGAATAAGAGAAACTCAAGAATGGTTGATTTGATCTGTTGTGTATGGAACTATGCTTTTATACTAGGGCGAGATCTACTTATCTAAGGTTTTTAATTTTTTCTATGGATGCTCATTTTTTATCTATGTCGTTGCTTGTGTCTTAGAAATGTTGGGGTACTACTTGGTTCATCAAATGAAAAAGAAATCTTAAACCCTAAATCCTAAACCCTAAACCCCAAAACCTAAGCCCTAAACCAAAACTTAAACCCTAAACCTAAAACTTAAACCCTAAACCTTAAAAAGCTAAAAACCTAAACCTAAACTAAATAAAACTAATAAATAAAATAAATAAAAAATCCTAAACCAAAATAAAATAAAAAATAAAGTTAAATAAAAAAATAAACTAAAACCTAAACCTAAACCTAAACATAAAAGAAAATATAAATAAAAAATAAAAAATAAATAAAAACCTAAACTAAACTAAAAAATAAAAACCTAAATAAAAATAAAACTAAACCTAAAATAAATATATAATAAACCTAAAATAAAATAAAATAAAAACTAAATAAAAACCTAAACCTATAAAATAAACCTAAAAATAAAATTGAAAAATAAAGAAAAAATAATACCTAAACCTTAAACTAAAAAAATCCTAAACCTAAAATAAAAATAAAATAAACAAAATAAAATGAACCTAAACCAAAAATAAATTAAACTAAACTAAAATATGTAAATCCAAAACTAAAACTTAAAATAAACTAAAGCTAAACCTAAACCTAAAATAAATAATATAAAAAAACTTAAACCTAAACTAAAAACTAAAACCTAAAAATAAACCTAAAATAAAATCCTAAAACCTACACCAAAAAAAAATAATAAAAACCAAAACCTAAACCTAAAAATGAAAAATAAAACCTAAACCTAAAAAAATAAAATAAAAATAAAACTCAACTAAAAAAAATAAACTTGAACCTACAAAAATAAACTAAATAAACCTAAACCAACAAGTTTACTTAATTTTTTATTAAATTACCTAAACCCTAAACCCTAAAACTAACCCTAAACCCTAAATCCTAAAGCTACAACCCTAAACACTAAACCCTAAACCCTAAACCCTTAAACCCCTAAACCTTAAACCCTAAACCTTAAACCTAAAACTATAAACCCTAAACCCTTAAACCCTAAACCCTAAACCCTAAAAAATAAACCTTAAACCCTAAACCCTAAACCCTAAACCCTAATCCCTAATCCCTAAACCTTAAACCCTAAAACCTAAAACTCTAAACCCTAAACTTTAAACCATAAATGCTAAACTAATCCTAAACCCTAAAACCTGAACCCTAAACCCTAAACTAACCCTAAACCCTAAGAATGGGTAGAACCTTGATGAGTGAATCATCACCAACTAGGCTCGCCTAGATCTAAGTGGAGGTGAAGGCTGAGGTGGCAATTATCAAGTGGTGGTGGGGATCTAGAAGTGCTAGTGGATATGGAGGTGGTGGTCGGAGCAGTGGTGGTTATGGAGGTGGGAGGAGCAACGGAGGTTACAACCATGGTGGTGATGGAGGGAGAGATTGGGGATATGATGAAGAATCTTGCTACTCGAGAGGCGGGGGTGGTTCTGATGGGAATAACACTGATTCGATCTGCTACTAATGGAACTGCATCTTGATAGTATAGATGGTTCTACTTATCTAGGGTTTTTAATTTTCTCTATGGGTGCTCATTTTTTATCTAGGTCATTGCTTGTGTCTTAGAAAGTTGGGGTGCTACTTGGTTCATAAAATCAAAAAGAAACTTTAAACCCTAAACTAAATTTCATACCCTAAACCTAAAACCTAAACCCTAAATCCTAAACCCCAAACCCTAAAACCTAAACCCTAAACCCTAAACCCTAAGCATTAAAAAGTTAAGAACCTAAACCTAAACCAAAATAAAATAAATAAAATAAAATAAAATAAAAACATAAACTAAAACCTAAACTTAAGCTAAACCTAAAAATAAAATATAAATAAAAAATAAAACTAAACTAAAATTAAATAAATACATACATAAACTAAACTAAAAAATGAAAAAACCTAAATAAAATAAAAACTAAACCTAAAATAAAATAAAAACTAAATAAAAAATAAAACCTAAACCCTAAACTAAACAAATCCTGAACCTAAAATAATAATAATAATAAAATAAAATAAAAAAACCTAAAACTAAACTAAAATAAATAAATCCTAAAATTAATCCTAAAATAAACTAAACTTAGACCTAAACCTAAACTAAATAAAATAAAATAAACTAAAAATAAACCTAAACATAAACTATAAAATAAAACCTAAAAATAAACCTAAAAGAAACACCTAAAACCTAAACCTAAAAAAATGAAAAAAACTAAACCAAAACCTAAAAATAAAAAATGAAACCTAAACATAAAAAATAAAATAAAACTCAACTAAAAAATAAACCTAAACCTAAAAAGTAAACTAAAATAAATAAACCTAAAATAAATATACTAAACTAAAAAATAGTAAACCTAAATAAAAAATAAAAAATTAAATAAACTCAAATAAATAAAAAATAAACTAAATAACCCTAAACCTACTAGTTTCCTTAATTAAAAAAAATCTAAACCCCAAAACTAACCCGAAACCCTGAACACTAAACCTACAACCCTAAACTTACAACCCTAAATCCTAAACCCTAAACCATAAAACCCTAACCTTAAACCCTAAACCCTAAACCCTAAACCCTAAATCATAAAACCCTAAATCCTAAACCCTAAACCCTAAACCCTAAAACCCTAAATCGTAAACCCTAAACCCTCAAATCTACAACCCTAAACTAACCCTAAACCCCAAACCTTAAACCCTAAACTAACCCTAAACCCTAAGGATGGGAAAAACCTTGATGGTAGGAATATCATCGTCAACTAGGCTTAGTCTAGATTTGGCAGTGGTGGTGAAGGCAGAGGTGGCAGTTATCATAGTGGTGGTGGGGGATCTGGAGGTGCTGGTGGATATGAAGTGGTGGTCAGAGAAGTGGTGGTTAAGGAGGTGGGAGGAATGACATAGGTTACAACCATGGTGGTGGAGGAGGGAGAGAATGGGGGTACAAAGGTGAATCTCGCTACTAGAGTGGTAGGGGAGGTTATGATGGGAACTGCAGAAGCTGAAGAATGATCGATCCGTTCTGCTGCTTATGGAATTGTGCCTTTATAGTAGAGATAGTTATACTTATCTAGTGTTTTTGATTTTCTCTATGGGTGCTCATTTTTTATCTATGTCATCGCTTGTGTCTTAGAAAACTTGGGGTGCTACATGGTTGAGGAAATCAAAAAGAAGAAATGTTGAATCTGAATTTGTTCTCTATTAAAAAACCTTAAACCCTAAACCTAAAACATAAACCCAAAATCCCAAACCCTAAGCCCTAAACCTTAAACCCTAAACCCTAAAAAGCTAAAAACATAAACCTAAACTAAATAAAAATTAAAAATAAAATAAATAATAAAACTTTAACTGAAATAAAATAAAATAAAAACATAAACTAAAACCTAAACCTAAACCTTAACCTAAACTTAAACTTAAAAAGAAAATAAAATAAAAATAAAAAACTAAACTAAAATAAAAAAAATAAAACCTAATCTAAATTAAAAAAAAAAAACCTAAATAAAATAAAAACTAAACCTAAAATAAAAATAAAAATAAAATAAACCTAAAATAAAATAATATAAAAAATAAATGAAAACATAAAACTAAAAAATAAACTTAAAAATAAAACCAAAAAATAAATAAAAAATAAAAGCTAAACCCAAAACTAAAAAAAAAACATAAAATAAAATAAAATAAACAAAATAAAATAAACCTAAACCTAAATTAAAAGAATCTGAACTAAAATGAATAAAACCTAAACCTAAACTTAAAATAAAATAAAAACTAAATAAAATAAAATAAACTAAAAATAAACCTAAACATAAACTAAAAAAATAAAAGCTAAAATAAACCTAAAATAAAAACTTAAAACCTAAACCTAAAAAAATAAAATAAAAAGGTAAACCTAAACCTAAAAATAAAAAATAAAACTTAAACCTAAATATAAAATAAAAATAAAACTCAACTATAAAAAACCTAAACCTGAAAAATAAACTAAAATAAAAAACCTAAAATAAAATAAATAAACCTAAAATAAATAAATTAAACTAAATAAAAAATGTAAATAAAAATAAAAAATAAAATAAACTTAAATAAATAAAAATTAACTAAATAAACAAAAATCTATTTGTTTACTTAATTAAAAAAATCCTAAATCCTAAATCCTAAACCCTAAACCTATAACTCTAAACCTACATCCCTAAATCCTAAACCCTAAACCTTAAAACCTGAAACCCTAAACACTAAACCCTAAACCCTAAACCCTAAAACTCTAAACCCTAAACCTTAAACCCTAAACCTTAAACCCTAAAACCCTAAACCTAAAACCTACAACCTTAAACACTAAACCCCAAACCCTAAATCCTAAACTAACCTTAAACCCTAAATAAACCCTAAACCCTAAACTGTAAGAATGGGTAGAACTTTGACAGCACGAACATCACCGTCAACTAGGCTCACTCTAAATCTAGCAGTGGAGACAACGGTTATCATAGTGGTAGTGGGGGATTTGGAGATGCTGGTGAATATGGAGGTGGTTGTCAGAGCAGTGGTGGTTATGGAGTCGAGAGGAGCGACAGAGGTTACAACTGTGGTGGTTGCATACGGGGAGATTAGGGATATGATGGCAAATCCTACTACTTGAGAGGTGGGGGTTGTTCTAATTGGAGCTGGTGAAATGGAAGAATGATCAATCTGATCTGATGCCTATAGAACTGTGTCTTCACAGTAGAGATGATTCTACTTATCAAGGGTTTTTAATTTGTGCTCATTTTTTATCTATGTCATCGTTTACATCTTAGAAAACTTGGGGTGCTTTAGATGAATTAGAAGAAGAAATGTTAAATCTGAATTTTTTCTCTATTAAAAAAATAAAACCTTACACCCTAAATCCTAAACCCTATACCCTATACCCTAAACTCTAAATCCTAAAAACCTTAAATGCTAAACACTAAACCCTAAACCCTAATCCCTAAACCATAAACCCTAAATCAAAAACCCTTTACTATAAACCTTAAACTATAAAACCTTAAATCCTAAACCGTAAACCCTAAACCCTAAAACCATAAACCCTAAACTGTAAAACCTATAACCCTAAACCCTAAACTCTAAAACCCAAACCCTAAACCCTAAACCATAAAAAACTAACTCTAAACCCTAAATGCTAAATCCCAAACCCTAAACTAACCCTAAACCCTAACCCTACCCTAAACCTTGAATAAAGATGTCATTAGGAGTAGATCTAAAGAATGACCCAATCCTCACATAGTTTTGGTAGCTAAAGAAAATGTCTTCAAGAGACATTCCTTTGACTATTAGAGATTTGAATACCCTAAATGCTAACTATAAATCATATTATAATACTATACATTATAGTGTAATGTAGCATCATATATTTGAGCATGTAGTGATGTGTTTTTGTATGTTATAAGATGTTTTGAAATGTTTTAGTATATTATGGTATTGTGCCCTATAGTGTATATTAATATAAATCATAAAAATATTGATTTAAAAAATCAGATGATGAAATTTGTTAAATTTGAAGTGGGAAGTAGTTGTAGTATCAAAAGTGTGTTTTACCACTTATAGTTTAAAAAGTAAGATTTTATGTTCAAAATAAATATTATATGTTGTAGCATAGTATAACATCATATATCATAATATAATATTCTGTGCATTTTAAATTCTTTTAGTATTTTACAATCATGCGCTAAGCCTACACTAGCATTATTTATAAAATGTTGATTTAGACTTTAAAATTGTGGAATTTGGCCAAATTCATAATAGGTAGAGCATGCATCATAATAAATTATTCCAATTTAAAATATGCAAGTGATACGACTAAAATATATAGTTTTTTTATTATTTAAACTAATTTTATGATTTTTTATCTTAAGCAATCCATTGTGATGTGAAATGCAATATAATATAATATAATGTAATATGTTATAGTGTATTATAATATAAGATTCCATAACATAGTGTAGCATCATGAATTATAACATACTATTAGGTATTACTACTTATTGCATAGCATATTTTAGTTTGTTATAGTATGATTCATAAAAATATTTTTTTATAGGTAGAGATGATGGGATTTGGCCAAATTTAAGGTAAGCTTTAGGGAACATCATTAGGGGTGTGCTATGGTGTCTCTTTTAATCAAAAGAATGGAATTTTGCATCCCAAATAAATGTTATTTTTCAACCAAATTTTATATATTTTTGTGCTTAAAGTGATTCATTTTAAGGTGTAATGTAAGATAATATATTATATGAAATCATTTTAAATATATAATATACATAACAATATAACTTCACATATATATGAATGTGGTGGTGTGTTACTAAATGTTATTGTACATTTTAGTATGTTTTACTTTTGTTATAATACATTTGGTCCAAACTCACAAAATGTTAATTTGAAGGTTGAGATGGAAGAATTTGGCCAAATTCACACCAAAAGAAGCAACACCAAAATGATGCTATTTTGTACTATTTCTAACAAAATAATAATAATTTTACATCCAAAATGAACATTATTCATATTTTGAGAAAATTTTGTTATTTGTTTCTTTTAAGTGATTCTAATGAGGTGTAATGCTAGACAATATATAATATTATAACAAATTATAATATAACATCATATATTGTAATATAATATTGTGTGTTAATTCACACTATAATTTGTTTAGCATGATATTGTATAGTTAGATTGAGCTTACACCATGAAAAATCATAAAAATGTTGATTACAATATTAAGATGATGTAATTTGAATGAATACATTGTTCAGCTTTTAGTTGAAGTATTAAAGGTGTGCATAAGAGAAGAAATAAGATTTGATCAGAATTCCATATCAACGACATGGTGGGAGATCCACTAGGTGATCACACATGCATTGACATGACATGTGAGGGGTGTATAGGGGCATAGAAGAAGAAAATCTGGGGATAAGGTTTGAATTTAATTTGATTATATCATTTATGGAAAGAAGATCCACTGGGATAAGAATCTATAATCCACCGGATTATGATCAATTTAATTTGTTTTTATTTTAATTGATGTGGAGGCATATCTACTCAGTCCATTGGGATTGAGTATATGAACCTTCCACTAGGGAAGCAAGTTTGGGCTATATGCTGGGGATTGGGATTTGTGTTTAATTTCATAGATTTGTTTGGGGATGTATCCACTAGGAATATAAGTTTGGTTGGATTTCTTTAATTTAGACTCTACTAGGGGAGTTCCTTTAATTTGGCTCCACTAGGGAGGTTGGTTTTCAATTTGATTTATTTGCTTGACTTTATATGATTTGCTCCACTAGGGAGTAGGGTGTGGTTTAACTCCCTGGGAAAATCAAGGTTTGATTTAACTGAGTTAATGTATGGTGAAATGGACCTACTAAGAAGGGGTTATATCATGACCTACCTCGGTTTACAAATCCAAAGGGATAGTCTATCGATATGTAGTGCTAGCAACCTAAGGGGTTGCCTTGGTGCAATGATTATGCTAGGAAGAAGGCGTAGTAGACTTACATGTTCTAAAGTAAGAAACAACCGCAGGTGACCTCGATGCACAACAAATCAACCCACCTAGAAACTAGAGAATGCCATTGAGAATTATGTTAACTCAAAGTAGTCAAGTTTAAATTTATCTTAATTTCATGTGATTTGATATAGTTTATTGTTAAGTTTGATTTTGAATTGAGGGCATATCCATTGGGGATGTGAGCTCGATCAAATTTGATAGATTTAATTTATGGACATGTCTGCGATATACCCAATGAGAAGGGCTATATCGATATGTCTTATCTTAGATTTACAAATCCAAATGAATGGTCTACTGGCGTGAGGTAGAGCTTACCAACTTAAGGTTTTGGTGTGCAATGACCGCGGAAGAAGTAGTAGACTTACATCTTCTAAAGTAGGAACAACACGGGTGATCGGTTACACAATTTGAACACAAGGGGCTAATCAGGGAATGTCATTGGGGACTTCTATCAACTAAAGAGTAGGCAGGTGATTCTTAGAAGGAGTTTTGCTGACACTACCCTAAAGATAAGATGCCTGCTTGAGAAAAGGTACCACTAGAGGTGTCCTCCTAATCCACAAGTGAATATATTTTTTTTATATGTTTATGTGGAACATATTCATTTGTGAGGGACCACACTAAGAAGGGGCTATGTTAGGCTTGACCTATCTTAGATTTACTAGACCAAGCAAGAATCTACACATCCATAGGATGGATTCTTCAACCATAGGGGTGGTTACTAAGAAAAGAACTGTCCAATTCATTAGTAACCCATGTAGTGTCTAAATGGGATCACAAAGGACATGATCCAAATATAGTGCCCACAAGGGAGGTGCTACTAGGTGCATTATCCTGATCCCTAGAAAAGAGAGCTTATAGGTGTACAGTGACCAACTCAAGCAGAAACCATAGCAGACTTACATCTGCTATGAGTGTACTAAGTAGAACCCACCAACATAAGGTGTATCCATCGATGAGTGGTGTATCCATTAGCATAGTGAAAACCAACCAACCTAAGGTGCTCATTAATGTCCAACAATCAATCTTGAAAGAAAGCGTGTAGGCTTACAACTTTCTAAGTGAAGTGCTCATCGATACCACATGTGTAGGGACAATTGTTTTCTAACCTAGAGTGACTACTAAGTGGGGAGCACCGAGGAAGGATTGGACCCACACTTGAACTAGTTAGAGGGATGGAGCTGCTAGGGACTTATCCTAACCCTAAATATACCATCGCCAAGGCATGATGGCTAAGCCAAGAAGAAAGCATAGTAGACTCACATCCTCTTAAACGAAGCCAGCATGAGGTAGCTTACCTACCACGCAATAAGGCTTGCTAAACTAATAAGGTGCTCATCAATGTGCAGTGGCCAAGTATGAAAGGAAATTTTAGCAGACTTACATTCTCTAAAGCAAGAAGACCACTAGGGTGACACACTAGTTAGGTAGCAGGTCAACCTGACCTAGATCAACTACTGATTGAGTGTCATTGGGGGCATTATCTCAACTCAGAGTAGCCCGAGATAAAAGATATGTGTTTATTTTATATGTTTATGTGTAGTTTGTGTTTGTATTGTGTCGATGAAGGATAAGATGCTACTCAGGTTCCTTACACCTCCCCTAAATACACAGTCATTCAAACAAGAATACTTTTAATATGTAAGAGATTGAATTCAAAATGAAATTTTTATTGATGATAATTATTTTCAAACATGGTTTACAATATTTATTTCATTAGAGGCCATTGATCGGAAGCATTGGGTGCTCTCCCTTATGATTAAGCTGATAAGATCCTTTTTGGTAGGCCTTCTCTATGGAAAAATGGCCTCCCTAAGTGGGTTCAAACTTGCCTCTCATCTTTTGATGGGAAAAAATCAATCTCCTAATAACAAAAATAAGCTCTCATACTTGAAAAGCTTTAGGATGGACCAACTTCTTGTGAGCTTGAATCATTTTAGCTTTGTACAACTTGAGGTTTTGGCATGCCCGCGGGCATTTATCCTCCAAACCTTCAAGCTCTTCTAACCGTAACTTAGCATTCTACTCTGTTATGATCTTACTACACATAATAATTGTTAGTGATGGGAGTTGGACATCTAATGATAGAATGGCTTCAGACCCATACACTAAGGAGAAAAGAGTAGATTGTGTTGGAGTTCTATATATGGTGCAGTAGGCCCACGAGGCTTCCACTAACTGCTCATGCTCTATTGTTGAGTTAATCTGATAGGCTTGAGACTTCTCTTGTGGTATTTTGCCATTATTTAGGTAATCCATGAATGGTTATCGCTAATCTAACACATTATCCTTCTTAGAAATGGCAACTCCCCTTCAAGAGAGTACTTTATAATGAGTTCAATATCAATAAGGGATAAGACTTGTCTATTTTAGACATTTATTGATATGGACTCATCCTCCAAACATGCCAAGTCCTTGGCAAGCTTGGCAAAAGCATATGCTATGACATTCTCTCCTTGAGGAATCTTATAAATGGTAACCTCGATTTGGGCTAACAACTGATGTACTTGGGTAATGAAGGTAATGTCAAATTGTGAGGATCATGCACCATCGTCCAACCATCTGATAGTGTTGGCCATGTCATGAGATATTGTTGTGGATTGATCCTAGAGATTAAGTTCACTTTATGAGGAAGCATGTAGTGTTGTATGTTTTGGGATGCAAAGATTAAAGCTAGGAAATGCTTCTTATTGGGTGTATAAATTTTCTTAGCAGGGATTAAATGATGGTTGAGGTAGTAGATTGCATTTTCCTTCCCTTCATCATTGGCTTGGGCCAAACAAAGCACCAAGGGAGTCGTCTAATGCAACAGTGTAAAGTATAAGCAGCTTGCATGGGATAAAGGCTATTAGAATTGATGGCATCATCAGGTAATGCTTAATGTCTTTGAAGGAATGCTCACATTTATTATCCCACTTAAACTTGGCAACCTTTTTGATAAGTGTTGAGAATGGCTAACATCTTTCTAATGGGTTGGATATAAACCATCTTAGATAGTCCAACTACCCTTGGAATGATCTGAATGAGTTAAACTTTAGGGTGTGGCATTTCTAATATCATTGATCTTCTCCGGATCGATTTTATTTCTGGTGTTGGACAACAAACCCAAGGAATTTTAAGGTACTCAATGCATAGTTCAACAGGTTCATTTTGAGGTTAAATTTTCTTAACTACTCAAAAACTACTCTCAAGTCAAAGAGATGGTCTTCCTTTTCTATACTTTTGAACATGAGATCATCGAAAAGCACGATTTGATGATGAATGAGTTCATCAAGATTCAAGTCATAGCCCTTGGTATGTAGACTATTTTAAGGCTGAAAGGCATGACCTTATAGTAATAGATTCTAATTAGGGTTCTAAAAGTAGTATTTCTTTCATCTTCAGGGGCCATCTTTATTTAGTTATATCCAGATTTGCCATCTATGAAAGAGAAGATTGCATGAGATGAGGCAATGTCCCCCATCAGCTCTGAGATTGATAGTGGAAATTCATCTTTAAGACATGCCTTATTTAAATCCCTAAATTTGAAGCATATGTGAATTTGATCATTTATTTTTTTAATTGGGACAATGATGGCTAACCAAGTAAGGTATTTTTCTTCTCGGATGAAACCAACATCGATCAGTTTCTTGACTTCATAAATGACCTGTTGATCTATGTCTCATCACATGTGTCTAAGAGCTTGCTTGATAGGGTTAGCAGTAGGCTCTTTTGCTAGTTTATGGACTGCTATGTTAGGAGCCCATCCAGGCATCTCTTCATAACTCCATGCAAAGTAGTCCTTAAACTCAGTCAATATCCTAAGTCATTGGCTTTAATTTCATTCAACAAAGAATTGATATATGTAGAGAATGGATTTTCTTTAATTTCTAAGTTATTTTCTTTGAGCTCATCGATGGTTGACTTGATCTCTTCTTTGAACTCTGGCGGTGCATCTTTGACTTCAAAATCATCTAGATCATCTAAAACTTTCTAAGCACAGCTCTTCATATTAGTTAATGTGATTTGAAAAGAAACTATCAGATTCTAAATAATTGGTGATGATAATTTTGACTGGACCCACTGTACCGAATCCTAGTCCCGATCTTGATGGAGAGCTTTTGCATTTATTCTACCATATTCTTATGAAGTAGTCTGATTTATGCTTTGACCAAGTATATGGGATTAACTCTATTTTTGCTAAATTATGAACATAAGGCAAGTACCAATCAAAAGGTAATTCTATTAAATCTTTATATGAATCATCCTTAAGTTCTACATCAACTTCTTGACTTGAGGATGATGCTCTCAGAAAGAACCTCTGACTCTTCACACCTATGGATGACTTAGGGGCTTCCTTAACTATCAAACTCTCAACTTTTTGAGAGGAAAGTCGGGTCAGAGCTAAGGTTTCTAACTGATGCCTAAATATTTCACATATAGACTTGGATACACTTATGCTTTGCTTTGGAGCCCGGTCTTCATCGTTATCTAGCTCAAGTGTCACCTCTAAGGGAATCTACTGAGAAGAGCTTATTTTTATGCTAACCATATAAGACTCATCCTATGAACTAGATTCTAAGTCTATATGGATAGCAGGTGTACTCCTGGTAACTGGGACATATCTTCTATTAGCTAGCCAATAAGGAGGTTTTCCACCCCCGGGACTACCTCTGAACTAACCTATTCCTCTGCCTAGTGGAGGTTAGGTCATCCTACCTATATGTTCAAATGGAGTAACGAACTGTGGGTGGAATTTAATGTCAGGCTCCACTTCCACCTCAAACTCTATTTGCACTCCCTTTTATTTTTCTTTTTTCTTTTGTCTTTTCTTTTCTTTTTCTATTTCCTTTTTTCTTTGTTTTTCTTTTTCTTTTATTTTTAAAATTTTTCCAAGTTTATGAGAATAGATTTATTGATTTTGAGGGAGGTAGTAATCTACATCCTTATATATGCTGACCTCATGAACTGTAAATGGCTTGAGATCTCCTCTGATATAGTAGACAATCTCACCTCTCACAAACTTCATACAATGATGTAGAGAGGATGGAACAATGTTGTTCTCATGTATTCATGGTATCCCAAGAAAAGTGTTGAAACATGTATCCGAGTCAATAATATGAAACTTGGCTTCGGTCTTCCAATCATCTATATCCAAAGGAAACACTACGGAGCCTAAGGCCCATTGACCTCACTTTTGGAGTGCAGATTCAATCTTTCCATTTTAGACTTAAGAGTCTTCAAGACATTAAGACTTTCCTAGTCATAAGACACTTCTAACAATTTATCTAAACTCTTAACCTAAGCTTAAATTCTTAGAAGGGTTAACCATAGAATTAGCTTTTTCCTTAAGGATTAGGATAATCCACCTACCCTACAACCCAAATCCAACTGTTCACCTTCTCAAACCAAATTTCAAGTTCAATTCAAACATTCAAATCCAAATCCAAGCCCAAATTCCAAAACCAAATGATTGAAGCCCATGATCAAATCCAAACTTGAAACCCTTCCTAAGCCATATGACTCCCACTACTTAGCCAAATATTAATCCAAATCAATCCAAAATCAATTGATTTTCTCATAATCAATTTATATCTTTAATCATCTAAATATAAATCAAATCTACATTCAAATGATCAAAACTAAATCAAACTAAATCAAATTAAATCAAAACCATTCCTAAGACATATGACCTATCCCATGGACTTAGCCAAATCTTAATCCAAATAAATTCAAACTCAATTAATTTTTCCACAAATCAATCATATTTTCAAACTCAACTAAACTCAAGCTTAATTAATCTTTTCTAATGGCTAAAACTTCTAAATTTTTTTAAAAATCATAGCAAAATAAAAAAAATGCAAATAAATACTCAATTTAAAGGTATTTCAGAGGAGAATTAATTAAAAATGATCTTAACTAATTTTGAACTATAATTAAGGTTTAAAAGAAAATTTATTAGCTTAATTACTTAAGTAATCAATCCTAAATTTTGTGGGATAATTTAATGGGATGATCTCTGCCTACCATGATTTTCTTTAGATTTATTGCTCACTTAATTAGGGAAAATTGACTAGTTAAACCTTAACTACTCTTTCAAGTTAATTAATGATTAATTAATCCAATGAATAGTAACAAATTGGTTAATTTAGTTTATTAATCATTGTTCAATAGTAAGTGAACTAATGAGTAGGGTTAGGGCCCCTTTCCCTAAATTCATTTCACCCTTTTTTTAAAATAAAATTAATTAAGATTTAACTAATTAATTAAATCACTTAATAAAATTAAAATCATAATCACATCAGACCTTAATGAAATAAATCATGGGGTAGATCTTCATGTGTTTAATAACCTAAAGGAGTTTAATGAAATTATGGTTTGTCCACATGTGTGGGAAAACCATAAGAGTAATTAATTAAGTCCCTTAATCTAATTAACTATTAATCATGACCCATTAAATTTTCCTCCTTTTATTTCCTAGGGTTATTGTAAGTTTATTTTCCATGCATATCATGTTGGCTCATAATTATTTAGTTAATTACTTTAAGGTGACATAGGGAAGGATAATTAATTAATCTATTTAAGGGTTCAACTTAATTAACCCATAAAATCAACTTAATTAGATTTCCTTAAATTAAATCAAATCACTAATGTGGGAATGGGTTTAAAATAGCAAGTGATGATTTCCCTTCTCCTCTTTAAATCAAATCAAATCCAAAACCTAATTAATAAAGAGGCTTTGGTTTTCTTTAAATAATCTTATTTGATTTTATTGTCTTAAGGGCTAGTTTGGTTGAATGAATCACATGCTTATATTTGATTGTCCTCTTTCCAATCATGTTAAGTTTGGTATGTCATTTGAATTCATGCATCCATTTTTTTAAAATTAAGTAAAATAAAATGGATTTTCTTTATGTAAGATTGCATGTGTTGATTTTAATTAATATATGCATGGCTATTATCACTATTAAATCCAAATGTGTTTTTCAAAAGCTTATAAATGAATAATAATATGTGTTATGATGATAGTTATAAATACATAAGAAAAGCATGTGCTGATAGCTTAAGTGTATGAATGTTGAGTTCTTTTTCCTCTATTCAATTATTGATTTATATAAGATTGAATGGTAATGGGTACATAGTTTGGACATCCCGGGAACACGAGGCTTTAGATAGCCTTAAGGAGGCCATTTGATTACCTGACTTCTATGGTCTAATAATGGCACATACCCATTTGATTTCATTCTTATGTATTTCAACATTAGAATTTGGATAGAGCTTTAATTCATATATATAAATGATTCAATCAAAAAAATATACTATTTTTGCATGGTTTTCTTTCCCTCATTTATGTATACATCCATGTGTGTCCGTGAAAAGCAAGTATATAGTCCAAAATATGAGACTTTAGTTATCCCCAAGGAGGTCATTTGATTACCTCACTTCCCTGGTTTAACAATGACACATACTTGCCTATACCTTTGTACATGTATATGTATATGTGATTAGTGAATGAAAATCCCATTTTATATTAAAATTGCATGCATTCATATTTGACTAAGTGGTTAAATTAATTAGCCATATTATATGGAGCTTAATTCCTATGTTCATGTATACGAATTTACATATGTTTGAACGCAAATGGGTATATAGTCTGGACATCTCGAGAATATGATGCTTTAGCTTGCTCCAAGGAGGTCAATTAATTACCTCACTTTTCTAGATTAACAACGACACATGCCTATTTATTTTCATTCTTATGTCTTTTTTTATAACAATTTGGATAAAGTTTTAAATCAATATGTTTAAATAATTCAATCAAATAAAATATAAATTCTAAACATACACATACATTCATCTTTAAGTGTGCTAAAATATGTTGCATGTATAGATACACTTAGGATTAAATCATATGCATGTTACATGTGATGGAAAGGAATGATTTAATATATGTCATGTGGTAGAAATTCAAGTAAATTAATCTTAAGACGCCTTTCATTTTGAATAGGATTATTTAAAGTGAACCTAAAATTTAGATTAATTAATTCATTTAATAAGCCATTCACTAAAGAGAATGAAATCAAATTAATATACTTTAGAAAGTGACTTAAAGGTATGGATGAAAGAGGACAACCTCTTTTCTCTCTTTATAATACTTAGTTGCTAAGTGTAATCAAATGAAAATAAAATTCAAATTAAAATTCTCAAATTTATTAAACTACTTCAAGTGAAATCAACCTTTCATGTTAAATTCAATCCTTCTACACTTAGAAATACAACACTAATGCCTAACAAGACTTACCACACAAGCTTTAATACACACATTTGAATTAAGTCACCACTTCTAGCTCTAAGTTAGAATGGTGTATGATGTGATGTATGTCTTGTTCTATGATGTATTATTTTAGATTGGATGTTAGGGTGTATGCTTCGTAGATTGGATGATAGGCCAATTTTAGCCTAATCATGTTTTCTGCAGGGGACTATGCTTAATGATGCTTAAAAATAAATGTGAATGCTCTTTTTACAAGTTGCTTAAATCCTTAAGCATAATCCAAGTTAGGATAGGTGGGTTTAGTTACCCATGTGTAGGATGCTAAGTTCAAATTATAAATAGAACTACTTCAGATTATATGTATATTTAGTTAACCTCTATTTTGTAGGTGTAGTTAGGTTTACTTTTCCCATATAGATGTAATTTTTGCAATAGGAATTAGGATTAGTACTATGAGGGATTAGGATGAATAGTGGCTAGAAGGCTTTGTCCTGGGGTGCCATATGATGCGTTTGAAGCAAGAACCATCCAAATCAAAGAAGGAACCATATCAAAAATAGAGATATGAAGAAAGAAGACCCCCATAGCATTTAATACCATTAAAATTATTCTTTCATATTCCAAGTTGTATAAAAGTAGAGCTCAGCTACCCATCTTTTCTCCCTTTGGGTTGTACAGTGGTACCCAACTGCACCGACCTTTTATTCATTTACGATAGTTTATATAATTGTTTAATATTATGTTTACATTATGCATTAGGACAACATGCCTTTCATAGTTTCTTAAATGACTGATGCTTTTAATGCGGCTTGGATGATTATTATGCTCTTAGGATAAAAATAACTTTTCTACCCAACTAATCACTCATAACTAAATTTTAAACAACTCATAACCTCATCATAAAGCTTAAGACATAAAAATAATAATTAAAAGATTTAGCAACCCCTTAGCTATATGGTTGTATGTTTCACATCATGAATGCATATTCTTTCTCTCTTAAACATGAGGGATATCCATCCTTGCACGATAAAGGAATGCTTAACCTGTGAAGGCATCGCTTGTGGTGTAGAACACCTTCTTCTAGCTGATTTGACCCATAACCAAAATGATGTGTCTAAAATAAAATAAAATTTGAAAAGATTTCTCATCTATAGATTAAGTCATATGCTCATACCACTCATGCTCTAGTCTCTTAGGGAGTGTGTTTAGGACTTTAGTCTCTTTCAAATTAAATAACTACGCTAGCTATCTTGCAATTCATAAGACTAAACTACATGGTTTTAAAATCATAGGAGGAGTTATCTAGCAACCTATAGGCAATTATTAGTCCAGAAGTCGGACAATTTATTCTCTCTTATGGAGATAAACCCTTATGTCTACCTGTCACTTAGATTTAGGTGGTGCTTTAGTTCATACTAAAGCTCCCTAGATTTAGGATCCGAGGTTGCTATTTCTTTTGGGCTACGAGCATAAATCCTCACCTTTTAGGCATTCCCACAACCTCATGTTGGTGGATAATCTCTAGTACATTCATTGACCCATCATGCCTTAGGAGTCTTTATTACATGATTAGGTCCATTGTAGGGTGTTCAAAAAGTACATCAAACCTCAATGTTGTACTCCATCACCTCAAAAGTACCCCCATGATCTCGTGGTGTTCCAAAATCCCTACATCAAAATATAAACACCTCAAGGCCCTCTCGCATTGTTCATTGAATCCTCTGAACTTCATCTTTCCTTTTTTGAGTTTGGATATGTTGATCCTCAAGTAGGAAAGGGTTCTTAGACTCATAATGTTGACTGATACACATGGGTCAATAAAAACATTGGATAGCTTTATATCGCCAACATCCTATAATGTAAAGAGCAGTTATGCTCGATTAGTCCACTGAGTAAGTCTTCATTGCTGAATGTTACTCTTAAGAAGTCCTTTGAGTGGCATGCCTCCTCTTTAGTAGCAGCAAACTGAGCTAAGCATATTTCTATATCAAGTAAGGCCTTGATTAGTGATTCCCTCATCTCTTTGGATAAGACAAGGGTGTCATATATGCTTAACTTAGTTGGAAACTCTCTAAGGTGAGTTAGGACATTGTAATCAACTCTGGCTTGCTCCTCCACAAGCATATCCATGGGTGAAGCATCCTAAAGAGGGGCTATCTCCTCACTGAAACCAATGACTTGCTTACCTTTATGCTGAGGTGCTATCCTAGGAGGTAGAACTTTGCCACTGCTAGGTTGACTTAGTGACTTCTTGGAATGATGAGCTTGTAAAAAGTTTTACCTTTTCATCAGACATACCTACAACTTCTCCTATGGGATCCTCAAGGTTTATTATCTACAAATAAATCTCAAGAGGTGAACTTGATTGATTCAGAGAAGGATAGTCTGACTCTGAATCAAAAAAGAAAGGATCAAAACTACTAGAGTTATTATTTTTATTTAGACTCGAATAGCTTTCAATAGGAATAAAATCAAGAGCATAAGAAGTGGACAATATATAAGTATTTCAGCTTTCATCATTAATTTCTATTTGGGTGAAGGTACATGATGAAAATCATGTAATGTAAGCGGAGTAAAAGATTTAGTGCCCTTATCTGTAGAGGCAATGCTCCTGACAATAGAAGAGGAGCTAGTAGAAAAGGTAGTTGCTACTGGAGGTGGAGTACTTGGACTCGGTGGTGCTCTGGACTATCCCGAGCAAATATGGTGAGTTGTTGCTACTGCTAGGCTGTCACCTTCCCTAAGTTATCCTTTGTAATTAGTAAACCTTCCTTGCTATGTTGGAGGTTTGTGCTACTTCAGTCACCTGTAAGGAAAGCTTCATGATCTTAGAAATAATCTTCTTAGAGGTTCGGGATAGGGAGATATACTAACCTTTTTTAATCTTAAGAGGATCGCAAGTATCCCCAAGGATTACTCTAAGAGAACTGGATGGTTATTCTAATAAGTATTCCCTAGGGATAACTATGGCTCTCAACTTTTACCTGCACTCAAGCTAGTCTTTAAAAGTGATACAATCCTCTAAGACATGGCCTAACATGCGATGGTTGGGGAAATAGCTTGGATCATCGCTCTTGCCCACTTCCTCCGGCCTCTTAGGCTATGGTAACTAAAAGTCAGATTTCTTTAAGAGATTCTTAAAGATTTTTCTAACTACTTCCCTCTTGAATGAATATGGCTTATTCAATCTATCGGCAGAGTAGGTGGAAAGTAGCTACTGCCATGGATATGAATCGCTACTGGTAGGCATAAGGTGGTGGAAATGGTCATTGTTGCGATTGCGGTGGCCGGTATGATGGCCGAGGTGGTGGAAGAGGAGGTGGCAAAGGAGGCTGCTAAGCTAGTAGTCTCTCATACTGAACTCTGGCTGACTGCTTCCCTTTGTCCAATAACACAATTATCCTTGACTTCTTCTCAAACACCTTCTGCAGCTTGGGCCTAGATGATGGTCAGGAAAGGGAAACTGTTTGGCTTTGGCTTCCTATTTTAGGCTAGTCATCTTGTTGATTAATTTCTCAAATATTTTAATGGTAAAGCCCTTAAGCATGAAGGTGACCGAGCCTTGGATATTCTTGAGAAGAATCTCAATGGCATGTTGTTCGGACATTTGTGGTTCATGATTCATGCTCAGTTGTGCCACCTGAGAATGTAATCAACAAAGGACTCTTAAGTTTTATTTCTCTAAAATGAGGTCACCTACAATCACCCTCTGGAGATCCAACAAACCTCTTGATGAAGAGGTGCTCCAACTCGACAAAGTCTTCACCATTAGGTTCGGCTACCAATCAAATGCAACACCTGACATGCTAACGGAAAGGTGAAAGAAAAGTGTGTTGCTGTCATCGGTGTCGCAATAGTGGGCTCTAAAGTGTGCAATGTGTTATCGTGGGCTCCCACTGGCATCAAAGATCTTGAAGGAAGGTGGGACAAAACCCTAAATAAAATAAAACTAAATAAAAACCTAAACCTAAAAAATAAAACTAAAATTAAACCTAAAAATAAATAAAAAATAAAACATAAACCCTAAACTAAAAAAAAGCTAAACGTAAAATAAACAAAATAAAGGAAACATAAAGCTAAACTAACATAAACTAAACTAAATTAAATAAAACCTCATCCTAAACCTAAAATAAACAAAACCTAAACCTTAAACTAAATAAAATTAAATTAAATTAAAATAAACCTAATCCTAAACTAAAAAAACTATAAAATAAACCTAAAATAAAAACCTAAACTTAAAAAATAATATAAAAACCTAAACATATACCTAAAAATTAAAACCAATACCTAAAAAATAAAATAAAAATATAATAAAACTAAAAACTAAACATAAACTTAAACTTAAACCTAAAAAATAAACTAAATTAAAAAAACCTAAACTAAAATAAATAAACTTAAAATAAAATAATAAACTAAATAAAATAAAAATAAACCTAAATAAAATAAACTAAACTAAAATAAATAAAAATAAACTAAATAAACATAAACTTACTGGTTTTCTTTTGTTTAAAAATGACACTAAACCCTCCTAAATCTAAACCCTCCCAAAGCCCTAAACCATAAACCCCTGGGCCCTACCATGGGCCCCTGACCATAAACCCTAACCACTCTAATCAATGTTGGGCCTAAACTTAGGCCACTGACCCTAAACCCTCCACCAGGCCCTGACCTAAAACCCTCCCACCAAACCCTGACCCTAACCCACTTAAACTGGGCCTAGCCAAAAGATCCAAACTGACAGGCTACCTAACCCTAACTGAGCTACAGGCCACTAGGCTCATTTACTGACTGGGCCCTTACCCCTAAATCCTGGGCTATCCCAGATCCCTAAATCCCAAACTGACCAGGCCCTAAACTGGGCCACTCCTAACCTAAATGATAAAACCTAAAATAAAATAAATAAATAAATTAACAAAATAAAAATAAATAAAGATAAAATAAAACCTAAAGATAAAATAAATAATAAAATAAACTAAATAAAATAAATAAAACCTAAACTAAACTAAAAATAAAATAAACTAAGAATAAAATCCTTAAAATATAAAAATAAAACTAAATAAAACTTAAACCTAAAAAATAAACCTAAAAATTAAAACCTAAAAATAAATAAAAACTAAAACCTAAACCCTAAACTAAAAATAAAAACTAAATCTAAAATAAAAAAAATAAACAAACAAACCTAAAAAAATAAACTAAATCTAATCCTAAACTAAATAAAATAAAATAAACTAAAAGTAAACCTAAATCTAAACTAAAAAATAAAACCTAAAAATAAACCTAAAAGAGAAACCTAAAACCTTAACCCGAAATCCTAAACCTAAACTAAATAAAACATAAAAAATAAAACAAATAAAAAAACCTAAACCAAAATAAAATGAAAAAATAAAATAAAATAAACATAAACTAAAAATAAACCTAAACCAAAACCCAAAAAGAAAATAAAATAAAAATTAAAAATTGAAATAAAATATAAGAAATAAAAACATAAATTAAAATAAAAAAATAAACCTAAAATAAAATTAAATAAATACTAAATAAATACCAAAACCTAGAAAATAAACCTAAAATAAAACATAAAAATAAATAAAATATAAAACCTAAACTAAAAAAAAAAACCTAAAAAAAACCTAAACCAAAACTAAGATAAACTAAACTAAAATAAATAAACCTAAACCTAAAAAATAAAATAAAATAAACTAAAATAAACCTAAGCTAAGCTAAAAATAATGCTTAAAATAAACCTAAAATAGAAACCTCAAACCTCAACCTAAAATAAAATAAAAAAACCTAAACCAACCAAAATAAAATATAAAACCTAAACTTAAAAAATAAAATAAAAATAAAACTCAACTAAATAATAAGCCTAAACCTAAACCTAAACATAGAAAAAAATTAAAATAAATAAACTTAAAATAAACAAACTAAAGTAAATAAAAATAAACTAAATAAAATAAAGTAAAATAAAGTTAAAATAAACTAAATAAACCTAAACCCACTAGTATACATAATTTAAAAAAAAATGTAAAACAAAATAAAAAAAAAAATAACTAATAAAACCAAACTCTAAACCTACCTACCCTCGAACTCTACCCTAAACCATATACCATAACCTAACCCTAAATCCAAACCCTAATCCTAAATCTACAACCCTAAACTACCCTAAACCCCAGACCCTAAACCTAAATAAAACCCCAAACACTAACAAAAAAACTAACTCTATATTAAATAAAACCTAAAATAAAATAAATAAAACATAAACCTAAATAAAATAAATAAATAAATACCAAAACTAAAACCTAAACCTAAACCTAAAAATAAAATAAAATAAAAATTAAAATTAAACTAAGATAAATTAATAAAACCTAAACTAAACTAAAAAAAAATAATTAAGCTAAAATAAAACCTAAATAAAATAAAACTAAATGTAAAATAAAATAAAATAAACCTAAAATAAAATATAATAAAATTTAAACTAAATAATAACCTAAACCTAAATAATAAACTTAAAATAAATAAAAATAAATCTTAAACCCTAATCTAAAAAAATGAACCTAAAATAAACAAAATAAAATAAACCTACTAAACTAAAATAAACTAAACTAAAATAAATAAAACCTAAACCTAAACCTAAAATAAACTAAACAAAACTCTAAAATAAATATAATAAATTAAAATAAACCTAAACAAAACTAAAAATAAAACCAAAATAAAAAAATAAAAAATCATACTAAACTAGTGAAAGAAAATAAAAAACCTAAACTTAAACCTAAAATAAAATAAAAACTAAAACCTAAAAAATAAAATAAAGATAAAACTAAACTAAAAGAAAACATAAACCTAAACCTAAACCTAAAAATAAACTAAAATAAAATAAAAATAAAATAAATAAACCTAAATTAAATAAATAAACTAAATCCTAAACTAGGTTTGCTTTTTTTCTTCAAAAAAAACTAAACTTAAACCCACAAATCCTAAACACAAACCCTAAACCCTAGCTAAACCTAACCCTACCCTAAACCCTGAGAACCCTACACTGACCTCTGACCACAAAAACTTAAACCTAAAAACCTGAAACTAACCACTGACCTTAAAACCCTAAAACCCTAAACCCAAATCCTGAGCCCTACTGAGCCATCTGACCCCAAACCTACTAACCTAATCCCAAAACCCTATTAATGTCTAAATACTGAAAAACAAAACCATAACCAAGGCGGCCTTGAACTAAACTAAACCCTAAAATGCTAAAGCTAGTGCTGAAGCCACTAAACCCTAAATCCTGAACCCTAACCCTGATAAACACTAAACCATAAAACCTAAAATAAATAAACCTAAATATAAAATGATTAAAACCTAAATTTCAATAAAATAAGATAAAATATAAAACCTAAACCAAAAAATGAAATAAAATAAAACTAAATAAAATAAACTAAACTAAACTAACAAATAAACTAAAATAAATAAACCAAAAATAAATAAAATAATAAAATAAAATAAACCTAAATAAAAATAAAAATAAAAAATAAAATAAACTAAATAAACCTAAACCTACCAGTATACTTAATTTAAAAAAATAACCTAATCCTAAACCCTAAACCCCAAAACCCTAAACCATAAACCATAAAACCCTAAGCCTAATCCCTAAAATCTATAACCCCAAACCCTAAACTCTAAACTCTAAACTCTAAATTTTAAACCCTAAAAACCAAAACCTAAACCAAAACTAAATAAAACCTAAAAATAAAATAAATAAAAAACCTAAACCAAAATAAAAAATATATATAATAAAAACCTAAACTAAAATATAAACCTAAACCTAATTGTAAACCTAAACCTAATCTTAAACCTAAAAATAAAATAAAATAAAAATAAAAACTAAACTAAAATAAAATAAAGAAAACCTAAACTAAACTAAAAAAATAAAATAAACTTGAAATAAAATAAAATAAAAACTAAATAAAAAAAAACCTAAAAAAAAAAATAATCCTAAAATAAATAAAAATAACCTAAACCCTAAACTAAAAAAAACCTAAATGAATAAACTCTAAATAAAACTAATAAAAAAACCAAACCTAAAATAAACTAAACTCCATAAACTTAATAAAATAAAATAAAAAAATAATCCTATAAACTAAAAAAACCTAAAAAATAAACCTAAAAGAAAAAACCTAAGATAAAATAAAACATAAACCTATACCTAAAATAAAATAAAACATAAACCTAAAAATAAAATAAAAACTAAAATAATAAATTAAATAAAATAAAATAAACTAAAATAAAATAAAATAAATTAAAATAAATAAATTAAATAACCTAAACCCTGGGTTGCTTTTTTAATTTAAATGCCTAAACCTTAAACCCTAAATCTAAACTAACTAAACTAACCTCCACTACCACCACCTCTAACAAGACCCTAAACTGGCTATGCCTCAAACCCCACCTAAAACTGAGCAGGCCACTATGACATGAGCTGACCTAACTAGGCCCTCCAGGCCCAAACCCTCAAAATGCTAAGCCAGACCCAAACTGAGCCCTGACCCAACTCTATGCCCCAGACCAACCCAAAACTAAACCCAACCCAAACCACACCCAAAACTAAACTGACCCTAAACCCTAAACCTCTAAACCTAAACCTAATAAATAAATAAGATCGTTAAAAATAAATAAAAATAATAAGATAAAATAAAATAAAACCTAAACTAAAAAGACTTAAAATAAAAAAAAAAATGAAAATAAACTAAAATAAAATAAAGAAAAACCTAAACTAAAAAAAATGAAACCCAAACCTAAAGCTAAACCTAAACAAAAACTAAATAAAATAAAATAAATTAAAAATAAACCTAAACCTAAGCTAAAAAATAATACCTAAAAAGAAACCTAAAATAGAAACCTTAAACCTTAACCTAAAAAAATAAAATAAAGAACCTAAACCTATACCAAAAAATAAAATATAAAACCTAAACCTTAAAAATAAAGTAAAAATAAAACTCAACTAAAAAATAAGCCTACACTAAACCTAAAAAAAACTAAAATAAGTAAACTAAACTAAATAAAAATAAAAATGAACTTAAATAAAAATAAGTATAAAATAAATAAAAATAAATAAACCTAAACCTACCAGTATACTTAATATAAATAAAAATGTAAAAATAAAAAAATAATAATTAACAAAAAAACCCTAAACTCTACAGCCGAAAACATAAACCTACAACTCAGAACTATAAACCCTAAACCCTATACCATAAAATCATAAAATTTAAACCCTAAACCCTAATCCCTAAAATCTACAACCCTAAACACTAAACCCTAAACCTAAACCCTAAACTCTAAATCGTAAACCCTAAACCCTTGACCCTAAAAACCTAAAAACCTATATCTATATTAAATAAAACCTAAAAATAAATTAAATAAAAAACATAAACCTAAATAAAATAAATAAATAAACACCTAAACTAAAACCTAAAGTAAAACCTAAACCTAAACCTAAACCTAAAAATAAAATAGAATAAAAATTAAAAACTAAACTAAAATAAAATAAATAAAAATGTAAACTAAACTAAAAAATAAATTAAGCAAAAAAATAAAAAAGCTTAAATAAAATAAAAACTAAATGTAAAATAAAAAAAATGAAATAATCCTAAAATAAAATAAAATAAAATAAAAAACTAAATAAAAACCTAAACCTAAAAAATAAACCTAAAAATAAATGAAAAATAAATCCTAAACCCTAAACTGAAAAAATGTAAACCTAAAATCAACAAAATAAAATAAACCTACCCCTAGAATAAAATAAAATAAACTAAAATAAATAAAACCTAAACCTAAACCTAAAATAAACTAAACCAAAACTCTAAACTAAATAAAATAAAAAAAGCTAAAAATAAACCTAAACATAAACTAAAAAATAAAACCTAAAAAAAGCCTAAAATAAAAAACAAAAACCTAAACCAAAGAAAATAAAATAAAAACCTAATCCTAAACCTAAAAATAAAAATTAAAACCAAAATTTAAAAAATAAAATAAAGATACAACTAAACTAAAAAAAATGTAAACCTAAACCTAAACCTAAAAAAATAAACTAAAATAAAAATAAAAAATAAAAGAAATAAACCTAAATTAAATAAAAAATAAATTAAATAAACTACTATTGGTTTAAAAAAAAAAACAAACTCTAAACATTAAACTAAATAACTAAACCCTAAACCCTAAACCCCAAACCCCAACCCTCCCTAACTAACCTAAACCCTACTAAAACTTAAACACTACTTTACCTAAACCCAAATCCTAAAATCCTAAACCCTAAATAAAAACTAAATAAATCTTCTACCATACCCTGACTCTATACTTAACTACCTGCATAACCACCTAAACCCTACCTAACCATAACCCACCCTAATCCCTGATCCTTCTAAACTAAAATCCTAAACTAAAAACTAATACATAACCTAAGACAACTAAACTCTAAGACCCTAAAACTGAACTTACTAAACCCTACCATAACCCTACCTAAACAAAGTCCTAAACCCGAAAACCCTAAACCCTAAACCCTAAACCCTAAACCCTAAAAACCTAAAAATAAAATGATTAAAAAAATGTAAACTTAAATAAATTAGATAAAATAAAATATAAAACCTAAACCTAAAAAATGAAATAAAAATAAAACTAATCTAAAAAAATAAACCTAAACCTAAACTTGTACCTAAAAAATAAATTAAAATAAATAAACCTAAAATAAATAAATAAAAATAAAAATAAATCTGAATATAAATAAAAAATAAAATTAACTAAATTAACCTAAACCTACCAGTATACTTAATTTAAAAAAAAAAACCTAACGTTAAACCCTAAACCCTAAACCCTATACCATAAAACCCTAATCCCTCAAATCTACAACCCTAAACCCTAAACTCTACAACCACAAACCCTAAACTCTAAACTCTAAACCCTAAATTGTACACCCTAAAAATAAAATTTAAACTAAATAAAACTTAAACATAAATTAAATAAAAAACCTAAACCAAAATAAAATATTATAAAAACCTAAACTAAAACCTAAACCTAAACCTAAATGTAAACCTAAACCTAATCTTAAACCTAATCTTAAACCTAAAAATAAAATAAAATAAAAATAAAAACTAAAATATAATAAAATAAATAAAACCTAAACTAAATTAAAAAAATAAATTAAATCTAAAATAAATTAAAATAAAAACTAAATAAAAGCTTAAATTAGTAAAAAAACCTAAAAATAAATAAAAGATAAAACCTAAACCATAAAATAAAAAAAACCTAAACTTAAAATAAATAAAATAGAATAAACCTAAACCTAATCTAAAATAAACAAAACCTAAACCTAAACCTAAAATAAACTAAACCTAAAACCCTAAACTAAATAAAATAAAATAAATTAAAAATAAACCTAAAACTAAACTAAAAAATAAAACCTAAAAATAAACCTAAAAGAAAAACCAAAAACCTAAACTTATAGCCAAAAATAAAAAATAAAACCTAAACCTAAAAAATAAAATAAGAATAAACTATAATAATAATAAATATAATAAACTAAAATAAAAATAAAAAATAAATTAAATAAACCTAAATTAAATAAAAAATAAACTAAATAAATTAAATAAACCTAAACCTACCGATTTTCTTAATTTTTTTATTTTGAAAAATGCCTAAACCTTAAACCCTAAATCGTAAAACTAACCCCAAACTCTAAAACCTAAACTGACCCCAAACCCTAAACTAAACCCTAAAACCTACCCAACCTACCACTGACCCACTAACCAACTTAAACCCTAGGCCATAAACCCATGCCCTAAACCCAAACCTAAAGCCTGAGCCATGATCCTAAAACCCCAACCACTGGCTAAACCTGAGCCCTAAACCTCAAATGCTAAACCCTAAAGCTGACCCACCCTAGGCCACCCTAAACCCCAACCAGGCCCTTAAAACCCTAAACCAACCCTCCAAACCCTAATCCCTAAACCCTAAAAACCTAAACATAAACTAAATAAAACTTAAAAATATAATGATTCAAAAACCTAAACCCAAATTAAAAGATATAATATAATAAAACCTAAACTAAAACCTAAACCAAAACATAAAAATAAAATAAAATAAAAAAATGAAAATAAACTAAAATAAAATAAAGAAAAACCTAAACTAAATTAAAAAAATAAAATAAGCCTAAGAATAAAAAACCTTAATATAATAAAACTAAACATAAAATAAAGATAAAATAAAATAAAACCTAAATAAAAACCTATACCTAAAAAATAAACCTAAAAATAAAACTTAAAAATAAATAAAAAAATAAAATGTAAAAACTATGAAAAAACCTAAACCTAAAATAAAATAAAATAAACAAAAAAAAAATAAACCTAAACCTAAGCTAAAATAAACTAATCAAAATAAATAAAATCTAAAATAAACCTAAACCTAAATGAAAATAAAACTTGAAAATATAAAACCTACCTCAACTTAAAAATAAAATAAAACCTAAACTAAAACTTAAAAATAAAAAAAAATAAAACCTAAACCTAAAAAAAAAAAAACTCAACTAAAATAAACCAAAAAACCAAAAAACCTAAAATGATTATAAACATCAACTAAAATAAATAAACCTAAAATAAATAAAAATAAACTAAATAAATCTATTGGTTTACTTAATTTTAACAAACACTAAACCCTCAAGCTCAAACCCAAATTAACACTAAACCCTAAACCCTAAACCTGCAACCTAAACCTAACCTAAACCCTAAACCTAACCCTACCCTATCTTACCCACCCTAAACCCAAAGCATAAACCCTAAAACTCTAACCCTAACCCCCACCCTAAACCCTAACCCCACTCCAAACCCTAAACCCCAAACCCTAAACATAATTCTAAAGTAACTAAATAAATTAAAAAGTAAACCTAAACCTTAAAACATAATAAACCTAAACTTAAACCAAAAACTTAAGAATGGGTAGAACCTTGACGGTAGGAACATCACTATCAACCAAGCTCAGTCTAGATCTAGCAGTGGAGGTGAAGGTAGAGGCGGCGGTTATCACAGTGGTGGTGCGGGATCTGGAGGTGCTCGTGGCTATGGAGGTGGTTGTCGAAGAAGTGGTGATTATGTAGATGTGAGGAGTGATAAAGGTTACAACTGTGGTGGTGGCGGAGGGAGAGATCAGGGATATGATGGTGGATCATGCTACTCAAGATGTCTGGAGGTTTTGATTGGAACTAGAGAAGCTAAAGAATGACCGATCAGACCTACTGCTTATGAAACTATGTCTTTACAGTAGAGATAATTCTAATTATCTAGCATTTTTGATTTCCCTATGCATGCTCAATTTTTCTCTATGTCATCACTTGTGTCTTAGAAAACTTGGTGTGTTACTTAGTTGATGAAATTGAAAGGAAGAGATGTTTAATATGAATTTGTTCTCTATTAAAAAAGGAAACCAAAAATCATAAACCATAAACTAAAACCTAAACCCTATACCTAAAACCTAAACCCTAAACCCTAAACCCTAAAACATAGTAAACCATAAAACCTAATCCTAAACCCTAAACCCTAAAAGCATAAACCCTAAAATCTTAAACCCTAAACCCTAAACCACATCTTAAACCATAAACCCTAAACCCTACTAAACCTAAAAACCCCAAACCCTAAACCTAAACCTAATGTAACTAAATAAATTAAAAAATATACATAAACCCTAAAACCTAATAAACTACATAAACCTAAACCCTAAGAATGGGAAAAACCTTGATGGCAGGAACATCACTATCAACCATGCCTAGTCTAGATCTGGCATTGGAAGTGAATGTGGCAGTTATTGCAGTGGAGGTGGGGGATCTGGAGGAGCTGGTGGATATGGAGGTGGTGGTCAAAGCAGTGGTGGTTATGGAGGCAGGAGGAATGATGAAGGTTACAGCCATGGTGGTGGTGGAGGGAGAAATCGGGGATATGATGGTGGATCCCGCTACTCAAGAGGTCGGGGTTATTTTGATGGGAACTAGAGAAACTGAAAATTTGTCGATCCGATCTGCTGCTTATGGAACTGTGTTTTTATAGTAGAGACAGTTCTAGTTATCTAGGGTTTTTGATTTGCTCTATGTGTGCTCATTTTTATCTACGTTGTTGCTTATGTCTTAGAAAACTTAGTGTGTTACTTGGTTAATGAAATCGAAAAGAAGAAATGTTGAATCTGAACCCTAGACCTAAACCTAAACCTTAAACCTCTAAACCCTTAAAATAAAATAAAAATATAACCTAAAATAAAAATAAAATAAACCTAAAATAAAATAAAATAAATTTTAAATAAAAACCTAAACCAAAAAATAAATAAAAAATAAAACCTAAACCCTAAACTAAAAAAAAAAATTAAACATAAAATAAAAATAAAATAAACCTAAACCTAAATTAAAATATACTAAACTAATAAAATAAAACCTAATCCTAAAATAAACTAAATCAAAACCTAAACCTAAACCCTAATTAAAATAAAAGAAACCAAAATAAACCTAAACCTAAACTAAAAAATAAAACTTAAAAATAAACCTAAAACCTAAACCAAAACCTAAAAATAAAAAATAAAACCAAAACCTAAAAAATAAAATAAAAATAAAATGCAACTAAAAAATCAAATTAAACCTAAAAATAAACTAAGATAAAAAATCTAAACTAAAATAAAAAAACCTAAAAAAATAAACAAAACTAAATAAAAATAAAAATAAACCCAAATAAAATAATATAATAAACTCAAATAAACTAAAAAATAAACTTAAACCTACTAGTTTACTTAATTTAAAAAAAAATATAAACCCTAAATCCTAAACCCTAAACCGTAAACCATAAAAATATCCCTGAAACCCAAACCATAAACCTACAACCATAAATCTCCAATCCTAAACCCTAAATCCTAAGCCCTAAACCCTAAACCCTAAACTCTAAACCCTATGCCCTAAAATTAATCCTAAATCCTAAACCCTAAACCCTAAAACCAACACTAAACTAAACCTAAACCCTCCACTAAACAAACCATTAAACCTCCACCCCTAAACCTAAACTAACCTAAACCCTAAGAATGGGTAGAACCTTGTGGGAACATCACCAATCAGCTGCTCATCTCGATCACGGTGGTGGAGGTGAAGGTGAGGCAAAAGTTATCACATGGTGGGGATCTGGAGGTGCTGCTAGTGGATGTGGAGGTGGTGAGCATGGTGGTTATGATGGTTGGAGTAGATGAAGGTTTCAGTTGCGGTGGTGGAAGAGGGAGAGATTGGGGATATGATGGTGGATCCTGCTACTCGTGAGGCGAGCATGATTCTGATAGGAACTGGAGAAAATGAAGAAACGAGATCCGATCTGCTGCTTATGGGACTTTTTTCTTTCAGTAGAGATAGTTCTACTTATCTAAAGATTTTTATTTGCCCTATGGGTTCTCATTTTTTATCTATGTCATCGCTTGTGTCTTAGAAAACTTGCGGTGCTACTTGGTTGATTAAATCATAAAGAAGAAATGTTGAACCTGAATTTGTTATCTATTAAAAAAAACCTTACACCCTAAACTAAAACTTAAACCATAAACCTAAAACCTAAACCCTAAACCCTAAACCATAAACCCTTAACCTAATATCCTAAACCTATAACCTTAAACCTTAAAGCCTAAACCCTAAAAAACCTAAAACCCTAAATACTAAAAGCATAAACCCTAAAACCCTAAAACTCTAAACCCTAAACCCTAAACCCTAAACCCTAAAATCCAAACCCTAAACCTAAACTTAAAGTAACTAAATAAATTTAAAAAAATAAACCTAAACCCTAAATTCTAAAAAACATAAACCTAAACCCTAAGATTAATCTTGGAAGGAACATCATCGTCAACCTAATCTAGATCCGGATCACGAAGGTGGAGGCAGCGGTTATTGTTGTGGTGGTGGGGGATCTAGAGGTGCTGGTGGATATGGAGGTGGTGGTTGGAGTAGTCATGGTTATGGAGGCGAGAAGAGCGATGGAGGTTACATCCATGGTAGTTACGTAGGGAGAGATTGGGGATATGATGGCACATCCCGCTACTCGAGAGGCCAGGGTGATTCTAATGGGAACTGGAGAAACTAAAGAACGACCGATCGATCTACTACTTATGGAACTGTGTCTTTTCAGTAGAGATGGTTCTAGTTCTCTCGGGTTTTGATTTGCTCTAAGCGTGCTTAATTTTTTATCTATGTCATCGCTTATGTCATAGAAAACTTGGTGTGTTACTTATTTGATGAAATAAAAAAAAAAAATGTTGAATCTGAATTTGTTCTCCCTTAAGAAAAAAAACCAAAAACCCTAAACCCTAAACTAAAACCTGAATGCTAAACCAAAACCTAAACCCTAAAATTCTTAAACCCTAAACCATAAATCCTAAACCCTATCCCCTAAAACCCTAAACCCTAAAAATAAAATAAATAAAATATCCTAAACCTAAATAAAATAAAAACCTAAACTAAACCTAAACCTAAACCTACAAATAAAATAAAATAAATTAATGAAAATAAACTAAAATAAAATAAATAAAAACCTAAACTAAACTAAATAATAAAATAAACCTAAGCATAAAAAATCTAAATAAAATAAAAACTAAACGTAAAATAAAAATAAAATACACCTAAAATAAACTTAAAATAAAATAAACAAAAAACTAAATAAAAACCTAAACATAAGTAAACTAAACTAAAAAATAAACATAAATAAAAATAAAAAATAAAATAAACTAAAATAAATAAAAAATAAACTAAATATACTAAATAAATAAAATAAGAAATGTTGAATCTGAATTTGTTCTCTCTTAAAAATAAAAACCAAAAACCCTAAACATTAAACCCTAAAAATCCTAAACCCTAAACCCACCTTAAAACCCTAAACCCAAACCTAAACCTAAACCTACTCTAAACCCTAAACCCAAAACTCCAAACCCTAAAAAAACCACAAAACCTAAAATCTAAATCTAAAATAAACTAAATAAAAAAAATTTAGACCAAAATAAAATAAAAAATAAAATAAAATAACATAAACTAAAACCTAAACCTAAGCCTAAAAATAAAACTAAACTAAAACTAATTAAATAAAACCTAAACTAAATTTTAAAATAAAAAACCTAAATATAATATAAACTAAACCTTAAATAAAATAATTGAAAAAATAAATAAAGACCAAAACCTAAATACTAAACCTAAAATAAAAATAAAAACTAAAACTAACTAAAAAATAAAATCTAAACCTTAAACTAAAAAGAAAACCTAAACCTAAAATAAAAATAAAATAAGCCTAAAACTAAACTAAACTAAAATAAACAAAACTAAAATAAATAAAACTTAGACCTAAAGCTAAAATAAACTAAACCAAAACCTAAACCTAAACTAAATAAAAAAAATAAACCAAAAATAAATTGAAACCTAAACTAAAATAAAACTTAAAATAAACCTAAAGTAAAAAACAAAACCTAAACCAAAAAAATAAAATAAATACCTAAACCTAAACCTAATAAACAAACTAAAATAAAAATACTAAAAAAATAAACTAAATAAAAAAATAATCCTAAATCAAAATAAAAATAAAATAAACTAAAAAAATAAGGTAAATAAACCTACACTTGGGTTTACCTAATTTAAAAAATTAAAATATAAATAAATAAAATAAATAACCCTAACCTAAACTCTAAACCCTAAACCTAACTAAACCCCAAACTCTACCACTAAACTTACAACCTAAAACTAAACCCTAAACTCTAATCATGACCTCTAAACCTCTTAAACCTAAACCTAAACCCTAAACTGACACTCTGCCTACCCACCACTCTAAAACCTAAACCACTCCTTAAACCTAAACTAAACCCACCTAAACCCTAAACCCCACCCTACCTAACCCCAAAAGCATTAGCTCTAAATCCTAAATCTTAAACACTGACCCTAACCTTAAATCCCAAACCCTAAACTAAACCCAAAGTAATAAAAGAAATTAAAAAATATACCTCTACCATTAAACCTAATAAACTTAAACCATAAGAATGGGTAGAACGAATAGAACATCACCATCAACCAAGTTTTGTCTAAATTTGGTGATGGAGGCGGCAGTTATCGCAGTGATGGTGGGCGATCTAGAGTTGCTAGTGGATATGGAGGTGGTGGTGAGCAAATGGTTATGGAGGCGGAGGATGGAAACTTACAAGTATGGTGGTGGTAGAGAGAGAGATGGGGGATATGATGGGATCCCTACTCAAGAGGCGGGGGTCTAAGAGAAGCGAAGAACTTAAAAAACTCTAAACCCTAAACTAAAAAAAACATATACCTAAAATAAAAATAAATAAAATAAAATAAAATAAACATATACCTAAACTAAAGTAAACTAAACTAAAAAACATAAAACCTAAATCTAAACCTAAAGTAAAATAAACTTAAACCTAAACCTAAACAAAATAAAAAAATAAACCTTAAAAAACTCTAAACCCTAAACTTAAAAAAAACTAAACCTAAAATAAAAATAAATTTACATAAAATAAAATAAACTAAAACCCAAACTAAAATAAATAAAACCTTAACCTAAACCTAAAATAAACTAAACCTAAACCTAAACTAAATAAAATAAAATAAACTAAAATAAAACCTAAACCTAAACTAAAAAGAGAACCTAAAATTAACTTTTAAAAAAAAGAAAAATCTAAACCTAAAAAAATAAAATAAAACCTAAACCTAAATCAAAAAATAAAAATAAAACCTAAACCTAAAATAAAATTAAAATAAAACTTAACTAAAATAAACCTAAACTTAAAAATAAACTAAAATAAAAAACCTAAACTAAAATAAATAAACATAAAATAAATAAACCAAACTAAATAAAAAATAAGAAATAAATTAAGTTAAATTAAAAAAAATAAATTAAAAAACTTAAATAACTTAAACTCTACGAGTTTACTTAATTTTTTTTAAAAAAAACCATAATAAACCCTAAATTATAAACCCACAAACCCTAAACCACAAAACCATAAACCCTAAAGCCTAAACATTAAACCCTAAACTCTAAACCCTAAACCATAAAAACCTAAAACCTAAATACTTAAGCCTAACTAAATAAAACCTAAAAAATAAATATATAAAAAAAACCTAAACCTAAATAAAATAAAATAATAAAATTGAACTAATAATTTAAGCGTAATCCTAAAAATAAAATAAATAAATAAAAAAATAAACTAAAATAAAATAAATGAAAACCTAAACCAAACTTAAAAATAAAATAAACCTAAGAATAAAAAACTAAATAATGTTAAAAACCAAACCTAAAATAAAAATGAAATAAACCAAAAATAAAATAAAATAAAAACCTAAACCTAAAAATAACTAAAATAAATAACAAATAAAACTTAAACCCTAAACTAAAAAAATGTAAACCTAAAATAAAAATAAAATAAACCTAAACTTAAATAAACTAAACTAAAATAAATATCTAAACCTAAAATAAATATAATAAAATAAACTGAAAATAAACATAAACCTAGACTAAAAATAAAACTAAAAATAAACCTTAAATAAAAACCTAAAACCTAAACCTAAAAAAATAAAATAAAAACTAAACCTAAACTTAAAATAAAAAATAAAACCTAAACCTAAAAAATAAAATAAAATAAAATAAACTAGAAAATAAAATAAACCAAACTTAAACCTAAAATAAACTAAATTAAATAAACCTAAAATAAATAAACTAAACAAAGTAAAAAAATAAAGTAAACCTAAATGAAAAAGCTAAAATAAATAAAAAAATAAACTAAATAAACTAAACTTGTGGGTTTAGTTAATCTAAAAAAAAAACCCTAAACCACTAAACCCTAAACAACAACCCTATACCTTAACCCTAAAAATTAAACCCTACACCCTCTAACCCTAACCTTAAACCCTAAACCCTAAACCCTAAACCATAAACTAACCCTAAACCCTAAACTTTAAACCCTAAAAACCTTAAACCATAAAGCCTAAACCCTAAACTAACCCTAAACCTAAGCTAACCCTGAAATTTAAACCCTTAAAATAAACCCTAGAGCTTAAACTCTAAACCCTAAACCCAAAACCCTAAACCCTAAACCATAAAACCCTAAGCCCTAAAACCCTAAACCCTAAACTTAAACCCAAAACCCTAAAAGTATAAACCTTAAAATCCTAAACCCTAAACCCTAAATTTTAAACCATAACCCTAACCAAAAACCATAAACCTAAACTTAAAGTAACTAAATAAATTAAAAAATAAACCTAAACCCTAATACCTAATAAACCTAAACCCTAAGAATAGGAAGAACCTTGACGGTAAGAACATCAATTTCAATAATGCTCATTCTAAATCTGGTTATGGAGGTAAAGGCCAAGGTGGCAGTTATCATAGTGCTGGTGGGGGATCTAGAGGTGCTAGTGGATATGGACGCAGTGGTCAGAGCAATGGTGGTTATGGAGGTGGGAGGAGTGACGGAGGTTACATCCATGGTGGTGGCGGAGGGAGAGATCAAGGATTTGATGGTGGATCTTGCTACTCGAGTGGCTAGGGTGGTTTTGATCGGTACTGAAGAATATGAAGAATGCCCGATCTGATCTAGTGCTTATGGAACTAGGTCTTTATAATAGATATGATTCTAGTTATCTAGGGTTTTTTATTTGCTCTAGCGTGCTCATTTTTTATTTTTGTCGTCGCTCATTTCTTCAAAAACTTACTGTGTGACTTGGTTGATGTAATCAAAAAGAAGAAATGTTGAATCTAAATTTGTTCTATGTTAAAAAAAACCAAAAATTCAAAACCATAAATTTAAGCTTGAACCCTAAACCCATAACATAAACCCTAAACCTTAAACCCAAAACCTGAAACTTTAAACCTTAACTAAAAAATAAAAAAGAAAATAAAATAAACACCTAAACTAAAACCTAAACTTAAACCTAAAATGAAAAAAAATAAAAATAAAATAAAATAATTAAAAACCTAAGATAAACTAAAAAATAAAAAACTTAAATAAAATAAAAACTAAACCTAAAATAAAGATCAAATAAACCAAAAATAAAAATAAAATAAACCTAAAATAAACTAAAATAAAAACTAAATAAAAACCTAAACCTAAAAAAATAAACCTAAAAATAAACAAAAAATAAAACCTAAACCCTAAATTAAAAAAAAAACATAAACATAAAATAAATATAAAATAAACCTAAACCTAAACTAAATTAAACTAAATAACCTAAATCTAAACCTAAAATAAACTAGACCTAAACCTAAACCTAAACCCTAAATAAAATAAAATAAACTAAAAATAAACCTAAACTAAAAAATAAAACTTAAAAATACACCTTCAATGAAAACATAAAACGTAAACCTAAACTGAATAATAAATAATAATAGCTAAACTTGAACAATAAAATAAAAATTAAACTAAACTAAAACGTAAACCTAAACCTAAATTTAAATCTAAAAGATAAACCAAATTAAAAAACCTAAGCTAAAATAAATAAACTAAAATAAATAAAATAAACTAAATAAAAATATCAATAAACCTAAACAAAAAAAATAAACTAGATAAAACTAAACCTATGAGTTTCCTTAATTAAAAATAAATAAATAATAAAATAATAAAAATAATAAGAAAAAACCCTAACCCTAAACCCTAAACCTTAAAACTAACCCTAAACCTACAAATCTAAACTCTAATCCCTAAACCCTAAATCCTAAAAAACTCTAAACATTAAACCCTACACCTTAAACTAACCTAAACCTAAAACTTAAACCCTAAATGGTAAACCCTAAACCTTAAACCCTAAACCCTAACCATAACCCTAGACCCTAAACCTAACAAAATAAAATGAAAAAGTAAACCTAAAAAAAAAAAAATGTAAAACTTAAACCTAAAAAATAAAATAAAAATAAAATTAAACTAAAAAAGAAACATAAACCTAAACATAAAACTAAAAAATAAACTAAAATAAAGAACCTAAACTAAAAAAAATAAACCTAAAATAAATAAACTAAACTAAATAAAATAAAATAATAAACCTAAATAAAAAATAAAAATAAAATAAACTAAATAAAATATAAATCAAATAAATAAATAAAACTAAACTTGTTAGTTTACTTAATTTAAGAAAACCCTACCAACCTCTAAACCTACAACCCTAAATCACAAACCCTAAACCAAATACAAAATGACCCTAAACCCTCCCTAAATAACTAAACCCTAAACTTAAACCTAAAACCTTCCCAATCCTAAACCCTCAAACCTAAACCCACTTAAACCTAAACACTATGTAAACTCTAAACCATCCCAACCCTAAATCTAAACCTTAAACCACCCACCAAAACCTCAAACTAAACTAACCCTAAATCACCACTAAACCCTAAAGCCAAACACTAAACCCTAAACCCTAAACCCTAAACCATAACCCTAAACACTAAACCCTAAAACCCTAAACCTTAAAACCTACCCTTAAACCCTAAAGCATAAAAGCATAAATTATAAAACCCTAAACCCTAAACCCTAACCCTAAATCCCAAACCCTAAACATAAACCTAATGTAACTAGATTAATTAAAAAATAAACTTAAACCCTAAAACCTAATAAACCTAAACCATAAGAATGGGCAGAACCATGATGGTAGGAACATCACCGTCAACTTGGCATAGTCAAGATTTGGTAGTTGAGGTGAAGGCGAAGGCGCTGGTTATCACAGTGGTGGTGAGGAATCTGGGGTGCTGGTGGATATGGAGGTGGTGGTCAGAGTAGTGGTGGTTATGATGCGAGGAGCGACGGAGGTTACAACCATGGTAGGGGCGGAGGGAGAGCTTGAGGATATGATGGTGGATCTTGCTACTCGAGAGGCCGGGGTGGTTTTGATGAGAATTGAAGAAATTGAAGAACGATTGATCTGATCTATTACTAATTGAACTATGTCTTTATAGTAGAGATGATTCTAGTTATCTAGGGTTTTTCATTTGCTCTATCTGTGCTCATTTTTGATCTATGTCATCGCTTGTGTCTTAGAAAACTTGGTGTTACTTGGTTGATGAAATCAAAAAAGAAATGTTGAAACTAATTTTGTTCTATGTTAAAACCAAAACCCTAAACCATAAATTAAAACTTGAACCCTAAACATAAAACCTAAACCATAATACCTAAAACCACAACCCTAAAAGCCTAAACCCTAAACCTTAAACCCTAAACCCTAAACCCTAAAACCCTAAACCATAAACCCTAAACCTTAAACCCTGAAACTTAAACCCTAAACCCTAATCCTTAATCCCTAATCCCAAAACCCTAAACCCTAAACCCCAAACCCTAAACTCTAAACTCTCAACTAACCCTAAACCCTAAACCCTAAACCTCAAACCCTAGACCCTCAAAAGCTAAAAACTTAAACATAAAAAAACCTAAAAATAAAATAAATAAATAAACTTAAACCAAAATAAAATATTAAAAAATAAAATTAAATTAAAACCTAAGCTAAAACCTAAACCTAAACCTAAACCTAAAAATGATATAAAATTAAAATTAAAATAAAATAAATAAAAATCTAAATTAAACTATAAAATAAGAAAACTAAATAAAATAAAAACTAATCCTAACATAAAAATAAAATAAACCTAAATAAAAAATAAACCTAAAATAAAATAAATTAAAATAAATAAAAAAACCTAAAAATAAAATAAAAATAAACAAAAATAACCAAAACCTAAACTAAAAAAAACCTAAACCTAACATAATAATAAAATAAACCTAAACCTAAACCTAAAATAAACTAAACCTAAACCTAAACCCTAAATAAAATAAAATAAACTAAAAATAAACCTAAACCTAAATTATAAAATCAAACCTAAAAATAAATCTTAAATAAAAACCTAAAACTTAAACCTAAAAATAAAAAATAATACCTAAACCAAAAAAATAAAATAAAAATAACACTAAACTAAAACATAAACCTAAACCTGAATCCAAAAAATAAACAAAAATAAAAAACCTAAGCTAAAATAAGTAAACCTAAAATAAATAAACTAAACTAAATAAAATTAAAAATAAACCTAAATAAAAATAAAAAAAATAAAATAAACTAAATTGAATAAAAAATACTAAATAAAACAAACCTACAAGTTTACATAATTTAAAAGAGAATAAAATCAAAATAAAAATTAAAAAATGGAAAAAACCCTAACCTAAACCCTAAACTCTAAAACTAAACCTAAACCCCAAACCTATACCGACCCTCCTATAAAAGCCATAAACCATAAACCATAAACCTTAAAACCCTAAACCCTAAACCATAAAACTTACAACCCTAAACCCTAAAACCTTAAACCCTAAATCCCAAATCCTAAACACTAAACCCTAAGAACCTAAAAACCTTAACCTAAACTAGAAAAGAACCTTAAAATAAAATAAATAAAAAACCTAAACCTAAATAAAATAAAAAATAAAATAAAAATAAAAACCTAAACTGTAACCTAAATGAAAACCTAAACATAAACCTAAACCTAAATGTAAAAATAAATTAAAATAAAAAACAAAAATTAAACTCAAATAAAATAAATAAAAACCTAAACTAAACTAAAAATAAAATAAACATAAAATAAAAACTTAAATAAAATAAAACTAAACATAAAATAAAATAGAATAAATATAAAATAAAATAGAATAAAAAACTAAATAAAAACCTAAACATAAAAAACAAACCAAATAAGAAAAAATAAAAATAAATAAAAAAGAAAACCAAAACCATAAACTAAAAAAAAAATTAAACCAAAAATAAACAAACTAAAATTAACCTAAACCTAATAAAAATAAAATAAACTAAAATAAATAAAACTTAAACCTAAACCTAAACCATAAACTAAATAAAATAAAATAAAATAAAATAAAATAAAATAAAACTAAACCTAAACTAAAAAAATAAAATAAAACCTAAAACCTAAATGTAAAAAATAAAATAAAAACCTAAACCTAAACATAAAAATTAAAAATAAAACCTAAACCTAAAAAATTAAATAAAAATAAAACTAAAATAAAAAAATCTGCATAAACCTAAACCTAAACCTAGAAAATAAACAAACATAAAAAACTTAAACTAAAATAAATAAACCTAAACTAAATAAATTAAACTAAATAAAAATAAAAAATAAACCTAAATAAAAATAAACAAAAAATAAACTAAAATAAATAAAAAATAAACTAAATAAACATAAACCTACAGGTTTACTTAATTTTTTTTAAAAAAACTCTAAACCCTAAATTCTAAACCAGGACCCACAACATAACCCCAAACCTAAAACCCTAAGCCTTAAACCCTATATCTGGTGTGCCTAAACACTAAAAAACCCTTTTCCCTAACCTTAATCTTAAACCTTAAACCCTAAACCCTAAACCCTAAACCACTAACCCAACCCTAAACCCTGAACCCTAAACTTATAATCCTAAACTCAAAACACTAAACTTTAAAACCCTAAACCCTACCTAAACCAACCCTAAACCCTAAACCCTAAACCCTAAACCTGTCCCTAAACCCTAAACCCAAATCCCCAATCCCTAAACCCTAAACCCTAAAAACCTAAAAACCTAAACATAAACTAAAAAAAACCATAAAAATAAAATAAATAAAAAACCTAAACCTAAATAAGATAAAAAAATTAAACAAAATTAAAACCTAAACTAAAACTACACCTAAACCTAAATGTAGAAACAAAATTAAATAAAAATTAAGAACTAAACTAAAATCAAATCAAATAAAATAAACATAAAATGAAACTAAATAAGAACCTAAACCTAAAAAATAAACCTAAAAGTAAAACCTAAAAATAAATAAAAAATAAAACCTAAACACTAAACCGAAAAAAACCTAAATAAAAAATAAACTAAATTAAAATAAATAAAACCTAAACCTAAACCTAAAATAGACTAAACCTAAACCCTAAACTAAATAAAATAAAATAAACTAATATAAATGAAACCTAAACTAAAAATAAAACCTAAAGATAAACCTAAAATAAAACATAAATCAAAAGCCTCAAAAATAAAATAAAACCTAAACCTAAACCTAAAATATAAAATTAGATAAAATAAAACTAAACTATAAAATAAGCATAAACCTAAATTTAAACCTAAAAATATACAAAATAAAAAAACTAAACTAAATAAATAAACCTAAAATAAATAAACTAAACTAAATAAAATAAAAAAAATAAAAAATAAAATAAAAATAAAAATAAAATAAACTAAAATAAATAAAAATAAACTAAATAAACAAAATAAAGCTAAACTTGCCCATCTACTTAATTTTAAAAAAATCCTAAAATAAACACTAAACCCTAAAAAATTCTAAACCCTAAACCTAAACCTAATCACTCCTGGACCTGTCATACCCCTAAAATCTAAAATCACTCTACCTCTACCACCATAATCTGTCTAAACCTAAACCTCCCACTGATCCTAAACCCTAACCTAAACCACAGGCTTTCCCTCTAAACCCTGGGCTAAACTGACCTAAACCTCCAGCCACCCACTCTAAACTGAGCACTCAACAAACCCACCCTACTGACCTAAATCCCTAAACCACAAACTAAACCCTACTGACCACCCACCTAAAACCTAAACTTTAAATAAACAAAATAATAAATAAATAAATAAACCTTAAATAATAAAATAAAATAAAACTAAACTAAACCTAAAAAATAAAATGAAATAAAAAATTAAAATAAACTAAAATGAAATAAATAAAAACCTAAACTAAAAATAAAATAAACCTAAGAATCAAAAACTTAATAATAAAAAACCTAAATAAAATAAAATAAGAAATAAATAAAAACCTAAACCTAAAAAGTAAACCTAAAAATTAAACAAAAAAATCCATAAAAAATAAAATGTAAACCCTAAATTTAAAAAAAACCTATATGTAAAAAAAATAAAATAAACAAAATAAAGTAAACCTAACCTAAACTAAAATAAACTAAATGAAAATAAATAAAACCTAAATCTAAACTTAAAATAAACTAAACCTAAACCATAAACTAAATAAAATAAAATAAAATAAAATAAAAATAAACCTAAACCTAAATTAAAAAAAATAAAAACTAAATCTAAACATAAAAAAATAAAATAAAAACCTAAACCGAAACCTAAAAATTCAAACTAAAACCTAAACCTAAAAAAGTAAATAAAAATAAAACTAAACTAAAAAATAAGCATAAACCTAAACCTAAACCTATGAAATAAACTAAAATAAAAAACTTAAACTAAAATAAATAAACCTAAATAAATAAATAAACTAAATAAAATAAAAAATAAACCTAAATAAAAATAAGCAAATAAAATAAACTAAAATAAATATAAAAATAAACTAAATAAACATGAACCTACAGGTTTACTTAATTTTTAATAAAAACTCTAAACCCTAAATCCTAAACCTTAAATCCTAGACCCAAAACTCTAAACCCTAAGCCTAAGCCTAAACCCTAAACCATAAACCCTACCACATGCCCTACCCTAAACCCTAAACCCTAAACCCTAAACTCCTCTAATCCTAGACCCTTCTTAACTGGACCCTAACACTAAATGCTAAACTAACCCTAAAACCACGGACCCTAAACTTATAACCCTAAACTCAAACCCTAAACTACAAAACCCTAAACCCTAAACCACAAAAACCTAAAAACCTAAACATAAAAAAAAAACATAAGATATAATAAATAAAAAACACTTAAATAAAATACAAAAATTAAAACAAATTAAAAAACTAAAACCTAAACCTAAACCTAAACATAAAAATAAAATTAAATAAAAATTAAAAACTAAACTAAAATAAAATAAAACTAAAATAAACCTAAAATAAAATAAAATAAAAACTAAATAAGAACCTAAACATAAAAAATAAACCTAAAAGTAAAACATAAAAATAAATAAAAAATAAAACTTACCCAAACTAAAACATAAACCAAAAATAAACAAAATTAAAATAAATAAAACCTAAACCTAAAATAAACTAAAAAAAACCCTAAACTAAATAAACTATAATAAACTAAAAGTAAACCTAAACCTAAACTAAAAAAATAAAATATAAAATAAACCTAAAATATAAACCTAAATCAAAAGCCTAAACAAATAAAATAAAAACCTAAACCTAAACTTAAAAAAAAATAGATAAAAATAAAACTAAACTATAAAATAAGCATAAACCTAAATTTAAACCTTAAAAAATATATTAAAATAAAGAACCTAAACTAAAATAAATAAATTAAACTAAATAAAAATAAAAATTAAACTAAATAAAAATAAAAAAATAAACTAAAATAAATAAATTATAAACAAAATAAAATAACTTACCCTTTTAATCTTTAAAAACCTAAACCCTAAAACTAAACCCTAAACTCTAAATTATAAACCCTAAACCATAAACTAACTAACCCTAATCACTAAACCCAAAACTCATGATCCCTATATCCTAAAATCTAAAACACTCACCCTCCCCCTACTAAACTAACCCTAAACCCTAATTGTAACCCTAAACCATCACTCCACAAATAAATGAAAACCCTAAACCCCCCTAAAAAAAACCTAAACTAACCCACTTAAATCCTAAACTAACCTGGGCTAAACTGACCCTCCTTAAACCAAACCCTAAACCCTAAACCTCACTCCCACCAAATCCTGACCACTCCTAAACTCCCAAAACAACCCTCCTAAACCCTTAACCCTTAAAATAACCCCACCTAAACTAAATAAAACATTATAATAAAATAAATAAATAAACTTAAACCTAAATAAAATATAATAAAATAAAAAGCTAAACTAAAACCTAAACCTAAACCTAAAAATAAAATAAAATAAAAATTAAAATAAACTAAAATGAAATAAATAAAAACCTAAACTAAAAAATAAAATAAACCTAAGAATCAAAAACTTAATAATAAGAAACCTAAATAAAATAAAAACTAAACATAAAATAAAAATAAAATAAACTTAAAATAAAATAAATCTAAAATAAAATAAACTTAAAATAAAATAAATCTAAAATAAAATAAAATAAGAACTAAATAAAAACCTAAACCTAAAATAAAACAAAAAAACCAATAAAAAGTAAAACTTAAACCCTAAATTTTAAAAAAAAAAACCCTAAACTTAAAATAAAAAGAAAATAAACAAAATAAAGTAAAACTAAACCTAAACTAAAATAAACTAAACTAAAATAAATAAAACCTAAACCTAAACCTAAAATAAACTAAACCTAAACCTAAACCAAAATTAAATAAAATAAAATAAACTAAAAATATACCTAAACCAAAACTAACAAATAAAACCTTCAAATAAACCTAAAATAAAAATATAAAACCTAAACCTATAAAAATAAAATAAAAACCTAAACCTAAAGCTAAAAATAAAAAATAAAACCTAAACCTTAAAAATAAAATAAAAATAAAACTAAACTAGAAAATAAATCTAAACCTAAAAAAGAAACTAAAAATAAAAAACCTAAACTAAAATAAATAAACCTAAAATAAATAAACTAAACTAAATAAAAATAAAAAATAAACCTAAATAAAATAATAAATAAATAAACTCAAATAAATTAAAAATAAACTAAATGAACTAAATAAATCTAAACTTACCAGTTTTCTTAATTAAAAAAAGAACCATAAACCCTAAACAGACTACCCTAAACCTACAAACCTAAACCCTAAAACCCTAACCAATAAATCCTAAACCCTAAACCCTAAATTGTAAACCCTAAATCATAAACCCTAAAACCTAAACCCTAAAACCCTAAACCCTAAACCCTAAAACCCTAAACCCTAAACCTTAAGTGATATACCCTAAACCCTAAAACCTATAACCTTAAACCGTAAACCCCAAACCATAACCCTAAACCCCAAACCATAAACCCTAACCTAACCTTATACCCTAAACTAACCTAAACCCTAAGAATGGGCAGAACCTTAACGGTAGGAACATCATCGTCAACTAGGCTCATTCTAGATTTAGAGGTGGAGGCAATAATGGAGGTGGTAATTACCATAATGGTGGTGGGGGATCTAGAGGTATTGGTGGATATGGAGGTGGTTGTCAGATAAGTGGTTGTTATGGAGGTGGGCGGAGTGACAGAGGTTATAACTGTGGTGGTGGCGATGGGAGAGATTAGGGATATGATGGTGGATCCCGCAACTTGAGCTGGGTGGTTATCAAAACTAGAGAAATCAAGAACAACCATCGATCTATTGCTTATGGAATTTTGTTTTTATAATAGACATGGTTATACTTATCTAGGTTTTATTTTCTCTATGGTGCTCATTTTTTATCTATGTCGCCTTATTGTCTTAGAAAACTTGAGGTGCTACTTGGTTGATGAAATTGAAAAGAAGAAATGTTGATTATAAATTTGTTCTCTATTAAAAAAATCTTAAACCCTAAACTTAAAATCGAAACCTTAAGCTAACCTAAACCCACTAAATCCTAAACCCTAAAATCTAAAACCTAAAGCTAAACTAAATAAAACCAAAAAAATAAAATAGATCAATAAACCTAAACAAAATTAAAATAAAAAATAAAATAAAATATTAACATAAACTAAAACTTAAACCCCTAAAAAGAAAAATAAAATAAAAATAAAAACAAAACTAAAAGAAATAAAAACCTAAACTAAGCTAAAAAAATAAAACCTAAATAAAATAAAACTAAACCTAAAATTAAAATAAGATAAACCTAGAATAAAATAAAATAAAATAAAACTAAATAAAAACTTAAACCTAAAATAAACCTAAAAAATAAATCCAACAAATAAATAAAAATAAAATCTAAACCCTAAACTAAATAAAATTAAACCCAAAATAAAAAAATAAATAAAATAAAATAAACCTAAACCTAAGCTAAAATAAACAAAATTAAAATAAATAAAATCTAAACCCAAAAGCTAAACCTAACGCAAAATAAACTAAAATAAACCCAAACTTAAATTAAGAAATAAAACCTAAAATAATCCTATAAAAAAACTTAAAACCTAAACCTAAAAAAAATAAAATAGAATCCTAAACATAAATAAAAAAATAAAATATAAAACATAAACCTTAAAAAGAAAATAAAAAAAACTCAACTAAAAATAAACCTAAACCTTAAAAATAAACTAAAATAAATAATCTAAACTAAAATAAATAAACTAAATAAAATAAAAAAATAAACCTAAATATAAATAAAATATAATAAACTCAAATAAATAAAAATAAACTAAATGAACCTAAATAGTTTATTTAAGGCTTAGGTTTTTTTAAGTTTAGGGTCGGTTTTATGTTTTATTTATTTTGTTTTATTTTATGTTTAGGTTTTATTTAGGTTTTATTTTATTTTATTTTAGCTTTATTTTTTATGTTTTTTTTATATTATTTAGTTTTTTTATTTTTGGTTTATTTTATTTTTAGTTTAGTTTAGGTTTTATTAATTTTATTTTAGTTTACTTATTTTATATTATTTTTATCTTTATCTTTTAATGTTTAAGTTAAGGCTTGGTTTAGGTTTTAGTTTAGGTTTTATTTTATTTTATTTTATTATTCCATTTAGGTTTAAGTTTTTTTAATTTATTTTATTTTTATGTCATATTTTGGCATGTTTTAGTTTAGTGGTAGAGTTTTGGTTTGGGGTTTAGGGTTTAGGGTTTAGGGTGTGTAGGTTTTGGGTTTGCTTTAGGGTTTAGGGTTTAGGTTTATGGTCCCAAGGTTAGGGTTTAGAATTTTTAGTTTATTTTATTTTTAAATTACAAACCAGGTAGTTTATTTAGTTTTTTTTATTTATTTTAGTTTATTTTAGTTTCTATTTTTATTTAGTTTAGTTTATTTAATCTAAGTATATTTATTTTAGTTTATGTTTTTTATTTTAGTTTATTATTTAGGTTTAGGTTTTGGTTTTATTTTACATTTAGGTTTAATTTTTAGTTAAGCTTATTTTTTTAGTTTATTTTATTTTATAGGTTTAGCTTTAGGTTTAGTTTGTTTTAGGTTTAGGTTTAGGTTTTATTTATTTTAACTTAGTTTATTTTTTTAGGTGGGTAAGTTTATTTATTTTAGGTTTAGGTTTTTTTAGTCCGTGATTAAGGTTCATTTTTATGTTTATGTTTTATTTTATTTTTTTAGGTTTATTTCGTTTTAGGTCCAGTATTTTATTTAGGTTATTTATTTTTTCTTAAGTTTAGGTTTTATTTATTTTATTTTAGTTTAGTTTTATTTTTATATTATTTGTTTAGGCTTAAGCTTTTATTTAGATTTGGTGGGTTTTATGTTTTATTTTATTATTTTATTAGAAGTTTTTTTATCTATTTTCTTTTTAGGTTTTATTTAGTTTAGGTTTAGGTTTTTAGCTTTTTAGGGTTTAGGTGTAGGGTTAGTTGAGTGTTTAAGATTTAAGGTTTAGGGATTATGGTTTAAGGTTTAGTGTTAAGTGTTTAGGGTTTAGGGTTTTAGGATTTTAGGGTTTAGTGTTTAGGGTTTATGGTTTTTAGAGTTTAGAGTTTAGGGTTTAGCTTTTAGGTCTAGGGATGTGGTTTTAGTTTAGGGTTTAGGGTTTTTGGTATTTTTTTAATTGAGAATAAATTCATATTCTATATTTCTTCTTTCTGATTTCATCAACCAAATAACACACCAAGTATTCTAAGACACAAGAGACGACATAGATAAACAATGAGCACGCATTGAGAAAATAAAAAAACTCTAGATAATAAGAACCATCTCTACTACAAAGACACATAATTCCATAAGCAGTAGATCAGATCGCCCATTCTTTAGTATCTTCAGTTCCCATCAGAATTTCCCCTCCTCTTGAGTTGCAAGATCTATCATTAGGGGTGAGCATTCGGTCGGTTTGGCTTATTCGGTTTCGGTTTTGATCCAACCGAATAAACCAAATAGTTATTTTGAAAAAACCGAACCGACCAAATGAGCCCAAAATTATATAAATCGAATAATAAACCAATTATAGTTCGGTTTATTCGTTGTAAACTAAAACTAGGTTAATTGAAGATATTACTTTATGGATTGAAGTAATCACCTTGATAATAGCATGTAAAACAGCAGGTAAACCAGCAGGGAAATGAAATAGCATGATAACTCGAAAGTCTAAAAGATCCAAGAGGGAAATGAAAACTCGAAAGTAGCCATCAAACATTGCTCACCCAGGCTGAATCAAACATTCAAACCATCAACAAAATTTCAACAAAGGAAGGAGTACAGAACCTGTAGGCTGTAGATGTAGGCTATCGGCTATCCGGCATCCGCTAGGGCAAAAAAATAAAAAAGGAAGGAGAAGTCGGCGTCGCAAATAGGAAAGTGACGAAAGCGGAAAGCCCAAAAGATCAGAGTCAGAGATTCGGAATCGCCGGAAGGCCCGGAACCAGCCTGGAATGCCGCCGAATGCCTTATGCCCTAGTCGAGACTCGAGACTCTCCATCCTCGAAGAAGTGTATGGCATCGGCGATGCATCGGCCATCGAAGAGTCGAGGAATGAACACTCTGAACTCTGAAGCATCTCTAAGTAAATCGAGACGAGATGAGAGGCGAATGAAATAGTCAAGTCGGCGTCGACCCGCCCACCTAATCTATAATCGAAATAAATCGGTTTAACCGTAAAACCAAAATTTAATAACTTAAAACTGAACCAAAAATCATAAAACCGTATTAACCCAATTTTTCAACCAAAAACCAAATAATGAATAAAAAAACTGAACCAAAATGACCAATTAACATCGGTTCGGTTCGGTTTTTCGGTTTGAACCGTCTAATGCATACCCCTATCTATCATCATATCCTCGATCTCTCTCTCCGCCACCACCATGGTTGTAACCTCTGTTGCTCCTCCCACCTCCATAACAACCAATTCTCTGACCACCACCTCCATATCTACCAACACCTCAAGATTCCCCACCATTGCGATAATCATCGACACTACCTTCACCCTCAACCATATCTACACTAAGCCTAGTTGATGGTTATGTTCTTATCATCATGGTTGTGCCCATTCTCAGGGTTTAAGTTTATTATATTTTAGGGTTTAGGTTTATTTTTAATTTATTTAGTTAGTTTAGGTTTAGGTTTAGGGTTTCAAGTTTATGGTTTAGGGTTTGGGTTTAGGGTTTAGGTTTTTGGGTTTATGCTTTTAGGGTTTATGCTTTTAGGGTTTAGGGTATAGGGTTAGGGCTTAAGATTTAGGATTTTAGGGTTTACGGTTTAGGGTTAGGGTTTAAGATTTACGCTTGGTTTGGGTTTAGTGTTGAGCTTTTTTAGGGTTTTGAGGGTTTAGGGTTTAGGGTTTTGGGTTTAGGGTTTTATTATGGTTTAGAGTTTAGGGTTAGGTTTAGGATTTAGGGTTTAAGGTTTAGCGTGTAGGGTTTAGGGTTTAGGGTTTAGGGTTTTTTTAAATTAATAAACCTGTAGATTTAGGTTTATTTATTATTTATTTTATGTTATTTTATTTTTTAATTTATTTAGGTTTATTTTTTATTTTTATTTATTTATTTTATTTTTAGTTTATTTTAAATCACGTTATTTTAGCTTTATTTATTTTAGTTTAGGTTTTCCATTTTAGTTTATTTTTTAAGTTTAGGTTTTTAGTTTAGGTTTATTTTTTAGTTGAGTTTTATTTTTATTTTATTTTTTAGGTTTATATTTTATTTTTTATTTTGAGATTTAGGTTTAGGTTTAGGTTTTTATTTTTTTTTTTAGGTTTAGGTTTTTGTTTTTTATTTTAGGTTTATTTTAAGGTTATATTTTTTAGTTTAGGTTTAGGTTTATTATTAGTTTTTTTTATTTAGGTTATAAGTTTAATTTATTTTAGGATTTGGTTTACATTTTATTTATTTTAGTTTAGTTTATTTTAGTTTAGATTTAGTTTTACCCATTTTTATTTTATGTTTAGGCTTTTTTGTTTAGGATTTGTTTTTTTTATTTATTTTGAGGTTTATTTTTAAGATTTGGGTTTTATTTAGTTTGTATTTTATTTTATTCTAGGTTTATTTTATTTTATTATTTTAGTTTTTTTATTTTATTTAGAATTTTATTTTCACTTTAGTTTAGGTTTTATTTATTTTATTTTAGTTTAGTTTTTTTTTAGGTTTAGCTTTAGCTTTAGTTTCTATTTTATTTTGGTTTAAGTTTTTTAATTTATTTTATTTTTAGGTTTTATTTAGTTTAGGATTAGGTTTTAAGCTTATTAGGGTTTATGGTTAGTTGAGGGTTTAGGGTTTAGGGTTTAGGGTTTGGGGTTTAGGGCTTAGGGTTTAGGGTTTAAGATTTAGGGTTTAGGGTTTTAGGGTTTATGCTATTAGGGCTTAGGGTTTAGGGTTTAGGACTAGGATTTGGGGTTTTGGGTTTAGGGTTTAGGCTTTTTTAGGGTTTAAGGTATGGTTCAGGTTTTAGTTTAGGATTTAGGGTTTTTAGTTTTTTTTTACACATAACAACTTCAGATGCAACATTTTTTCTTTTTAATTTCATCAACCAAGTAACACACCAAGTTTTCTAAGAGATAAGTGACGACAAAGATGAAAAATGAGCACACATAGAGCAAATCAAAAACCCTAGATTAGAAGAATCATCTCAACTATAAAGATAGTTCCATCAGTGATGATTGGCTTATTTAGTTACCCAGTATCAACCACCGTAGCCTCAACAGGGATCCACCATCATATCCTCATTTCTCCCTCCACCACCACCACCTTGTAACCTCCAATGCTCCTCCCTCCACCATAACCACCACTTCTCCACCACCTCCATATCAACCAGCACCTCCAGATTCCCCACCACCACTATAATCAGTCTACCTTTACCCAAAGATCTAGACCGCTGATGGATGTTCCCCCGCAAGGTTCTTCCCATTCCCATGGTTTAGGGGTTTAGGGTTAGGTTATTAGGTTTGTGGTTTGGTTTATTTTTAATTTATTTTGTTACTTTAGATTTAGCTTAGGGTTTGGGGTTTAGGGTTTAAAGTTTAGGGTGTGGGTTTTAGAATTTAGGTTTAGGGTTTAAGGTTTTAGAGTTTAGTGGTTTAGTGGTTTAAATTAGGGTTTTGGGTTTAAGGTTTAGGATTAAGGGTTTTATGGTTTATGCTTTGGGGTTTAGGTTTTAGTTTAGGTTTAGGTGGTTTAGGGTTTAAGGTCTGGTTTAGTTTAGGGTTTAGGGTTTCTAATTTTTTTTAAACACAAAATAAATTCAGATTTAACATTTCTCCTTTTTGATTTCATCAACAAAGTAACACACCAAGTTTTCTAAAAGACAAGCGATGACAAAGTTAAAAATTGAGCATGCGTAGAGCAAATCAAAAATCCTAGATTACTATAATCATCTCTATAATAAAGACACAGTTCTATAAGCAGTAGATAGGATCAGTTTCTCTTCAGTTTCACCAGTTCCCATGAGAACCACCCTGGCCTATCGAGTAGCAGGATCCACCATCATATCCCTGATCTCTCCCTCCACCACCACCAGCTTGTAACCTCGATGCTCCTCCTCCTCCTCCATAACCACCACACTCCATCCACCAACCCATATCCACCACTACCTGCATCCCTCAATCAGGATAATCGCCACCTTTGCCTCAACCGCCAAATCTAAATTGAGCCTGGTTGATGGTGATGTTCCGCCATCACAAGTCCCATTCCCAGGTGGTTTAGGTATAAGTTTAGGTTTATCCGCTTTAGGGTCAGGTTTATTTTTTAATTTATTTTGTTACTTTAGATTTGGTTTAGGGTGGGGGGGGTTTAGGTTTAGGGGTTAGGGTTTAGGGTTTAGGTTTAGGGTTTAGGAGGTTTATGCTTTAGGGTTTATATGATTAGTGGTCAGTTTGGGCAGGATTTAGGGTTTAGGCATAGTTTATGCTTTTGGCAAGCCCACTGCTTAAAAGGTTTAGAGTGGTTTAGGGTTTAGGTTTATTTTTATCTTTAATTACTTAGTTTAGTCAGGGCTCCCGTGGGGAGTGTCATGGTAGAGAGTGGTCAGGAGTCTGTGGTTTATGCTTGGGCTGGCCCAGGTCTGCTTTTAGGGTTTAGTGTAGGGTTGAGGTCAGTAGCATTTAGGGTAGGATTTAGGGTTTATAGTTTTATATTTATTTTAGTTCATATTATTTTTTCTTTTATTTCAATCTAATCTTTAATTTTATTTATTTTAGTTTATTTATTTTAAAGTTCTTCTACTTTAGTTTAGGTTTTATTTTAGTATATTTTAAATTTATCTTAGGTTTAAGTTTAATATTTAGTGAGTTTTATTTTATTTTTTAGTTTAGGTTTTATTTTATTTTAGGTTTTAGGTTTAGGTTATTTTTATTTTTAGGTTTAGGTTTGGTTTCATTTAATTTTGTTTTAGGTTTTATTTTTTTAGTTTAAATTTAGGATTATTTTTATTTATTTTATTTTATTTCTTTTAGAATTATGTTTAGGTTTAGTTTATTTTAGGATTAGGTTTTGGTTTTATTTCTAGTTTAGTTTATTTTATTTTAGGTTAAGGTTTTATTTTATTTTATTTTTATATTTATATTTTTTTTAGTTTAGGGTTTAGGTCTTATTTATTTTTTTAAGTTTTATTTTTGTAGTTTTTTTAGGTTTAGGTTTCTATTTAGTTTAATTTTATTTTTTATTATAGTTTTATTTTTATTTATTTTTTGTATTATTTTTATTTTTTATTTTTAGGTTTACTATAATATAATATGCTATTTTATACAACACCTACACTAATCAGATAATGTAATATAGTATAGTGTGTATACTATACTATACTAATAGTGTATAGTACTATAACACCATAATTATACCATATATACACTATAATCGATACTATATAATTACACCATATACTATACTATACCATATATACTACCACTAGATATATATAGTAAATAGTGTGTACACTACATACATACATTATATATGTATAAGCATAGTATGTATATAAGTATATTATACCATACCACAACATAATATATAGTGTAATGTCCATACTATAGAAGTGTTATAAACCAATACAAGATAGCAGGTGTATCAGATAAATTACACATTAATATATTACCATACCATACCACACCACATATTAATATATACATGTAGCATACAATTTATAGTATATGCATACCATATATAAAATACAATTAATAGCATAGTATTATACATATAATATGGTATCATCACATAAAGATAAAGATGGCAGTAGCATAAGATAGGTGCAGATACATAAAACAATATTATATAAAGATAGTATACATGTACATGTAATATACATATAACATACATAGATGAACATACCAAACATAATATAACACAATCATACATATAACAACCATTATAGGTATTGCCATAAATAATAACATGTGTATATAGTATAGCGTATGCATAAAGTACATACAAGATATTACATAATAATAGATAAGACAAACACCAAGACATACACATACCAGACTATAAGATAACACATACACCATGTTATAATATACAACGTTTATATACATATACCACAATGACTACATACACAACACTATACTCATACAACACCATACCATACATAAAGCATAAAGTACAACATATGATATATAAAGTATAGTATAACATATGGTACATACCATACCATAAAATAGTAGGTATATATATATATACACCATGTTATACCATATACACCATTACCATGTAACTATTGTAACCACACATGCCAGACTACACTATTATAAAGATATGTTATACTATATATACAAGCACAGATAACATACATATATAAAAAAACAAAAAAATAGCATAAAATATTATATGTAAAGTATACAGTAAGATAGCATGCGTGCATAGCATGTGCATACATAGCATAGCGATGGTATATAATATTACAAATAATCGGAAGCAAGGTAGCATAGCGATAATACCATACCATACCATATATATATAACACCATAACATACACAAACATATACATATACAAGATACTGTATAGATAAGGTTAATCGACTAGTTATTCACTACACCAACCATATATTAACACAGCGCAAGCAAAGTGCAGCATACAGTCAAGATAGCATGTGCAGTAAAGCATGATATAAGAATAAAGCCATACCAATAACAATATATATTAACATAATATACCACAAAAATATACATACAGTAATATACATAAGTGTAAAAGTATATATACATAGGATAATAGTAGTATGCATAGCATAACCATTTTATATTAACCAATATAGTGTATAGTGCATAGCATAGTATAGTATAACATAATTATTCTATACCACACCACTACCAATCGTGATACGTGTAGCGTAAAGTATAATGCACAGTATGCATGTATATAGCATCAGAAGTTACCATATATATACCATTATACATATACATAGTATAGTATGTATAAAGAAAGTGTAGGTATAATAAGATAGCATACACCATATAACCAATTATACATACCATGCAACATAATGTGTATAGCATAAGATACAATACATTACACCAACACCACTTATATAACATAACACCATATATGTAGTATTATACATATTTATCATAACACACCATACCACAACATATACCACCATGTATGTATGTATTACATACCATATAACATATAGTATATAAGCATGTATACCACAACATAGTATGTATTGTATTACACCATATAAAATTCTACATAATAATGTTGGCATACATATATGTATAATATATTATAGTGCAGCATACAGTGCATTAAGATAGTAAAAGATAGCAATATTGGGTATATAGTATAATATAATAACTACCATACCACCATACCATACCATACATGAGTGTAGCAGTTTATATAATCAGTGCATATGTGCATATACCACACCACACTTATACCATACCATAATATGTATAAAGTACACCACATATAAGAGTGTTTATAGTGTATACAAAGTTATAGCATACGCGTATATAATATAGCATTGTAGTATACACAACATAATAGTAGTAATTATACCATAATATACCATACACAACACCATATATCAAGCGTAGATATAGTACTTGTACATAACCACACCATACATACCATACACCAACTATATGATATATGCATAAAGTGTAGTATACAAGAGGTACCATAATTATACTACACTACACTAAACATATGTAGTGTACTATATATACTATTGTATAACATAGTATATACTTGTATAGCATTATAGTATAGTATAGTATAGTATAACACTATACTATGTAGTGTTAAACTATAGTGTATAGTATATTACATATACTATACTACAATATAGTATAATAATATAGTATATTTACACTAGTGGAACTATATACTATGTGTAGTGTATAATAGTGTATATGTTGTATAGTAACACACTACACTATGCTATACTATAGTGTAACCACACTACACTATACTATACATAATATACTACCCTATAATATAGTGTATAGTATAGTATAGTGTAGTATATAATATTATATTATACACTACTATACACTACACATAGTATATAATACTATCTATAGTATTATACACTATTATACTACATATAGTATAAGATAGTGTATAAAAATTTATAGTTATACTACACTACACTATTATATACTACACACAATACAATGCATACTATACACTATACTATACTATACTACACTAAATACTACCATATATAACACCATAACACTACAATCTAATATCATCTTACCATTATAATATAATGCCATACTATACACTATACTATATTACACTTTATACTACACCATACTAACAGTAGTGTATATTGTGTTTACATACACATACACACATACCATAGTTTTATAGAAGATATAAGTGCATACATAGATAGTATAGTATGTCGGATAAATTACATTATATTTATATAGCATAGTATAAAGTGTATATACGTAGTATTACATATACAGATACAATATTATGTAATCTCAAGATAAGTAACATGCCATATTATATATATACATACCATACCATAATTATACCATACACCACATACCATACCATAAACCATATATACTGTGTAGTGTAGTATCACTATACCACCATACCATAATATATATGCAGATAATCACAAGGTGCAAGAAGGTGCAAGATATAGTTATCAAAATCGCTCACCATAAAGTGCAGAATAGACAATCATAGCATAGTCAGCATAGTATACAATATGCAGAATAACATATATACAATAGTAGCAATAACATCAACACACAATCAGTACATGCAGCATGCAAACAGTGCAGCGCACAAAGTATAGAAAGTGCATAGTCCATAGTGCGCAGTGTCATAACATACGTAGCCGCAATATGCGTGTATAAAGAATGCAGTGTACGCATAATACACCATATATATAACTATACACCATAGCATAAATACATACCATACCATAACATATACTAAGACCAAATAGTTAATACGCAAGACCATATACACCATACCATACAAGCAACATATATAGTGTATACCCCATATAATGCACGTATTATAGATATAATAGCATAAGTAGCATATAGCATTGTGTATTATATATTATATAACATAACCATACCATAACCACACCATAGTATATAGTATCTGTACTATACCAACCACAAAGATAGTAGTATAGTGTGTATAGTGTATAGTGTGCACCATATACATACACCATTGCATTAACACCACATTCATACCATAACCATACCATTAGTTATAGTGTCATGCATACCATATGGCATATAGCATGCAGTGTAGGTGGGTAGTATATACAAAAATAGCACAAGATAGCAGTGTATATAAGAGTAATAGTGTGTAGTACGTACATCACCATCATACACATACATAATACACCACAACATAACATACCACACAACAATTATTAACATAACCATAACTGATACCAAATAATTATTTATAGCATAACATAGCGCAAATACATATATTAGTATGCGCATAGTGTATAGTGTAAAGGTATAGTAGTGAAATACATATATACATAATAATAATATACACCATTGTAGTATACATCAATACATAACATAGTTATATAACACCAAAGATGTGTGTATATACACCAAACTACACCAATAGTGCAGTGCATAACGTATCATAGTAAGAAGAATAACATACCACAATACCATAATATATACCATATAACATAGTATCAATATTACATGCACACCATAACCATACCATAATTACACCATAGCATAGCATAAGAAGATAACACATAAAGATACAGATAGCAGATAGCAAGTGCAAGATATAGCATGCAAGATACAGCATAGTATCACAAGATAGCATACCATAATTATAAACATCATATAACATAGCAAATACAGTAACATTATAAAGTAAGATAGCATACAAAACAAGCATAATACTGATCTGTACATAAGGTATGCACAAGATAAGCATACACCAATAGCACAACATATAACATAACATAGCATATAGCATAGATAGCAAGATAGCATACCACCATGCAGTGTCAATAACAGTGCGGTATATACATATACATATAGTTGCATAACATTATATAACACCATAACATTACTATACGTAGTAATATATAGCAGATATAGCATAGCATAATAGTTATAACATTGTAGAAGGTATAAAGTGTGGTATACACGCGGTGTGGTGCGCATTATAATACATTACACCATAGTATAGCATAGTACATATATATATTACATTATACCATATATACACCATATACATATACCATTACAACCAAAGTAAGCATATAGTATAACATAGCAAAGATAATCATACCATCCTCACTATGCCATAACCACTAATTACCATGATATATAGTGTAATATATAGTATATAGTATAAACCATGCCCTTAACCATACCACATATATAGCATAACACAATAACACATCATAATAATTTCATAATACCCATATACATACCATAATATAACATACCATAATATAACATAATATACATAACCATAATTACATATATTATACATAATATACAATTACAATAACAATATTATATAGCATAAGCACACATAGTAATTATAGTATGTAGTATATATATATATAAGTAGAGTGCCATATAATTATAGCAAGTGTAAAGATATAGTATAAAAGATAGCATAAGATACATTTATAAGTGTAGAGTATAGTATAAGATAGTGTAGTGTTATAGTAATGTATATTCTACCATAACTACTACATTATAACACGTGACATAAGATATTACACACATATTATACCATATATAGTGTACAGCAGAAAGTATAGTACAAGATGCAAGATATATAATATTATACAAAGCATAATACCACATATTACACAACACCACACCATAATATATTATACCATAATTATTAGTAGTATAGTATAGTATAGTAAAGCACCATATAACATAAGTAGTATCACAACACCATAATACCATACCATACCATACATATTACACAGATACATCAGAGTGTGTAAAGGTAATATTGTAGACCATATACACCATATTATAATATATCCCATATACCATACCATATAATATAGTATATTATTAAGTAGGAGTTACTAATATAGCATAATATATATGATAAAAAGCATATGGCATAATATTTGGTAATTATACCATATAAATAGTGTATATATATATATATATATATATCCCATACACCATACATGACAATAATAACATACTATAGTAAGATAATATAACCAACCATACACCAACACTACACTATTATATACATATGTTATACCATATATAGTATAGTACAACATATAGTATAATAAAAAAAATAGCATATTGTATTATATCAGGTAGCATGTAAGATAGTATAGATATATAACATAGTATAAAGTATACCATGCACAATAATATTACCATATATATACATACACCATACCATACACCACCATACCAACTAACACAAGTATACCATAATAACACCATATATACCACACTATAATATACATAATTATATGTATAGTGTAGATAATATAACCCAATTATATAGTTATAAGATACCAATATAATGTATAAGATAAAATGTATAAATTATATATAGTGTAGTATAATATAATATAATACACTATATATAGTATATATAGTATAGTATAGTATGCTACATATTATACATTACACTATACTATATACTATATACTACACCACACTATAATATATACATACTATGTGTAGTATATACTACACACTAATAACACTATACCATATTACACAATATGTGTGTAGTGTATAATGCGTATATAGTATATACACTAGTGTAGGTATGTAATATACTACAATGTAGTATACTATACTATATCACTATACTATACTACTATAAAGGTGTATAATATATAGTATAATAAGAAAAATAAACCTTAGATGCATACATTTAGAGATTGAGCAACAAATAATTACTAAAGTAAAGAAACTAATTGAATCTGGCATCATTGAGAAGAAAAGTTTCCTTTTTGGTTAGCAAGTATTATACTGAAAAAAAAAGGAATTGCCAACTATGCAAATGGATAGATTTTAGAGACTTGAATAAGAGTTGTCCTAAAGATGAGTTCTCATTGTTGATATTTGAACTTATGGTGGATATAGCCTCATCACATGAGATTTTCTCATTTATGGATGGGTTATTTTGGTATAAAAACTAAAATGGCCCTAGAGGATGTAAAACATATGGTGTTCAACCCCGCATGGGATATTCTATTACACAGCCTCAAAATGCAAGGTAACTTATCAAAAAACAATGACTAGAATATTTGATGATTTGATTCATAACTAAGTTGAATGTTATGTCATTGATCTAGTCATAAAAAAAAAAGCAAAGTCATTTATATGATTTGTAGATTATTTTGAACAATTGATCATTACAACCTAAAAATCAATCCTTTGAAGTGCCAAAAAAATTTTGGGTTTGTAGGTGGCATTGTGGAATAGAAATGTATCCTAAGAAAATTAAAGCTATCATAAAATTGCTATCATTAAAAGGTATTATGTAGTTGAGATCATTCTAGGGTAGGCTTGTATACCTAAGGAGGTTTATATCAAACCTATCTAGAAGATGCTAACTTTGCAATATTAACAAAGAAGAATTCTATATTTATTTAGATGAAAAATGTTCATTTGAAAGTTTAAAATAATATTTGATGAATCATCCTATTTTGGATACCCCAATCCTAAGGAAGCCATTATTTTATGTATAATATCTTTAGATGAATCTATTGGAGCTTTATTAGCTCAAGTTAATGAGGAAGGCAAAGAAAGAATGCCTTATTATCTAAGCCTCTGACTTATCCTAGTGGAAATGAATTATTTGCAATTGAAAAGCACTATTTGGCTTTGGTTTTACTCCTCAAAACCAAAAGCATTATATGTTACATATAAAGTAAATTATATTTCAATAGTAAATCCTTTGTAATATCTTATTACCCACCTAACATTGTCGACGCCTTAATTGGTCTATCATTTTTTGTAATTTGAAATTACATTTATCCCTCTTCATGCTATAAAAGGTGAAGTTGTAGTTGATTTCCTAACAGTACATCCTCTCTCAAAGGTTCTTCTTTAAATTATGTTTTCTTTGATGAGGAAATCATGAATTTAAATTAAGAAAATCATGCCACCTTAGAATTGCATTTTGATGGTGCAACATCTTCTCAAAGTAAAGAATTTCATTCTTCCATCTCAGAGAGGGCAAGGACTAGAATAATTTCTATAACTCTAAATAAAGAAATGATGTGATATTACTACCTGTACACATAATTAAGCCAAATATGAAGCTCTCATAATTGGTTTAGAGTTAGCCATCTTTATCGATATCAAAGATATTGAAATCTTTGGAGATTCTCAACTGATTATTTACCAAGTGAGTAAAATTTATAAAGTATTGCATCCAAAACTCTTTAATTATTATCAATATACAATAAAGTTACTTGAAGAGATTATTTTGTGACATTATATAGATATCATGTGAAGATAATTCTATAGTTGATGCTTTAGCAAAACTTTCAAAATAAATAATGTGCCTAGAAAAATAATTAATTACTATAGAAGTTCGAGCCAATAAATTCTATCTCTACAGATTTAGATTATATGAACATAAATATAGAAATGCAAAGGATATCCACTCTGTTGATTATACACCTTGTGTATCTCACTATTTGATTTGATGATAACAAACATTATGTAATAAGAACTAATTATCTCTTTGCATGATAAATTATTCACATTAATCATTATGAATGTCATTCATATACTATACTATACTATACTAATAGTGTAATATAGTATAGTGTGTATACTATACTATACTATACTAAATACACTATACTACACATACTACATAGCATAGTATAGTATATAATATTATAGTATAATATAATATACTATACTATGCTATGCTACACTACTACTACTGTGATATACAGTGTAATGTAGTATATAGTGTAGTATACACTATGCCTTAACTATACTACACTATACAGATAATATAATATAATACAATACATTACTATACACTATACTTTATACACTATATAGTATAACATCATAACATACCATACTAAAGATATACCATTCATACATACATTTATATATAATATTAATTACACCATTATAGAACATAAAGTGACATAGTAATTATAGTAGCAAGATAATATAATTATATGTTGCATAGTGTTATACAGATAGTAAAGTGATATACATATAATGTATAGTACACCATGTATAGTGTAAGTATAATATAAAGTATATGTGCATAATGCACCATAACCATAATACCACACTCATAATATGGACGCATATACACATTACACCATACCATACCATATATATAAGTGCATTGTATAGCATAGTGTAAAGATATATTATACAAAGTAATACCACAATACACAAACACCATAACTATAATAATATACCATACCATTAGTAATAGATAGTAGTAATAACATAAGTAGCAATCACAAACACCATAATAACAATATATCATCATTTACATATATAACCAGAAGTGTAGTGTAATATCGTGACTATACCATACCAACATTATAATGTATCATACCATACCATATCATATAACAAAGATATTATTAGTAGTAGCAAGTTACTAATATAGCATATAACATTTGATATAAATTATATGGCATAATATATTTGGCATATACACCATATAAATAAGTGTGTTATATAAACACATACACCATCTAACAACTATATAATTATAGTATTATATGTTATATTGTAACTAACATACAAAACACCTCATATATAATATATACATGTTACACCATATACATAACATAGTACATGTAACATACATCAATAAAAAAAAATACAGCATTGTATTGTGCAAGATATGTATAACATAGCATACAGTAGCATAGCGTGTATATAACATAGTAATGATTACATAGCATATACAAATATTACATATAGTGTATATTAACCATAACTACATATATTATATTATATATACCATACTATAAAATATACAACATAATATATAGTATAGCATAGTCCACTAACACATAATTATAATTACAATAACTACACCATATAAGCATGCAAAGATATAATGTTAGTATAGTGGAGCATATATACATAGTATAGCAATAGTAAGCCATGCCACATAATTTTTTATATTGCACCATACACAAAAAACAATATGCACATAGTATAAAAGATACATAGTACAAAAGCATATACACATAGATAAAGTAACATATAGCATGCATAATAACTTACATACCAATATATGTGCATAAAGTGCATAGATAAGATAGCACCATATCATTACACTACCACCAATCGCGATATATTACAAGAAAGTAGATATATAGCATAGTAAGATGTTGGGTTATAGTGTTGGTATTGTATAATTAATTATAATACATAATTATTAAATTACACCATATATTAGTGTAGCATATACATAACTATATAACCATATGTATATATACAATATATTACACATACATAGCGAAAATGTAGTGCATAATAGCAGTAATAACCATAACCCTTTATTACACAACCATGCAACAACTATTCATAGTACAAGATAGATAAAGCAATATACTATACTAATGTATAGCATACAGTATAACAATACATTACCATACAGTATATACATAGAATATATATATATAACAACAATACGATGAGTAATGCATGGTATATATAGTATATCTTATGTATATAATGGCACATAGCATAATACACAAAATCACACATTATGCATAAGGCATATATAAATAAAGAAGTAGTGGGCATATATATACAAGCATATATTATATATATTACATGGCATACGCCGCATAGAATATATAATACAAAACACCATTTTATTGTGATATATCATATTACACCATATATCATATTACCATATTCATACTACCATCCCAAAAGCATGTATAGTATAGCATAGTATAGCATAGCATGCAACTGAACTACCAACCATGGCATAGATACCATAGTATAGTACATATACAATCACACCATATAACATTACAATACCATAATTATACATATAACATATATTAAATAACGCCATTTATCTTACATTCACGCTATTAACCATAACCGCAGTAGGCAGTGTAGCGCATACAGTGCACAGCGCACGGCACCATGATGCATAGCATGCATAAAGTGCGCAGCATAACACAGCGCAGCATGCAGTAACGCATAACATAAGAAAGTGCAGCGCGCATAGTAAGCAGAGCAACCGACATGTTGTGTGCTTGATCGATAGATAGCATAACGACCATAACCATACCATATCATGGTATAAGTATATACGCATTAATATAGCGTAACGTAGCATACAGCATGCTGTAGCGTCAACATATAGTACAGGTAAAGCATAAAAGCATAGCAATTCAATCATTACGTGCAAAAAATCATGCGCATAATACACATACAAAGATAGCAATGCTGGCATAAGCGCTAAGGTGCGCAAGTTACAATACAAGCATATTACGCATAACAGAGCAAAGTACAAGCATAATTAAAGTACAAAGATAAGACATGCAATACAACATAGCACATAGCATAAGTGCAAGCATAAAGCGTACAAGGTAACATTAACATAACTATACACGTCAACTAACCATCCCGCAAAACGCAGGCGCAGAAGTGCATGATAAAGATGTCAATATATTACATAATTACAGATAAAGTATAAAGAAGCAATAACATATACGTGGTTCAACATGCAGCCATATTACGTACATAATATACCATATTATCATTATCAATATCAGCAGGTATAAGATATCATAGTTATAGAGAGATATACACATAACCATGTTTATATTGAGCACCATATGTCATTGGTCAAATAAGATAATTACGCACTCAATGCGACCATACGAAGATATGCAGCATGTAATACACCATAACAATTATTAATACGGTTGTATGCTGCAAAGATGTATTGAAGTCATACGTGTAGTATATATAACCGGCTATACCATTAAACTGATGTACATATGCGTATAGTATACCATACCATATATAATACACCATATTAAAAATATGCCCCACAATCTATACTTAACACCACACATACAACGTACCACATATTACGTATATAATATACCATAATTAATTACCATGCTATACCATAGTATATACATACCACATTACAACACTTTACCATATACCATAATTACGTTTCAAATGAAGTATGTATGTGTATATACTACTATAACTACTATACACTATATATATAATATGTAGCATAACAATAAAGTGTAGTATAAGAAGATAGCATGTGTATAGTGTATATATACAATATCAACAATACCATACATTACATACAATAATTATAACACCTCACTATATATACCATAAGATAATAGTTATAATATTGTAAGATAAGATGTTATATCGCTTACACCATAATTTAGTGTGTAGATATTAGCAATAATCAGATAAGATAGGTTATGTAGTACATAGCATAATATTAGTAGTATAACATAGTATACAAGCATAACCATACATATACACAAGATAAAGATAGTGTAGTCTTGTATATACGTCATATATATGGTATAAATAGACGCAACATTGTGTAATAGGTATAAAAGATAGTGTGTAGTATAAAGTACCATACCATACTACAATACACACCATACCACAATTATACCACACCATATTCATAACATACCATATATATAACATACCAAGATAGATATGGTATGGACTGTAGTAATATACCACACCATACCACATACCATAACATACCATATACAGCCATGCATATTACTTTATATACCACACCATACTACATACCATAATATACCATATATTAAATTATACACCATACACATGTATAGTGAGACCCAGATAGTATAGTATATAGCATATTATAATTATACATAATATAATAACCATATACACCACTATGCTATAATTACCATATATAATATTGTATATACTATATAGTGTATGTATAGTGTATAGTATAGTATTGTATAGTGTATAGTATAGTATTGTATAGTGTATAGTATATAATATAAGTATATACTACACACTATACTATACTATACTATACTATACTATACACTATATACTATACTACACTATACTATATACAACACTACACTATAATATACACAAGTGTATATACTATATATATTTATCTAGTGTATAGTATAGTATGTTGTGTTGTGTGGTATACTATATAATATGCTAGTAGTGTACACTATAACGCTGACTATACTATACAATATAATATGCCCTATATCTATATTTATACTTTACACATATATATACACTATACTATAATAGATACTATAAGTATACATACACTACTATACATACACTACTATACTGTCATATCCCTAATCTTTCCATCCACCACCACCACAGTTTTAACCTTTGATTCACCTCCCTCCTCCATAACCACCACTACTTCGTTCACCACCTCCATATCCACCAAAGACCTCCGCATCCACCTCCACCGCATAACGCCACATCCGCCTCACCGATCTAAATTGAGTCTCTGATGGTGATGTTCCTACCATCAATGATATGCCCTTTCTGGGTTTAGGGTTTAGTTAGGTATTAGGTTTGTGGTCTGGGGTTTAGTGTTTAGGGTTTAATGTAGGTAGCTTAGGGTCGAGGATGTGGTTGTAGGATTTGTTGTAGGGTTTGTGGTATGCTTTGGGTAGGGTTCAGGATCAGAGTTTGTGGCCTAAGTTAGGATTATGGTAGGGTCTTAGAGCCTGCCTCAGTGGGGTTTAGTCCTTTTTTTTAAAGTTTAGTTTATTTATTTTTATTTTAGCCACTTATTAGGTTTGCTGTGGCCTAGGTCATGGTCATAGGGCCTGTGGCTCAGTGGCTCAGTGTTTTAGGGCTCATGCTTTAGGCCTGTGGTTAGGGCTTACTCTGCCTTTTTAGTGTTTGGTCCACCACCATAGTGCATAGGGCAGGATTATGGTTTATAGCCTTTATTATCTTAGTCCATCATTTTATTTTTATTTTGAAATAACTTTAATCTTATTTAGTTTAGTTTATTTATTTTATGTTATTTTAGTTTAGTCTTTATCTTAGTTTATTTTTAAGATGTCAGCTCAGTTTAATATTTAGTAGAGTTTTATTTTATCTTTAGTTTGGATTTTATTTTTATTTTTTAAGTTTATGTTTTTATTTTATCTGTTAGGTTGTGTTTCATTTTAGTTTATTTTAGGTTTTTACTTTGATTTAGGATTATTTTAGTTTAATTTTATTTTATTTCATTTAGATTTATGTTTTTTAGTTTTTTAGGATTAGGTTTTTTTATTTGTTTTAGTTTAGTTTAGTTTAGGTTTATTTTATTTTTGTTTATTTTATTTTATATTTTAGGTAGGTTTTCTTTAGAAGGTTTAGGGTTTCATTTATCATTTTATTTTTGTAGTTTATTTTTATGCTATGTTTCATTAGTTTTAATTTTTATTTTATAGTTTTATTTTTTTATTTTTATTTAGTATTTATTTTAAGTTTTTATTCTTAAGTTTTACTTTTAGTTTAGGTTTTATTTATCTTATATACTATTTCATTAGCCTATCTTATCTTTATTTTAAGTTTTTGGTTTTAGATCTTTATTTATCTATCTTTATCTTATAGTCTAGGTCTTTTTATCTATTTATCTTTCATCTCCAGGGCTCAGGATCTGGCCTTGGCCTAGGTCCAGCACTCCAGGGTCAGTGGTCTAGTGGCTCAGGTCTCATGGGGTTTGGGTAGTGGCCCAGGATCTGGCCCAAGCCCAGGCTCAGCCTGAGCCCAGGGTTGTGGCTCAGTGCCCTTGGGTACTCAGATCTAGGTCAGTGGCCAACCCAGTCAAACTCAGGACTGCCTGTGGCTCAGTGGCCCAGGGCTCAGTGGCCTCAGTGGCCCAGTGGCTCACCGCCAGTGGCTCAGGGTCTCCAACGCCAGTACCTAGGGCCTTCAGTATCACTCAGGGTCAGGATCTACCTTTGTGGTCAGGGCCCATTACTCATGGCCTGTGTGGCCCAGTCTGGCCTAGAGTCTTGTGGCCTGGGTTCAGGCTCAGAATCAGTGGCTCAGTGCGCCATACGACTCAGTGTGTGGTCTTATCCCAGCCTAGGTCAGAGTTAGCCCAGTTATCAGTGGTTGGCCTTGGGGCCTAGTCTGGGGTCAGGCCTTTATTTTAATCTTTTATTTTATTTCATTCCTTTAAAAAGCAAATAGTAGGTATTTAGTATCTTTCTCATATCTTTAATATTTATCTTGATAGGTCATTTTTATCTTTAGTTGGTTTATTTATCTAAGCCTTATCTAGGCCTAAGCTTTAGGATTTTAGATTTATGTATTTTATTTTATTTTAAGTAGTAGTTTTATTTTATCTTTTTTTTAGTTTTAGTTTTAATCTTTAGGTTTATCTTTATTTTATTTTATTTTGTTTAGTTTAGGTTTATTTTAGTTTATTTTATTTTATTTATTTAGTTTAGGTTTAGATTTAGTTTATTTTTTTGGTTTTATTTTATTTATTTATATTAGTTTAGTTTATTTTAGTTTCAGTTTATTTTATTTTATTATATATAGTTTCTTTTTTAGTATTTTATTTTAATTTATTTATTTTAGGTTTTATTTTTTGGTTTATTATTTTAGATAGGTTTTTTATTTTGTTTTTATTTTATATTATTTTAGATTATTTTATTTTTATTTTAAGTTTACATCTTTATTTTAGGTTTTATTTTTTGCTTAGTTTTAGGTTTTATTTATTATTTTAGTTAAGTTTTATTTTTCTCTTTATTTCATTTATCTTTTAGGTTTTATTTAGGTTTATTTTATGTTTTAATTTATTTTATTTTATTTTATTTTAATATTTTATTTTCGTTTTTTTATTTATTTTATTTTAGGTTTTATTTAGTTTTAGGTTTAGTTTTTAACATTTTATGGCTTTGGTTTAAGGTTTAGCTTTAGGGTTTTGAGGTTAAGTTTTTGTTTAGGTTTTTTGGGTTTATTTAGATTTAGGTTAGGGTTTGTATTTAAAGATTAGGTTTTAGGTTTTGGTTTCATGTTTTAGTTAAGGGTTTAGGGTTTTATTTTTTTTTAATAGAGAACAAATTCAAATTCATGATATCATCTTTTCAATTTCATCAACCAAGCAACACACTAACTTTTCTAAGACACTAGCGATGACATAGATAAAAAATGAGCGCAGATAGAGCAAATCAAAAATCCTAGATAACTAGAACTTTCTGTATTTTAAAGACATAGTTCCATAAGCAGTAGATCGGATGAGTCATTCTTTAGTTTCTTGTTCCCAAACAACCACCCCGCCTCTCGAGTGGATCCCATATATTATCTATCTCCACCAACATGGTCAGAACCTCTATCACTTTTCGCCTCCATAACCACCACTACCACCATCTCCATATCCACCAAGACTCCGATCCTCCACCATTATCGCCACCTCTACCTTGCCACCACCACTGGATCTCGAGCCTTGACGTGATGTTGTCATCAAGGTTCACCCACCTCTTGTAGGTTTAGTTTAGTTTATTGTTTAGGTTTAGGTTTATTTTTAATTTATTTAGTTACTTTATGTTTTAGATTTAGTTTTGGGTTTAGGGTTAGGGTTTTTGGGGTTAATTAGAATTTATTTTTTGGTTTGGGTTTAGGTAGTTTTGGGTTTTAAGGTTTGTGGTTTTTGTGGTTTTAGTTTTGTGGTTTAGGTCATGGTTTGGTTTGTGGTTTGTGGCTATTTTCAGGGGTTTATACCTAGATTTATGGGTTTTAAGATTTTCATTTTAGTTTTTATTTAGGTCTTTTCAGGGCCCAGCCTGTCAGAGGGCCTAGGTCATTGGGTTGGCCCAGTTTAGGTCTGGTCAGTTTAGGGCCCAGTTTAGCCAGAGCTGGGTGTGGCCCAGTTTTTATGGCCTTTTATGGCATCTATTTATTTAGGGTGAGAGTTGATGGTCAGTATTTGAAGCCCAGAGCATCAGCCAGGGTCTGGGGTCATAGTTTGGTTTAGGAAGTAAATTGGTAGGTTTAGCTTTATTTAGTTAAATTTTTATTTATTTTATTTTTTATTTTTATTTAGGTTTATTTTTTTTTTTTATTTAGTTTATTTATTTTAGGTTTTTTATTTTAGTTTTATTTTTAAGTTTATGTTTATTTTTTAGTTTAGTTTTATTTTTGTTTTATTTTTTAGGTTTAGGTTTTATTTTTTAGTTTTAGGTTTAAGTTTAGGTTTTTAATTTTTTTTTAGGTTTAGGTTTTAGGTTTTTATTTTTGGTTTTTTTAATGTTTTATTTTTGCTTATGTTTAGGTTTATTTTTAGTTTCTTTATTTTATTTTAGGTTTAGGTTAGTTTATTTTAGGTTTAGGTTTATGTTTTATTTATTTTAGTTTAGTTTTTTAGTTTAGGTTTATGTTTAATTTATTTTAGGTTTAGGGTTTATGTTTTATTTTTTATTTATTTTTAGGTTTTATTTTTAGGTTAATTTTTTAGGTTTAGGTTTTTATTTGTTTTTATTTTATTTAAGATTTTGTTCCACCATCCTTCAAGATCTTTGATGCTAGTGGAAGCCCATGATATCACATTGCATGCTCTAGAACTAGCTGTTGCAACAGGTGCCGAACACACCTCCTCTTCCCTTAGTCTATTTGTTGCATTTGATTGGTTCACCGAACTGCCTAATGGTTCGGTGAAGACTTTTGCTGAGTTGGAGCACCTATTTATCAAGAAGTTTGCTGGAGCTCAGTAAAGAGTGATTGTAGGCGACCTCATTGTAGAAAAATAGAAACTCAATGAGTCCCATGTTGATTACAGTCGCTGTGGTGCAACCTGTGCATGAAATGCGAAGCACATCTATCCAACAACATGCCAATGAGATTCTTCTCAAGAATATCCATGGCCCGGTCGCCTTCATGCTTGAGGGCTTTACCATCAAAACATTTGAGAAATTAATCAACATGCTAGCCTACAAGAGGAAGCCTGCCCTTTCACCAATCATCTAGGCCCAAACAATAAAATGTGTTTGAGAAGAAGCTAGGACAGTTGTGTGAGTGGACAGAGGGAAGCAGCCATCTAGAGTTCAGTATGAGAGGCTACAAGCTCATCAGCCTCCCTTGCCACCTCCTCTTCGACCACCTCAACCATCATACCAGCCACCGCAACCACCACAATGACCATTTCCATCACCTCAGCAGCCTACCCAATAGTGGTATCCATATCCATCGCCAGGCAGCTACTTTTCACCAACTCATACTGATAGATTGAATAATCCATTTTCATTCAAGAGGGAGGTAGTTAGAAAAATCTTTAAGAATCTCTTAAAGAAACCTATCTTTCAGTTACCAGAGCTTAATACATCAAAGGAAGTGGGCAAGAGTGATGATCCTAGCTATTGCCCCTACCACTACATATTAGGCCATGTCTTAGAGTATTGTATCGCTTTTAAGGACTAGCTTGAGCGCAACTACAAGTTGAGAGCCATAGTTATCCCTAAGAAATACGTATTAGAACAACCATCCAGTTCTATTAGAGTAATCCTTGCAAATACTTGGGGATACTTGTGATCCTCTTATGACCAAAGAAGGTTAGGATATATCCCTATCCAAAACCTCTAAGAAGATCATTTCTAAGATCAAGAAGTGTTCCTTCCAGGTGCTTGAAGTAGCTCAAACCTCCAACACTGAGGAAGGTTTGTTATTGCAAAGGAAAACTCAAGGATGGTGATAGCAGAGCAGAGCTCACCATACTTGCTCGAGATAGTCCAGTAGTGCATCCATCATCCGAGTCTAGTACTCACTCCACCGTTGCAGCTACCACTTCTTCTGATAGATCCTCTTCTACTAGTAGGAGCATTGCATATGGGGATAAGGGCACTAAATCCCTAACTCCACTTACTTTACTTGATTTATATCATGTACCTCCACCCAAAATAAATTAATGAAGAAAGTTGATTATACTTATATATTGTCTACTCATGATGCTCTTGATTTTATTCCAATTGAAAGCTCTCTGAGTCTAAATAAAAATAATAGCTCTAGTAGTTTCTGTCCTTTCCTTGATTTTAGACTATCCTTCTCAATCAATGGGTTCACCTCTTGAGATTGACTTGGAGTCAACTGACTCGGATCCCATAAGAGAAGTCAGGTATGTCTAGAGAAAGTATAACTTTCACAAGCTCATCATTCCAAGAAGTCACTAAGTCAACCTAAGCAGTGTCAAAGTTCTACCTCATAGGGTAGCCCTCAGGATAAGGTAAGCAAGTCATTGGTTCTAGTGAGCATATAGCCTCCATAGATGCTCCACCCATGGATATGCTTTGGAGGACTCCGAGTTGATTACAATCCTAGCTCACCTTAGAAAGTTTCTAGCTAAGCTAAGCATATACGACACCCTTGTCTTATCCAAAGAAATGAGGGAATCTCTAATTAAGGCCTTACTTGATTTAGAGATATACTTAGCTCAGGTGACCGCTACTAAAGAGGATGCATGCCACTTGAAGGACATCTTAGGAGTTACATTCAGTGATGATGATTTACTCCTAGGGATGACTGAACTGCCTCTTTACATTACAGTGGATGTTGGAAGATACAAGAAATCTAGAGTTCTGGACCTAGGTGTATTAGTCAACATTATGAGTTTAAAAACCATTGCCTACTTGAGGAGCGACATCTCCAAACTCCAAAAAGGAAGGATGATGTTTAGAGAATTCAATCAACAAGGGAGAGGGCCTTAGTTAATTTTGGATGTATGGGGGGGCACCACATGATCTTAGGATCCTTTTGAGGTGATCGGGTACAACATTGAGGTATGATGTACAATCTCAAAAGATAGAGGCTTCACCCTACAATAGACCTAATAACATAATAAGGATTCCTAAGGCATAATGGTTCTATGAATGTACCAGAGATTTTTCCCCTACTTTATATGGATGAATAAAGTAGGGTTTATATTAAACTTAGTTCTTAAGTTCCTTAAGGAGGCAAGCCTCCATAGTTAATTACATCTTAGGAAATGAAATTTCCTAAGAATACTCGATTAAAGTAGACAATTAGCATCTCCAAAGAATTCAAGGTTAACTATCAAAGGATTGGTTGTATTTGGAAAATCAATTAAGAGAGTTCAAGGAGAAGACTTATTTTTGGAATCTAAATGAACTAAGTAGGAAATGCTCATGATACTTGAAAGCCTAGTAAACATTCTAATCTATCATATGGTTGTGCTTTATAATTTTGAAGTTGAGGAGATTTATATGTTTTGAGTTGAAATTTAATTAGATTACTAAGGCTTATAATCCACCAACATAAATTTATGGGAATGCCTAAGAAGTGAGAATTTATGCTCATAGCCCAAAGGAAATAGCTACCTTGGATCCTAAATCTAGGAGTTTTTAGAAAGCACTAAATCATAAGTGACATGTGGACATAAGGTTTTGCCTCCATAAGAGAGAAAAAATTTTCTGACTTCTGGACTTGTAATTGCTTAGAGTGCCACTAGCTAACTCCTCCTATGATTTTAAAACCATGTATTCCATTCTTATGAATTGTAAGATAGCTAAGGTAATTATTAAATTAGAAAGAGACTAAAGTTCAAAACACATTCCCTAAGAGACTAGAGCATGAGTGGTATGAGCATATGACTTAATATATAGATGCAAATCTTTTCAAATTTTAATTCATTTTTTATGCATCATTTGATAGAGGCTTTAGGATTTCTTATGCCTAAATGCATGATGAAATAGGTTATGGATCAAATTAGCTAGAAGAAGGTGTTGTCCACCACAAGGGATTCCCTCACAGGTCAAGCATTTCTTTATCGTGCAAGGATGGAAATCCTTCATGTTCAAGAGAGAAAAAATATGCATGCATGATGTGAAACATACAACCATATAGCTAAGGGTTGCTAAATCTTTAATTATCTTATTTATGTCTTATGCTTTATGATGAGGTTATGAGTTATTTAAAATTTAGTTATGAGTGATTAGTTGGGTAGAAAAGTTATTTTTATCCTAAGAGCCTAATTGTAACCAAACCACATATTAAAGCATCAATCATACAAGAAACTATGAAAATCATGTTGTACTAATGCACAATCTAAACATAACATTAAACTAATTATATAAACTATTATAAAGAACAAGAGGTCTTCATGCCGTATAACCCAAAGAGAGAAAAGATGGTAGCAGCTCTACCCTTTACAACCTTGAATATGAAAGAATAATTATAATTGTATTAAATATTATGGGGGTCTTCTTTCTTCATATCTCTATTTTTTATTTGGTTCCTTCTTTGATTTGGATGGTGCTTTCTTGAAAGGCATCATAGAGCACCCTAAGATAAAGCCTTCTGGCTACTACTCATCCTAATCCCCCATAGCACTAATCCTAATTCCTATTATAAAAATTACATTTATGTGGAAAAAGTAAATCTAACTACACCTGCAAAATGGAGGTTAGCTAAATATACATATAATCTCAAGCAATTATATTAATTTGGACTTAGCACCCTACACATGGGTAATTAAGCCACCTGTTCTAACTTGGATTATACTTAAGGATTTAAGCAACCTATGCAGAGCATATTTGTTTAAGCATCTAAGCATAATCCATTACAGAAAATATGATTAGGCTAATATTGGCCTATCATCCAGTCTATGAAGCATACATCCTAACATCCAATATAAAATAATACATCATAAAATAAAACATACATCACATCATACACCATCCTAACTTAGAAGTGACTTAATTCTAATGTGTGTATTAAAGCTTGTGTGGTAAGTCTTGTTAAGCATTAGTGTTGTATTTTTTAAGAGTAGAAGGATTCCATTTAACATGAATGGTTGATTTCACTTGAAGTAGTTTAATTGATTTGAGAATTTTAATTTGTATTTTATTTGTTTCATTTGATCACACTTAAACTAAGTATTATAAAGAGGAAAGACAATTGCCCTCTTATCCCTACCTTTCACTTTCTAAAGTATATTAATTTAATTTAGTTATTTTTAGTGAATGGCTTATTAAATGATTTAATTAATCCTAAGTTTAGGTTCACTTTAAATAATCATATTCAAAATTAAAGGCATATTAAGGTTAATTTAATTGAATTACTGCCACATGCCAAATATGAAATCATTCCTTTCCAACACATGTAACATGCATATAATTTAATCCTAAGTGTATCTATACATGCAACATATTTTAGCACATTTAAATGATGAATGTATGTGTATGATTAGAATTTATATTTTATTAAATATTTTAATTTTAAACTTTATCCAAATTCTTATACAAAAAGGACATAAGAATGAAATTAAATAGGCATGTGCCATTGTTAAACTAGGGAAGTGAGGTAATCAAATGACCTCCTTGGAGCTAGTTAAAGCCTCGAATTCTTGGGATGCCCAGACTATATACCCATTTGCATTCAAACATATGTAAATTCGTATACATGAACATAGGAAGTAAGCTCCAAATCATATGGCTAATTAATTCAACCACTTAGTCAATTATGAATGCATGCAATTTTATTGTAAAATGGGATTTTCATTCACTAATCACATATACATATACATGTATAAAGATATAGGTAAGTACATGTCATTGTTAAACTAGAGAAGTGAGGTAATCAAATGACCTCCTTGGGGCTAACTAAAGCCTCGTATTCTGGATGTCCAAACTATGTACTTGCTTTTCTTGGACACACATGGGTGTATACATAAATGAGGGAAAGAAAACCATGCAAAGATTGTATATTTTCTTATTAGATCATTTATATATATGAATTAAAGCTCTATCCAAATTCTAATGATGAAATACATAAGAATGAAATCAAATGGGTGCGTTCCATTATTAAACCAGGGAAGTGAGTTAATCAAATGACCTCCTTGGGGCTAACCAAAGCCTCATGTTCCAGGGATGTCTAGACTATATGCCCATTACCATTGAATCTTATATAACTCAACACATGAATATAGGAAAGAGAACTCAACATTCTTACACATAAGCTATAAGCACATGCATTTCTTATGTATTTATAACTAGCATCATAACACATAGTATTTTTTTTATTTAAGCTTTTGAAAATACATTTTGATTTAATAGTGATAATAGCAATGCATATATTAAATTAAATCAACATGCAAGCTTACATAAAAAAATTCATTTTATTTTACTTAATTTTGAAAACATGGATGCATGAATTTAAATGGCATACCAAATTTAACATGATTGGAAATAGGACAATCAAATATAAGCATGTGATTCATTTAACCAAACTAGTTCTTAAGGACAATCAATCAATTAAGATTATTTAAAGCAAACCAAAGCTTCTTTATTAATTAAGTTTTGGATTTGATTTTATTTATAAAGAAGAAGAGAAATCATCACTTGTTGTTTTAAACCCATTCCCACATTAATGATTTGATTTAATTTATAGAAATGTAATTAAATTAATTTTATGGGTTAATTTGAACCCAATTAGATGAATTAATTAACCTTACTTATGTAACCTTAAACTAATTAACTAAATATTTATGAGCTGACATGATACGCATGAAAAATAAACTTGCTATAATCCTAAGAAATAAAAGGGTCCTAATGCAATTTGCTCATGATTAATAGTTAATTAGATTAAGGGACTTAATTAATTATTCTTATCATTTTCTCACACATGTGGACTAACCATAATTTCATTAAACCTTTTATGTTATTAAACACCCAAAAGATCTACCCCATGATTTAATTTATTAAGGCGATGTGATTATGATTTTAATTTGATTAAGATTTAATTAATTAGTTAAATCTTAATTAATTTCATTTTAAAAGAGTGAAATGAACTTAAAGAAAGGGGTCCCAACCTATTCCTTAGTTCATTATTGAACAATGATTAATAAACTTAATTAACCAATTTATTATTAATGGGATTAATTAGTTAATTAACTTAAAATAGTAGTTAAGGTTTAATTAGTCGATTTCAATTAAGTAAGCAATAAATCCCAAAAAAAAATCATGGGAGAGGTCATCCCATAAAATTAACTCATAAAATTTGGGATTAATTATTCAAGTAATTAATGAGTAATTAAACTAATTAGTTTTATAATTAAACCTTATTTATTGTTCAAAATTAGTTAAGATCATTTTTAGTTGATTCTCCTCTTAAATACCTTTAAAATGAGTATTTATTTACATATTTTGTATTTCTCTATGATTATTTATAATTTTTAGAAGTTTCAGCCACTAAAAAAGAATAATTAAGCCTAATTAAAGCCTAATCCTATTGGCAATTTACAATGTGCTTTCCATATGGCACAGGGATTGGCTACTTAAAACTTATCTAATGCCTACGCATGGTGGTAATGCTCTTCTCGTTCATCATCGATCTAAGATGAAATAAATTAATCCATTTAATAGATTAAATCATCAATCATGGATCTAATCACCACCATCCATTGATCATGGAATAGACTGCATGATCTAACATCACGCAGTGAGGAGAATGAGTGTGTCCAGCATTGCTCACTTGATCCGAGCTTACCTGAGCTTGGATCAACTCCAAAAGAATCCCACACCTTCACAACATCGATTAGAGGGGATCCAATAGTCAAGATCACATGAGATGCAAGTTTTCTTCAAAAGGCTCCAACCCATTTCTTTGTAAGGATTTCTATTTGAAGCATACCTTATTAGAGCTCAAGTCCAGCATCTTGAATGATTAAGGAAGCTTCATCTAGTGGAGACGAGACATCCATCAATTGATCCCTTGAGGTAGCTCTGATGGACACAAATTTGATTTGCTTGAGTTTGATCAAAGTTCCACTTGCTCGAATTTGGGAGATGATTCATTCTTTATATACGAGGCCTGTGGAAAGTGCATGCAAAGTTATTGAGTTTGATGGAGAAAAAAGTTATGTTAGAAATGGGAGTGTCATTTTGACAAATGGGAATGGCATTTTTTGATGAGAATGAGCTTGGGATCTTGGAATGGCTATTTGTCTTGGTAGGTAGCACTCGAGGGATGATTTTGTTTGTGTCTATATATCCCCATTACCATTGAATCTTATATAACTCAACACATGAATATAGGAAAGAGAACTCAACATTCTTACACAGAAGCTATAAGCACATGCATTTCTTATGTATTTATAACTAGCATCACATAGTATTTTTTCATTTATAAGCTTTTAAAAAATACATTTTGATTTAATAGTGATAATAGCAATGCATATATTAAATTAAATCAACACATGCAAGCTTACATAAAAAAAATTCATTTTATTTTACTTAATTTTGAAAACATGGATGCATGAATTTAAATGGCATACCAAATTTAACATGATTGGAAATAGGACAATCAAATATAAGCATGTGATTCATTTAACCAAACTAGTTCTTAAGGACAATCAATCAATTAAGATTATTTAAAGCAAAACCAAAGCTTCTTTATTAATTAAGTTTTGATTTGATTTTATTTATAGAGAAGAAGAGAAATCATCACTTGTTGTTTTAAACCCATTCCCACATTAGTGATTTGATTTAATTTATAGAAATGTAATTAAATTAATTTTATGGGTTAATTAAGCTGAACCCTTAATTAGATGAATTAATTAACCTTACTTATGTAACCTTAAATAATTAACTAAATATTTATGAGCCACATGATATGCATGAAAATAAACTCATATAATCCTAAGAAATAAAAGGGTCCTAATGCAATTTGCTCATGATTAATAGTTAATTAGATTAAGGGACTTAATTAATTATTCTTATCATTTTCTCACACATGTGGACTAACCATAATTTCATTAAACTCTTTTATGTTATTAAACACCCAAAAGATCTACCCCATGATTTAATTTATTAAGGTCGATGTGATTATGATTTTAATTTGATTAAGTGATTTAATTAATTAGTTAAATCTTAATTAATTTCATTTTAAAAAAGAGTGAAATGAACTTAAAGAAAGGGGTCCCAACCCTATTCCTTAGTTCAGTTACTGTTGAACAATGATTAATAAACTTAATTAACCAATTTATTATTATTAATGGGATTAATTAATCATCAATTAACTTAAAATAGTAGTTAAGGTTTAATTAGTCAATTTCCTAATTAAGTGAGCAATAAATCCCAAAAAAAATCATGGGAGGCAGAGGTCATCCCATAAAATTAACTCATTAAATTTGGGATTAAGTATTCAAGTAATTAATGAGTAATTAAACTAATTAATTTTATAATTAAACCTTATTTATTGTTCAAAATTAGTTAAGGTCATTTTTAGTTAATTCTCCTCTTAAATACCTTTAAAATGAGTATTTATTTACATATTTTGTATTTCATGATTATTTATAATTTTAGAAGTTTCAACCAAAAAAAATGAATAATTAAGCAATTAAAGCCTAATCCCATTGGTTAACTTGACCACGTGCGATGTCTTGCATGGATTGGCTACTTAAAACTTATCTAACTGCCTAATGGCATGGCAATCTTTCTTCATCATCTGATCTAAGATGAAATAGCTACGATTAATCCCACAGCTTAATAGGATTAAATCAGATCAATCAAGTGGATCTAATCACCACCATCCATTCTGATCACGTGGAATAGACGGTGCATGATCTAACATCACGTGAGTGAGGGAGAATGGAGTGTGTCCAGCATTGCTCACTTGATCTGAGCTTACGAGCTTGGATCAAGATCCCACGCCTTCACGACATCGATCAGAGGGGATCCAACAGTCAAGATCACATGAGATGCAAGTTTTCTTCAAAAAGCTCCAACCCATTTTTTTGTAAGGATTTCTATTTGAAGCATACCTTATTAGAGCTCAAGTCCAGCATCTTGAATGATTAAGGAAGCTTCATCTAGTGGAGACGGAGCCCTGTTGACCATCAATTGGATCAATTCCTTGACGGTAGCTCGGATGGACACGAACTGTTGATTTGGAGCTTGAGTTTGATCAAAGTTCCACTTTCTGTGCTCGAGAAGCTTGGGAGATGATTCATTCTTGCTCGACGAGGCCTAGGGAAAGTGCATGCAAAGTTAGATTGAGTTTGATGGAGAAAAGGGGAAGTTCTGTTAGAAATGGGAGTGTCCTATTTTGGGACAAATGGGAATGGCATTTTTGATTGAGTAATGAGCTTGGGATCTTAGGTAATGGCTCTAGCGGCTTGTCTTGGGAAGGTAGGGCTCTGAGGGATGATTTTGTTTGTGAAGTGGGAAAAAGATTCTCCCCTTCATCTTGATGTGGTGGGATCAAATTTGGCTTTTATCACCATCTCAGTCATGGGTGGTAAGGAGGTGGTGAGTTGGCTCGACTTGGTTGTTGAAGGTGCGGAGGTCTAAGAAGAATCAATTATCTTTGATGGTTGGTTTGGGCTTAGTTGACCAATTGAAAATGATTATAGGCTTTGGTTTCAATTAATTTGGATTTGATTTTGATTTAGGCCAACTTGAACCTTTAGTTCAATTTTGGCTAAGTAGGTTAATTGGGTTCAATTGGGTCCAATCATGGCTTTGGTTAAGTTCAACAATCAATTTGTAATGAACTTGAGCCATTAGTTCCAATCAATTTGGTTTATATTTTGATTTGACCCAATTTGGTCTTTTAGGTCAATTTGGGTCTACTTGGGTCAAGAGGGCCAATTGGTTTGGTTTGACAATTGAAGGTCAAGTCATATTCAAATATTGATTTTGATTTGGTATGAATTAGTTTCAAGGGATTTGGCATTTGCAATTTGGCTAGTTTGGATTCATATGGGTTAAGGGGTTGACTTGGTGAAATGACCAAGTTGACTTGGTTTGACCAATTGACAATTGATCAACCTAGGGTGATCAACAATCATGATGAGAGGTTTTGATGGGCTTGGTTCAATCCAATTTTGGTAGGATTACAACTTGGCTCAAATAGGTCAAATTGGCCACTTTGGGTCAAGTGGACTAATTTATGGCTTATTTGTTGAGTTTGATTTAGTTGAGTTTATATATGGATTTTTGATATATATATATATTGTATATATATATATATATATATATATATAATATATATATATATATATATATATCATATATATACATATTCAATTCAAGGGGTTCAAATGTTGGTTCATTTAAACATTTCAAGTCAAAGGGTTAAGTTGGGTTTGATTGATTTGGTTTGATTATTGTAGATTTCATTTGTATTTTTGAATATGATTGAAGGTATGATTGATTCAAGAAAATCAATTGAGTTTGGGTTTTGGAATGAAGGAATTTGGCTAAGTCCCTGGAGTTGGGTCATGTTGCTTAGGTTGGATTTTGATTTCATTTGATTTATTTTTGATGATTTAAATGTATATTCCATTTAAATTTGTGAAGATGATTGAAAATATGATTGCTTTGTGAGAAAATCATTCGAGTTTGACTAGATTAGGATTATGATTTGGCTAAGTCCATGGGATAGGTCATATGGCTTAGGAAGGGTTTTGATTTAATTTGATTTAGTTTAATTTATTTTTGATCATTTGTATGTAGATTTGATTTTTTTATTTAGAAGATAATTGAAGATATAAATTGATTAGAAAATCAATTGATTTTAAATTGATTTGGATTAAGATTTGGCAAAGTCCATGGGATAGGTCATATGGCTTAGGAAGGGTTTTAAGTTTGGATTTGATCATGGGCTTCAATCATTTGATTTTGGAATTTGGGTTTGGATTTGGATTTTAATTTGATGTTTGAATTGAACTTAATGTTTGGTTTGAGAAGGTGAACATGGATTGGTTTTGGGTTGTAGGGTAATTATCCTAGTCCCTAAGGCATAACCTAACCCTATGGTTAACCCTTCTAAGTCCTTAGGCTTAGGTTAAGTGTTTACCTAATTGTTAGATGTGTCTTATGAATAGGGAAGTCTTAGTATCTAGAAGACTCCTAAGTCTAAGATGGGAATATTGAATTCACACTCCAAAATTGAGGTCAATAGGCCTTAGGCTCCATAATGTTTCCCTTGGAGATAGATGATTAGAAGACCAAGCCAAGTTTCACATTATAGAGTTGGATACATATTTCAATCTTGCTTGGGAGACCATGGATACATGAGAATAACATAGTTCCATCCTCTATATCAATGTATAAAGTTCTGAGAGGGATCATCTACTGTGTCAAAGGAGATCTTAAGCCATTTACAGTTCATGAGGTTAGCATATGAGGATGCTACTACCTCCCTAAAAAATCAACAAGTCTACTCTGAACTTTAAAAGTTTAGAAAAAAAGAAAAAAAAGAAAAAGAAAAGGAAAGAGAAAAAGAAAAGGAAAAGAAAAGAAAAATGAAAAAGAAAATAAAAGGGAGTGAAAATAGACTTGGAGGAGGAAGTGGAGCCTGACATTAGATTCCACCCATAGTTTGTTACTCTGTTCGAACATATGGGTAGGATGACCTAACCTCCATCAGGTAGAGGAAGAGGCCAGTTCAGAGGCAGTCCCAAGGGTGGAAAACCTCTTTATTTGGCCACCCAATAGAAGATATATCCCAGCTACCATGAGTACACCAGCTATCCATATAGACTTAGAATATAGTTCATAAGATGAGCCTTATATGGTTAGCACACCAGTCAGCTCTTCTCAGCAGTAGATTCCCTTGGCAGTGACACTTGAGCCACATAATAATGAAGACTGAGCTCCAAAGCAAATCATAAGTGTATCTAAGTCTATATGTGAAATAGTTAGGCATCAGTTGGAAACTTTAGCTATAAAGTTGAGGGTTTGGTAGTTAAGGAAGCCCCTAAGTCATCCATAGGTGTGAAGACTTAGAGGTTCTTTTTGGGAGCATCATCCTCAAATCAAGAAGTTAATGTAGAACTTGAGGAAGTTTCATATAAATATATAATAGAATTACCTTTTGATTAGTACTTGCCTTGTATTCATAATTTAGCAAAGAATGGGTTAATCCCACATATTTGGTCAAAGCATAAGTTAGAATACTTCAAAAGAATTTGAAGAACAATGCAAAGCTCTCAATCAAGACCGACTAGATTCAATATATAATCCATGATGATGATTATTGCTTAGTCATTACTAATTATTTGGAATTTGATAGATTCTTTTCAAATCACATTAACTCATATGAGGAGCTGTGCTTAGAAACTTTAGATGATCCAAATAATTTTGGAGTCAAAGGTGCACCACCAGAGTTTGAAGAAGAGATCAAGTCAACCATCGATGAGCTCACGAAAATCAACTTAGGAACTGAAGAAGATCCACGCCTGACATACATCAATTCTTTATTGAATGAAATTGAAACCAATGACTTAGTTAGGCTATTGACTGAGTTTAAGGACTTCTTTGCATGGTGTTATAAAGAGATGTTTGGATTGGCTCCGGACATAGCATCCATATACTATAATAGAGCTTACTAACCCTATCAAGAAAGCTCCTAGATGCATGCAATTAGACATAGAACAATAGGCAAATTATGAAGTCAATAAACTAATTGATGCTAGCTTCATCCAAGAAAAAAATACCCTACTTGGTTAGCCATCATCCAAAAGAAAAAGAAAAAGTATCCAAATTCACATATGTTTCATTTGGGATTTAAATAAGGCATGTCCAAAAGAAGAATTTTCACTACCAATCTGTCGATGGTGGACATTGCCTCATCTCATCCAGTCTTTTCATGGATGGCTCTGGATATAACTAAATAAAGATGGCCCCAAGATGAAAGAAACATTACTTTTAGAACTCTTGATTGGAATCTATTGCTATAAGGTCATGCCTTCGCCTTTAAAAATGTCATTACATACCTATGACTCAAATCTTCAATGAACTCATCATCAAGTCGAGTGCTATGTCGATGAATCTGTGATCAAAAGTAGAGAAAGGAAGACCATCTCTTTGACTTGAGAGTAGTTTTCTAATAGTTAAGATAATATAACCTCAAAATGATCTCCTAAAGTGTGTATTCGTGAGTAGCTTGGGAAATTCTTGGGTTTGTTCCCACACAATCAAATCAATCTGGAGAAGATCAAGGTGATATTAGAATTTCCACCCCTAAAAGTTTAACTCAACTTAGATCATTCTAAGGGTTTGGATATCTAAGACCTTATATCCAACCTATCGAAGATGCCACCATTCTCGACTTGTCAAAAAGGATGCAAAGTACAAGTGGGATGACAAGTGTGATAATGCCTTCAAAGATATCAAGCATTACCTGATGATGCCCCCATTTCTAGCAGCCCTTATCCTGGGCAAGCCACTAATACTTTATACTACCATGTTAAATGACTCCCTTGGTGCTTTGTTAGCCCAAGCCAATGATGAAGGGAAAAAAAATGCACCCTACTACCTCAACCATCATCAAATACATGGCACCAGCCAATCAACATTCTACATCTTACATTGGCCGCATGGCCATTCGAGTGTTGGGGTACCGACATAGTCGGTCTGATTGATCCTCCTTCTTCCAAAGATCATCATTTCATCTTAGCTGCTACTAACTACTTTTCCAAATGTGCGAAGGTGATTTCACTCAAAGAGGTCACAACTCATCATGTGCTCCAATTATTTAGAAACCATATCATATATAGGTTTAGAGTGACTTGGTGAATTATATCTGATAATGGTACACATTCAAAAGCACCGAGATCAAAAACTTTTCCCAGAGATAAAGCATAGATTGGAGATATTCTGCCATCAACTACTCGAGGGCAAAAAGCTTAGCAAAGCTTTTAACAAAACTCTCATCCAAATACTGAAGAAGATAATCGAGAATAATAAGAGATAGTGGCATGAGCAATTAGTTGAAGCCTTGTAGGCCTACCGCACCACATATAGAACTCCAACTCAGTCTACTACTTTCTTCTTAGTGTATGGGTCCAAAGGCATTCTATCATTAAAAGTCCAACTCTCATCATGAAGGATAGCTATGGGTAGCAAGATCACAATAAAGCATAATGCTAAGTTGCAGTTAGAAGAGCTCGAAGGTTTGGAGGAGAGATTCCTATGGGCAAGCCAAAACTTTGAGTTGTACAAAGCTAAAATGATTCAAGCTCAAAATAAGTTGGTCCATCCCTAGAGCTTTTAGAGCATATTTTAGTTCTAAGGAGATCGATTATTGCCCGTCGTAAGATGGGAGGCAAGTTTGGACCCACTTGGGAAGGCCCTTTTGCCATAGAGAAGGCCTACTAAGGAGATCTTATCAGCTTATTAATCATAAGGGAGTGCACCCAATGCTTCCAATTAATGGGCTCTACTTAAAGAAATATTATAAATCATGTTGAAAAATAATTATCATCAATGAAAATTCAATTTTGAATTCAATTTGTTCCATGTTGAAAGTAGTCTGATGGGTTTAGGGTAGGTGTAAAGAACCCAAGCGGTGTCCTATCCTTCATCGACATAACTAAAACACAAACTACACACAAGAATATAAAATAAACACATATCTTTCATCTTGGGCTACTCTGAGTTGAGACAACGCCCCTAGTGGCACTCACTCAAGAGTGCCTAGGTCTTGACGGCTACCATGTTAGTGTGTCCCCCAAGTAATCTTCTTGCTTTGGAGGATGTAAGTTTGCTATGCTTTCCTTCCTAACTTGCCACTGCACACCAATGAGAGCCTTGTTAGTTTGGTAGGCCTTACTGTGTGGCTAGTAAGCTATCTCATGTTGGCTTCATTTAAGAGGATGTGATTCTACTACACTTTCTTCTTGGATTAGCCTTCGTGCACTGACTAGGTTGAGTATATTTGCAATTTAAAATAAGTTCCTAGCAGCTCCTTCCCTCTTGACTACTTCAAGTCTAGGTCCAGTCCTTCCTCGGGGCTCCCCGCTTAGTAGTCACTCTAAGTTAGATAACATCTATCATGCCAACGATAGACTATCTCGATGATCAGTTCTACTTGGAAAGTTTGAAGCCTACATGCTTTTTTAAATTGATCATTGGATACTAACGAGCACTTTAGGTTGGTTGGTTCTCACTATACTGATGGATACAAGTTATGTTGGTTGGTTCTCGCACCTTAGGATATACCACTCATGGCAGTTGTAAGTCTGCACACGCTTTCTTCTTGAGTTGGCCATCGACACCTATAAGCTTTCTTTCCGTGGCATAGGATAATGCCCCAAAGACCTCCCTGTGGCACTATATTTGGATCACATCCTTTGTGACCCCATTTAAGACACTTACTACCGATTGGATAGTTCCCCTTTCCAAGAACCACCCTATGGTTGGAGAATCCATCTTGTGGATGTGTAGATTCTCCCTTGGTCTAGTAAATGAGATAAATCAAGGCTAACATAGTTCCTTCTTAGTGTGCTCCCTCAAGACACCAACAAGGTTCACAAACATATAAACAAAATATATATTCACTTGTAGATTAGAGAACCCCTGGGTACCTTTTCCCAAGCAGGAATCCTATCTTTAGGGCAATGTCAGCAAAACTCCCTATAAGAATCGCATGACTACTCTTGAGTTGATATAGGTCCCCAGTGGCATTTACTCAGTAGTCACCCCTAAGTTGGGTTTGATTTATTGTGCTACCAACAGGTCACCCCATTAGTTGTTCCCTGCTTTAGAAGATGTAAGTTTGCTACACCTTCTTCCTAGCACAGTCATTGCATACCGAAAGGCAACCCCTTAGGTTGGCTAGCTCTATCCCACTGCCAGTAAACTATCCATTTGGATTTATAAATCTAAGATAGGACAAGTCCAATATATCCCATTCTTAATGGGTCCATCGTACACTAACATGATCCATACATTAACCTGCATTAAATTAAACCCAATATGATTTTTCTTAGCTGAGTTAAATTATCCCCTTGTCCCAAGTGGTGCCGTAGATCACATATAAATAAGTCAAGCAAACAAATCAAATTCAAAACCAACTTTCCTAATGGAGCCAAATTAAACCAACTCCCCCAGTAGAGTCTAAATAAAAGAAATCCAACCAAAATCTTATTCCCAGTGGATACATCCCCAAACTAATCTATGAAATAAAACTCATATCCCAATCCCCAATGGATAGCTCAAACCTTCTTCCCTAGTGGAAGGATCATATACTCGATCCCCTGTGGCCTCGAGCCCGTATCTCTAGTAGATATGCCTCCACATCAATTAAAATAAAATATATTAAATACAATTTGATCTGAATCCCCAGCAAATCTTCTTTCCATAAATCATAAAATCAAATCAAATTCAAACCTTATCTCCAATATATTTTCTTTCTATGCCACATACCCCTCATATGTCATCTCCAATGCATGTGATCCTCATGATCCCTGTTATGTATTGTAGTAGAGTTTAGGTGGTGGAGTTAGGTTTGAGTTAGTTTAGGTTAATTTAGGTTTAGGGTTTTACCATTAATGGTTTATGGCTTAAGATTAGTTTTAGAGTTTAGATTTTAGGGTTGAGTTTGTGGGTTTATGCTTTATTTGGGTTTAGGGTTTAGGGTAGGTTATAGGTTTTGGGTTTAGGAATATGGTTTTAAGGTTTAGGGTTTAGGGTTTAAGGTTTAGGTTTTAGGGTTTAGGGTTTAGGGTTTAGAATTAAACCAACTCCCTCCATATCCTTAACATGATGCTAATCAACAACGAGTAATACACAATAGTATGCCATAATGCATGTTGCTACACTATGTTATGGCATACTATATTATAATACACTATAACATATTATATTATATTATATTGCATATCACATCACAAGGGATTGCTTAAGATAAAAAATCATAAAAATTAGCCTAAATAATAAAAAACTATATATTTTAGTCATATAACTTATATATTTTAAATTAAAATAATATATTACGATCCCATGCTCTACCTATTATGAATTTCACCATATTCAACCATTTTAAAGTATAAATCAACATTTTTATAAATAATGCTAGTGTAGGCTTGACTACATGATTGTAAAATACTAAAAGAATTTAAAATTCACAGCATAATATATTATGATATATGATGATATACTATGCTACAACATATAATATTTATTTTGAACATAAAATCTTACTTTTTAGACTATAAGTGGCATAGAACACCTTTGGTACTGCAACCTAATTCCCACTTCAAATTTAAGAAATTTCATCATTTGATTTATTAAATAAATATTTTTATGATTTATCTTAATATTGACTATAGGGCACAATACCATAATATTCTAAAAAATTTCAAAACATCTTATAACATCCAAAAACACATCACTACATGCTCAAACATATGATGCTACCTTATACTATAATATATGGTATTATAATATGATTTAGCATTAGGGTTTAGGGTATTCAAATCTCTAATAGTCAAGGGAAACTCTCTTGAAGACATTTTCTTTAGCCACCATAACTATGTTAGGATTAGGTCATTCTTTAGATCTACTAATGACATCTTTATTCAAGTTTTGAGGTTTGCTGGTTAGGGTTTAGGGTTAGTTTAGGTTTAGGGTTTTATTAGTTAGGGTTTGGGTTTAAGATTAGGGTTTAGATTTTGTGGGTTTGAGTTTAGGGTTTTGGTTTTAGGTTTTAGGTTTTAGGGTTTAGGGTTATAGGTTTTAGGTTTTAGGGAATATGCTTTTAAGGTTTAGGGTTTAGGGTTTTAGGGTTTAGAGTTTAGGGTTTAAGGTTTAGGGTTTAGGGTTTAGGGTTTAGTGTTTAGTGTTTAGGGTATTTAGGATTTAGGGTTTAGTGTTTAGGCTTTCAGATATAAGTTTTAATTTATCATTTAGGGTTTACGATTTTCTTTGAATAAAGAATATATTCATATTCAACATTTCTTCTTTTCAATTTCATCAACCAAGTTGCACCCCAAGTTTTCTATGACAAAAGTGACAATATTGATAAAAAGGAGCACACATAGAGCAAGTTAAAAACCCTAGATAAGTAGAACTATCTCTACTATAAAGAAATAGTTCCATGAGTAGTAAATCAGAACAGTCGTTCTTTAGTTTCTCCAGTTCCCAACAAAACCACCCTTGTCTCTCAAGTAGCAGGATTCACCATCATATCCTTGATCTCTCCCTCCTCCACCACTACAACTATAACCTCCATCACTCCTCCTTCCTCCATAACAACAACTTCTCTAACCACCACCTCCATATCCACCAATACTTCTACATCCCCACACATTGTGGTAACCATCATCCTCCTCTTGCCTCCTCCACCGATTTAGACCCAGCCTAATTGATGGTGATGTTCTTGCCATCAAGGTTCTACCCATTCTTTGGTTTAGGGTTAATTTAGGGTTTGGGTTGGGAGTTACTTTATGGTTTAGTGTTTAGGGTTTAGGTTGTAGGTTTTGGGGTTTAAGGTTTAGGTTTAGGTTTTAGGGTTATAGGGTTTAGGTTTAGGGTTTAGGGTTTAGGGTTTAAGGTTTAGGGTTTAAGGTTTAGGGTTTTTAGATTTATGCTTTAGGGTTTAGGGTTTGTTTGGGTTGGGTTTTAGGTTTGTGTTTAGGATTTGGGGTTTAGATCTTTTTAAATTTAAGTAACATAGTTTAGTTTATTTAGTTTATTTTTTTATTTAGAGTTTATTTTATTTTTATTTTTTTATTTTGATTTATTTATTTTAATTTAGGTTTTATTTTTGTTTATTTCTTAAGTTTAGTTTATTTTAGTTGATTTAAGTTTATTTTATTTTTTTAGGTTTAGAATTTAGGTTTTATTTTAGGTTTATTTTAGGTTTTATTTTTTATTTTTTAAATTTATTTATTTTATTTTATTTAGGTTTGGTTTAGGTTTAAGTTTATTTTATTTTAGTTTATTTTAATTTTTAGTTTATTTTATTTATATTATGTTTTTTTTTAGGTTTAGGTTTTTTTTAGTTTAGGTTTTATTTTTACTTTTTTTTATTTTTAGGTTTATTTAGGTTTAGTTTCTTTAGTTATTATTTTATTTTATTTTAAGCTTTAATTTTATTTTATTTTCTTTATTATGAATTTAGTTTTAGGTTTATGTTTTTATTATTTTTATTTATTTTATTTTTAGATATTTTATTTTATATTTTAGGTTTTATTTAGTTTAAGTTTTTTTTAGGTTTTTATTTTTAGTTTGGGTTTAGAGTTTAGGTTTAGGGTTTAGTTTAGGGTTTAGGGTTTAGGGTTTAGGGTTTAGGGTTTAAGTTTTAGGGTTTAGGGTTTAAGTTTTAGGTTTAGGGTTTAAGGTTTTGGGTTTGTGAGTTTAGGTTTAAGATTTTTTTAAAAAGAGAACAAATTCATTCAACATTTCTTCTTTTGATTTCATCAACCAAGCACCCCACATTTTTTAAGACACATGCGATGACATAGATAAAAAAATGAGCACCCATAGAGCAATTCAAAACCCTAGATAAGTAGAATCATCTCTACCGTAAAGACATTGTTCCATAAGTAGATCGATTGTTTTCGCTTTCTCCCATGAGAACCACCTACCTCTCTCAGCGATCCACCTTCATATCCCCAATCTCTATTTCAACCACCATTAGGGTTGTAACCTCTATCACTCATCCCACCTCCATAACCACCACTGCTCTAACCACCACCTCCATATCCACCGGCACCTCCGAATCCCCCACCTCCACTAAGATAACTGTCACGTCTGCCTTTGCCTCCATCGCTAAATCTAGACTGAGCCTAGTTGACGGTGATGTTCCTAATCGGTTTTGCACATTATTAGGTTTTAAGTTTTGGGTTTGATTAGTTTAGGGTTTGTGTAGGTTTGTGGTTTAGGGTTTAGGTAGTTTTTTAGGTTTAGGGGGGGTTTAGATTTTAGTGTTTAATGTTTAGTTTTAGCATTTAGGATTTAGTTGTAGTTTTAGGTTATAGGTTTAGTTGGGGTTAAGGTTAAGGTTTACATTTTAATAAAAAGTAAAAGTGATTTAGTTTATTTATTTATTTTTTATTTAATTGAGTTTATTTTATTTTATATTTATTTAGGTTAATTTTTAAATTTTATTTAATTATTTATTTTAGGTTTATTTATTTTAGTTTAGGTTTTTATTTTAGTTTATTTTAGTATTTTATTTTTATGATTTTATTTTGATTTTATTTTAGGTTTAGGTTTTATTTTATTTTAGTTTAGGTTTAGTTTTTTATTTTTTTAGGTTTAGTTTTATTTTATTTAAGTTTATTTAGATTTTATTTTTAGTTTAGATTTAGTTTAGCTTAATTTAGTTTAGGTTTATTTTATTTATTTTATTTTTTAGGTTTAGGTTTATTTATTTTAGGTTTAGATTTTTAGTGGGTTTTATTTTTTATTTATTTTGGGTTTATTTTATGTTTATTTTTAGGTCCAGGTTTTATTTTATTTTATAGGTTTATTTTATATTTATATTTTTTTTTTTTTAGTTTTATTTATTTTATTTATTTAGCTCCTTTCATTTTATTATATTTTAGGTTTAGTTTAGATTTAGGTTTAGGTTTAGGTTTTAGTTTAGGTTTTATTTTATTTTATTTATTTATTTAGGTTTAAGTTTTATTTATTTTATTTGTGGTTTTAGGTTTAGTGAGGGTTTAGGTGAGTGTGTTTAGTGAGGGTTTAGTAGGTTTAGGGTTGTGGAGTGGCCTTTTTGGGGTAGGGTTTAGGGTTTAGGTAGGCTTTAATGTTTGGGTTAATTTTACCAGTTTAGGGTTTGTATTTTATTTATTATTTATTTTTTTAAATTAAGTAAACAGGTAGGTTTATGTTTATTTAGTTTATTTTTTATTTTATTTTTGTTTATTTTATTTTATTTTTTTATTTTATTTTATTTTATGTTTATTTAGTTTATTTATTTTGATCATTTTTTATGGTTTAGGTTTATTTTTTAGTTTAATTTATTTTATTTTTTTTTGGTTTAGGTTTTATTTTACTTTTAGGTTTAGGTTTAAGATTTTTTTTTTTTGGGTTTATGTTTTATGTTTTATTTTAGGTTTATTTTAGGTTTTTTTTTTAGTTAAGGTTTAGGTTTATTTTAGTTTATTTTATTTTATTTAGTTTAGGTTTAGGTTTAGGTTTAATCATTTTAGGTTTAGGTTTAGGTATTATTTATTTTAATTTAGTTTATTTTAGTTTAAGTTTAGGTTTATTTTATTTTATTTTAGGTTTAGGTTTTGTTTTTTTTAGGTTTTGTTTTATTTATTGTTAGGTTTTATTTATTTTTAGGTCTAGGTTTTATTTTTTTAATTTATTTATATTAGCTTTAGTTTTTATTTTATTTATGTTTTTAATTTTTAGTTTAGTTTAGGTTTTATTTATTTTATTTTAGTTTAGTTTTTATTAATTATTTTATTTTTTTAAGGTTTAGGTTTTAGTTTATGTTTTTTTATTTTATTTTGGTTTAGGTTTTTTTATTTATTTTATTTTTAAGTTTTATTTAGCTTAGGTTTAGCTTTTTAGGTTCTTAGGGTTTAGGGCTTAGTTCTGGGGTTTTATGGTTTGTAGGTTTAGGGTTTAGGGGTTTTAGGGTTTAGTGTTTGTGATTTAGTTTAAGGTTTAGGGTTTAGGGTTAGGAATTTTTTTATAATTTTTATAATTATTATTTTTTTAATTTTTTTTAATAACGTAAATTGGTCTATTTAGGTGTATTTAGTTTATTTTTTTATTTGTTTTAGTTTATTTTTTATTTTTTTATTTAGGTTTATTTTTATTTTTATTTAGTTTAGTTTATTTATTTTAGTTTAGGTTTTTATTTTAGTTTATTTTTTAGGTTTAGGTTTAGGTTTATTTTTTGGTTTAGTTTATTTTTATTTTTTATTAGGTTTAGATTTTATTTTTTATTTTAGCCTTTAGGTTCTTATTTTATTCTTTTAGGCTTAGGTTTTAGGTTTTTATTTTTGGTTTATTTTTGGTTTATTTTTAGGTTTAAGTTTAGTTTATTTTAATAGATAACAAATTCTGATTCAATATTTCTTCTTTTTGATTTCATCGACCAAGAAACACACCAAGTTTTCTAAGACACAAGCGACGACATAGATAAAAAATGAGCTTGCATAGAGCAAATCAAAAGCCCTAGATAACTAGAACCATCTCTAGTATAAAGACACAGTTCCATAAGTAGCAAATCGGATTGACCATTCTTGAGTTTCTCCAGTTCCCATCAGAACCACCCCATCCTCTCGAGTAGTGAGATCCACAATCAAATCCCAGATCTCTCCCTCCACCACCACCACAGCTGTAACCTCAGTCGCTCCTCCCACCTCCATAACCACCACTGTTCTGACCATCACTTTCATATCCTCTAGCACCTCCAGATCCCTCACCACCACTATGATAATTGCGGCCTCCGCCTTAACCTCCACCGCCAGATCTAGACTGAGCCTCGTTAACGGTGATGTTCCTGCCATCAAGATTCTACCCATTCTTTGGGTTTATGTTTAGGTTTAGGTTTATTAGGTTTTAAGCTTTAGGGTTAATTTAGAGTTTAGGGTTTAGGGTTTAGGGTTAGTTTATGGTTTAGGGTTTTTTAGGGTTTAGGGTATATGGTTTAGAGTTTATGGTTGTATGATTAGGGTTGCAGGTTTAGGGTTTTGGGTTTTGGGTTACTTTAGGGATCGTATTGTGGATTTAGATTTAGTGTTTATGGTTTAGGGTTTTATTTTTATTTTTTTTTTATAATTTATTTTATTATTATTTTTATTTAGCTTTATTGTTATGTTTATTTTGTTTTATTTATTTATTTTAGGTTGCTTTATTTTTATTTAAATTTTAATTTTAGGTTTATGTTTAGGTTTATTTTTAGAATAGTTTTATTTTTATTTTATTTTTAGGAATAGGTTTTAATTTTTAATTTTAGGTTTAACTGTGTTTTTATTTTATTTTGGGTTTATCTTTTAGGTTTATTTTTAGGTTTTATTTTTCACTTTAGTTTTAAGTTTACTTTTAGTTTATTTTAGGTTTTGGATTAGGTTTTATTTATTTTAGGTTTTTTTTAGGTTCATTTTTTAGGTTTATGTTTTAATTTAGTTTTTTTTTTAGGTTTTGTTTTTATCTTATTTAGGTTTTTTATTTTTTAGTTTAGTGTTGGTTTTTATTTATTTTATTCTGTTTAGTTTTCATTAATTATTTTGTTTTCTTTTAGGTTTAAGTTTTAATTTTAAGTTTTATTTATTTTATTTTAGTTTATGTTTTGAATTTATTTTATTTTTAGGTTTTATTTAGTTTAGGTTTTTTTGGTTTTTTTTAGGGTTTAGGGTTGTTGGTTTTAGGGTTTATGCTTGGATTTAATGTTTAGTTAGGTTGGGGTTTTAGGTTTCGGATTTTAGGGTTTAGGGTTTAGGGTTAGTTTTAGGTTTTAGGGTTAGGGTTTTTTTATCTTTTTATTTTTTTTAAATTAACTAAATAAGAAGGTTTAGGATTATTTAGTTTTTTCAATTTATTTCAATTTATTTAATTATTTTTATTTTTATTTAGTTTAATTTATTTATTTTAGGTTTATTTATTTTAGTTTAGGTTTTTATTTTATTTTTATTTTAGATTTTGGTTTTGTTAGGTTTATTTTTTTTTTTGTTTAGTTTTATTTTTATTTTATTTTATTTTATTTTAAGTTTAAGTTTTATTTTTTTGGTTTAGGTTTAGTTTCTTATTTTATTTTTTAGGTTTAGGTTTTAGGTTTTATTTTATTTTTTTATGTTTAAGTTTATTTTTTTTAATAAAGAACAAATTCAGATTCAACAATTCTTCTTTTCAATTTCATCAACCAAGTAACACACCAAGTTTTCTAAGACACAAGGGATGACATAGATAAAAAATGAGCACGCATAGAGAAAATCAAAAACCCTACATAACTAGAACCATCTCCACTATAAAGATATTGTTCCATATGCAGCAGCTCGGATCGACCTTTCCTGAGTTTCTCCAGTTCCCATTAGAACCACCCCAGCCTCTCGAGTAGAGGGATCCATCATTAAATCCTCGATCTCTCTGTCCACCACCACAATGGTTGTAACCTTCCTCACTCCTCTCGCCTCCATAAGCACCACTACTCTAACCACCACTTCCATATTCTCCAGCTCCTCCAGATCCCCCACCACCACTATAGTATCCGCTGCCTCCACCTTCACCTCCACCACCAGATCTAGACTAAGCCAGGTTGATGGTGATGTTCCTTCCATCAAGGTTCTGCACATTCATAGGGTTTAAGTTTAGGTTTAAGTTTATTAGGTTTTAGGGTTTAGGGTTTGTTTAGAGTTTAAGGATTAGGGTTTTAGGGTTTAAGGTGGGTTAGGTTTAGGTTTAGGGTTTAGGGTTTGTGGGAGTTTAGGGTTTAGGGTTTGTTATGGTCAGATGTTTAGGTTGTAAGTTTATAAGTTTAGGGTTATACATTTAAGGTTAGTTTTAGGGTTGTAGGTTTAGGGTTTAGGGTTAGTTTTAGGTTTAAGATTTAGGGTTTAGGGTTTGGGTTTTTTTTGGGTTTAGGGTTTGGGATTTTTTTATTTTTATTTTTAAAAATTAAGTAAACCAAGAGTTTAGGTTAGTTTATTTTTTATTTATTTTAGTTTATTTTATTTTGAATTTGATTTAGGTTTATTTTTATTTTTATTTAGTTTACTTTATTTATTTTATTTATTTATTTTAGTTTAGGTTCCTTATTTTAACTTATTTTTTAGGTTTTAGTTTATTTCTTAGCTTAGTTTTATTTTGTGTTACTTTTTAGGTTTAGGTATTATTTTATACTTTTAGGTTTAGGTTTTATTTTATTTTTTTAGGTTTAGGTTTTAGGTTTTTATTTTAGGTTTATTTTTAGGTTTTAATTTTTTTAAGGTTTAGTTTTATTTTTTCATTTATTTTGTTTTATTTAGTTTAGGTTTAGTTTAGTTAGTTTATTTTATTTGTTTAGTTTTATTTATTTTAGTTTAGTTTTGATTTTATTTTTTTTTTAGATTTAGGTTTTCTTCTTTAGGTTTAGGTTTTATTTTATTTAATTTTTTTATTTTTTTAGGTTTTATTTAGTTTTATTTTATTTTTTAGGTTTATTTTATTTTAATTTAAGTTTTTTATTTTCTTTAGTTTATGTTTTATTTTAAATTTTAGTTTATTTTTATTTTTTTTATTTTTTATTTTATGTTTAGTTTAGTTTGTTTTTTTATGTTTTCATATTTTTTATTTTATTTATTTTTATTTATTTATTATATTTTATTTTATAGTTTAGTTTAGTTTTTTATTTTATTTTTTTTAATTTATATTTTGGGTTTAGGTTTAGTGTTTTTTATTTTGGGATTAGGTTTTTTTTTAATTTTTATTTATTTTTATTATTATTATTTTTTTATTTTTTATTTTTATTATTATTATTTTTTTTATTTTTTTTTATTTTAGGGATTAAGGTTTAGTGTTTAGGGGTTTAGGGTTTAGGGTTTAGAGTTTAGGATTTAGGGTTTAGGTTTTAGGTTTAGGGCTCTGGTTTTAGTTTAAGATTTAGGGTTTTTTAGTTTTTTATCAATTTTAATAGAGAACAAATTCAGATTCAACATTTCTTATTTTTGATTTCATCAACCAAGTAACACACTAAGTTTTCTAAGACACTAGTGGCGACATAGATAAAAAATGAGCAGACGTAGAGCAAATCAAAAACCCTAGATAACTAGAACCATCTCTACTATAATGACATAGTTTCATAAGAAGTAGATCGAATTGGTCATTCTTCTCTTATTCTTAGAACCGCCGCCTCTCAGTAGATCCACCATCATATCCTCGATCTCCCTCTACCACTACCATGGCTATAACCTCCATCGCTCCTCACACCTCCATGACCACCACTGCTTCAACCACCACCTCCAGATCCCCCACCACCACTACGTTAACCACCGCCTCCGCCTTCACCTCAACCATAATATCTAGACTGAGCCTAGTTGATGGTGATCTTCCTGCCGTCAAGGTTCTGCACATTCTTAGGGTTTAGGTTTATTAGGTTTTGGGTTTTGGGACATTTTTATAATTTATTTAGTTACTTTTAGGTTTAGCTTTATGGTTTAGGGTTTAGGGTTAGTTTGGGGTTAAAGGTGCATTTAGGGTTTTAGGGTTTATGCTTTTGTGTTTAGGGTTTGTGGTTTTAGGTTTAGGTGTGAGTTTTTATGGTTTAGATTTAGGGTTTAGGGTTAGCTTAGGGTTTAAGGTTTTTTTGATTAAGTAAACTGGTTAATTTATTTTTATTTATTTATTTTTTAGTTTATTATTTTTATTTTAATTTATGATTATTATTTTATTTAGTTTAGTTTATTTATTTTTTTATTTTTTTAGGGTTTATTTATTTTTTGGGGTTTTATTTTATTTTTTTGGTTTAGGTTTTATTTTATTTTAGGTTTTATTTTAGGTTTATTTTAGGTTTTATTTTTAGTTTAGGTTTATTTTAGTTTATTTTATTTTATTTAGTTTAGTTTAGGTTTAGGTTTAGGTTTAGGTTTATTAATTTTAGTTTAGTTTATTTTAGTTTAGGTTTAGTTTATATTATTTTAATTTAATTTTATTAAGTTTAGTTTTAGTATTTTAGGTTTAATTTTAGGTTTATTTTAAGTTTATGTTTTATTTAGTTTTATTTTATTTTATTTTTATTTTAATTTTAATTTTATTACCCAATTTTATTTTATATAGGTTTCATTCCAAAAGTTTATTTTATTTTAATTTAGTTTATTATTATTATTTTATTTTAGTTTATTTTATAAGTTTATTTTATTTTATTTAGGTTTAGGTTTAGTTTAGGATCTTATTTTATTTTATTTTACAATTTATGTTTAAGTTTTATTTATTTTAATTTTAGGTTTATTTAGTTTAGATTTAAGTTTGGTTTTGTGGTTTGGGGTGAGTGGGTGGATTTATGATGGTTTAGGGCCCAGTGTGGTAGGGTTTGGGGCCTGGGGTCATTTAGGGGTGCAGGATTTAACGTAGCCTTTAGGGCCTGGGTTTGGTTAAAGCCTGGGTTAACACCCTGGGTCAGTTAGTCACACAACCTGTCAGTTTTTAGGGTCTGGGTTAATTTAGGCACAAGCTTTAAGGCTCATGGTTAGTTTAGGTGAGTTATTTTAGGATTAGGGTTTAGGTTTAGGCTTGGTTAGGGTCAAGGCTCAGGATTTAGGTTTATCCCTTGTAGTGGCCTAGGGCCTGTGGTTTTAAAGTTTAGGGTTTATGGTTTAGGGTTTAGAGGTTTAGGGCTGGGTTAGGGATTTTTTTATTTTATTTTTTTATTTTATTTATTAAAAATTAAGTAAACCAGTATGTAGGTTTAGTGTTTATTTTTTATTTATTTTAGTTTATTTTATTTATTTATTATTTATTTTTTATTTTATTTTATTTAGTTTATTTATTTTAAGTTTATTTATTTTAGTTTAGGTTTTTTATATTAGTTTATTTTTCAGGTTAAGGTTTAGGTTTATGTTTATTTTAAAGTTTAGTTTTATTTTTTTTTTAATTTTTAAGTTTAGGTTTAGATTTAGGTTTATTTTAGTTTAGTTTAGGTTTAGGTTTATTTTATTTTATTTTTTTTTTTTTTATTTTATTTTTTTTATTTTATTTAGGTTTATTTTTTAGGTTTAGGTTTATTTAGTTTTATTTTATTTTATTTTAAGTTTATCTTATTTTATTTTAGATTTAGTTTTATTTTACTTAGGTTTTTTTTTTTAGAGTTTATGTGTTTATTTATTTTATTTAGTTTATTTTTATTTTTATTATTATAATTTATGTTTAGTTTAGGTTGGTTTTAGTTCATGCTTTTATTTTATTTATTTTTATTTTATTTTTGTTTAGTTTATTTATTTATTTTATTTTTAGGTTTTATTTAGAGGATTAGGTTTTACATTTTAGGGTTTATGGTTTATGGTTTAGGTTTAGTTTAGGTTTGGGTTTTTTTGGATTTAGGGTTTAGATTTAGGGTTTTGAGGGTTTAGTTTTAGGTGGGTTTAGGGTTTAGGATTTTAGGGTTTAGGGTTTTTATGGTTTAGGGTTTATGGTTTAGGGTTTATATTTTAGGTTTAGGGTTTAGGGTTTAGGTTTTAGGTTTTAGAGTTCAGGTTTTAGTTTAGGGTTTAAGTTTTTTTTTTTTTTAACATAGAGCAAATTAGGTTCAACATTTCCACTTTTTGATTTCATCAACCAAGTAACACACTAACTTTTCTAAGACACAAGGGGTGACATAGATAAAAAATGAGCAAGATAGTAAATCAAAACCATAGAAACTAGAATCATCTCTACGAATGACACAAGCGAGATCGAATTAGCCTTTCTCCCATTTTTATTTTATTTAGGTTTTTTATTCTTAGGTTTATTTTATTTTTTAGTTTAGCTTATGTTTTTATTTATTTATTTTAGTTATTTTTGTTAGTTTATTTTATTTTATTTTTACGTTTAAGTTTATGTTTTAATTTTAAGTTTTTTTATATGTTTTATTTTTTAGTTTTATTTAGTTTAGGTTTAGGCTTTTAGGTTTTTAGGGTTTAGTTTTAGTTTTTTAGGTTTTTAGGTTTTGGGTTTAGAGTTTAGGGTTTAGGGTTAGCTCAAGGTTTAAAAATTAAGTAAACCGATAGGTTTTCATTTATTTAGTTTATTATTTATTTATTTTAGTTTATTTTATTTTATATTTTTATTTATGTTTATTTTTTCTTTTTATTTAGTTTGCTTTATTTATTTTAGTTTAGTTTTTTAATTTTAGTTTATTTTTTAGATTTAGGTTTAGGTTTAGGGTTAGTTCTATTTTTTAGTTGAGTTTTTCTTTTATTTTATATTTTATGTTTAGGTTTCATTTTTTATTTTTAGGTTTAGGTTTAGGTTTTTATTTTATTTTTAGGTTTTGGTTTTAGGTTAATTTTAGGTTTTATTTTTTTATTTTTAGATTTAGGTTCATTTTAGTTTATTTTATCTTATTTAATTTAGGTTTAGGTTTAGGTTTACTTTTTATTTTAGGTTTAAGATTATTTATTTTAGTTTAGTTCATTTTATTTTAGGTTTAGCTTATTTTATTTTGTTTATTATATTTTTATTTTAGGTTTATGTTTTTTTTAGTTTAGAGTTTAGGTTTTATTTTATTTATTTATTTTTAGGTTTAGGTTTTTATTTAATTTTTATTTTCTTTTATTTTAGGTTTCTTTTATTTTTATTTTACATTTAGTTTTTATTTCATATAGGTTATTCATTCTTATGTTTATTTTATTTTCTAATTTTATTTAGGTTTTATTTATTTTATTTTAGTTTATTTTATTTATTTATATATTTTAGTTTTTTTAGTTTTTATTTATTTTGATTTATTTAGGGAAGTTTTATTTATTTTATTTTAGTACTTGGTTTAGGGTGGGTTTAAGAGTGTGGCCTGGGTTTGTTAGGTGGCCCAGGTCAGTTGTGGCCCAGGGTCAAAGTTTTGGGGGAGTGGGTACCCCAGGTTTGGGTCAGGTCACTGGTTTAAGATTTAACATTTTGGTACGCCAGGGTTAGCCTGAGTTTAGGGAGTGGTAGGTTTAGGGTTTGGGTTGGGATCAGGGTTAGTTAGTGTTTTAATGGTGGGTAAGTTTAGGGGGGTTTTGGGGTTTATAGCTTTAGGGAGAGTTTAGGGTGGGTATTTTTTTAATTTAGTAAACAGAATTAGGTTTATTTAGTTTATTTTTTTATTTATTTTATTATATTATTTTATTTAGTTTATTTTTTTATTTTTATTTAGTTTAGTTTATTTATTTTAGTTTAAGTTTTTTATTTTTTATTTGTTTATTTTAGGTTTGTTTACTTTTTTTTAGTTTAGTTTTATTCTTATTTTATTTTTTAGGTTTAGATTTTATTTTTATTTTAGGTTTAGGTTTTTAATGCTATTATTTTAGTTTAGAGGTTTTTTTCATTTTAGTTTATTTTTTATGTTTTCTTAATTTAGGTATAAGTCTTTTTAGTTTATATTATTTTATTTAGTTAGGGTTTAGTTTAGTTTATTTTAGGTTTAGGTTTTATTTATTTTAGTTTAGTTTATTTTGTTTAGTTTAGGTTCATTTTATTTTATTTTATTTTGGTTTTGGTTTTTTTTTAGTTTAGGGTTTAGGTTTTATTTTTTTATTTATTTTATGTTTATTTTTTAGGTTTAGGTTTTTATTTTATTTTATTTTAGGTTTATTTTATTCTAATTTTATGTTTAATTTTTTATTTTTTTAGATTTTTTTATTTTTTGGTTTATGTTATTTTTTTAGTTTAGTTTAGGTTTTTATTTATTTTATTTGAGTTCAGTTTTTATTTTTTATTATATTTTATTTTTAGGCTTAGGTTTAGGTTTAGGTTTTGATTTTAATGTATATTTTTATTTTATTTCGTTTAAGTCTTATTTATTTGTCTTATGTTTAGGTTTATTTAGTTTTGGTTTAGGTTTTTAGGTTTTTAAGGTTTAGGGTTTAGGGTCTAGCATTTGAGGTTTAGAGTTTAGGATTTAAGGTTGAAGGTTTTTATGTTTAGGTATAGGGTTTAAGGTTTGGGGTTTATCATTTAAGGTTTTATAGTTTAGGTTTTAGGGTTTGGGGTTTAGGATTTAGGGTTTGGGGTGGTTAGGGTTGTGGTAGGTAGTGGTTTAGGATTTAGACTAGGGTTTTTATTTTAGGGTTTAGGATTAATTTTGTGGTTTATTTTAGTTTAGGGTTTAGTTTAGGAAAGGTTTTATTTTATTTTTTTTATAATTAAATTATTTAGGTTTATTTATTTTATTTTATTATTTATTTTATTATCTTTTATTTTTTTATTTAGGTTTATTTTAATTTTTATTTAATTTAGTTTATTTATTTTATCTTAGGTTTTTTATTTTAGTTTATTTTTGAGGTTTAGGTTTAAGTTTAGGTCTATTTTTTCGTTTAGTTTTATTTTTATTTTATTTTTTAGGTTTAGATTTTATTTCTTACTTTTAGTTTAATTTATATTATTTATTTTATGTTTAGGTTTAGGTTAATTTTTAGTTTATTTTATTTTATTTAGTTTATGTTTTGGTTTTGGTTTAGTTTATTTTAGGTTTAATTTTTTATTTTTTTTATTTTAGTTTAGTTTATTTTAGCTTAGTTTATTTTTTTTATTTATTTAACATTTATTTTTTTATTTATTGATTTTTTGTTTTTTTATTTTATTTGGTTTTTTATTTTAGTTTATTTTATGTTTAGTTTATTTTTTAGTTGAGTTTTATTTTATTTTATTTTTTTTTTTTTAGGTTTTATTTTTTTTAGTTTTAGTTAGGTTTAGGTTTTTTTCTTAAGTTTTTAAGGTTTTATTTTAGGTTCATTTTAATTTTATTATTTGGTTTAGGTTTAGGTTTATTTTAGTTTATTTTATTTTATTTAGTTTATGTTTAGTTTAGGTTTATTTATTTTAGTTTAGTTTATTTTAGTTTTGGTTTAGGTTTATTTTATTTTGTTTATTTTATTTTTATTTTAAGTTTAGGTTTTTTTTAGTGTAGGGTTTAGATTTTATTTTATTTATTTTAAGTTTTATTTTAAAGTTTATTTTATATGTTTAATTTTATTTTATTTTAAGTTTATTTTAGGTTTATTTTATTTTTTTATTTTCTATTTATTTTTTTTTTCTTTAGGTTTTATTCTTAGGTTTAATTTATTTTAGTTTAGTCAATTTTTATTTTTTAATTGTAGTTTATTTTATTTTTATTTTATTTTATTTTAAGTTTAGGTTTTAATTTAGGTTTTATTTTATTTTATTTAGATTTATTTATTTATTTTATTTTTAGATTTTATTTAGTTTATGTTTAGGATTTTAGTTAGGGTTTTGGGTAGGGTTTCAGGGTTTAGGTTGTGGGTTTATGATTTAGGGTTAGGGTTTAGGGTTTAAGGTTTAGGGTAGGGTTTAGGCTTTTTAGAGTTTTGGGTTTATGGTTTGTTCAGGGTTTAGGGTTTAGTGTTTAGGGTTTTTTAGGGTTTATGTTTTAAGATTTAGGGTTTAGGGTTTAGGGTTTTGGATTAGTTTAGGGTTTGGGGTTTTGGGTATTTTTTTAAAAAATTAAGTAAACTGGTAGGTTTAGGTTTATTTAGTTTATTTTTTATTCATTTTGTTTATATTATTTTTTATTTATATTTAAGTTTTTTATATTATTTTTATTTAGTTTAGTTTAGTTTATTTATTTTATGTTTATTTATTTTATTTTAGGTTTTTATTTTATTTTTTTTTTTGTCTCTGTTTAGGTTTGTGTTTATTTTTTTAGTCTTATTTTATTTTATTTTTTTAGGTTTAGTTTTATTTTATTATTTTTGGTTTAAGTTTTAGGTATTCATTTTAGGTTTATTTTTAGATTTTATTTTTTAATTTAGGTATATGTTTTTTTTAGTTTATTTTATTTTATTTAGTTTAGGGTTTAAGTTTAATTTATTTTTGGTTTTGGTTTAGGTTCTATTTATTTTTGTTTAAGTTTAGGTTTATTTTATTTTGTTTATTTTAGGTTTATAGTTTAGTGTTTTTATTTATTTTATTTTTAGGTTTATTTTAGCTTTAGGATTTCATTTAGTTTTATTTTATTTTATTTTATGTTTATTTTATGTGTTTTATATTATTTTGATTTATTATGTTTAGGTTTATTTTATTTTTAGTTTAGTTTTGGTTTTTATTTATTTTATTTGAGTTTAGTTTTCATTTTTTTATTTTATTTTATTTTTAGTTTTAGGTTTAGGTTATGGTTTTTTTATTTATTTTATTTTTAGGTTTTATTTAGTTTAAGTCTAGGTTTTTATGTTTTTAGGATTTAGGGTTTAGGGTGGGTCTGGGGTTTAGAGAAGGTTGAGAGTGGGGTCCTGTTCTTTCGTGGTTAGGGTTTAGGATTTAGCATTTGGTTATGGTTTAGGATTTTTTAGGGTTGGTTTAGGGTTTAGGTTTAGGTTTTAAGGTGTTGAAGGTTTAGGGTTTGGACCATGGGGTTGTTTAGGGTTTTTTTTTAAATTTTTTTTTTAAAATTAAATTAATTGGTAGGCTTAGGTTTAGTTATTTTATTTTTTATTTATTTTAGTTTATTTTAATTTAGGTTTTTTTTTTATTTTTATTTAGTTTAGTTTATTTATTTTAAGTTTATTTATTTTATTTTAGGTTTTTTATTTTAGTTTATTTTTAGGTTTAGTTTTATTTATTTTTTATAGTTTTTGTTATTTTATTTTATTTTTAGATTTAGGTTTATTTTATTTTATTTTAGGTTTAAGTTTTAGTTTTTTTCTTAGGTTTTATTTTTTTTATTTTTTAGGTTTAATTTTAGTTTATTTTATTTTATCTATTTACGTTTAGTTTTTATTTTAGTTTATTTTATTTTATTTAGTTTATATTTAGGTTTAGTTTAGTTTTAATTTTAAGTTTAGGTTTTATTTATTTTTTTAGTTAAATTTATTTTAGTTAGGTTTATTTTTTTATTTATTTAGTTTAGTTTTTTTTTAGTTAAGGTTTATTTTATTTTTTTTTATTTATTTTAGGTTTATGTATTTATTTAGTTTTATTTTATTTTATTTTAGCTTAATTTTATTTTATCTTAAGTTTAGTTTTATTTTATTATGATTTTTTTATTTTATTATTTTTAGTTTAGGTTTTAATTATTTTATTTTAATTTAGTTTTTATTTTTTATTTTTTTTTTTATATAAGTTTAGGTTTTAGTTTATGTTTTTATTTTATTTTATTTTTTATTTTATTTTGGTTTAGATTTTATTTATTTATTTTATTTTTATGTTTTATTTAATTTAGGTTTAGCTTTTAGGGTTTAGGGTTTAGGGTTAGCTTAGTGTTTAGGGTTTATGGTTTAGGATATGGGGTTTAGGGTTTTTTTATTTGGGTTTAGGGTTTTTGGTCAGGCTTTATTTTACAATTTGGGAGTTTAGGGTTTTAGGGTTTAGAGTTTTTTTGGGTTTAGATTTTTGTGGTTTAAGATTTAGATTTTAAGTTTAGGGTTTAGGGTTTTTGGTTTTTTTTTTTTTTTACAAAGAACAAATTCAAATTCAACATTTCTTATTTTGTTTATTTATTTTATGTTTTATATATTTCAGTTTAATTTATTTTAATTTAGTTTAGTTTATTTATTTTAAATTTTTATTTTATTTTAGTTTATTTTAGGTTTAGGTTTAGTTTATGTTTTTAGTTGAGTTTTATTTTTATTTTATTTTTTGGTTTAGGTTTTATTTTTTCTTTTTTGGTTTTGGTTTAGGTTTTTTTTCCTTAGGTTTAGGTTTTAGGTTTTTAATTTAGGTTCATTTTCAAGCTTTATTATTAATTTAGGTTTAGGTTTATTTTATTTTATTTTACTTTTATTTAGTTTAGGTTTAGGTTTAGGTTTTATTTATTTTATTTTAGTTTATTTTAGTTTACGTTTAGGTTTGTTTTATTTTTTTTTATTTTTTTAATTTTAGGTTTAGGTTTTTTTTAGTAAGTTTAGGGTTTAGGTTTTATTTTTATATTTACTTTTAGGTTTTATTTTAAGGTTAATTTTTAGGCTTAATTTTTATTTTATTTTATTTTTATTTTACGTTTAGTTTTTCTTTTATTTAAATTACTTATTCTTAAGGTTAATTTATTTTTTAGTTTAGTTTAAGTTTTTATTTATTTTATTTTAGTTTATTTTTATTTGTTTAATTTATTTTACTTTTAGGTTTAGGTTTTAGTTTAGGTTTTTATTTTATTTATTTTATTTAGGTTTATGTTTTATTTAATTTTTTTAGATTTATTTAGGTTTAGGTTTTGTGGTAGATTAGAGTCATGGTGGGATTAGGGTTTAGGGTTTGGAGTTTTTAGGGTTTGTGGTCAGCAGGGTTTAGGGCTGGACTCATTATTTGTGGTTAAGGTTTAGGGTTTAGTGGTTTGAGGGTTTAAGTTTGGGTTAGTGAGGGTCAGTTTAGGGCCCAGTGTGCCTGTTTAGTGGTTTGAGTGGTTAAGTTTAGGCTGTTTAGTTTGGGTTTAGTGGCCCAAGGTTTTAGTTTGGAAGGTTTTAGTGGCCTTTTGTTTAGGTTTGGGTTTAGCCAGGTTTAGGGTTAGTTTACATTTAGGGTTTAGGGTTGGATTTATTATTATTATTTTATTATTTTATTTTTTACTTTTCAAATTAAGTAAATTAGTTTAAGTTTATTTAGATTATTTATTATTTATTATATTTATTTTATTTATTTGATTTTATTTTATTTTTATTTTTTATTTAGTTTTATTTATTTATTTATATTTTAGTTTGTTCTATTTTATTTTTAAGATTATGTTTAGGATTTTATTTTATTTTTTTAGGTTTAGGTTTTATGTTTTTATTTTTGGTTTATTTTTATGTTTTATATTTTAGTTTAGGTTTACATTTATTCTTAGTTTATTTTATTTTATTTAGTTAAGGTTTAGGTTTAAGATTAGTTTATTTTAAGTTTAGGTTTAGGTTTTATCTATTTAAGTTTAGCTTATTTTAGTGTAAGTTTAGGATTATTTTATTATTATTTTATGATTTCATTTTTTTTCATTTAGGGTTTAGGTTTTATTTTTTATTTATTTTAAAGTTTTATTTTAAGGTTTATTATTTAGGTTTAGGTTTTATTTTATATTTATTATTTTTGATTTATTTTATTTTATCTCAAGTTTACTTTTATTTTATTTATTTTTATTTCATAGTTTAGCTTTTATGTATTTTATTTTAGTTTATTTTATTTTATTTACTTTGTTTAGGTTTTTTAGGTTTAGGGTTTAGATGTTTTTTATTTTTTATTTTTATTTTTTTCTATTTTATTTATTTTATTTTAGGTTTTAATTTTGTTTAGCTTAGGTTTTTAGCTTGTGGTAGGGTTTAGGGTGTTTTGTTGGGGTTTATTTAGTTTAGGTTTATTTTAGCTTTAGTGTGGTTTAGGGTTTGGGGTTTAGTGTTTAGGGTTTGGCTTTTATTTATTTTAAACCTTTAGGGTAGTTGGGATCTTTAGGGTTTAGGTTTAGGGTTTGAGGTTTAGGGTTTAGGGTAGGGTTTGAATCTTGGCCTTGGTTATAGTTTAGGGTAGTTTGTTTTAGGTTTAATGTGTTTAGTTAGGTTTTTTTTAGGGTTTAGGTTTAGTTTTTTTATTTTAGTTTATTTTTAGGTTAAGGTTTATTTTATTTTTAGTTAGTTTATTTTATTTTATTTTTATTTAGGTTTTATCTTTTATTTTTTTTAGTTTAGGTTTTATTTTATTTTATTTTTTTTAATTTTTTTTAATTTTTAGGTTTTATTTTTTAGTTTAGGTTTAGGTTTTTTTTAGTTTATTTTATTTTCTTTAGTTAAGGGTTTAGGTTTAATTTATTTTAAGTTAAGATTTAGGTTTAGGTTTATTTATTTAGTTTTTATTTTATTTTAGGTTTAGTTTATTTTATTTTATTTTTTGATTTAGGATTTTCTTTAATTTAGTGTTTAAGTTTTATTTTTATTTTTTAGGTTTTTTTTAGATTTATTTTAAGTTTAGGTTCAGGTTTAGTTTTTTATTTTATTTTATTTATTTTATATTTATTTTATTATTTTATTTTTTATTTTACGTTTAGGTTTTTTTTCCAGTTTATTTTATTTTTAAATTAGTTTATGTTTTTATTTTATTTCTATTTTATCTTATTGGTCTTTTAGGTTTAGTTTAAGATCTTTATTTATTTTAGGTTTTATAGTTAGGTGTGGTCAGTTTAGGGTATACATTTAGAGTTTAGTAGTTTAGGTCTGGGGTTATGGGTTTAGGTCATGACTCAGGGCCTGCTAGGGAAGCTAGTTGGTGGTTTAGCCAGTTTAGGTTTAGGTTTAGGGCTGGATTTTTAGGGTGGTCATGAAGGGTTTGTTTGGGCCTGGGTAGGGTTTAAGATTTTTTGGTTTAGGGTAAAGTTTAGGGTTTAAGTAGGTTGGTTTATGTTTAGTGGTTTAAGGATTTAAGGTGGGTTAGTGTTTAGGCTCAGTTTAGGGTGTGGATCTGGAGTTAGGTCACTTGGTAGGGTTGTTTTAATTATTTATTTATTTTTTAAATTATGTAAACTGGTAAGTTTAAGTTTATTTAGTTTATTTTTTACTTATTTTATTTTGTCTTATTTTTTATTTTGATTTAGGTTTATTTTATTTTTTATTTAATTTAATTTATTTATTTTAGTTTATTTTTTTCATTTAGGTTTAGGTTTAAGTTTATTTTTTAGTTTAGTTTTATTTTTATTTTACTTTTTATTTATAAATTTAGGTTTAGGTTTTAGGTTTTTATTTTAGGTTTATTTTTTGAATTTATTTTTTAGTTTAGGTTTAGGTTTTTTTAATTTATTTTATTTTATTTAGTTTAGCTTTAAGTTTAAGCTAAGGTTTTATTTTATTTTTTTAGTTTAAGATTTAGGTTTTATTTTTATTTATTTTTATGTTTTATTATTTGATTTATTATTTATGTTTTGCTTTTTATTTAGTTTTTATTTTAATTTGTTTAACTTTTATTTTATTTTTATTTTAGGTTTCATTTTTTTAATTTAGGTTTTTAATATTTTTATTTTAGTTTAAGTTTTTATTTATTTTGTTTTAGTTTAGTTTTTATATTTTATTTATTTTCTTTGTAGGTTTAAGTTTAAGTTTAGGTTTAGATTTTGGCTTTTTTAGGTTTTATTTATTTATTATTTATTTATTTTTTTTATTTATTTATTTTAGCTTTATTTACAATGATTTAGGATTTTCTTATTAGGGTTTAGGTTTAGGATTTTATTAGTTTTAGGTTTAGTGGTTAGGGGGATGGATTTAGGGTTTGGGATTTAGGGAGGGTTTAGTTTATGGTAGGGTTTAGGGTTTAGATTTTAGGTTTAGGTTTAGGTTTTAGGGTCTGTGGTGTGGTAGGCATTTTATTTTATTTTATTTATTTTATTTATTGTAGGTTTTATTTATTTTATTTTAAGCAATTAGTTTAGTTTAGCTTTAGCTTTGTGAGTGTGGTAGAGTGATATGATTTACAAAGTATGGGCCTGGTGGCCTGGGTGGCATTGTGTTTTCTGGTTTAGGAGGGTCAGGGTTTTAGGGTTTAGGTCCGTGGCTCAGGGCCCAGGGCTCAGCTGTGGCCTAGGGTAGACTTTTAGAGCTCGTGATCAAAGTCATATACGCTCAGGTTGACTTAGGGTTTAGGGTTTAGTGTTCAGTTTGGGTATTGTTAGTTTTATGGTTTAGGGTTTTGGGGTTTGGGGTTTGTGGCTCAGGCAGGTTTAGGCACTGGGGTTTAAGGTTGCCTAGGGTTTAATTTAGTTTAGGGTTTGTGTGGATTTAAGGGGTAGCTCATGTTAGTTTTGTGGTGTGGTTTTGAGGTTTTAGGATTTTAGATTTGGGTTTACCAGTTTAGATTTAGGGTTTATGATCTGTTTATTTGTTTTATTTAATTAATTTTATTTTTCTTAGTTTATTTGATTTTATTTTATTTTATTTTTTTTTATAGTTTAATTTATCCATTTTTAGGTTTATTTTTTAGTTTTTTATTTTAGTTTATTTTAGGTTTATTTAGGTTTATGTTTATTTTTCTTAGTTTATTTTATTTTATTTTATTTTTGGGTATATGTTTTATTTTTATTTTTTGGTTTAGTTTAGGTTTTTATTTTATTTTTAGGTTCGGTTTTAGGTTTTCATTGTAGGTTTATTTTAGATTTTTTTTAGTTTAGGTTTAGGTTTATTTTATTTTAATTTATTTAGTTTAGATTTAGGTTTAGTTAGTTTAGGTTTAGGTTTTATTTATTTTAGTTTAGTTTAGTTTAGTTTAGGTTTATTTTATTTTGTTTATATTAGGTTTTATTTTTAATTATTTTAAGATTTATATTTAGGTTTATTTTTTTATGTTTAGGTTTTTATTTAGTTTTTACTTTATTTTATTTTAAGTTTATTTTATCTTTAATTTACATTTTGTTTTTATTTTATTTTGGTTTTTTATTTTTAGGTTTATTTTATTTTTTTAGTTTTATTTAGATTTTTATTTATTTTATTTTATTTTAGTTTTAATTTTATTTTATTTTCTTTAAGTTTATGTATAGGTTTAGGTTTAGTTTAAGTTTTAGTTTAGGTTTTTATTTTATTTTATTTTATTTTATTTTGATTTTATTTATTTTATTTTTAGTTTTATTTAGTTTAGTTTTGGTTTTTAGCTTTTAGGATTTAGTTTTAGTGCTTGTTACTGAGGCTTTAGGGTTTAGGGTTTAGGGTTTGTTTGGGGTTTAGGTTTGTAGGGTGGGGTTTAGGGGTGTGGTTTAGGTTTGGGGGTTTAGGCTTTATGGTGTAGGGTTTTGGCTTTAGGGTTTAGGTTTTAAGGTTTAGAGCTTTACGATTTAGGTTTATGGTTTAGCATTTCTGGTGTTTAGGGTTTGGGGTTTAGTGTTTAGGGTTTAGGGTTTTTGGTTTTTTTTTAATAGAGAAAAAATTTAGATTCAACATTTTTTCTTTTTGATTTCGTGAACCACATAACACAGCAAGTTTTCTAAGACACAAGTGACGACATAGATCAAAAATTAGCACACATCATATCCCCGATCTCTCCTCGCCACCATGGTTGTAACTTCCCACTCTTCCGCCTCCATAACCTCCAATCGCTCCAACCTCCACCTCCATATCCAACAGCTCTAGATCCCCACCACCACCGTGATAACCCGCCTCCTTCGCCTTGATCGCTAGATCTAGACCGATCCCACGTGTGATGTTCTGCCAAGGTTCTTGCCCATTCTTAGGGTTTAAGTTTAGATTAGGTTTATTAGGTTTTAAGGTTTAGGTTTATTTTTTTAATTTATTTAGCTACTTTAATTGTGTGGGGCTTTATGGTTTAGGTTTGTGTTTAGTAGGGTTTAAGGTTTAGGTTTGGGAGTTTTGGATTGCTTTAGGGTTTAGGGTTTGTGCTTAGGTTTTTTTAGGATTTAGGGTTTAGGGTTTTTTAGGGTTGTAGGTTTAGGCATATGGTTTGCCTATAATTTAGGGTATATAGTTTTTTTTTTTTAAATTAAAACCCAGTTTAGGTTTGTTTAGTTTATTTAGTTTATTCTTTATTTATTTTAATTTATTTTATTTTTTTATTTTTATTTAGGTTTTTTAGTTTAGTTTATTTTTAAGTTTAGGTTTATTTTTAGTTTTATTTTATTATTTTAGGGTTTTATTTTTAATTTTTATTTTATCTATTTAGGTTTAGGTTTTAGGTTTTTATTTTAGGTTTATTTTTAGGTTTTATTTCTTAGTTTAGGTTTAGGTTTAGGTTTAGGTTTTATTTATTTTAGTTTAGTTAATTTCAATTTAGGTTTAGGTTTATTTTATTTTGTTTGTTTTATTTTTATTTTAGGTTTAGGTTTTTATTTATATTTTATTTTATTTTATTTTAGATTTATTTTATTTTTATTTTATGTTTAGTTTTTATTTTATTTAAGTTTTTAATTCATAGGTTTATTTTATATTTTAGTTTAGTTTAGGTTTTTATTTATTTATTTTAGTTTATTTTATTTTATTTTTAGGCTTAGGTTTAGGTTTTAGTTTAAGGATTTATTTTATTTTAATTTTTTTATTTTATTTAGATTTAGGTTTATTTATTTATTTTATTTTTAATTTAGTTTTGGTTTAGGTTTTTTAGGTTTTAGGTTTAAGGTTTGGGTTTTATGGTTTAGGGTTTCAGTTGCCTGGTTTTAGGGTCAGGTTAAGGTAGTGGCTTGGGCTCAACTCACTAAGGGTTTAGAGAGTTAAGCTGGTTAGTTAGGGTTTAGGATTAGGGTTTTAAGGTTTAGGATTTAGGTTTGGATTAGTTTAGATTTAGGTTTATAGATTTAGGATTTAGGTTTAGGGTTTATGGTGTTGTAGGTTTATGGTTTAGGTTCGTGATTTAGTGTTTATCAAAAAAAAAGGTTAGATTTGTTTAGTTTATTTTTTATTTTATTTTTGTATTTCATTTTTTTATTTTTATTTATGTTTTTTATTTTAGTTTATTTTTTTAGGTTTAGGTTTTTTTTAGTTGAATTTTATTTTTATTTTATTTTTTAGGTTTAGATTTTATTTTTAATTTTAAATTTATCTTTTTAGGTTTTAGGTTTTTATTTTGGGTTAAATATAATAAAGTAAAAAAAATAACCTAAAAAATAAACCAAAAATAAAACCTAAAACCTAAACCAAAAAAATAAAATAAAACCTTAAACCTAAAATAAAAAAAGTAAAATAAAACCTAAAAATAAAATAAAAATAAAATTGAACTAAAAAATAAATAAACAAAACCAAAACCAAAATAAAATACTAAAATAAAAACCTAAAATAAAATAAATAAACCTAAAATGAATAAAGAAACTAAATAAAATTAAAAAATAAACCTAAATAAAAATAAACTTAAATAAATAAAAAATAAACTAAATAAACTTAAACCTACCAGTTTACTTAATTTTTTAAAAAAAACCCTAAACCCTAAATCCTAAACTTTAAATCCTAAACCATAAATCATAAAGCTTAAACCCTAAACCCTAATCCTAAACTCTAAACCATAAAAGCATAAATCATAAAACTCTAAACCCTAAACCCTAACCCTTACAGCCAAAACCCAAAACCCTAAACCCTAACCCTAAAACCTAAACTCTAAAACCTAAAACCCTAAACCCTAAAGGTTAAACTAACCCTAATTAACCTAAAATAAATTAACTACACTAAATAAAAAAACATACCTAAATAAAAATAAAAAATAAAAAAACTAAAAATCTAAATAAATTTAAACTATCGCTTTAATTAAAAAAATCATAAACCCTAAACTAACCCTAAATCATAAACCCTAAAACTACAACCCTAAATCCTAAACCATAAACCCCAAACCTTAAACCCTAAACCCTAAACTAATCCTAAACCCCAAACCATAAATCCTAAACCCTAAACTCTAAACCTAACCCTAAACCTTAAATCCTAAATCATAAAATCCTAAACCCTAAATGCTAAACAAACTCTAAACCCTAAACACTAAACCCTAAAAACCCTAAACCCTAAACCCTAAACTAACCCTAATCCCTAAGCTAACCCTAAACCCTAAACACTAAACCATGAAAACCCTAAACCTTATAGCCTAAACACTAAACCGTAAACCCTAAACCCTAACCCTAAAAACCTAAAAGCATAAACCCTAAAACCCTAAACTTTAAACCCTAAACTCTAAACCCTAAATCCTAAACCCTAAACACTAAACCCTAACCCTAAACCTAAAGTAACTAAATAAATTAAAAATTAAATCTAAACCCTAAGAATGGGTAGAACCTTGATGGTAGGAACATCACCGTGAACCAGACTCAGTATAGATCTAGCGGTGGAGGCAAAGCCAGAGGTGATAGTTATCACAGTGGTGGTGGGGGATCTAGAGGTGCTGGTGGATATAGAGGTGGTGGTCATAGTAGTGGTGGTTATGAAGGTGGGAGGAGTGATGGAGGTTATGCCGGTGGTGGTATGGTAGATCGGGATATGATGGTGGATCCAAAGCTCAAGAAATTGAAGAATGGAAGAAGCCGCTACATATGGAACTATGTCTTTACTGAGAGATGGTTCTAGTTATCTGGTTTTGATTTAATCTATGTGTGCTAATTTTTTATCTATGTTGGCGCTTATGTCTTAGAAAACTTGGGGTGTTACTTAGTTGATGAAATAGAAAAAAAGAAATGTTGAATTTTAATTTGTTCTCTATTATTAAAAAACAAAAACCTTAAACCCTAAATTGAAACCGAACCTTAGACTTAAAACCTATACCTTAAACCCTAAACCGTTAAAACCCTAAACACTAAACCCAAAACCCTAAACCCTAAACCCTAAAACCCTAAACCATAAACCTTAAAACCTAAACCATAAACACTAAACCCTAAACCCCAAACCTTAAACCCTAAATGCTAAACCCTCAACTAACCCTAAACCCTAAAAGTTAAAAACCTAAACCTAAACTAAATGAAACCTAAAATTAAAATAAATAAATAAAACCTAAAACAAAATAAAATTAAAACCAAAACTAAAACATAAACTTAAAGCTAAAATGAAAAAAAAAACTAAAATAAAATAAATAAAAACTTAAACTAAACTAAAAAAATAAAAACCTAAATAAAATAAAACTAAACCTAAAATAAAAATAAAATAAACCTTAAATTAAATATAATAAAAACTAGATAAAAACCTAAACCAAAAAGATAAGCCTAAAAATAAAACCTAAAAAAAATAATACCTAAACCCTAAACTAGAAAAAAAACCTAAACCTATAATAAAAATAAAATAAACCTAAACCTAAACTAAAATAAATAAACCAAAACCTAAACCTAAAATAAAGTGAACCTAAACCTAAACTTAAACCCTAAATAAAATTAAATAAGCTAAAAATAAACCAAAACCTATACTAAATAACAAAACCTAAAAATAATCCTAAAATAAAAACCTAAAACCTAAACTTAAAAAATAAAATAAAAACCTAATCCTAAACTTTAAAGTAAAAAAATAAAACATAAACCTAAATATTAAATTAAAATAAAACTCAACTAAAAGGTAAACATAAACCTAAGCATAAACATATAAAAATAAACTAAAATAAATAAACCAAACTAAATAAAAATAAAACATAAACCTAAATAAAAATAAAAAATAAAATAAATTAAAATAAATAAAAAATAAGCTAAATAAATCTAAACCTACAAGTTTACTAATTTATTTTTTAAAAAACCTTAAACCCTAAACCCTAAACCCTAAACCCTAAAACTAACCCTAAACCTAAAACCCTAAACCCTAAAAAATCCTAAACCACAAACCCTAAACCCTAAACCCTAAAATGTTAAACCCTAAACCTTAAACTAACCCTAAACCCTAAAGCCTAATCCCTAAACCCTAAACCCTAAACTAACCCTAAACCCCAAGCTAACCCCAAACCCTAAAAACCCTAAACCCTAAAGCCTTAACACTAAATAATAAACCTTAAACCTTAAAACCCAAATCATAAACCTAAACCTTATATCATAAATTAACCCTAAACCCCAAGCTAAATCAAACCCTAAAAACCCTAAACCCTAAAGCCTAAACACTAAATCATAAACCTTAAACACTAAAACCTAAATCGTAACCCTAAACCTTAATCCTTAAAACCCTAAACTCTAAAGCCCTAAACCCTAAACCATAAATCATAAGCACTAAACCCTAAAAACCTAAAAACCTATAAACCTAAACCTAAACTAAATAAAACCTTCAAATAAAAAAATAATAATAAACCTAAACTTAAATAAAATAGAAAATAAAATAAAATAAAAATTAAAATAAAACTTAAACCTTAAAAATAAAATTAATAAAATAAAGGAAAGAAAACCTAAACTAAAATAAAAAATAAAATAAACCTAAGAATAAAACCTTAATAAAATAAAACTAAAAAATAAAATAAAAATAAAATAAACCTAAAATAAAATATAAAAAAACTAAATCAAACCTAAACCTAAAAATAAATAAAAATAAAATCTAAACCACCTAAAAAACCTAATCCAAATAAAAATAAAATAAATAAATAAAAAACAACAAAGCCTAAACTAAAATAAACTAAACTAAAATAAATTAAACCTAAACTTAAACCTAAAATAAACTAAACCTAAACTTAAACTAAAAAGTAAAACCTAAAAATAAACCAAAAATAAAAACTTAAAACCTAAACCTATAAAAATAAAATAAAACCTAAACCTAAACCTAAAAATAAAAAGTAAAACCTAAACATAAAAAATAAAATAAAAATAAAAATCAACTAAAAAATAAACCTAAACCTAAATAACAAACTAAAATAAAAAGCCTAAACTAGAATAAATAAACCTAAAATAACTAAACTAAACTAAATAAAAATAAAAAGTAAACCTAAATAAAAATAAAAAATTAAATAAATAAGATAAATAAAAATTTAACTAAATAAACTAAATAAACCTAAACATATACTAATTTAAAAAAAATACCCTAACCCCTAAACCCAAAAACTAACCCTGAACCCTAAACCTACAACCCTAAACCCTAAATCATAAACCCTAAAAATGCTAAACCCTAAACCCTAAATCCTAAACCATAAATCCTAAACCCTAAAAACCAAAAACTTTTCTCTCCTTCATTTTTTGGGTGCTCTAGTGAATCTCGTTTCCTATGGAGGCATGTCTCTTTTGTGCCTTCTCATGTGGACATCTTGGCTGGTTCACCATTTGGATGGCTTAGCTTGGCTCTCAGCTTCTCCTATCATGTGCTACTGCTGATCATGGCTTCAGCCTTTGCTTCCCTGTGGGGAAATCCTTGCATTTTGGTTGCTCTTGTGAAAGCTTTTGACTCCTTGGGGGTCTCGAGCTTAATTCCTTTGCTGGCTTCAAAATCCTTCAAGGATGTTCTTGCTGGTAAGGCCAAATGTGTTGAGTCTCTCGACCATATCTCTACCTCTTTAGGGTGTACCCATGATAATGTGTTCTAATTGTTGTGGAAAGGCTTGAGAAACCTTTGAATTCACATTGGTGGGTAAATTTGCATTGAGCCATCCTACATTGGAGAATATTCGATAATTTTTTCATAGCTTGAAATTCTCTAGCATTTTCTCTGTTAGATTGATCGATTCACAGCATGTCTTGATTCAGCTTTCAAATAATTTAGATTATTCTTGAGTTTTCTCTTGACATTCATATTTTATTTTCAATTATCATATTGAAATGGATGCCTCATTTTGATATTAAAGAGGAATCTCCTATAGTTCTGAATGGATATCTCTTCAATCTATGTGTTCTTTTCATTAATCATGAGTTTCAATGTGAGTGCATTGTTCGCCTTCTTCAAGTTGATCAAGTGACTACTTCTAACTCAAGGCTCTCTGTTGCTCGGATCCTAGTTGAGTTGGATATAATTATAAAATTTCCAAAAGAAATTTGGCTAGGATCATAGAGATATGGATATTTGCAAAAAGTGGATTTTGAGAATTTTCCTATTTTTTGTTCCCATTGCAAAATTCATAGTCATGGGGTTCCAAATTGCTTTGTGGTTTATCCTCACTTTAAGAAACCCAAACATGTGCATATTATTCTGGATCTCAATCTTCAGGTGCCATCGATTAAACCATAGAAAGTTGTTCCAATGGATAACTCATTACCTAAAGCCAAGGGTCATTGCCTTGATCCTCCCATTGCTCCCTTCGATAAGGCTATGACTATTCAACTTGATCAGCTTCTGGATATCACTCTTCTGAATAAGGATGCTTTGCCTTCTAATGAACCTATCCATTTGCATCACACTGATATTGGTATTAATATGGACAATAATATGTTTTCAAAATTTGTGGATGATGATTCGATTTCAAATGATTTCGCTTCCACCTTTGCCACCTTTAATAAGAACATGTGATCCCTCATGAGGGTCTAATTGGTGAGCTTACTATGGATAAAATTTCTAATTATGATTTGGGCACTTGTACTTTAAATGATTCTAATCCTACTCCTGCTTCTTCATTTAATGTTGCAATATCTTCTAACCCAATTTTGGAAAATAAAAATGATTTGGAAGAAGGTGAGTGGCCTGCAATGATGTCGTAAAGATGCAACCTCATCCCAAGCATATCCCTGAATAATCTCTATCTAATGGTGATGTTGTGGATATGACTAATAAATTTCAAATGGTTTTTAGGAAGAAAAATAAGTTTTGTATGAGTTTTCCCATGTTGTGAAAGTTATGATTACTTTTGATAATTGGTATTATTTAGGTTCATTTGTTTATGCTGCTTATAATAGAAATAGTAGATGGTTTCTTTGGGATGATCTTATTAATTTTTCTTCTTCTGTTAATGCTCCTTGGTTTGTGGGTGGGGATTTTAATACTATCTCTTTCCACCGAACGGTTAGTGGTAATGTCAACTTATTTTCAATGGAATATTTTAATAACATGATCCTTGGTAGTCATCTTACCGACATTGGCTTTAGTGGGACTTTTACTTGGAAAACTATAGACTCGGCAAAGGTTAGATCTTTAGCCATTTGTGGATTAACTTTTCTTCCTAGTACTTTTGTGGAGCATTTAAGTAGAACCATTTGAACCATTCTCAATTACTTATCTCTATGAATTTGAATGCTACTAAACCCTCCTCTCCTATTCCCTTTTCGCTTTCAAAATACGTGGCTCATGGATGAGAGACTTTTGGATGTTATTGCTACTAACTGGGATGAACCTCTCCATCTTAATGATTCTATTTTTTGGGATGAGGAGATTGTGGTTCAAATTAAAAGACTTAAACATTTCTTAATTGGTGGAATAAACATTATTTTAAAAACCTTTTTGTCAATATCAAAGAAATGGAGAATGAGGTTATAGTTTTGGAAGATGTTGTTGTTAATGACCCATCTAAAATTCATTTGTTGGCTCAAGCTAAAAATAGGTTAACATGTTATCAAGGCATGGAAGAGACCTATTGGCGGCAAAAAGCCTCTATGAAATGGATCTTTGATGGTGATCATAATACTAAATATTTTCATGCCATGGTTAAAAGAAAAGGCTTTAAATCACATTCATAAAATTAAACTAATGATGGTATTTGGTGTCGATAACAAGGAGCTTACAGATTCTGTTGTCTCTTTTATAAAAGAGCTTTTTAGCAAAAATGTTGCTTATGATGATATTTCTTGGCATGAAGTTATCCCTAATCATTTCGATGAAGATAACAAGATGCTTTCTTCCTTACCTTCTGAATCTAAAATTGTTGATATTTCGCAAAGTATGAATACAGACTCTATGGCTAACCCTGATGGTTACACTACCCTATTTTTCCAAAAATGTTGGTTTATCATTAAAGAGAACTCAGTTAAAGCTATTCTTGATTTCTTTAAGAGTAGTACTCTCCCCAAATACTTTGCTAGAACCTCCAATGTCTTAATTCCTATTGACCTCACCTTTGGAGTGAACTTTCAACTTCTCCATCCTGACATAAGGACTCTTCTAAACACTAAGAGTTGTAGTCTTAAGACACTTCTAGTGATTAGCTAACACTTAACCTAACCCTAGAGACTTAGAAGAGTTAGCAAGGAATATGTTGTACCTTAGGGGTTTTAGGAAGACTATCCATAGCTTAAACCCAAATCCTTGCTTCCTTCTTTCAAACCAAACTTCAAACTCAAATCTTAAATCACCAACTCAATAGATTTTCTCAAATCATAAATCAATTACAAATCCAAATCATGAATCAATTCCAAATAATTGAAACCCATGATCAATTTCAAAACCAAAATCTTTCCTAAGCTTTGATTTCATCTTAGACTTAGCTCAAATGAAATCCAAATCACTCCAAACTCAAAACATTTTCATAACCCATTTATATTCTCAATTATATTAACAAATAAAATTAAATAAAATGAAATATCAATTCAAATAACCAAAACTAAATTCAAAACTCAAGTCCAAATCTAACCTAAATCCAACCTATACCCTTTTCAAATTGAACTTAACCAAATCATTCTCAAATCAATCCAAACCTTTGATTTTCTCTTCAAACAATCATTCCTTTAATCACAATTAAAATAAAATAAACTAAAAATTGACTAAAAACCTAAACATAAAAAAAAACTAAACTAAAAAATAAAAAATAAAAAATAAACATAAATAAAAATAAAAAATAAAATAAACTAAAATAAATAAAAAATAAACTAAATAAATTAAATAAACTAATTAAACAAAAGAAGAAATGTTGAATATGAATTTGTTCTTTGTTAAAAAAATCCCAAAACTAAAAACCCAAAACTAAACCCTAAACCCTAAAAACCCTAAACCCTAAACCCTAAACCCTAAAAACCCTAAACCCTAAACCCTAAAACCTAAACTCTAAACCCTAAAATCTAAACCCAAAACACTATACCCTAAACCCAAAAAAAAACCTAAACCTCAAACCCAAAAAAACCCATAACCTAAACAAAACCCTAAAACTTAAATTTACATCTAAACTAAATAAAACTTTAAAAAAAATCTAAACCAAAATAAAATAAAATAAAAATATAAACTAAAACTTAAACCTAAACATAAATCTAAACCTAAATCTAAAAAGAAAATAAAATAAAAAATTAAAACTAAACAAAAATTAATTAAATAAAAACCTAAACTAAACTTAAAAATAAAAACTAAATATAATATAAACCAAACCTAAAATAAATAAAATTAACCTTAAATAAAATAAAGAAAATAAATAAAACCTAAACTTAAATGAACCTAAAAATAAAAACTAAAAATAAATAAAAATTAAAATCTAAACCCTAAACTAAAAAAGAAAACCATAAAAAAATAAACTTAAACTTAAATTAAAATAAACTAAACTAAAATAAATAAAACCTAAACCTAAACCTAGAATAAACTAAATTGAAACTTTAACCTAAACTAAATAAAATAAAATAAAATAAACCAAATTAAACTTAAACCTAAACTGAAAGATAAACCTAAAATAAACCCAAAGTAAAAAACCTAAATCCTAAACCAAAAAAAATAAAATAAAACCTAAACCTAAAAAAAACCTAAACCTAAAATAATAAACTAAAATAAAATACCAAAATAAGAAAAGTAAAACTAAAAAATATACCTAAATCAAAATAAATAAAATAAATAAAAAAATAAAGTAAATAAACCTAAACCTACCAGTTTACCTAATTTTTATAAAAATAAAAAATAAGAAAATAAAAATAAATAAATAAATAACACTAACCCTAAACCCTAAACTCTAAACCATAAATCTACAACACTAAATTCAAAACCATAAACCTACAACCCTAAACCCTAAACTCTAAACCAAATCTAAACCCTAATAAACCCTAAACCCTAAAAAACTCTAAACCCTAAACCCTAAACCTACAAAACTAATCCTACAACCTTAAACCCTAAACCTTAAAAAACCCTAAACCCTAAACTAAAACCTGAACCCTAAACTTAAAACCTAAACCCTAAACCCTAAAACCCTAAACACTAAACCCTAACCCTAAACCCTAAACCATAAAAGCATTAACTCTAAAACCCAAAATCCTAAACACTAAACCTTAAACCCTAACCCTAAACCCTAACCCTAAATTCCAAACCCTAAACCTAAACCTAAAGTAATAAAATAAATTAAAAAATATACCTCAACCCTAGAACCTAATAAACCTAAACCCTAAGAATGGGCAGAACCTTGACGGTAGGAACATCACCATCAACCATGCTTAGTTTAGATCTAGCGATGGAGGAGAAGGCAGGTGGAAATATAGTGGTTGTGATCTAGAGGTGTTGGTGGATATGGATGTGTGGAGCTGGTGGTTATAGGTGGGGAGAATGAGGTTACAATCGTGGTGGTGGCAGAGGGAGATCGGGATATGATGGCATCCCTACTCAAGAGGCGGGGTGGTTCGATGGGAACTAGAAACCAAGAACTGAACTGATCTACTGCCATGGAATTGTGTCCTAGTGAGATGGTTCTAGTTATCAAGGGTTTTAATTTGCTCTATGAAGCTCATTTCTTATCTATGTCATCGCTTATCTTAGAAAACTTGGTGTGTAACTTAGTTGAAATAGAAAAGAAGATATGTTGAATATGAATTATTCTAAGTTAAAACCAAAACCTTAAACCGTCAACTAAAACTTGAACCCTAGACCTAAAACCTAAACCCTAAACCCTAAACACTAAAACCCTAAACCCTAAACCCTAAAACCCTAAACCTAAACCCTAAACCCTAAACCTTAAAACCTAAACCATAAACCCTAAATCCTAAATCTTAAACCCTAAACCCCAAACCCTAAACCCTCAACTAACCCTGAACTCTAAACCTAAAACCCTAAAACCTAAAATGCTAAAAACTTGAACCTAAACTAAATATAACATAAAAATAAAATAAATAAATAAACCTAAACTAAAATAAAATAAAAAATAAAATAAAATAAAAACTTAAACTAAAACCTAAACATATACTTAAACCTAAACAGAAAATTAAATAAAAATAAAACTAAACTAAAAAATAAACTTAAATCTAAACCCTAAACTAAAATAAATAAATCCAAAATAGATAAAGTAAATTAAATAAAAATAAAAATAAACCCAAATAAAAATGAAAATAAAATAAACTAAAATAAATAAAAAATAAACTAAATAAGCCTAAACCTATGAGTTTACTTAATTTAAAAATAATAAAATAAAACAAAAAACCCTACCCTAAAACTAACCCTAAACCCTAAACCCCAACCCTGCCCTAAACCCTAAACCCTAAACCCTAAATCCCTAAACCCTAAAACCCTAAACCCTAAACCCACAACCTAAACACTAAACCCTAAACCCAAAAAAAAACCTAAAACCCTAAACCTAAACTAAATAAAACCTAAAAAATAAAATAAATTAAAACCTAAACCTAAAAAAAATAAAAATAATAAATTAAATTAAAACCTAAACTAAAACCTAAACCTAAACCTAAACTTAAATGTATAAATAAAATAACATTAAAAAATAAAAACTAAACAAAAATACAATAAATAAAAACCTAAACTCAACTAAAAAATAAAATAAACCTAAAATAAAAAACCAAAATAAAATAAAAACTAAATGTAAAATTAAAATAAATTAAACCTAATATAACAAAAAAATCAAAACTAAATATAAACCTAAACCTAAAAGAGAGTCCCAAAAATAAAATCTAAACCCTAAACTAAAAAAAACATAAACCCTAAATAAATGAAATAAAATAAACCTAAACCTAAACTAAAATAAATAAAACCTAAACTAAAACCTAAAATAAACTAAACCTAAACCTAAACTAAATAAATTAAAATAAACTAAAAATACACTGAGACCTAAACTAAAAAATAAAACCTAAAAATAAACCTAAAATAAAAACCTAAAACCTAAACCTAAAAAATTAAAATAAAAACCTAAACCTAAACCTAAAAAAAATAAAACCTAAACTTAAAAAATAAAATAAAAATAAAACTAAACAAAAAAATAAACTAAAATAATAAACCTAATCAATAATAAGTAAAATAACCTAAATAAAAATAATAAATAAAGAAAATAAAAATTAAAAAATAAGATAAATTAAAATAAAATAAATAAACTAAATAAACCTATTACTATTAAATAAACCTAAGGTAACTTATTTGATGAAATAGAAAAGAAGATATGTTGAATATGAATTTGTTCTCCAAAAACCTTAAACCGTCAACTAAAACTTGAACCCTAGACCTAAAACCTAAACCCTAAACCCTAAACACTAAAACCCTAAACCCTAAACCCTAAAAACCTAAACCTAAACCCTAAACCCTAAACCATAAAACATAAACCATAAACCTTAAACCCTAAATCCTAAACCCTAAACCCCAAACCCTAAACCTCAACTAACCTTGAACTCTAAACCTAAAACCCTAAAATCTAAAATGCTAAAAACTTGAACCTAAACTAAATATAACATAAAATAAAATAATAAATAAACTAAAATAAAATAAAAAAAATAAATAAATAAAAACTTAAACTAAAACCTAAACCTATACTTAAACCTAAAAAGAAAATTAAATAAAAATAAAAATAAACTAATACCCTAAACCCTAAACCCTAAACCCCAAATCCTAAACCATAAACACTAACACTAACTCTAAATCCTAAACCCACAACCCTAAAGCATAAACCCTAAATCATAACCCTAATCGTAAACCCTAAACCCTAAAATAACCCTAAACCCTAAACCCTTAGCCCTAAACCCTAAAGCCTATACCTTAAACCCTATACTAACCCTAAAACTTAAACCCTAAACCCTAAACCATCAAAACCCTAAACCTAAAGCCTATACATTAAACCTTAAACCCTAAAGCCTAAACCCTAATCATAGAACCCTAAACCCTAAACCTTAAACCCTAAATCATAAACCCTAAACCATAAGCCCTAAGCTAAAACCTAAAAATATAAACCTAAACTAAATAAAACCTATTAATAAAATTAATAAAAAAACCTAACCTAAATAAAATAAAAAATAAAATAAAATGAAAACCTAAAGTAAAACCTAAACCAAAAACTAAAAATAAAAAAAATAAAATTTAAATAAACTAAAATAAATAAATAAAACTAAGCTAAATTAAAAAAAAAAATAAACCTAAGAACCAAAACCTAAATAAAATAAAACTAAATGTAAAATAAAAAAATAAAGTAAAATAAAACTAAACCTATAAAATAAACCTAAAAAATAAAAATAAATAAAATAAATAAAACCTAAACCCTAAATTAAAAATTAAACCTAAACCAAGAATAAAAAGAAAATAAACAAAATAAAATAAACCTAAACCTAAACTAAAATAAATAAAACCTAAACCTAAACCTAAAATAAATTAAACCTAAACTTAAATCTAAACTAAATAATATGAAATAAACTAAAAATAAACCTAAACCTAAACTAAAAAATAAAACTAAAATAAAGCTAAAATATAAACATAAACCTAAAACAAAAAAAAAAATAAAATAAAAGCTAAACCTAAACCTAGAAAAAAAATAAAACCTAATCCTATAAAATAAAATAAAAATAAAACTCAACTAAAAAAATAAACCTAAACCTAATAAATTAAATAAAATAAGAAACCTAAATGAAAATAAATAAATCTAAAATAAATAAACTAAACTAAATAAAAGTAAAAAAATAAACTTAAATAAAAATAAAAATAAAATAAACTCAAATAAATAAAAATTAAATGAAATAAACTAAATAAACCTAAACCTACCTGTTTACTTAATATTTAACCCCTAAACCCTAAATCCTAAACCCTAAACCCTAAAACTAACCCTAAACCCTAAAACCCTAAACCCTAAACCCTAAACCCTAAACACTAAACCCTAAAACCCTAAACCCTGAGCCCTGAACCCTAAACCCAAAAACCCTAAACCCTAAGCCCAAACCTAAACCTTAAAACCTACAGCCCTAAACCCTAAACCCTAAACCCCAAAACCTAAACCCTAAACCCTAAAATAACCCTAAATCGTAAACCCTAAACCCTAAGAATGGGAAAAACTTTGACGATGGGAACATCACCATCAACTAGGCTTAGTTTAGATCCACGGTGGGTGGAGGTGGCAGCTTTTCATAGAGAGGATCTAGAGGTGCTTGTGGATATGGAGGTGGTGGATGGAGCAGGTGGTTATGGAGATGGGAGGAGCAACAGGTTACAACTGCAGGTGTGGTAGAGGGAGATATTGGGGATATGATGGCAGATCCCGCTACTCAAGAGGTTCGGGGTGGTTCTGAGGGAAATAGAGAAACTGAAGAATGATCGTCGATCTGCTTCCTATGGAACTATGTCTTTATAGTAGAGACTATTCTACATATCTAGGGGTTTTCATTTGCTCTATGGGTGCTCATTTTGATATATGTCATCGCTTGGGTCTTATAAAACTTGGGGTGCTACTTGGTTGATGAAATCGAAAAGAAGAAATGTTGAATCTGAATTTGTTCTTTGTTAAAAAAACTAAACCTTAAACCCTAAACTAAAACTTAAACCCTAAACCTAAAACCTAAACCCTAAACCCTAAACCCATCACCTAAACCCCAAATCCTTAACCCTAAACCCTAAACCCTAAAAAGCTAAAACCCTAAACCAAAACTAAATAAAACATAAAAATAAAATAAATAAAAAACCTGAACCAAAATAAAATAAAAAACATAAACTAAAACCTAAACCTAAACCGAAACTTAAAAAGAAAATAAAATAAAAAATAAAAATGAAACTAAAGTAAAAAATAATAAAAACCAAAACTAAACTAAAAAATAAAAAACCTAAATAAAATAAAAACTAAACCTAAAATAAAATAAAAATAAAAAATAAATGAAAACCTAAACCTAAATACTAAACCCAAAAATAAAGCATAAAAAATAATAAATAAAACCTAAACCCTAAACCTAAAAAAAACTAAACCTAAAATAAAAATAAAATAGACTTAAACTTAAACTAAAATAAACTAAAATAAAATAAATAAAACTGAAACCTAAACCTAAAAAAAATTAAACCTAAACCTAAACCTAAACTAAATAAAATAAAATAAACTAAAATTAATCCTATACCTAAACTAAAAAATAAAACCTAAAAAAGAAACCTAAAACAAAAACCTAAAACCTTAGCCTACCAAACTAACAAGGCACTTGTCTGTCCAAGTGGGAAGAAGGAAAGTGTCAGACTTACATCCTCCAAAGCAAGAAGACCATTGAGATGACACACTAGGGTAGCAGCTTCACCTAGAGCAATCGAGTGAGTACCGCTGGGGGCATTATCTCAACTCAAAGTAGCCCGCATGCGTCTCTCCTCCAAGCCTTCGAGCTCTTCTAACAGCAACTTGGAATTCTTCTCTATTGTGATTTTGCTACCCACAACCATCCTTTATGATGGGAGTTAAACTTCTAATGGTAGAATGACTTCGGACCCACACAGTAAGGAGAAAGAAGTAGACTGAGTTGGAGCTCTATATGTGGTGCGGTAGGCCCATAGGGCTTCAACTAACTGTTGATGCCACTATCACTTGTTATTGTCGAGTGTCTTCTTTAGTATTTGGATGAGAGTTTTGTTAAAGGCTCTAAGCCATTTCCATTTTCCCTCGGGTAGATGATGGTAGAATATCTCTAATCTATGATGTGTCTCCAGGGAAAGTTGTTGATCTCGGTGGTCTTGAATGTAGTGTCATTATCAAATATAATTCATCGAAGAACTCTAAACCTATATATGATATGGTTCCTAAAAAATTGGAGCACATGCTAAGTTGTGACCTCTCTGAATGGAATCTCCTTTGCCCATTTGAAAACTAGTTAGTAGCTAAGATGAATCGATGACCCTTAGAAGGAAGAGGATCAATCGGACCCACTATGTACATACCCCAACACTCGAATGGCCACGAGACTGATGTAAGATGTAGAATGTTGGGTGGTTGGTGTAAGACCACACAATGTATTTGACATTGTGGCATTGCCTAGGTATCCATGCAATATTTGATCATCGATAGAGTATCCTAGTCTCTTGATCTTGGCTTTCATCTTCGACCGGATTGGTTGGTTCCACATAATCGAGTGTAACCTGGTCATGATCTTATGGGCTTCATGCTTGTATAAACAACGTAACCACATGTGATTCAAAGACCTACAAGAACACCATCCACAAGAGTGTAGGAAATTGCTCTTTGCTTCATCTGATGGGCTTGGAACTTCTCTTGAGGTAGTTTGCCTTTATTTAGGTAATCAATAATTTGTTGCCTCCAATCTAACTCCCCATCCTTCTTAGCAATGACAACCTCACCTTCAAGAGAGTACTTTTTAATGAGTTCAATATCAATAAGGGATAAGACTTGTCTATTTGGAAGTTTATTAATATGGACTCATCCTCCATACACGCTAACTCCTTGGCAAGCTTGGCTAGAGCATATGCTATGGCCTACTGTCCTCGGAATCTTATAAATGGTAACCTCTGGTATTTGGGCCAACAACTCCATGGTGTACTTGGGGTAGTGATGGAGCTTGGGCTTTATAACCATACAAGACTCAGTAATTTGGTTGATAATTAACTTAGAATCCCCAAAGATGTTGATGTTATTGATGCTTAGAGTAACAGTTAACTCCTGACCGAGAATTAGAACATCATATTTGGCTTTGATGCTAGTGCAAGGATTGGATAGATGATATTAGAATCTCATCACATCACGATCCAGAGTTGAGAGAACTATTCCTACCCCTGCCTTTCATGGAATAGTAGATTATGGTTCTTTTCCTCTTTGAGAGGAAACCACACCATCAAAGTACATCTCCCAGCAGTGAATACTAGTATCACCTAAGTTCTTGATTTGTTCATCGGGGAGATCCTCACTAAGCGGAGAGTCAGCAAGAAGTGGGTGTGCTACTAGAAAATATGCTAGCTCTTATCCTTTCACTAGATGGAGGGGCAAAGTAATGTCAAACTTTGAGAGGATCATGGACCATGTGCCAACCCCGGATAATCCGTCATCATGAGATATTATAGGATTGATCCTAGAGATAAAGTTCACATTATGAGGAAGCATGTAGTGTTGTAGCTTTTGGGATGCAAAGATTAAAGATAGGCAATGCTTCTCAATGGCTGAATAATTAGCCTCAGTAGGGATTAGACGACGGCTGAGGTAGTATAGTGCATTTTCGTTCCCTTTGTCATTGGCTTGGGCCAACAAAGCACCAAGAGAGTTTTCTAACGCAGCAGCGTAAAGTATGCGTGGCTTGCCCAGGATAGGAGCTACTACAATCGGCAACATCATCAGGTAATGCTTGATGTCTTCAAAGGCATGCACACACATGTCATCCCACTTGAACTTGACATCCTTTTTGATAAGTGCTAAGAATGGCTGACATCTTCCCGATAGGTTGGATATAAAGCATCTTAGATATGCCAACTGCCCTTGGAATGATCTGACTTGAGTTAAACTTTTAGGGGTGGCATTTCTAATATCACCTTGATCTTCTCCAGATCGATTTGAATTCCCTGGAATTGGACAACAAACCAAAGGAATTTCCCTGAAGCTACTCCGAAAGCACACTTCAAGGAGTTCATTTTGAGGTTAAATTATCTTAACTATTCGAAAACTACACTCAAGTCAAAGAGATAGTCTTCCATTTCTCTACTTTTGACCATGAGAACATCGACATAGCACTCGACTTGATGATGAATGAGTTCATCTATGATTCAAGATTAAAATAAAATAAAATAAAAACCTAAACAAAAACCTAAAAATAAACTTAAAAATAAAATAAAATAAACTAATAAAATAAACAAAATAAAATAAATAAAATCCTAAACCTAAACCTAACAATTAAAAATAAAACCTAAATCAAAAAAATAAAATAAAATAAAACTCATCTAAAAAATAAACATAAACCTAAACTAAACCTAAAAAAATAAACTAAAATAAAAAACTAAACTAGAATAAATAAACCTAAAATAAATAAATTAAACTAAATATAATAAAATAAACCTTAATAAAAATAAAAAAATAAAAAAACTAAAATAAATAATAATAAACTAAATAAACCTAAACCTACCAGTTTACTTAATTTTTTAAAAAAAAAACCCTAAACCCTAAATCCTAAACCCTAAACCCTAAACCCTAAACTCTAAACCTACAACCCTAAAACCTAAACTCTAAACCTACAACCCTAAACCCTAAAAACCTAAACCCTAAACCCTAAACCTTAAACCCTAAACTAAACCCTAAACCCTAAAAGAATAACAAGAAACCTAAACCATAAATCCTAAACTCTTAAACCCAAAACCCTAAACCCTAAACCCTAAACCCTAACCATAAACCCTAAACACTTAACCCTAAACCCCAAACCCTCAACTTAAACCTAAAGTAACTAAGTAAATTAAAAAATAACCCCAAACCCAAAAACCTAATAAACCTAAACTTAAACTCTAAGAATGGGCAGAACCTTGACAGCAAGAACATCATCGTCAACCAGGCTCACTCTAGATCTGGTAGTGGAGGCGAAGGTGAAGGTATCATCAGTGGTGGTGGGGATCGAAGGTGTTGTTGGATATGGAGGTTAGTTGAAGCAGTGGTGGTTATTGAGGTGAGAGGAGAGGCGAGGTTAGGTGGTGAGAGGAGACTGCTAGTTATCTAGAGTCTTTGATTTGCTCTATGCATGCTCATTTTTTATCTATGTTGTCGCTTGTGTCTTAGAAAACTTGTTGTGTTACTTGGTTGATGAAATCGAAAAGAAGAAATGTTGAATATGAATTTTTTCTCTATTAAAACAAAGAAAACATAAAAACCCTAAACTAAAACATGGACCCTAGACCTAAAACCTAAACCTTAAACCCAAAAAATCCTAAACCTAAACCCTAAAAATCCTAAACCCTAAACCCTAAAACCTTAAACCATAAACCCTAAACCCTAAACCCTAAACTCTACTAAACCCTAAACCCTAAACCCTCAACTAACCCTAAACCCTAAACCATAAAAAGCTAAAAACTTAAACCTAAATTAAATAAAACCTAAAAATAAAATAAATAAAAAAAATCTAGAGCAAAATAAAATAAAATTAAACCTAAACTAAACCTAAACCTAAACCTAAACTTAAAAAGAAAATAAAATAAAAAATAAAAACTAAACTAAAATAAAATAAATTAAAACCTAAACTAAACTACAAAAATAAAAAACCTAAATAAAAAAGACTACCTAAAATAAAAATAAAACAAACCTAAAATAAAATAAAATAAAAATAAAATAAAAGCCTAAACCTAAAAAATAAACCTATAAATAAATAAAAAATAAAACTTAAAACCTAAACTAAAAAAACCTTAACCTAAAATTAAATTAAAATAAAAAACTAAAATAAATAAAACCTAAACCTAAACCTAAACCTAAATCTAAACCTAAACCTAAAAAAAAATAACATAAACTAAAAAATAAACTTAAACCTAAACTAAAAATAATAATAAAATAAACCAAAATAAAACCAAACCTAAACCTAAAAAAACAAATAAAATAAAAAAAAAAACATAAACCTAACATATAAGATAAAATAAAACTAAACTAAAAAATAAACCTAAACCTAAACCTAAAAAATAAACAAAAATAAATAAACCTAAAATAAAGAAACTAAACTAAATAAAAATAAATAAACTTAAATAAAAATAAAGAATAAAAGAAATAAAAATAAATAAAAAATAAACTAAATAAATAGAATAAACCTAAACCACTTAATTTTAAAAAATAAAAAACAAAATGCACCATAAACCTACTACCTACAACCCTAAACCCTAAACCCTAAACCCTAAGCCCTAAAACCTACAACCCTAAACTCTAAACCATAAACCCTAAATGCTAAACCCTAAACCATAAACCCTAAACCCTAAATCCTAAGCCCTAAACCCTAAACCCTAAAAACCTAAAAACCTAAACCTAAACTAAAAAAAACCTAAAAATAAAATAAATAAAAAAACCTAAACCTAAATATAATAAATAAAATAAAATAAAATAAAAGACTAAACAAAAACCTACACCTAAACCTATACTTAAACTTAAACCTAAACATAAAAATAAAATAAAATAAAAAATAAAAACCAAACTAAAATAAAATAAATAAAAATCTAAAGTAAACTAAAAAATAAGAATAAAAAACCTAAATAAAATAAAAACTAAAAATAAAATAAAAATAAAATATAAACAAAATAAAAACATAAACTTAAAAGAAAAACCTAAAAAAAAACCTAAACCCTAAACTAAAATAAAAAAAACTAAACCTAAAATAAAGAAAATAAAATGAACCTAAACCTAAACCTTAAATAAACTAAACCTAAACCCTAAACTAAATAAAATAAAATTAACAAAAAATAAACCTAAACCTACACTAAAAAATAAAACCTAAAAATAAACCTAAAATAAAAACCTAAAACATAAACCTAAAAAAATAAAATAAGAACCAAAACATAAACAAAAGTAAAAAAATAAAACCTAAACCTAAAAACCAAAATAAAAATAAAACTAAACTAAAAAGTAAACAAAAACCTAAACCCAAACCTAAAAAATAAACTAAAATAGAAAACATAAAGTCAAATAAATAAACCAAGCTAAATAAAAAAACTTAAATAAAAATAAAAAAATAAAATAAACTAAAATAATGAAAAATAAACTAAATAAACTAAAACTAAACCACTGGTTTCTTAATTTTAAAAAAAAAACCTAAACCCCAAACATAAATCCTAATCCCTAAATCCTAAACCCTAAACCCTAAACCCTACACACTAAACCCTAAACCCTAAACCCTAAACGCTAAATCCTAAACCCTAACCCTAACCCTAAACCCAAAACCTTAAAACCCTAAACCTTAAACCCTAACCTAACCCTAAACCCTAAACTAACCCTAAAACCTAAATCTTAAAAACCCTAAACCCTAAAGCATAAACTCTAAACCATAAACCCTAAATTAACCTTATACCCTAAGCTAACCCTAAACCCTAAACCCTAAACCCTAAACCATAAACCTAAACCTAAAATAAATAAAATAAAAAAAACCTAAACCTAAACTGTAATTAAATAAAACCTAAACCTAAACCTAAACCTAAGATAAACTAAACCTAAACCCTAACCTAAATAAAATAAACTAAAATAAACCTAAACCTAAAGTAAAAAAAAAATAAAAAATAAATAAACCTAAAATAAAACAAAACCTAAAAAAAAATAAAATAAAACCTAACATAAACCAAAAAAATAAAAATAAAACCTAAAAAATAAAATGAAAATAAAACTAAACTAAAAAATAAAGATAAACCTATATCTAAACCTAAAAAATACACTAAAATAAAAAACCTCAACTAAAATAAATAAACCTGAAATTAATAAACATAAATAAATAAAAATAAAAAAATAAATAAAAATAAATAAATAATAAACAAAATAGACCTAAACATACTAGTTTAGTTAAATTTTTTTAAAAAAACCACTAGACCTACAAACCCTAAATTGTAAACTCTAAAACCCTAAACCCTAAACTAACCCTAAACCCTAAACCCTAAATCTAAACCCTAAATTAACCCCAAACCTAAATTTAAACCCTAAACCTAAACCCTAAACCCTAAACCAAACTTAAACCCTAAAACTAAACCTACACCTAAAACTCAACCCTAAACTCTAAACCAAACTAAACCAAACACTAAACCCTAACCCTAACTTAACCCTAAACCTTAAACCTAAACTCAAAACCTAAACCTTAAACTAAACCTAAACACAAACCCTAAACCTCAAACTTAAACTAACCTAAACTAAACTTTAAAACCCTAAACTAAACTGTTAACTAAACCTAATCCTAAGAATAAACCTAAAAAAAATGTAAAAACCTAAACTTAAACCTAAAAATAAAAAAATAAAACCTAAACCTAAAGAATAAAATTAAAATAAAACTAAACTAAAAAATAAACATAAACAAAAAAATAAACTAAAATAAAAAACCTAAAAATAAATAAATAAACTAAATTATATAAATTAAACTAATAAAAAAAATCAAACTTAAATAAAAATAAAAAATAAAATAAACTAAAATAAATAAAAATAATATAAATAAACTAAATAAACTTAAACCTATCGATTTAGTTAATTTAAAAATAAAAAACCCTAAACCCTAAACACTAAACCTTAAACAGTAAATCCTAAACCATAAGCCCTAAACCTTAAACCCTAAACCCTAAAATAAACCCTAAACTAACATAAAACCTAAAGCTAAACCCTAAACACTAAACCCTAAACCCTAACCCTAACGCTAAACCCAAAATAAAAATCCTTAAACCCTAAACCATACACCCTAAACTAACCCTAATCCTTAAACCCCAAACCCTAAACCCTAAACCATAAACTAACCCTAAACTCTAAGTTAATCCTAAACCCTATACCCTAAACCCTATACACTAAACTACAAACCATAAAAACCCCAAACCCTAAAGCCTAAACACTATACCCTAAACCCTAAACCCTAAACCATAAGCTTAAACCCTAAACCCTAAAACACTAAACCATAAAATCCTAAACCTAAACTTAAACCCCAATAAACTAAAAATAAAATAAAATAATCTAAACTAAATAAAACCTAAAAATAAAATAAAATAAAAATGAAAAATAAATAAATATAAACCCAAACTAAACTAAAAAAGTAAAATAGGTCTAAGAATAAAAAAAACCTAAGTAAAATAAAAACTAAAAATAAAATAAACCTAAAATAAAATAAAATAAAAATTAAATAAAAACCTAAACTTAAAAAATAAACCTAAGGATGAAACTGAAAAATAAATAAAAATTAAAACCTAAACCCTAAACTTAAAAAAACCTAAACCTAAAATAAAAATAAAATAAAAAATAAAAACCTAAACCTAAACTAAAATAAACTAAACTAAAATAATTAAAACCTAAACCTAAAATAAAATAAACTAAACCTAAATGAAAACCTAAACTAAATAAAATAAAATAAATAAACTAAACCTAAACTAAAAAATAAAACCTAAAAATAAACCTAAAATTAAAACTTAAAATATATAAAATAAAATAAAACCTAATCTGAACCTAAAATAAAAAATATAACCTAAACCTAAAAATAAAATAAAATAAAACTCAACTAAAAAAATAAACCAAAACCAAGAATAAACTAAGATAAAATACCTAGAAAATAAACATCAAAATAAATAAACTAAACTAAATAAAAAAAAATAAACCAACATAAAATAAAAAAAATAAACTCAAATAAATTAAAATAAACTAAATAAACCTAAACCAATCGATGTTTAATTTTTTTAAAACAAACCCTAAATCCTAATACCTAAACATTAAACCCTAAGCCCTAAAACTAAACCTAAACCTTAAACCCTATACCTATAACCCTAAACCCTAAAACCTAAACCCTAAAGCCCTAAACTCTAAACCATAAACCCTAAACCCTAAACCTTAAACCCTAAACCCTAAAAGCAAACCCTAAACCTAAAACCAAAACCTAAAACCCTAAACTCTAAAAGCCTAAACCCTAAACCTAAACCAAAACCCTAAACCCTAAACCAAACCTAAACCCCAAACACACTAAACCTAAAAACCCCTAAACCCTAAACCCTAAACTAACCCAAAACCCTAAGAATGGGTAGAACCTGGTAGAACATCACCAACCAGCTCAATCTAGATCGGAGGAAGGTGGAGGGTTATCATAGTGGTGGTGGGGAGAGGTTGGTGGATATGGAAGCAGGAGTGGTAGTATGGAGCAGAGGAGCAATGGAGGTTACAATTATGGTGGTGGTGAAGAGAATCAAGGATTTGATGGCTGATCCTGTTACTCGAGGTGTGGGGGTGGTTCTGATTCAAACTAGAGAAATTGCTATTGCTTATGGAACTGCATCTTTAAAGTAGAGACATTTCTACTTATCTAGGGTTTTAGATTTGCTCTATGGGTGCTTGTTTATTATCTATGTCATTACTTGTGTCTTAGAAAACATGGGGTGCTACTTAGTTGATGAAATCTAAAAGAAGAAACATTGAATTTGAATTTTTTCTCTGTTAAAAAAACCTTAAATCTTAAACCCTAAACCCTAAACCCTAAACCATATACTAAAACTTAAACCCTAAACCTAAATCCTAAACCCTAAACTCTAAACTGTAAACCCTAAACCTTAAAACCCTAAACTCTAAACCTTAAACCCTAAACCCTAAACCAAAACCATAAAATCATAAATCCTAAAACCTATAAACTTTAAACCCTAAATCCCAATCCCTAAACCCTAAATCTAAACCCAAAACTAACCTAAACCCTAAAACCTAAACTAACCCTAAACCTTAAAACCAAAACTAACCCTAAACCCTAAACCTAAACCCTAAACCCTAAAACCTATAATTAGAATCAAGAATAACCTAATCCTAACATAGTAGTAAAGAAAATGTCTTCAAGAGACTTTCCTTGATAATTATAGATTTAAATATCCCTAAATCATATTATAATACCATATATTATAGTATAATGTAGCATCATATATTTGATCATGTAGTGATGTGTTTTGGATGTTATAAGATATTGAAATGTTTAGTGTTATATATGGTATTATGCCCTATAGTCTATATTAATATAAATCATAAAAATATTGATTTAATAAATCGATGATGAAATTTGTTAAATTTGAATTAGGTTGTAGTACTAAAGGAGTGCTATTAGTCTAAAAGTAAGTATGTTCAAAATAAATATTATATGTTGTTGCATAGTATCATCATATCATATATATATTATTCTACACATTTTAAATTCTTTTAGTATTTTACAATCATGTATGAGCCTACCTAGCATTATTTATATAAAAATGTTTATTTAGACTTTAAAATGGTAGAATTTGGCCAAATTCATAATAGGTAAAGCATGGCATCATAATATATTATTTCAATTTAAAATGTGTAAGTGATATGACTAAAATATATAGTTTTTTATAATTTAGACTAATTTTTTTTTATCTTAAGAAATCCTTTGTGATGTGATATGCAATATAATATAATATGTTATAGCGTATTATAATATAGGATGCCATAACAAAGTGTATCATCATGCATTATAGCATACTATTGTGTATTACTACTTATTGTTTAGCATATTTTAGTTTATTACGATGGTGTAGTAGAGTTTGTCTAGTATAATTCATAAAAATATTGATTTATAAGTTGAGATGATGGGATTTGGCCAAAGTTAAAGTAACCTTTAGGGAACATCATAATGTGCTATGGTGTCTCATTTAATCAAAAGAATGGAATTTTGCATCCAAAATAAATGTTCATTTCAACCAAATTTTATAAATTTCTTGCTTAAAGTGATTAATTTTAAGGTGTAATGTAAGATAATATATAATATGAAACCATATTAAAATATAATGTACATAACAATATAACTTCACATATATATGAATGTGGTGGCTGTTGCAAAATGTTATTGTATATAGTATGTTTTACTTATAATACATTGGGTCAAAACTTAGAAAATGTTAATTTCAAGGTTGAGATGAAAGAATTTGGTGATTCTAATGAAGTGTAATGTTAGATAATATATTATATTATAGTAAATTATAGTATAACATCATATATTATAATATAATATAGTGTTATAACTATATATATGTTTAGCATGATATTGTATAGTTAGTTTGAGCTTGCACCATAAAATCATAAAATGTTACAATGTTAAGATGATGTAATTTAAAGGAATACATTATTAGGTTTTGGTTAAAGTATTAAAAGGTGTGCATAAGAGATGAAATATGATTTGATGAGAATTCCATGTCAAGGACATGGAGGGAGATCAACTAGGGATCCATACATGCATTGGACATGACATGTGAGGGGTCTATATGAGGGCATAGAAGAAGAAAATCATGGGGATAAGGTTTGAATTTAATTTGATTATATGATTTATGGAAAGAAGATCCACTGGTTAAGAATCTATAATCCATTAGGGATTAATAATCAAATCAACATTAATTTATTTTGTTTTTAATTGATGTGGAGGCATATCTACTAGAGATATTTCGTCCGTGGGATTGGGTATATGAACCTTCCACTAGGGAAGCAAGTTCAGGCTATCCGCTCGAGATTAAGATTTGAGTTTGATTTCATAGATTTGTTTGGGGATGTATCTGCTGGGGATAAGAGTTTGGTTAGATTTCTTTGATTTAGACTCTATGGGATGGTTTAATTTGGTTCCGGAAGGTTGGTTTTAAATTTGATTTGTTTGCTTGACATGTTTATATATGGGCTCCATTTGGGAGAAGAGTGTAATTTAAATCCGAGGAAAATTAAATTGGTTTAATTTAATGTATTAATGTATGATGGATGGACCAAGAAGGGGCTATATCAACCTTGACCTGTTAAGTTTACAAATCAAAAGGGATAGTCTACCGGGGTAGAGCTAGCCAACCTATTCCTTTCTGTTACTAGAAAATAGTAGACTTACATCTTCCAAAGCGAGAAATCCACTAGGCTGACCTATTGAATGCACAACAAATCAAACCTGACCTAGGGCGACTATTGAGTGAATGCTACTTGGGACTTATGTCAACTCAAAAGTAGTCAAGATTAATTTTATCTTAATTTTATGTCATTTGATATGGTTTATTTGGTTTAGTTTGATTTTGAACCGAGGGGCATATCCACTTGGGAATGTGAGTCAAATTTGATAGATTTAATTTATGGACCATGTCGGCGATGGACCCACTAAGAAGGGGCTATAAGACTTGTCTTATCTTAGATTTACAAATCGAAAGATAGTCTACTAGTAGGTAGCTAGCCAACTTAAGGGTTTCTTTCATAGCTTAGGAAAATAGGTATAGACTTACATCTTCTAAAGGGAACAACCTAACTTATATCATAATCAAACCCAACATAGGGGAGTCTACTAAGTGAATGTCGGGGAACTTATATCAACTCAAGAGTAACCAAGTTATAAAGAGTTTTCGACACCCTAAAGATAGGATACTTTCTTGGGAAAAGGGTGTCCTCCTAATCCACAAGTGAATATATATATATATATATATATATATATATGTTTATATATATATATATGTATATATATGGACCTATGGATTGGTGGACTAGTGAGGCTATGACCTATCTTAGATTTGCTGACCAAGGAGAATCACATCCATAGATGGTTACTAGAAAGAACATCCAATGATAGTAACCGGTAGTGTCTAAATGTCACAAAGGATGTGATCCAAATATAGTGCCCACAAGGGAGGTGCTCCTAGGGACATTATCTTAAGCCATGGAAAAGCAAGCCTATAGGTGTACAATGGAAACCAATGAGAGTATAAGACTTACATCCATGAGTGGTGTATCTTAGAGAACCAACCAACCTAAGATATATCCATATTAGTGGTGTATCCATCAAATAGTGAGAACCAACCAACCTAAGGTGTCCATAGTGCAATAATAAATCGAAAAGCATGTAGGCTTGTAACTTTCCAGCGAACTAATCATCAGGGATAGTCAGCTATCGACTAGACTTTCTAAGCGGGAGCCTAGAAGGACTAGACCAACTTGAAGTAAGGAGGAAAGTTGATAGGACTTATCCTCAAATATACTCAATATACTTGCATACAAAGGCTAATCCAAGAAGAAAGCATAGTAGACTCATATCCTCTTAAATAAAGCCAACATGAAGTATGCACACAATAAGGCCTACCAAACTAACAAGCGCTCATAATGTGCAAAGTAAGGAAGGAAAGCATAGACTTACATCATCTCCAAAGCAAGAAGACCATTAGGGTGAAACACTAGTAGGGTAGCATGTCAACCCAACCTAGAGCTACTATGTGAGTGTGGTGGTTGGTGTTGGATCATATCATGTATTTGACATTGGTGGCACCTAGTAGTATTATGCAATCTTTGATCATCGATGGATAGTAGTATCCTAGTCTCTTGATCTAGGCTTTCATATTTGACGATTATCTAAATAATCTTGAGTGTACCTGATGATCTTAAGCTTCATGTCTAAACAACATAACCATATATGATTGAAAGACCATCGATAAGACACCATCAACAAGAGCATAGAAGTGCTCTCTCTAATAGGCTTGAGACTTCTCTTGAGGTAGTTTCCCTTTATTTAGGTAATCCATGAATGGTTATCGCCAATCTAACTCCTCATCCTTCTTGGCAATGGTGACCTCCCTTCGACAGAGTATTTTTTGATGAGTTTAATATCGACAAGGGATAAAATTATCTATTTTGGACCTTTATTGATATGGACTCATCCTCAGACATACGACTCTTGGTAAGCTTGGCTAAAGAATATCTACAACATTCTCTTTCGAGGAATCTTAAAAATGGTAACCTCGGGATTTAGGCTAACAACTCTATGGTGTACTTGTGGTAGTGATAGAGCTTAAGCTTTTAACTTTATAAGGGATTGATTTGGTTGATAACTGAACCCCCAAAGATGTTGATGTTGGATGCTTAGAGTAACGACTAACTCTAGCGACATATTGACTTCATTATTGGTGCAAGGATTGGAAAATGAAATGAGAATCTCATAACATCGTGGTCTAGAGTTAAGAGATCTATTCCTACTCCTGCCTTTCCTAGAATAGTAGATTATGGTTCTTCTCCTCCTTAAGAGAAAGACGAACCATCAAAGTACATCTCCTAGTGGTGAATGCTAGTATCCCTTAAGTTCATGATTTTTTTCATCGGGGAGATCATCACTAAGTGAGTCGACATGAAATGGGTGTGCTACTAGAAATCTACTAGTGCTTATCCTTTCATGCAGAGGGTATGAAAGTAATGTCAAACTGTGAGAGGATCATGGACCATCATGCCAACCATCCGGATAGCATTGGCGTGTCATTAGATACTTTAGTGGACTGATCCTAGAGATTAAGTTCACCTTATGTGAAAGCATGTAATGATGTAGCTTTTGGGATGTAAAGATTAAAGCTAAGCATGCTTCTCAATGGGTGGATAATTAGCCTTAATAGAGATTAGATGATAGCTGAGGTAGTAGGGTGCATTTTCCTTCCCTTCATTGATTGGCTTGGGCTAACAAAGCACCAAAGGAGTCATCTAATGTAATAGTAAAGTATGAGTAGCTTGCCGGGATAGGGGCTACTAGAATTGGTGGTGTCATCATGTAATGGAGGCATGCTCACACTTGTCATTCCACTTGAACTTGGCATCCTTTTTTAGTAAGTGTTGAAAGTGACATCTTCTTGATAGATTAGATATAAAGCATCTTAGATATATACCACCTTTAGAATGATCTAAGTTGAGTTAAAAATTTTAAGCATTTTATATCGGCTTTATCTTCTCGATCGATTTTGATTCCTTATGTCACAACAAACCCAAAGAAATTTTCTGAAGCTACTCAAATGCACACTTTAGGGGTTCAATTTGAAGTTATATTGACTTAACTATTCAAAACTACTCTCAAGTCAAAGAGATGATTTTCCTTTTCTCTACTTTTGACCATGAGATCATCAACATAGCACTTGACTTGATGATGAATGATTTCATTAAATTGATTCATAGCCTATAATGTAGCATCGGCATTTTTAAGGCTAAAAGGCATGACCTTATAGCAATAGATTCTGATCGGGGATCCAAAATTGTGTTTCTTTCATCTCGGGCCTCTTTATTTGGTTATACCGCATGAGCCATCCATGAAAGAGAGAATCCATGAGATGAGGCAATCTCCACCATCGCCTCGAGATTGGTAGTGTAAATTTGTCTTTTGGACATGCCTTATTTAAATCCCTAAAATCGATGCATATGTAAATTTGGCCATTCTTTTTCTTATTTGGGATGACGCTGGCTAACTAGGTAGGGTATTTTTCTTTTCGAATGAAGCCAACATCAATCAAATAAAGAGGGCCCCTTGAGATGAAAGAAACACAATTTTTGGATCCCCAATCAGAATCTATTGACTTCAGAAATAATCGGTTGTTCTATGTCTAATCGCATGCACGTAGGGGCTTGCCTAATAGGGTTAGCAGTAGGCTTTATTGCTAGTTTATGGACCACTATGTTAGGATCCAATCTAGGTATCTCTTCATAACTAAATGCAAAGTAATCCTTAAACTCAATCAATAGCTTAAATAAGTCATTGGTTTCAATTTCATTCAACAAAGAACTAATATATGTTGGGCATGGATCTTCTTTAGTTCTTAAGTTGATTTCCATGAGCTCATCAATGATTGACTTGATCTCTTGTTCAAACTCTGGCGGTGCATCTTTTACTTCAAAATCATCTAGATCATCTAAAGTATCTAAGCATAGCTCCTCATATGAGTTAATGTTATTTAAAAAAACTAATAAAATTCTAAATGATGGTGATGACTTAGCAGTAATCGTCATCATCGATTGGACCCACTGTACCGAATCCTAGTCTCGGTCTTCATTGAGAGCTTTTGCAATCATCATCGACTGGACCCACTGTACTGAATCCTAGTCAGGTCTTGATTGAGAGCTTTTGCAATTGTTCTTCCATATTCCTTTGAAGTAGTCTGACCTATGCTTTGACCAAGCATGTCGCATTAACCCTTTCTTTGCTAAATTATCAACACAAGGCATGTACCAATCAAAAAGTAATTCTATTAAATATTTATATGAATCATCCTCAAGTTTTGCAACAACTTCTTGACTTGAGGATGATTCTCCTAGAAAGAACCTCTGAGTCTTCACACCTGGGGATGACTTAGGAGCTTCCTTAACTACCAAACCCTCAGCTTTTTGAAGGAAAAGTGGGGTTAGAGCTAAGGTTCTCAACTAATGCCTAACTATTTTACATATAAATTTGGATAAACTTATGCTTTGCTTTGGAGCCCGATCTTCAACACTACCTGGCTCAAGTTTCACCTCCGAAGGAATCTACTACTAAGAAGAGCTGGCTGGTGTGCTAACCATATAAGACTCATCCTATGAACTAGATTCTAAATCTATATAGATAGCAAGTGTACTCCTGGTAGCTAAGACATATCTTATATTAGGTTGCTAATAAGGAGGTTTTCCACCCCTCGGACTGCCTCTGAACTGGCCTTTTCCTCTGCCTGGTGGAGGTCAAATCATCATACCCATATGTTCGAATGGAGTAACAAACTGTGGGTGGAATCTAATGTCATGCTCCACTTCCTCCTTCAAGTCTATTTCTACTCCCTTTTATTTTATTTTTCATTTTCTCTTTCTTTTTATTTTTATTTTTATTTTTAAACTTTGGGCAAGTTTGTAAGAATAGACTTGTTAATTTAGAGGGAGGTAGTAAGTCGCATCCTCATATATGCCGACCTCGTGAACTATAAATGGCTTGAGATCTCCTTTGACACAATAGATGATCCCACCTCTCACAAACTTCATACACTGATGTAGAGAGGATGGAACTATGTTGTTCTTATGTATATGTGGTCTCCCAAGCAAAGCATTGAAAGATGTATCCAAGTCTTTAATATGAAACTTTTCTTTGGTCTTCCAATCATCTATCTCTAAGAGCAACACTATGGAGCCTAAGGCCTATTTACCTCATTTTTGAGATTGTCGATTCAATCTTCCATCTTAGACTTAGGAGTCTTCTAGACACTAAGACTTCCATAGTCATAAGACACTTCTATTAATTAAACACTTAACCTAAAGACTAGAAGGGTTAACCATGGGATTAGGTTATGTGGATTAGGATAATCCACCTACCTACAACCAAAATGTAATCCATGTTCACCTTCTCAAACCAAACCTCAAGCTCAATTTAAACATCAAATTCAAATCCAAATATAAACCCAAATTCCAAAACCAAATGATTGAAGCCCATGATCAAATCCAAACTTCAAACCCTTCCTAAGTCATATGACCTATCCCATGGACTTAGCCAAATCTTAATCCAAATCAATCCAAAATCAATTGATTTTCATAATAAACATATATAAATCATCTTCCTAAATATAAAGATTTACATTCAAATGATCAAAACTAAAACTAAATCAAATTAAATCAAAACCCTTCCTATATGCTATCCCATAGATTTAGCCAAATCTTAATCCAAATCAAGGAAAACTCAATTGACCTTCTCACAAATCAATCATATTTTCAACCATCTTCAAAAATTTAAATGAAATATACATTTAAATCATCACAACTAAATCAAACCAAATCAAAATTTAAACCTAAGCCACATGACCAAACTCTATGGACTTAGCCAAATTCCTTCATTCCAAAACCCAAAATCAATTTATTTTCTCATGAGTCAATCATACCTTCAATCATATTCACAAATATAAATGAAATCTACAATCATCAAGCCTAACCAAAATCAACCCAACTCAAACCCAACTTAACCCTTTTGACTTGAAATGTTCAAATGAACCAAAATCCATTTGAACCTAAGCCAATTGCAATTGAATTTATATATCAATCCCAAATACATATATAAACTCAACAAAATCAAACTCAAGCTAAAATAAAGCTAGTTAAACCACATTGGTCCACTTGACTTAAAGTGGCCAATTTGACCCAAGTTAAGTTTTAATTCTACCCAAATTGATTGAACCAAGTCAAAACCTCCCATCATGATTGTTGATCTAAATTATCACAAATTGGTCAAACCAAGTCCATCCCTTAACCCATATGAACCCAAATCGCCAAATTACAACCTAAGACAAATCCCTTGAAACCAATGATTCATACCAAATCAAAATCAATATTTGAATTTGACTTGACCATTAATTAAGTCAAACCCAATTGCCCCTCTTGACCTAGGTTGACTCAAATTGACATAAAAGACCAAATTAGGTCAAATAAAAATATAAGTAAAATTGATTGCAACTAATGTCTCAAGTTAATTTCAAATTGATAGTTGAACATGACCAAAGCTATGATTGGACCCAATTGAACCCAATTTACCTACTAAGCCCAAATTGACCTAAAGGTTCAAGTTGGCCTAAATGAAAACCAAATCCAAATTAATTTAAACCAAAGCCTACAATCATCTTCACTTGGTCAACTAAACCCAAACCAACACCCAACCCAAGATAATTTGGCCAATTAGGTCAAATTGGTCAACTTAACCCATTTGACCCAAATTTTTTGCTTAAAGTGATTCATTTTATGGTGAAATGTAAGATAATATATTATATGTAAGCATATTAAAATATAATGTACATAACAATATAACTTCACATATATATGGGATGTGGTGGTGTATTACTAAATATTGTACATTTTACAATCATCTTCACTTCAACTAAACCAAACCAACACCAAACCCAAGATAATTTGGCCAATTAGGTCAAATTGGTCAACTTAACCCATTTGACCCAAATTTTTTTGCTTAAAGTGATTCATTTTATGAAATGTAAGATAATATATTATTATATGAAGCATATTAAAATATAATGTACATAACAATATAACTTCACATATATATGGATGGTGATGTACTAAATATTGTACATTTTATATGTTTTACTTTTGTTATAAAACATTGGGTCAAAACTCACAAAATGTTAGTTTGAAGGTTGAGATGGAAGAATTTGGCCAAATTCACCAAGAACAAAAAATAATAAAATTAATTTTACATCCAAAATGAACATTATTCATATATTGAGAAAATTTTGTTATTTGTTCCTTTTTAAGTGATTCTAATGAGGTGTAATGTTAGATAATATATTATATTATAGCAAATTATAGTATAACATTATATATTATAATATAATATAGTGTTATAATTCACACTATAATAAGTTTAGCATGATATTGTATAATTAGTTTGAGCTTTCACCATCAAAATCATAAAATATTGATTTCAATGATGATGTAATTTGAAGGAACATTGTTATTTTGGTTGAAGTTTTAAAGGTGTTCATAAGAGAAGAAATAATATATGATGAGAATTCCATGTCAAGGAAATGGAGGGAGATTCGTTAGGGATCCATATGCATTGGACATGACATGTGAGGGTCATGTCGAGGCATAGAGGAAAAAATTATGTTGGGGATATGGTTTGAATTTGATTATTATGATTTATGGAAAGAAGATCTGTTGGGGATAAGAATCTAAAGAAACTCCCAACCGATAATTTGGCCAATTTGGTCAAATTGGTCAACTTAACCCATTTGATCCAAATGATTTCAAATGAGCCAAAATCAAATCTGAGCCAAACTAAACCAAACCAATTGAACCAAAACATCCCAAATGATCATATGAACTTGATGAAATCTTTGGTTTGACCCAATTTGACCAATTGTTCTACTTGACCCAACCTAACCCAATTTTACCTAAATGAGTCAAATTGAGTCAAACTAACCAAATGACTTGACTTGAAATTTGGGCTAACCCACTTTGGCACATTTCAAATTTTCCCAAATCAACCAATGCCAAATGATCATTATACTCTTAGGTCAAGGGAATCACATGAGACAAATCACTCATGAGTGGTCATTCCATTTCTCTCCCATGGTCCACTCTATGCTACCCAATCACCCCAAGGGGTTCCTATTCATGACCCATGGGAGGTGAACCTCACCCTCCCATTGGAGCATTTGGAACCCATAGGACACCCATTTCTCATTAGTAGCCACCTCCACACCTTCAACCAACCAAGGAGCCAACTCACCTCCTAAGCTGCCCACAACTCCTCAGATGGTGGACCATTAGATCAAACTCGATCCCACCATTTGATCAAGATGAAGGGGGTATACACCTCCTCATTTCCATTCAAACACATAAAAAAAAAAATCATTCCATAAAGCCCTAACTACCCAAGATGAGCTGTGGAGCCATTCCCTAAGCTCCCAAGCTTATTCCTTGTTCAAAAAATACCATTCCGCTTGTCAAATAAGACACTCCATACCAAACTTCCCCATTTCTCCATCGCTCAAATTAACTTTGCATGCACCTTCCTAAGCCTCATAGCAAGAATAAATCATCTCCCAAGCTTCTTGAGCAGGAGGTGGGACTGATCCAAAGTGAGCTCCAAATCATCTTCAGTGAACATTGAGTAATTAATCTTTTCAGGGTTCATCTCCACTAGATGCTTCCTCAATTATTTGAATCCGGTCTTGAGCTCAAGGTATATGCTTCCAAAATTGATCCTTAAGAGAAATGGGATTTAAATTTTGAAGAAAACTTGCATCTACCATGACCATTGGATCCCTGATCAATGTCATAAAGGTGATGGGGTGACTTCGATAAGCTCGATCAAGTGAGCAATGGTGGAAAACTACATTCTCCTCACTGCATGATGTTAGATCACACATAATCACATGATCAAAATGAACGGTCATGAATCCACTAGATCAACCTAATATTAATTATGGATTAATCAGCCACTTGATCTTAGATCAATGGTGGATGAGAAAGCATCCGTACCGCCCAATAGGCATTGTGTTAAGTAAGTAGCCAATCTCACCATGTGGAAAGCATGACGCGTTAGTGATAATCGTGGCACCAATAGATTAGTTTTAATTAGTTTAATTAATTATTTTTAATAGCAAACTTAAAAAAATCATTGAGAAATAAAATGCAAATAAATACTCATTTTAAAGGTATTTCAAAAGAAAATTAATTAAAAATGATCTTAACTAATTTTGAACAGTAATTAAGATTTAATTACCAAATTTATTAGCTTAATTAGTCCTTAATCACTTGAGAAATTAATCCCAAATTTTATGGGTTAATTTAATGGGATGACCTCTGCCTCCCATGATTTTTTGGGTTCTTTACTCAATTTACTAATTAAATCAACTACTTTTTTTAAGTTAATTAATGAATTAATCCCATGAACAATAATAAATTAGTTAATTAAGTTTATTAATTATTAATAATAACTAAGGAAATTGGGACTTTCCCTAAGTTCATTTCATGCTTTCTAAAATGAAATTAATTAAGATTTAACTAATTAATTAATCACTTAATCAAATTGAAATCATAATCACATCATACATTAATTAATAAATTATGGGGTAGATCTTTTGGTATTTAATAATCAAAAGGAGTTTAATGAAATTATGGTTAGTCCACATGTGTGGGAAAACAATAAGAGTAATTAATTAAGACATTCTAATTAACTATTAATCATGAGTCAATTGCATTTGGCCTTTTATTTCCTAAGATCATTAAAAGTTTATTTTCCATGCATATCATGTTGGCTCATAATTATTTAGTTAATTACTATAAAGTGACATTGACAAGGGTAATTAATTCATTTAATTAAGGGTTCAACTTAGTTAACCCATAAAATTAACTTAATTACATTTCATTAAATTAAATCAACTCACTACTATGGGAATGGGTTTAAAATAGCAAGTGATTATTTCTCTTCTCCTCTTTAAATCAAATCAAATCCTAAACCTAATTAATAAAGAAGGTTTGCTTTGCTTTAAATAATCTTATTTGATTTGATTGTCCTTAAGAACTAGTTTTTGAATGAATCACATGCATATATTTGATTGTACTCTTTCCAATCATGTTAAATTTGGTATGTCATTTGAATTCATGCATCCATCTTATCAAAATCAAGTAAAATAAAATGAACTTTGATTATCTAAGCTTGTATGTATTGATTTAATTTAATATAGCATGGCAATTATCACTATTAAATTTAAATGTATTTTTCAAAAGCTTACAAATGAATAATAATATGTGTTATGATGCTAGTTATAAATACATAAGAAATGCATGTACTTATAGCTTAAGTGTATGAATGTTGAGTTATCTTTCCTCTATTTATGTGTTGATTTATATAAGATTGAATGGTATAGTCGACATCCGGGAACACGAGGTTTTAGCTAGCCCCAAGGAGGTCATCCGTTACCAAATTCTTTTTTTAACAATGACACGTACCATTTGATTTCATTCTTATGTATTTCAAACATTAGAATTTGGATAGAGCTAATTTATATATATATATATATATATATATATATATATATATACAATTAATATACAATCTTGCATGATTTTCTTTCCATCATTTATGTATACATCCATGTGTGTCAAAGAAAAGCAATAAAGGAATAATTATACATGATTTTCTTGAGAGCTTTAACGATTTATTTGACCCATAACCTATTTCATCATGCATTTAGGCATAAAAAATCCTAAATCCTCTGTCAAAATGATGTGTCTAAAATGAAATAAAATTTAAAAAGACTTTGCATCAATAGATTAAGTCATAATCTCATACCACTCATGCTCTAGTTTCTTAGATAGTGTGTTTAGGACTTTGGTCTTTTTCTAATTAAATAACTACCCTAGCAATCTTATAATTCATAAGACTGAACTACATGGTTTTAAATTATAGAGTTAGTTTTGCCACTGGTAGTTATAAGTTAAGTCGACAATTTATTCTTTCCCCTTATGTTAAACCTTGCTTAGATTTAGGTCATGCTTTAGCTTGTACTAAAGCTCCCTAGATTTAGAATCTGAGGTAACTATGTCCTTTAGGCTACGAGCATAAATCCTCACCTCTTAGGCATAACCACAACCTTGTGTTGGTGGATTATAAGCCCTTGTAATCTAATTAAATTTCAATGGAAAACATATAATGTAAAGAGTCAGTTATGCTCGATTGTCCCTAGGAGTAAGTCTTCATTGCTGAATGTAACACCTATGATGTCCTTCGTGTGACATGCCTCTTTAATAGTGGTCAACCGAGCTAAGCATATCTCTAGATCAAGTAAGGCCTAGATTAGAGATTCCCTCATCTCTTTGGATAACAAAACAGGCATATGCTTAACTTGAAACTTTCTAAGGTGTGCTATGACATTATAATCAACTCTGGCTTTGTCATCCACAAGCATATCCATGGGTAGAGGATCCTATGGAGGGGCTATCCTAGGAGGTAGAACTTTGCCACTTCCTAGGTTGACTTCAGTGACTTCTTGGAATGATGAGCTTCTGGAAAGTTCCACCTTCTCATTGGTCATACCTACAACTTCTCTTATGGGATCCTCATAGTCAGTTGACTCAAAGTCAATCTTAAGAGGTGAACCCTAAACACTAAAACCTAAAACCTAAACCCTAAAACCAAAAAATAACCATAAAACCTAAACCCCAAACAATAAACCCTAAACCCTAAACCTTAAACCCTAAAAAGCTAAAAACCTAAATCTAAACTAAATAAAACCTAAAAATAAAATAAATAAAAAAACCTAAATCAAATTAAAATAAAAAAATAAAATAAAACATAAACTAAAATAAATATATTAAACTAAAAAATAAAAAAATAAACCTAAATAAAACTAAAAAATAAAATAAATAAAAATTAAACTAAATCAACTAAATAAACCAAAACCTACTATTTTACTTAATTTAAAAAAAACCCTAAATCCTAAACCTAAAACTCTTGAGCATCTTCTCTCTCCTCCATTTTTTTGGGTACTCCAGCAAATTTCATTTTCCCTATGGAGGCGCATCTCCTTTGTGGCTTTTCTTATGGACATTTTGGCTGGTTTCATTTCGACTTAACTCAGCTTCTCCTATCATGTGCCACTACTGATCATGGAAATCTTGAGATTTTGGCACTGTTAAAGTTTTTGACTCCTTGGGGCTCTCTAGATTAAATCAATCGCTGGCTTCAAAATCCTTCAAGGATGTTCTCCGATAAGGCCAATTATGTTGGTGAGTCTCTGAGCTTATCTCTACCTCCTTCCAAGGTGTAAACAATAATGTGTTTTGATTTGGTTATGTAAAGGCTTGAAACCCTTTGAATTCACATTGAGGGTGAATTTGCTTTATGTCATCCTACTTTGAAGAATATTCAATCATTTTTCCATAGCTTGAAACTCTCGGTATTTTCTATTGATTGATCGATTCGCCATGTCTTCATTCGATTTTCAAATGACTTAGATTATTCTCGTTTTTCTCGATGCTCATATTTTGTTTTCAATTGTTAGATGTGATTGTTGAAATGGATGTCATTTTGATATTAAGGAGGAATCTCTATTGTTCCAATTTGGATCTCTCTTCCCAATTTGTGTGTCCATTTCATTAATCATGAGTTTCTTTTTATTGGGTGCACATCATCCTCTTCAAGTTGATCAGTGAGCTTCTAATAGTAGCTCTGCACTAATTTTAGTTGATTTGGATATAAAAAACATTTCCAAAGGAAATTTGGCTAGATATGAGAAATATGAATGAAAAGTCAATTTTGAGAATTTTACTAGTTTTGTTCCCATTAAAAAAATTCATGGTCATGGAGTTTTGGGTTGCTTTGTGGTTCATCCTCACCTTAAGAAACCCAAACCCGTGCATAATAACTTAGATCCCAACCTTAAGGTGCCATTGGTTAAACCATAGAAAGTTGTTCCAATGGATAACTCTTTACCTAAAGCTGAGGGTTATTGCCTTGATCCTCCCGCTGCTCCTTTCGATAATGCTGCAGCTCTTAAGCTTGGTCAGTCATTGAATGTCACTCATGTTAATAAGGATGCATTACCTTATAATAGGCCTATCCATTTGAATCAAACTGATATTGGTAATAATATGGACAATAATATGTTTTCAAAAATTGTGGATGATGATTCTATCCCAAATGATTCCATTCCTACTTCTTTATCACCTTTAATTGATGAAAATGTGATCCTTCATGAGGGCTTGAATGGTGATCAAACTAATAATAAAGTTTCTAATCCTGATTTGGTCACTTGTTATTTAAACAGTTCTAATCCTTCTCCTGCTTCTTCATCTAATGTTGAACTAATTTCTAATCTAATTTTGCAAAATAATAATGATTTGGAAGAAGGTTAAGTGGCCTGCATTGATGTTTTAAATGTGCAACCTTATTCCAAGAATATCCACAACAATCTCTGATGGTGATGTTGTGGATATGACTAATAAATTTCAAACAGTTTTTAGAAAGAAAAATAATACTCCTAAAACTAAATTTCCTAACTTTACTAGAGTTACTAGATCTGGCTCTTCTGCCCAAAAATAAATGATTTATTTCTTAATTTGGAATGTGAGAGGGATTGGTACCCTCTATGTTAGAAATTGAATTAGAAATTTAGTTTGTTTTCATAATATTTCCTTTTTGGCTATCTTGGAACCCTTTATTCTTCCTTCTAACATTTCTTCTTTTGCTAGAATGATTAGTTTTGGTAATTTTTTTGCTAAATCGAGCAATAAAGTTTGGACTTTTTGGAATAGTCCCTATGTTCTTCAGGTTTTGGATGATTTATCCTTGGTTGTGAATGTTAAGATTACTTACAATAATTGGTGTTGTCTTGGTTCATTTGTTTATGCTTCTTGTAATTGAAATAGTAGACACTTCTTTGGGAAGATCTTATTTGTCTCTTCTTCTCGTTGATGCACCTTGGTTTGTGGGTGGGGACTTTTACACTATCTCTTCTTCCTCTGAATGGGTTAGTGGTAATGTTCTAAACTTATTTTCTATGGAAGATTTTAATAACATGATCCTTGATTGTCATCTTACTGATATTGTCTTTACTGGGTCTCAATTTACTTGGAATAATTATAGACTCTAGTAAAGGTTAGATCAAGTTCTTTTTAATCATTTGTGGATTAACCTTCTCCCTAGTACTTCTATGGAGCACTTAAGTAGAACACTTTTGGACCATTCTCCCTTACTTATCACTGTGAATTTTAATGCTACTAAATCCTCCTTCCCTATCCCTTTTGCTTTCAAAATATGTGGCTCATGGAAGATAGATTTTGGATGTTGTTGTCTAATCGGTGAACCTCTCCATCCTAATGATTCTATTTTTGGGATGAGGAGATTTTGTTTCAAATTAAAAAGACTTAAATAATGCCTTAATTGGTGGAAAAAACATTGTTTCAAGAAACTTTTTGTCAATATCAAAGAAATGGAGAATGAGGTTATAGTTTTGGAAGATGATGTTTTTAATGACCCTTCTAAAATTCATTTGTTGGCTCAAGCTAAAAATAGGTTAACATGTTATCAAGACATGGAGGAGACTTATTGGCAACAAAAAGCTTCTATGAAATGGATCTCTTATGGTGATCGTCATACTAAATAATTTCATGCCATGGTTAAAAAAAGGCTTTAAATCACATTCATAAAATTAAAACTAATGATGGTGTTTGGTGTTCAGATAAAAATGAGCTTACTAATTTTGTTATTTCTTTTTATAAAGAGGTTCTTAATAATAATGTTGCTTATGATAATTTTTCTTGGCCTAAAGTTATTCTTAATCTTGTTTCTGATGATGATAACATGATGCTTTCTTTCTTACCTTCTGAATCTGAAATTGCTGACACTTTGCATAGTATGAATATGTACTCTTTGGCTAGCCTTGATGGTTATTCTCTTTTTTCCAAAAAATGTTGGATTATCATTAAAGAGGACTTGGTTAAAGGTGTTCTTGATTTCTTTAAGGGTAGTACTCTCCCCAAATATTTTGCTTGTGCCTCCATTGTTTTAATTCCAAAAAAAGACAATCCTGAAGTTTGGAGTGATTTTAGGCTGGTTAGCCATTGTTCTTTTTTTAATAAACTTATTTCTATAATTTTGGCTAAAAGGTTGAGTATCTTGCTTCCTAAAATTATCTCCCCCTATCAAACCGAATTTGTTAATGGGTGATCCATTTCAGATAATGTTCTTTCAGCCCAGGAGATGATCCGCGATTTAAATGCTAAAATTCATGGAGAAAACCTACTTTTTAAGCTTGACATTTCGAAAGCTTATGATAATATTAGTTGGATTTTCCTATATAAAATCTTAGCTTTATTTGGATTCTCTAATCAATTTATTACTTTAATTAAGAATGGGATTGAGAATTTTTTCTTTTTTGCTTCTCAATGGTGAAGTGCATGGTTTCTTCTCTTCTTCTCATGGGTTAAGGCAGGGACCCTCTCTCTCCCCTTTTCATTATTGTTGTGGAATATCTTTCTAGATCTATTAAGCATGTTTAGTAAAATGCCTAACATGTTGTGGTGTTAATTTTGGGATGTGGGACACCACACAGATCTTAGGGGTACTTATTTAAGTGATCAGTTATGACATTAAGGAATGATGTACTATCTTGAGAGATAGAAATCATTACCCTATAATGGACCTAATCACCTAATAAGGACTCTTAAGGCATGATGGGTCTTGAATGTACCAGAGATTTTTCCCTACTTTACATGGAAAAGTAAAGTAGGATTAATTTTAAGTCGGGTTCATTAAGTTTTCTATGAAGGCAAGCCCCCATAGTTAATTACATCTTAAAGGAAGTGAATCCCTTAAGAATACTCACTTAAAGTAAGAATTATAGTATCTAAATATTTCAAGGCAAGACTATCAAAGGATTGGCTATGTTGAAAAATAAAATGGGATAGTTCAAAAGGAGAAGACTTATATCCAAAGGGAGAAAGTAGAAAATGCTCATGATACTAGGAAGCCTAGTGAGCAATTCAATCTGTCCTATGGTTGGGCTTTATATTTTTGAAATTGAAGAGAGTTAATTATTTGCATTTATATTTTATTAGAATACTAGACTTATAATCCCACAACATAATATTATGGAAATGCCTAAGAGGTGAGGATTTATACATGTATCCTGAAGGAAATAGCTATCTCAGATCCTAAGCTAGGGAGCTTTGGTATAAAACACAAGCATGTCTTAAATCTAAGTGAAAGGTGGACATGATGGTCTACCTCCATATGAGAGTATAGATCGTCTGACTGTTGGACTTATAAGCGCCGTGAGTGGCCACCAACTAACACCTCCTATGCTTTAAATCCATGCAGGCAAGTCTTATGCTTTGAAAGATGGCTAGGCTATTTTTATTTAGAATGGAGACTAAGTCCTTAAAATCACTCCCTAAGAGACTATAGCATGAGTGGTACGAATTCATGACATAATCTAATGCAAATTTTATAAAATTTATTTGATTCTTTTGGACTCTTTATTTTGACACAAGCTATGGGATTTTATATGAGAACTTGATTATGGGTGAAATCAAGAGAGAAAGGGGTGTTCTTCTATCAAAGGCTCTCACAGGTTAAGCCTTTATTCATTAGCATAGGTGGAAGCCCCCTCTTAACAAGAGTGGAAGAATATGACAAGCATGATGTTATACATACAATCATCTAGCTAAGGGGTTGCTAAATAATTTGTTATCTTGATTTAATTCCTAGGCTTTTATGTGAGATTATGAATTATTTTAAATTTTAATTACGAGTTATTAATTAGGGTAGAAAATTTTATTTTATCTTAAGATCCTACCACATCCAGGCCACACATTCAAACATCAAACATGAAGAAACTAGGAAAAGCATGTAATTATAGTGCACCATCTAAACACAACATCAAATAATTTTATAGACTACCATAAAGGAATAAAATGCTAGTGCAGCTGGGTTCCATCATACACCCTGAAAAGAGAAAAAAAGATGGGTAGCTAACCTCTACCCTTATACAACCTGGATTACAAAAATAATGCATGCTATGGGGGTATTCTTTTCTTCTTTATTTCTTCCTTCTCTTTTAATTTGATTTTCTCCAAAGACATAGATTGAGCACTACTCCACTATCTTAATCCCCCCATAACACTAATCCTAATTCCTAATTCAAAATTATATTAAAAATAGGAAAAAACTACATACACAAAATAAATGTTAGCTAAACACACCATATAACATAAGCATTTATATGAATAATTTGACTTAGCACCCCACATATGCAAACAAGCTACCTATCCTAACGCGGAGTATGCTTATTAGGCTACAACCTCACACAACAAATGCATTTATATTTTATTTGGGTCAAGTACAATAAAAAAAAATGAAATTACTAAAATCCATTTATGCAGAATATACCCTAACATCTATTCTAAAATATTACATCACATAAAAAAAGTCAACATCACATAAAGCCTAATTTAAGACTTGAATTGAATTATTTAATTTTTTTTAATAATGATATTACTTTGTAATTGATTTAATTTAATTTATTTTGATTTAATTAAATGTTTTTAATGATTTATTTTTTTTAATTATGATAAAATGATGTTTAATTTTAAAATGAAAAAAATTTGATTTAATTAAAATAATTCAATATCCTTAATATAAAAGTTTTTTAAATTTTGATTGATTAATTTTAGATTAATTTAGATTTAATTATTTGATTTAATTTAATAATTTGTTTTTTTTAAATCCATGTATTTTGATTGATTAATTTTAGATTAAATGTGTTGATTTAATTAAATTTTGATAATTCAATATCCTTAATATCTAATGAACTTTAAGTTTGTTTAAATCCATGTGTTTTTGATTGATTAATTTTAATTAAATGTTCTGATTTTAAATCAAATTTGATAATTATCCCAATATTAAATTTAATTTAAATTATTTTAAATCATGATTTTGATTGATTAATTTTAGATTAAATTGATTTTAATTAAAATTTTATTTTAATCTCATCCATTTCCATAAAAAAGTTTAATTTTATTTCAATGTATATTTTTTGATTGATTAATTTTAGATAAATTAATGATTTAATTAAATTTTGATTTGAGCCTTTATGAAATTTGGTTTGTTTTGAATGATGATTAATTTTAATTGATTGTTAATTAATAAATTTTAGTTTAATTTTTAAATTAATATTAATTTTTTTTATAATTGGATTTAATGATATTTAATTAATATATGGTTAATTTAAGATGATTGATTTAATTAGATTTTAATTTTAATTTCTTTAATTTATTTTATTCTTTTAAATAATTAAATTTTGATTTTAATTTTATATTTTTTTTAAATTTTTTATTTATTTAATTAATTAATTAATAATTATTTAAGATAATTAAATTTGATTAAAATTAATTGCATTTTTCTTTGATTTGTTTAATTTTAATTATTAGCTTTATGATTAATTTGCTTTAGTTAAATGTGAATTAATTTAATTAGAGATCTAAAAGTTAAGGTTGCAAAATGAAAATTTTTAATTATTAATTAATTTTAATTAAGTTTGATGGGTAACTAATTTTAAATGATTAATTATAATTATTTGATTACCATATAGGATTTGAGATTTTAATTAAGTTTGATTTGATTAAATTTATTTTATTGTTATTGTTATTATTTTATTATTGATTAAGTTTTTATTATGATTAGAGTTATCGATTTGATTCATTTATTATGTTTATTTGATTTCATTAATGTGTTTGATTTAGTTATTAATTTGAAATATTTAATGATTGTAACTCTTATTCCAAATAGATTGATTTTGATATTAAATTAACTAAGTTCACTTTAGCTTCATTTAGTTTGATTTGGCTTAATGAATGTGAAAGAGATTTGCTAATCCTAACACCCATTTGTGTGAAGAGTTAATTGGTTATGGTGATTATGTGAATTAAATGAATTAATTAACCCTTACCTATATCACCTTAAGTTAATTAACTAATTCATAATGGGCCAATATGATATGCATATGCTTTGGAAATAAAATCAATAATGATCTTATGAAAATAAAAGGGCCAAATGCAATTTGGCTCATGACTATTAGTTAATTAAACTAAAGGGTTTAATTAAGTACTCTTATAACCCCACATGTAAAGTTAGTTATAATTTCATTAGAATTCTCTTCGATTGTTGAACACCTAAGAATCAATCCAAGAAACTTAATTAAACAAGTTCTAGAATGATTATGATTTCAATTTGATTAATCAAGCCATTTAATTAATGAATTAAACTATTAATTAATCTCATCTCAAGTGAATTGAACTTAGAAAAGAATGGGAAAGAGGCCCCAATCTCATTCCCCATGTCCATCCACTACCTCACAATGATTAGCAAGCTTAATTAATGATTTTTCTTTTGAATATTAATTAATAACATAATTACTTAAGAGAGTAATTAAGGCTAAGACAAACAATATCTTTAACCAAGGAATAATTTTCAAGAAAGTCATAGAGGTAGAGGTCATCCCATTAATCAACTTGAAAGTTTGGAATTAATTACTTGGGTAATTAGGTAATTAATTAAGTTTTTTAAACCCAAATTAAGCTTTAATTACTATTCAAAATTAATTAGAATTAATTTTAAATTAAGACCCTCTAAAATACCTTTAAAATGAGCCCTCATTTATATTTTTTGGATTTTTTAGGTTTAGTTATGAATTTCCAAAGTTTTAGTTGATTTTTCCTAATTTTATAAGGTTTACTGATTTGTTTAATTAAAATAGATCATTTGAACTTCTAAATTCAATATATTTTGATCCAACCATCATTATTTTCTTGAAATGTTTATGGTAGGTAGATTTTAAGCTTTATTTCAATCTCTGAAAATTTCACTTTAATCAAACTTGAATTTTTAGAGTAATTAATGATGTTTGATTTTCACTAAAACTTAAATTAAGCTCAAACCATTCATTAGAATTTGGAGATTTTGATTGTTGATTCCTCTCAAACGATGGGTCCAATGAGCTCTTATTTGTTTTTTGTTAAGTATTTTGTTTTTATGAATTTTCAAAGTTTCAAGATAGTTAAATAATTTTAAAATAAAAATAGGCATTTTCCACTTAACCTCGCGGCCGATGGGGCAATGTGGTGCCACTACTGGCGATCGGCACCACCACTCCCGCGTGGCACGGGTTACCGCGCACGATTGGCTCGCATGCCACATCACCAAGAGTAAAACTGCACGACACGGGATCATGATGCACTAATGGTGTGATCTGATCACGACGGTAATTGATCATGTTATCGATCCGTGGATCAATCGGCCACGAATCCGAAGCCGCGACGATCCGAATCGCATAGCGGATCAACCAAACAATCATGCGATCCGAAGCCGTCGATTAATTAGGATCGATGGTGAAATTGATGGAACACTATTCATTCGACTGGGATTTTTCACAATTTTGATCTAAATTTCATCTGATTTATCTCATTTTCATGGAAATTTTCACCAAAAAATCTATTAATTCGTATTAGGAATAAATATATTAAAAAATATAGGGCTTCTCTAAGAAAATTCTTAAAAATCATGCAAGAATCGACATAAATAAAGTTCTAAGATCGAAAGCTAAATTACCTCAACGGGATAGTGCGTGGTGAAGATCCGAGCAGCTCCTGCAAGAGGAAGCTTTAGAATGAGTGTAGCCTTCGCCTTCACTTCAGAATGATGAATTTTCCAGTGATAGCCATTTCCTCACTGAAATCTACCCAATTTTGATGTTTTTGGCTCAAGAGAGGTGGGGAAGTGGTAGCTGATTTCTTTGGGGAGCTCTTGGGGGCTAAATAGTGGTAGGAGGAAGAGAAATGAAGCCTCATTTCCCCTCTTTAATAGTGGAAAAAAATCCTCCTTTTGAATTTTGGCTAAAGTGTTATCATTTTGCTTGGTTGGGATGAATGATGGATTGATTGAGGACTTTGAATTTTTCTCCAAATTCTTCTTTTGCTGCCATATGATCACTCATTGAATGCAAATGTTGGGAGGAGGTGAATGCATGTGATGGAAAATTAAATGATGTTGGGTGGAATCTATGTGGGGAGGATCCATGAGGGATTTAGTTTGGTTGATTTTGGGTTTATCCCAAATGGTTTGGGTTTGATCAGCGCCCAATGGGTCATGGCTTGGTTTCAATGGATTTGGTTCAATTTGAGTCATATGGGTCATATTGGGTCATGTCAAGTTAGGTTGACCAATTGGTCAAATTAGGTCAAACCAAGGATTAGGTTAGGTTCAAATGATGATTTAAAGAGTTTTGGTATGATCAATTTGATTTAATTTGACTTAGAATTGATTTTGGCTCATTTAGAATCAAATGGGTCAAATTGACCAATTTGACCAAAATTGGCCAAATTGGCTTGGGTTATGGGTTGATTCATGTTCAATTGGATAAGTTGAATGTGGTCTTTATCAATTTGGATTTAATTTCTATTTAGCCTAAATTGACCCTTTAGTCTAATTTGGGCTAGGTTGGGTCAAGTTGACCATCAAATTAGGCTCAATTATGGCTTTGGTCATGTTCAATAATAAATTTGGAATGAATTTGAGCCATTGGTTGCAATCAATTTTGGATGATGATTTAACCCAATTTGGTCCTTTAGGACAATTTGGGTCAACTTGGATCAAATGGCCAATTGGGCTTGGTTTGGCTCAATTGGTGGTCAAGTCATATTTAAATATTAATTTTAGGTTGATTCAAATCATTAGTTTCAATCAATTTGATGTTGGATGAGTTTTGGCTAGTTATGGTTCATGTGAGGTAAGGGTTGACTTGGTCAAATACTAAGTTGACTTGGTTTGACCCAATTAATTATAATTGATCATCCTAGGGTGATCAACAATCATGGTGGAAGATTTTGGTGAAGTTCAATCCAATTTTGGATTGGAAGTTGACTCAAATGGGTCCTTTAGGTCACTTTGGTCAAGTGGACTTAAGTGGATCAATTGATTTGGTTTTTTGATTCGAGTTTAGTTGAACTTATATATGAGCCCTGGATTAAAATATAAATTCAAGGGCAATCAATTTGACATAAGGGATTTTGGCTCATTTAAAATTTTCAAGTCAAAAGGGCTAGGTTGGGTTTGACTTAGTTGGCTTCGATTTGATTTGATGATTATAGGTTTCATTTATATTTCGGTAGATAATTGACTGAATGATTGATTCAAGAGAAAATCCATTGGTTTTGAGTTGATTTAGATAGGATTTGGCTAAGTCCATTAAATTGGTTTAAGGGTTTGGATTTAGGTTTGGATCATGGTTTAAAGTTGAGTTTGAGTTTAAATTTGATAAATTGATCAAAGGGTTGAATTGAACTTTGAGAAAGCCAATTGAATTTGATTGATGATTTCAAGGCTAAATCTATAAGATAAATCATAGGGCTTAGGAAGGATTTTGCTTTGACTTGATTTTGGGTTTCAATCATTTGGAGCTAAATTTGGAATTAGATTTGGAATTTGAATTTGAATTTGAGGTTTGGTTTGAGATTTGAATCTGGGTTCTATTTGAGAAGGTGTATATGTAGTGGGTTTAGGCTATAGGATAAGTGATTTCCTTAAGCCTTAAGGCATAGCCTAATCTTATGGTTAACCTTTCTAGCTTAGAAGTGTTCACCTAATCACTAGAAGTGTCTTATGACCAAAAGAGTTTTAGTGTCTAAGAGTTCTAATTCTATGAAGATGAGGTTAAGAGCTCACTCCAAAAGTCCCCATTGTGTGGTATAACCGACAAGGCACACCACACATATTGGCTAATCAAATGATCAACAACATCAGAAGATTGCAAACATTAATAGATCTTTACCTAGACCTGGGAGATAGATAGAATCTCTATCTTAGTGTGATGCAGCTCTCTTATGCTAAGGGCATAAGAGAGCAAGAAGTAATTCGCTAGGGATTGAGTACATGAACCTTCCACTAGGGAAGCAAGTTCAAGTTGTCCACTAAGGGATAAGAATTTGAGTTTGATTGTGAATATGATTAGTGTGTATTCACTTGGGATAAGAATCTATAATCGATGGGGATCAAGATCAACTGATTTTAATTTATTTTATTTTAATTAATGATGTAGGCGCTAGGGATATGTCAATTGCTATTGGGTATATGAACCTTCACTAGGGAAGTAGGCTCGCTATCCACCGGAATTTGAATATTGATTTCTTTGATTTTTTATTAGACTCCAGGGAGGTTGGTTTAATTTTTTTATGGCTCCACCGGGGAGAAGGATTCTAGACGAGGGCATATCTCCGGGATGTACACTCGAATTTGTTTGATTTAGATCTAGGTTCCACTATGGAGGCTAATTTGATTTGCACCTCGCTGGGGAGAATTTTGGTTTGTCCGATATGTTTAATTTGACTCCTCTGGGGAGATTGGTTTTGAATTTATTTTGTTATGGAACCTGTTGGTGTGCGATGGACTACATTAAGAAGAGCCATGGCCTTAGCTGCCTTAGATTTAGAAGTCCAAAGGGGTAGTCGACCTATCATAAGGTAGGACTATTCGATCTAAGGGATTGCCTTTCAATGTGCAACAACTATGCTAGAAAGAAAGCACAGCAGACTTACATCTTCTAAAAGAGGGAAAAGCTACTGGGGTGATCTGTTGGATGGACAACACATTGAACCTACCTAAAGTGACTTCTGAGTGAGTGCTGCTAGGGATCTTACCTCAACTCAGGAGTAGTACTGATGATTAATATGATTTTATATTGATTTAATTTAATTTAATTTGGTGTGTTATGTTATGGACTTGCTGCATGGACCTACTGAGAAGGGGCTATGTCGGCCTTGACCTATCTCAGATTTACATATATAAAGGGGTAGTCTACCAACCAGAAGGTAAGATTAGCCTAAGGGTTGCCTTTTGGTCTGTAATGGATGTTCTAGAAAAAAAAGCATTGTAGACTTACATCTTCTAAAGTAGAGATTAGCCGTTGGGGTGATCTATCAATGGCACAACAAATCAATCCTGACCTAAGGTGACTATTTGAGCGAATGCCACTATGGACTCATATCGACTCAAGAATAGTCATAATTAATTTAATTTTAGATGGACTAAGTGCGATGGATTAACTAAGAAGGAGCTAATATCATTCTAGACTTATCTTAGATTTACAAATTCAAAGAGATAGTCTACTAACTGTTTGGTAGAACTAACTAACATAAGGGATGCCTTTCAGTTTGTAATGGTTGAGTCAGGAAGAAAGCTCATGGACTCACATCTTCTTAAACAATGAACTACTAGGGTTATCTATCGCTTGCACAATAAATTGGACCCAAAGGCTCGCTTTGTGGTTTCACATCGGAAAGAATGCATAATAGACTTATTTCTTTCAAAGTAAGGATGACGGGTGACCTATTGGTGGCACAACAAGTTGAACCCAACCTAAGGGCGACTACTGAGAGAGTGTGGACCAGAGGACTTATCTCAACTCAAAAGCAGTGGGGTAATTCTTATAGGGAGTTTTGCTAACACTGCCCTAAATATAGGATGCCTGCTTGGGAAAGGGGCCATTGAGAGGGCTTGAATTCTAATCTATAGTGAAGATATATTTTGTTTATTTGATATTTACATAGACCCTCTTGGTTTGCGAGGGACCACATTGAGAAGGATCTTATATCAGCCTAGTCCTATCTTAGATTTACTGGACCAAGGGAGACTGTGTGCATCCACTGAATAAATTCTCCAACCATAGGGGTGGTTACTAGGAAAGGGGGACTGTCCAATCCAAAAATAACCAGGGTAGTGTCTAAATGGGGTTGCTAAGGACCTGATCTAAATAGACTGCCCACAGGGGAGGTGCCGCTAGGGGCTTCATCCAAAACCCTGTAAAAGAAAGTCTATAGGTATTTGATGGCCAACTCAAGGAGAAAGGGCAGGGACTCACATCTGTCAAGAGTGGTGTATCCACCGGGTGAGTCACCATCAGCATAGCAATAACCAACCAACCTAAGGTGCATATAATCATTCTAGAAAGAAGGTGTGCTTACATCTCTAAAGCAAACCGATCACCGGATAGTCTCAGCCGCCGGAGCAATCAAGAATACTAAATGATGAGTCCTATGTAAGGACTAGATCCAAGCTTAATTTAGTCAGGAGGAAAGGAGCTATTGAGGGACTTATCCTAAACCTCAAATATACTGGACCTAGTCAACCTAATCAATGCATATTGGCTAATCAAGAAAGAAAACATGTAGGCTTACATCCTTTTAAATAAAGTCAACATAGGGCTAACTGCCTGCGCAGTAAGGCCTACCAAACTGACAAGGTGCTCATTGGTTTAATGATCAAGTTAGGAAGAAAGTAGGGGGACTCACATCTGTCAGACAAGTGACCACTAGGGTGACACACTAGCAAGGTAGCACATCAGCCCGACCTAATGAGTGAGTGCCACGGGGGGCTTGCTCCCACATCAAAATAGCCTGAGATAAAAGATATGTGTTTGTTTGTGTTGTGAAAGAGGGAATAAGATCTTTGCTTGGGTTCTCTACCTACACATAGAATAATTGATGAAATAGCAGGAGCAATTATGACTCCACCAAGAAAAGATGTCTCTTGGGTTCTCTTACACCTAACTTAGTTGTACTAGTTGAAATAGGATGCCTCTTGGGTTCTCTTACACCTATCTTGATAGCACTAAAGTATCATTTGTAGTTTGTGTTTATGTTGTGGAGGGATAGGATGCCTCTTGGGTTCTCTTATACCTACCCTAAACACATCATGGCAGATTTGCAAGAAAAAGATATTTATAACACATAAGAGATAAGATTTGAGATCAAAAGAAGTTTTATTGATAATTATTTTCAAACAAGATTTATGGATAGTATTTCTTTAAGTAGAGTCCATTGATTGGAAGCATCGGGCGCTCTCCCTTATAATTTATGAGTTTATAAGATCATCCTTGGTAGGCTTTCTCTATGGCATAAGGGCCTTCCCAAGTGGGTTCAAACTTGCCTCCCATCTTTTGATGGGCAATAATTGGTCTCCTTAGAACTAAAACATGCTCTCCTACTTGAAAAGCTCTAGGACGGACCAACTTATTGTGAGCTTGAATCATTTTAGCTTTGTACAACTTGAGGTTATGGCATGCCCGAAGGCATCTCTCCTCCAAACCTTCGATCTCTTCCAACCGCAACTTGGCATTCTGCTCCATTATGATTTTACTACCCACGATTATCCTTAGTGATGGGAGTTCAACTTCTAATGGTAGAATGACTTTAGACCCATACACTAAGAAGAATGGGGTAGATTGAGTTGGAGTTCTATATGTGGTGCGGTAGGCCCACAAGGCTTCAACTAACTATTCATACAACTACGCTTGTTGTCATCAAGTGTCTTCTTTAATATTTGGATGAGTGTTTTGTTGAAGGCTTCTGTTAAGCCATTTGCCCTTGGGTAGTAGATGGTAGAATATCTCCAATCTATGCTACGTCTCTGAGCAAAGCTATTGATTTTAGTGCTCTTGAATGCATCACCATTATTGGATATAACTCATCGAAGCACCCTGAACCTATATATGATATGGTTTTAAAAAGCGCACATCTTTGAGTTGTGACCTCTCTAAGTGCGATTTCCTCTGCCCACTTGGAAAAGTGGTTGGTGGCAGCTAGGATGAACTGATGACCTATGGAAGAAAAGAGGATCGATCAGACCCATTATGTCGGTATGCCAACACTCAAATGGTCATGAGGCTTATGTAGGATGTAGAATATTGGGTGGTTGATGTAGGACCACACCGTGCACCTAACATTAGTGGCATCTCCTAGCTACGTCCATGCAGTCTATGATCATCGAAGGCCAGTAGTATCCGTGGTGAAAAATATATTCTTTTATACATTTTTTGCCTTCATCTATCCCCTCTCCCTTTCGAGAAAAGAAGGATAAATGAAAACAAAAATATATAAAAATATAAATTTGTCTTGTTGGGATACCACATAGATCCATGAATGTTCTTATTAAGATGATCGGGTATGACATTGAGGAGAGGTGTACTATGTCAAAAGATAGAAGTCACAATGGACCTAATCACCCGAATAAGGACTCCTAAGGACAATGGGTCTGCATATGTACTAGAGATTCTTTCCCAACTTTACATGAAAAAGTAAAGTAAGGTTTATTTTTAATTAAATTACCTATAGAGGCAATCCCCATAGTTAATTAAATCTTAAGGGATGAGATCCCTTAGGAATACTCTCGAGTAAGGTAAATGATCATTGTCTCCAAAGATTTCAATAGGGTAGGATTATAAATTGATTGTTTTATTTTGGAAGATCAAATCAAATGGGATTGATCAAAGAGAGGGAGTTATTATCAAAGCCATAAGAAAGATAAGTAGGAGATGCCCACGATGTTAGGAAACCTAGTGGGCATCTTAAACTATCTTATGGTTGGGCTTTACATTTTTTAAAATGATTTAATTTGTTTGAATTGAATTTTTCATTAGAAATTAGGATTTAGGGTTTATTTTTTATGTTTAGGGTTTAGGTTTTAGTTTATGGTTTAGAGTTTAAGGTTTTTATTTTATTTTGATAGAGAACAAATTCAAATTCAACATTTCATCTTTTTGTCTTCATCAACCAAGTAACACACTAAGTTTTCTAGGACACAAACGATGGCATAGTTCAAAAATGAGCACGTATAAAGCAAATCAAAAACATTAGCTAACTAGAATCGTCTCTACTGTAAAGATACAATTCCATAAGCAGCAGATCGAATCGACCGTTCTTCAGTTTCTTCCATTCCCATCAAAACCACCCCGGCCTCTCGACTAGCGGGATCCACCATCATATCTCTGATCTCTCCGTCCGCCACCACCACGGTTGTAACCTCCGTTGCTCCTCCTGCCATCATAATCACTACTACTCTGACCACCACCTCCATATCCACTAGCACCTCTAGATCTCCACCACTACTACAATCACCGCTGCCTCTACCTTCGCCTTCACCGCCAGATCTAGACTGAACCTGGTAGATGGTGATGTTCTTGTCGTCAAGATTATGCTCATTCTTATGGTTTTGCTTTATAAGTTTATTAAGTTTTTGGGTTTAGGTTTATTTTTTAATTTATTTAGTTACTTTAGGTTTAGATTTAGGGTTTGGGGTTTAGGGTTTAGGATTATATTGTTTATGCTTTTAGGGTTTAGGGTTTAGGGTTTAGGGTTTAGGTTAAGGGTTTAAGATTTAGGGTTGAGGGTTTAGGGTTAGGGTTTAGGGTTTAAGGTTATAGGTTTAGTGTTTTAGGTTTAGGGTTTTGATTTCATTTTTATTTATTTATTATTTTTATGGTTTGGGGTTTGGGGTTTAGGGTTTAGGTTTTAGGTTTATGATTCAAGTTTTAGTTTAGGATTTAAGATTTTTGGTTTTTTTAATAGAGAAAAAATTTAGATTCAATATTTCTTCTTTTTGATTTCATCAACCAAGTAGCATACTAAGTTTTCTAATACACAAGCGATGACATAGATAAAAATGAGCACTCATAGAAAATCAAACACCCTAGATAGAATCTCATTATAAAGACATAGTTCATAGCGTGATCGGTCGTTCTTCAATTTCTCCAATTCCCATTATAACCACCCTAGCTTTTTGAGTAGCAGGATCGAGCATCATGTCCCTGATCCCTCCACTCACTGCACTATAATCTCCATCACTCCTCCTGCCATAACCACCACTTTTGACCACCACCTCCATATCCACCTCCTCCGGATCCCCACCACCTGCGATGTCGCCCTCGCCTTCACCTCCACTGCCAGATCTAGAGTGAGCTTGGTTTATAGTGATGTTCCTACCATCAAGGTTTTACTCATTCTTATTATTTATGTTTAGGTTTATTAGGTTTTAGGGTTTAAGTTTATTTTCTAATTTATTTTATTACTTTAGTTTTAAGTTTAGGGATTGGTGTTTAGGGTTTAAGGTTTTGTGTTTAGGGTTTAGGGTTTAGAGTTTAGGGTTTATGGTCTTTTTCGGTTTAAGGTTTAGGGTTTAGAGTTTTGGGTTTAAGGTTTTATAGGGTTTAGGGTTTAAGGATTAGGGTTTAGGGTTTAGGTTATAGGTTTAGTGTTGTGGGGTTAGGGTTTAGTGCTAGTTTTAGGGTTGGGTTCTTTTTTGTTTTTTTTATATTTTTTATATTTAGGGTTTAAGATTTGGGGTTTAAGGTTCAGGTTTTAGGTTTGAGGTTCAAGTTTTAGTTTAGGGTTTAGGGTTTTTAATTTTTTTCTTAATAGTGAACCAATTCAGATTCAATATTTCTTCTTTTCAATTTCATCAACCAAGTAACACCCCGAGTTTTCTAAGAAATAAGTGATGACATAGATTTAAATAAAAAACCCTAGATAACTAGAACTGTCTCAATAATAGAGACACAATTTCACAAGTAGCAGATTGGATCGGTCATTCTTTTGTGTCCCTAGTTCCCATCAGAACTGCCTTGACCTCTCGAGTAGCGGGATGCACCATCATGTCGTCGATCTCTCCCTTCACCACCAACATGGCTATAACCTCTATTGCATCTCCCACCTCCATAACCACCACTGCACCGACCACCACCTCCATGTCAACTAGCACTTCTAGATCCCCCACCAGCACTAGATAACTGCCACCTCCGAGTTCTCCTCCACCTCCTGAACTAGACTGAACCTGGTTGACGGTGATGTTCCTGTTATCAAGGTTCTACCGATTCTTAGGTTTCAGGTTTAGGCTTATTAGGTTTTGGGGTTTAAGATTATTTTTTAATCTATTTAGTTACTTTTAGTTTAGGTTTAGGGCTTAGGGTTTAGGGTTAGGGTTTATAGTTTAGGGTTTAGGGTTTAAGGTTTAAGGGTTTGGGGTTTAGTGTTAGGGTTTTTTAAGGTTTAGGGTTTTGGGTTTAGAGTTGTAGGTTTAGTGTTGTGGGTTTAGGGTTTAGCATTTAGGATTTAGGACTTAGGGTTGTAAGGTTTATGCTTTTAGGGGTTAGGCTTTAGGGTTAGTGTTTAGGTTCTAGCATTTATGATTTTTTAGGATTTAGGGTTTATAGTTTAAGGTTTTTATGATTGTAGGTTTAGTGTTGTAAGTTTACGGTTTAGGGTTTAAGGTTTAAGGTTAGTTTTAGGGTTTAGCATTTAGGGTTTAGGGTTCTTTTTTATTTTTAAATTAAGTAAATCGGTAGGTTTAGGCTTATTTAGTTTACATAGTTTATTTTTTATTTTATTTAGTCTATTTTATTTTTTATTTTTATTTAGTTTAGCTTATTTATTTTGGGTTTACTTATTTTAGTTTAGGTTTTTTATTTTACTTTATTTTTTAGGTTTTGGTTTAGGTTTAGGTCTATTTTTTAGTTGAGTTTTATTTTTATTTTATTTTTTAGGTTTTTAGGCTTTAGGGTTTATGGTTTTGGGTTTTGGGTTTAGGGTTTGAGGGTTTAGGGTTTTACAGTTTAGGGTTTAGGGTTTTTGGTTTTTTTAACAGAGAACAAATTCATATTCAACATTTCTTCTTTTCGATTTCATCAACGAAGTAACACTCAAGTTTTCTAAGTCATAAGTGACAATATAGATAAAAAATGGGCACACATTGAGAAAATCAAGAACCTTATATAACAATAACCTTCTCCACTATAAAGACATAGTTCCATAAGCACCAATTCGGATCGACCGTTCTTCAATTTCTCCAGTTCCCATTAGAACCACCCCAGCCTCTTGAGTAGCAGGATCCACCATCATATCCCCGATCTCTTCCTCCGCCACCACCACGGTTGTAACCTCAGTCGCTCCTCCAACCTCTATAACCACCACTACTCCGAACATGACTTCCATATCCAAGCCCTGATCCCCACCATCCTTTGCGATAACCTCCATCTACGCCTTCACATCCTCCAGATCTTGATTAATCTATTGATGATGTTCATGTCATCAAGGTTTAGCCTATTCTTTAGGTTTAAGTTCGGTTTAGGTTTATTAGGTTTAAATGTTTAGCTTTATGTTTTAATTTATTTAATTACTTTAGTTTTAGGTTTAATGTTTATGGTTTAGGGTTTAGTGTTTAGGGTTATGGTTTATGGTTTAGTGTTTAGTGTTTAGGGTTTTAGGGTTTATGGTTTAGAGTTAGGGTTTAGGCTTAGGGTTTTGGGTTTTTTAGTATTTAGGGTTTAGTGTTTAGGGTTTATGGTTTAAGGTTTAAGATTTGGAAGGTTTTTTTAATAGAGAATAAATTAATATTTAACATTTCTCTTTTCAATTTTAACAACCAAGTAATACCCCAAGTTTCTAAGACATAAGTGATGACATAGATCAAAATTGAGCATGCATAGAACAAATCAAAAACCTTAGATAACTAGAATGTCTCTATTTCAAAGACATGGTTCCATAAGAAGTGAATTGGATTGATCATTCTTTAGTTTCCAAAGTTCCCATCAGAACCACCTTGGCCTCTCGAGTAGCGAGATCCACAGTCATATCCCTGGCCTCTCGAGTAGTGAATCAGATTGATCATTTTTTATTTTTAGGTTTATTTTATTTTATTTAGTTTAGTTTAGGTTTTTTTATTTTATTTTAGTTTAGGTTTTATTTTATTTTATTTTTATGTTTAGGTTTAGGTTTAGGTTTATAATTTTATTTTTTATTTTTAGGTTTAGGTTTTCTAATTTATTTTATTTTTAGGTTTTATTTAGTTTAACTTTAGGATATTAGGTTTTTAGATTTTTAGGTTTTAAGGTTTATGGTTTAGGCTTTAGGGTTTAGGTTTTAGGATTTAGGGTTTGGTATTTAGGGTTTATGGTTATATGGTTTAGGGTTTAAGGTTTAGCATTTAAGGTTTAGGGTTCTATGTTTAGGGTTTAGGGTTTAGGGTACATGGTTATAAGTTTTAGGGTTTAAGGTTTAAGGTTAAGCTTTATGGGTTTAGGGTTAGATTATATATATATATATATATATATATATATATATATATATTATTTTAAAATTAAACAATTTGATAGGTTTAGGTTTATTTAGTTTATTAATTAATTATTTTATTTATTTTATTTTTTTATTTCCATTTAGGTTTATTTTTAATTTTTTATTTTATTTTAGGTTTATTTTATTTTTATTTTAAGTTTATTTTATTTTTATTTTAGGTTTAGTTTTTATTTTATTTTAATTTTTTAATTTTATACTTTAGTTTAGGTTTTTATTTATTTTATTTTAGTTTAGTTTTTATTTTTATTTTATTTTTTTAAGGTTTAGGTTTTAGTTTATGTTTTTTTTATATTATTTTTTATGTTGATTTAAGTTTTTTTATTTATTTTATATTTAGGTTTTATTTAGTTTAGGTTTAGTTTTTTAGCTTTTTTGGGTTTAGGGTTAGTTTAGGTTATAGGGTATAGGGTTTGAGGTTTAGGGTTTAGGGTTTAGGTTTTAGGGTTTAGGGTTTAAGGTTTTAGTTTTAGGGATTTATGGTTTAGGGTTTAGGATGTTGATTTATTATTTTTAATAGAGAGCAAATTCAGATTCAACAATACTTCATTCGATTTCATTAACCAAGTAACACACCAAGTTTTCTTATACATAGTTTCATAAGTAAATCAAAGGCCCTAGATAACAAGAAATGTCTCTGCTGTAAAGGCATAGTTTCATAGCGACATTCAGTCATTTGTTTTAGTTTATCTAGTTCCCATCAGAACCGCCTTGTCCTCTCGAGTAGTGGGATCCATCATCATATCCCAGATCTCTCCCTTCACCACCACCACTGATATAACCTCCGTCACTCCTCCCGCCTAACCACTTTACCACCATCTCCATATCCACCAGCACCTCTAGATCCCCCACCACCACTAGGATAATCGCCACCTCTGCCTTTGCCTCTACTACTAGATATAGACTGAGTCTGGTTGATGGTGATGTTCCTATCATGAAGGTTCTACCCGTTCTTAGGGTTTATATTTAGGTTTAAGTTTATAAGCTTTAAGGGTTTAGGTTTATTTTTAAATTTATTTAGTTACATTAAGTTTAGGTTTCGGGTTTAAAGTTAGGGTTTAGGGTTTAGGGTTCAGGGTTTTTTAGGGTTTAGGGTTTAGGAGAAGGTTTAAGGTTTAAAGTTTAGGATTTAGGGTTGTAGGTTTAGGATTTAGGGTTTAGGTTTTGGGGTTTAGGGTTCTAGTTTTCTTTTTTTTTTAAATTAAGTAAACCGATAGATTTATGCATATTTAGTTTATTTAGTATATTATTTATTTATTTTTGTTCATTTTATTTTTTATTTATATTGAGTTTAGTTTATTTAATTTAGTTTTATTTATTTTAGTTTAGGTTCTTTTATTTTAGTTTATTTTTTAGGTTTAGGTTTAAGTTTAGGCTTATTTTTTAGTTGAGTTTTATTTTTAATTTATTTTTAAGGTTTAGGTTTTATTTTTTATTTTTAGGTTCAGGTTTAGGTTTTTATTTTATTTTTTTAGGTTTTAGTTTTTAGGTTTTAGGTTTTATTTTATTTATATATTAAAACTAAATATTAAATTAAATTAAAACCTAAACTGAAACTAAACTAAACCATAAAATAATATAAAATAAATAAAAACTAAAATAAAATAAATAAAACCTAAACTAAACTAAAAAATAAATCTAAGAATTAGAAACCTAAATCAATAAAAATTAAGAAATAAAGATAAAATAAATAAAATAAAATAAAAAAACTATATAAAATCAAACATAAAAATAAACCTAAAATAAAAAAAAATAAAATAAAAATAAAATAAACTTAAAAAAAAAAAAAAACTAAACCTAAAATAAAAAAAATAATAAACTTAAACTAAAATAAACTAAAGTAAAATAAATAAAACCTAAACCTAAACCTTAACTAAATATATAATAAATTAAACTAAAAATAAACCTAAATAAAACTACATAAAAACATAAATTAAACCTAAAAGTAAAACATAAAATAAATTAAAAAATGAAACCTAAACTAAAAAAAATCTAATCTAAAGTAAAATAAAAGAAACCTCTAAAATAAAATAAAATAAACTTAAACCTAAGCTAAATAAATACTAAACCCAAACCTAAAGTAAATAAAATAAACTAAACTAAAAATAAAAATGAACCAAAACTAGAAAGTAAATCCTAAAATAAAAATCTAAAACTTAGAGGTTTAAGGTTTAGGGTTTAGGGTTTAGGGTTTTAGGGTTTAGGGTTTTAGGGTTTAGGACTTAGCGTTACGGTTTAGGGTTTATGATTTACGGTTTAGTGTTTAGGCTTTAAGGTTTAGGGTTTTTAGGGTTTAGGGTTTAGGGTTTTTTTTAAATTAAGTAAATTAGTAAGTTTTCATATATTTTTTATTTTATTTTTAATTTTTTTATAGTTTATTTATTTATTTTAATTTAGTTTTTTATTATTTTTTAGTATAAGGGAGGATTTAAGGTTTGGGGTTTAGGGTTTAGGGTTTGGGTTGGGTTAGGGTTTAGGTTTTAGGATTTAGGGTTTAGGATTTAAGGTTTTAGAGTTTAGGGTTTAGGGTTTAGGGTTTAGGGTTTTTAGGGTTAAGGGTTAAGGGTTTATGTTTTAGGTTTGGGGTTTAGGTTTTAATTTAGGGTTTTTAATTTTTTTTTAATAGAGAATGAATTCATATTCAACATTTCTTCTTCTCGATTTTATCAACCAAGTTTAAGTTTTCTACGAAGCAACATAGATAAAACATGATCACACATAAAATAAATCAAAAACCCTAGTTAACTAGAACCGTCTCTATTTTAAAAACATAGTTCCAAAAGCAGCAAATCAGATCAGACGTTCTTCAATTTGTCCAGTTGCCATCAGAACCACCCCGACCTCTGAGTTGCAAGATTCACCATCATATCCCCGATCTCTCCCTACAAAACCTGTTACTCTCCTCCCACATCTGCTTGATGACTACCTCCACGCCAACACCTCACATTCCCAGTAACCATTATAACAACTCCGCGTGCCTTCTCTACGTGATCTAGTGAGCGGTTGATGGATGTTATTTCTATCAAAGTTCTGCACATTCTTAGGGTTTAGTTTTAGGTTTAGGTTTATTAAGTTTTAGGGTTTAAGTTTTTTATAATTTATTTAGTAACTTTAAGTTTCGGTTTAGGGTACGTGGTTTAAGGTTTAGGGTTTAGGGTTTATGCTTTTATGGTTTAGGCTTTAGGGTTCAAGGGTTTTTTAGGTTTTATGATTTAGGGTTTTGGTTGGTTTAGGGTTTAGGATTTAGGTATGATTTTTTTAAAAAAAGTTAAATAAACCGGTAGGTTTAGGTTTATTTAGTTTATTTTATATTTATTTTAGTTTATGTTATTTTTTATTTTTATTTAGGTTTATTTTTTTTATTTATTTTAGATTTATTTTTATATTTGGTTATTTTTTAGGTTGAGGTTTAGGTTTAGGTTTATTTTTTTAGTTTAGATTTATTTTTATTTTATTTTTTTTAGGTTTAGGTTTTTATTTTAAGTTTATCTTTAGGTTTTGTTTTTTAGTTAGGTGTTAAAATTATTTTTAGTTTATTTTATTTTATTTTATTAAAGCTTAGGTTTAGGTTTAGGTTTAGTTTTTATTTATTTAGTTTAAGTTTAGGTTTATTTATATTTATTTTAAGTTTTTTTTTTTAGTTTAGTTTAAGTTTTATTTTTTTATTATTTTTTAGGTTTTTTTTTAGGTTTATTGTTTAGGTTTAGGTATTTATTTATTTTTAATTTATTATTTTATTTTAGGTTTAGTTTTATTTTATTTAGGTTTTTATTTTTTAGTTTAGTTTAGGTTTTATTTATTTTTTAGTTTAGTTTTTAGTTTTATTTTATTTACTTTTTTTTAGGTTTTTTAGTTTAGGTTTAGGTATTATGTTTTTTATTTTATTTTATTTTGGTTTAGATATTTTTTTGAATTTTTAGATTTAGTTTAGGTTTAGATTTTTTTAGGTTTAGGTTTTGGGTATAGGTTTAGTTGCTTTAGGGTTTAGGTTTATGGTTTAGGATTAGGGTTTAGGGTTTAACTTAGGGTTTAGTTAGTTTAGGGTTTGGGTTTAAGTTTTAAATAAACTTTAGTGTTTAGGGTTTTGGTTTAGGGTTTTGGGTTTAGTGTTTGTTTAGGGTTTCAGGTTTAGGTTTAGGGTTTAGGGTTTAGGTTAGGGTTTTATATATATTTTTTTATATCTTTATTTTATTTTTTTAAATTAAATAAATTAGTTAGTTTATTTTATTTATTTATTATTTTATTTAGTTTTTTTTTTTTATTTTATTTTTTTTTTTTATTTTATGTTTATTTATTTTAGTTTAGGTTTTTCTTTTACTTTATTTTTAGGTTTAGGTTTATTTTGTAGTTTAGTTTTATTTTATTATATTTTTTTTAAGTTTAGGTTTATTTTTTAGGTTTAGGTTTAGGTTTTTAGGTTTAGCTTTTAGGTTTTTTTTAGGTTTATTTTAGGTTTTATTTTTTTAGTTTAGGTTTAGGTTTATTTTTTTTTTTATTTTTATTTAGGGTTTAGGTTTAGGTTTAGGTTTAGGTTTATTTATTTTAGTTTAGGTTTAGGTTTATTTTATTTTGTTTATTTTAGGTTTTTATTTTTTTAATTTAGGGTTTATGTTTTATTTATTATCTATTTTAGGTTTTATTTTTTTGTTTATGTTTAGGTTTAGGTTTTTTTTACTTTGCATTCATGATGAATACTCTTGCTAACGGCCAACCCCCTATTGAATGTTGGCATCTGAGCTATCTAGAGTTCTGGTTGACCAATATCGATCCATTATGAGTCTAAGAAGAGGATCAACATCTCCAAACTCAAAAAAGGATGATGTTGAGAGGATGAGAGGAATGAATGTAAATGTATGTTTTTGTGAAGATTTTGTTTATTTAATCATGTGAGATCTTTCAAATAGAAAAATGATGGGAAAATCAATGTTAAAGAATCTAATTATCTTTATGTCTTATGTAAACATAATAATGATGTGTGTATATAAATCTTTAAATTATTTATTTATATTTAGTTATGAGTTGTTTTTATAGAAACATTATTTTTATCCTAAGATCTTTACAAATTCACACATTAAAGCATCAATCATTTAAGAAACTATAAAAGCATGCCATCCTAATGCACAATGTAAACATAACATCAAACAATATAAACTATAAAATCAAAGAAAAAACTAGAGAAAAGATTGGTTGGGTCTACCCTATAATATGGAATATGAAAGAATAATTATAATTATATTAAATTCTATGGAGGTCTTCTTTCTTCATATCTCCATTTCGAATTTAGTTCCTTCTTTGATTTGGATGGTGGTTGCTTCAAAGGCATCACAAGGCACCCCAGGACAAAGCCTTCTGGCCATTGTTCATCCTAATCTCTCATAGCACTAGTCCTAATTCCTATTGCAAAAATCACATTTATGTGGAAAAATTAAATCTAACAACCTACAAAATATAGGTTAGCTAAATATACATATAATCCTAAGCATTTGTATTTACAATTTGGACACACCTACACAGGTAACTAAGCCCACCTATCCTAACTTAGATTATGCTTTAAGATTTAAGCAACCTAAGAAAAGAGCATTCACATTTATTTTTAAGCATCCCTTAAGCATAATCTTCTACAAAAAATATGATTAAGCTAATATTGGCATATCATGCGCTCTGAGCATACATCCTAACATCCAATCTAAAATAATACATCATAAAACAAAACATGCATCACATCACCATCTAACTTAGAGCTAGAAGTGGTGACTTAATTCTAATGTGTATTATGGCTTGTGTGGTAAGTCTTGTTATTAGTGTTGTATATTTAAAGTGTAGAAGGATTCAATTTAACATGAAAGGTTAATTTCACTTGAAGTAGTTAAATTGATTATTTGAGAATTTTAATTTGTGTTGTCTTTTTTCATTTGATTTCACTTAGCAACAAAGTGTTATAAAGAGAGGAAAAGAGGCGATTGCCCTCTTTCATCCCTACCTTAAGTCACTTACTAAAGTATATTAATTAGATTTAGTTCTCTTTAGTGAATAGCTTATTAAATGATTTAATTAATCCTAAGTTTAGGTTCACATTAAATAATCCTATTCAAAATGAAAGGCATCTTAAGATTAATTTAATTCAATTATTACCACATGACATATATTAAATCATTTTTTCCATCACATGTAACATGCATATGATTTAATCCTAAGTGTATCTATACATGCAATATATTTTAACTTAAATGATCAATGTATGTGTATGTTTAGAATTTATATTCCATTTGATTGAATTATTTAAACATATTAATTTAAAACTTTATCCAAATTCTTAAACAAAAGGACGTAAGAATGAACTTAAATAGGCATGTGTCGTTGTTAAACTAGGGAAGTGAGGTAATCAAATGACCTCCTTGGAGCTAGCTAAAATCTCATATTCTTGGGATGTCCAGATTATATACCCATTTGCATTCAAACATATGTAAATTCATATACATGACATAAGAAGTAAGCTCCAAATCATATGGCTAATTAATTCAACCACTTAGTCAATTATGAATGCATGAAATTTTAATGTAAAATGGTATTTTCATTCACTAATCACATATACATATACATGTACAAAAATATAGGAAAGTATGTGTTGTTCTTAAATCAGGGAAGTGAGGTAATCAAATGACCTCCTTAGGGTTAACTAAAGCCTCGTATTCCTGGGATGTCCAGACTATATACTTGCTTTTTGTGGACACACATGGATGTATACATAAATGAGGGAAAGAAAATCACACAAAGATTGTATATTTTTTTATTGAATCATTTATTTATATGAATTAAAGCTCTATCCAAATTCTAAAGTTGAAATACATAAGAGTGAAATCAAATGGGTACGTGCCATTATTAAACCAGGGAAGTGAGGTAATCAAATGACCTCCTTGGGGCTAGCTAAAGCCTCGTGTTCCAGGGATGTCTACACTATATAACCATTATCATTCAATCTTATATAGATTAACACATGAATAGAGGAAAGAGAACTCAACATTCATACACTTAAGCTATAAGCACATGCATTTCTTATGTATTTATAACTAACATCATAACACATATTTTTATTCATTTATAAGCTTTTGAAAAATACATTTTGGATTTAATAGTTATAATAGCCACACATATATTAGATTAAATCAACACATGCAAGCTTACAAAAAGGAAATCCATTATCTTTTACTTTATTTTGAAAAGATGAATGCATGAATTCAAAGGACATACCAAATTTAACATGATTAGAAATAGGACAATCAAATATAAGCATGTGATTCATTCAACCGAACTAGTTCTTAAGGATAATCAAATCAAATAAGATTATTTAAAGAAAACCAAAGCTTCTTTGTTAATTAAGTTTTGTATTTGATTTGATTTAAAGATGAGAAGAGAAATCATCACTTGTTATTTTAAACCCATTCCCACATTAGTAATTTGATTTAATTTAAGGAAATGTAATTAAGTTGATTTTATGAGTTAATTAAGTTGAAACTTTAATTAGATGAATTAATTATCATTACCTATGTCACCTTAAAGTAATTAACTAAATAATTATGAGACAACATGATATGCATGGAAAATAAACTTGTAATGATCCTAAGAAATAAAAGGGGCCTAATGTAATTAGCTCATGATTAATAGTTAACCTGATTAAAGGACTTAATCTCTTATGGTTTTCCCATACATATAGACTAACCATAATTTCATTAAACTCCTTTAGGTTATTAAACACCTAAAGATTTACCCCATGGTTTAATTAATTAAGCTCAGATGTGATTATGATTTGATTAAGTGATGATTTAATTAATTAGTTAAATCTTAATTAAATTTATTTTAAAAAAGGGTGAAATGAACTTAAGGAAAGGGGTCCCAACCCTATTCCTTAGTTCACTTACTATTGAACAATGATTAATAAACTTAATTAAGTAATTTATTACTGTTCATGAGATTAATTAATCATTAATCAACTTAAATGAGTAGTTAAAATTTAATTAATCAATTTTCCTAATTAAGTAAGCAATAAATCCCACGAAAATCATGGGAGGTAGAGGTCATCCCATTAAATTAACCCATAAAATTTAAGATAAATTGCTCAAGTAATTAAGAAGTAATTAAGCAAATTAAATTTGTAATCAAACTTTAATTACTATTTAAAATTAGTTAAGATTATTTTTAATTAATTCGTTTATTAAATACCTTTAAAATGTGTATTTATTTTCATTTTTTTATTTCTCTATAATATTTTATGATTTTTAGAAGTTTTAGCTATTTAAAATGATTAATTAAGCCTAATTAAAGAGTAATCCTGTTAGTGCATGGCGTTGACATACATGCTTTCCACATGGCTTGACTTTCCATGTGGTGCCGGATTGATTAAAAACGACTTAGTGCCTACATGGCGGGGCGTGCTTTCTCATCCACCATTTAATCTAAGATCGGACTACTACAATTAATTCCATAGCTTAATAGGATTAAATCAGATCAATCTAGTAGATCTAATCATGATCATTTGTTTGATCATGCGGAAGGGGTGGGTGATCTAACATCACATGAGTGATGGAGAATGGAGTCTGTCCTCCATTGCTCACTTGATTCGAGGTTACCTGAGCTCAGATCAACTCTAAAAGGATCCTACACCTTCACGACATCAATCAAGTGGGTTCCAATGGTCAAGATCACATCAGATGCAAGTTTTCCTCAAAAAGCTCCAACTTATTTTTTCCTAAGGATTAGTTCTGGAAGCATACCTCATAGGAGCTCAAGACTGATGGTTCAAATGATTGAGGAAGCTTCATCTAGTGGAGATGAAGCCTTGTTGAGCAATAATTTGATCAATTCCTCAGCGTTCACTCAAAAGGCCACGAACCGATGATTTGGAGCTTGACTTTGATCAAAGTCCCACCTCAAGTGCTCGAGAAGCTTGGGAAATAATTCATTCTTGCTCAATGAGGCCCAGGGAAGGTGCGTGCAAAGTTAATTTGAGTTTGAGAAATGGGAAAGTTAGGTCATAGTGTCCTATTTTGAGAGGAATGGCATTTTTTGATCAAGCTTGGGAGCTTAGGGCATGGCTCTAGTAGCATGTGTTGGGTAGCTAGGGATGTGAGGAATGATTTTTGTGTGTGTTTGAATGGAAACAAGGGGGTCTTGAGCTTCTAGTGGTTGTCTGACCATCTCAGGGAGTCTTGGGTGGCAAAGAGAATGTGAGCTAACCCGGCTTGGTTGGTTGAAGGTGTTGAGCTGGCTACCAAGGAGGAATCATGGGTGTCCTATGGATTCCAAATGTTCCAATGGGGAGAGTGAGGTGATTTTACCTCCATGGGTCATGGTCATTGAACCACCCCTTGGGTGGGTTGGCGTGTCTTAGGTGCTTAGGTGGACCATTGGGAGTACGAGTGGCCAAGGAATGGAAAACCATTTATATGGGTGATTTGTCTCATGTGATGCCCTTGGTGAATGATCATTTAGCATTGGATTTGATTTGGCAGATTGAAATGGGTTAGCCAAATTTTAAGTCAATTTGAGTTGATTTAGTTAGGTTAGGCTCAATTTGACTTATTTAGGTCAAATTGGGTTAGGTTGGGTAAAGTTGATCAATTGGTCAAATTTGGTCAAACCAATGGTTAGGCCAAGTTCATATGATTATTTGGGATGTCTTGGTTTAATTGGTTTGGTTTAGTTTGGCTTATATTTAATTTTGGCTCATTTGAATTCATTTGGGTCAAATGTGTTAAGTTGACTAATTTGGCCAAATTGGCCAAATTAGCTTGGTTTGGCTTTAGTTGACCCATTGAAGATGATTGTAGGCTTTGGTTTCAATAAATTTGGATTTGGTTTTGATTTAGGCCAACTTGAACCTTTAGGTCAATTTGGGCTAAGTAGGTCAATTGAGTTCAATTGGGTCCAATCATGACTTCGGTCAAGTTCAACAATCAATTTTGAATGAATTTGAGCCATAGTTACAATTAATTTGGTTTATATTTTGATTTGACCAATTTAGTCTTTTAGGTCAATTTGGGTCAACTTGGGTCAAGAGGGTCAATTGGTTTGACTCAATTAAAGGTCATGTCATATTCAAATATTGATTTTGATTTGGTATGAATCATTGGTTTCAAGGGGTGCTTGGGTTGCAATTTGGCTAGTTTGGGTTCATATGGGTTAAGGGGTTGACTTGGTCAAATGACCAAGTTGACTTGGACCCAATTTGTGACAATTGATCAACCTAGGGTGATCAACAATCATGATGGGAGGTTTTGTTCGGCTTGGTTCAATCCAATTTGGGTAGGATTAGAACTTGGCCCAAATAAGTCAAATTGGCCACTTTTGGTCAAGTGGACCAATTGGGTTTAGTTGGCTTGATTTTGGTTGAGTTTGATTTAGTTGAGTTTATATATGGATTTGGATTGATATATAAATTCAATTGCTAACTTGGGTTCAAATGGGTTTTGGTTCATTTGAACATTTCAAGTCAAAAGGGTTAAGTTGGGTTTGACTTGGGTTGATTTTGGTTTGGCTTGATGATTGTATATTTCATTTATATTTGTGAATATGATTGAAGGTATGATTGATTCATGAGAAAATCAATTGAATTTGGGTTTTGGAATGAAAACATTTGGCTAAGTCCATGGAGTTGGGTCATGTGGTTTAGGTTTAGATTTTGATTTGATTTGATTTAGTTTTGATGAATTAAATGCATATTTCATTTAAGTTTGTGAAGATGATTGAAAATATATGATTGATTTATGAGAAAATCAATTGAGTTTGACTTGATTTGGATTAAGATTTGGCTAAGTCCATGGGATAAGTCATATGGCTTAGGAAGGGTTTTGAATTAATTCTATTTAGTTTTGATCATTTGAATGTAGATTTGGTTTATATTTAGGAAGATGATTGAAGATATAAATTGATTATGAAAATCAATTGATTTTGGATTTATTTGGATTAAGATTTGGCTAAGTCCATGGGATAGGTCATATGGCTTAGGAAGGGTTTCAAGTTTGGATTTGATCATGGGCTTTAATCATTTGGTTTTAGAATTTGTGTTTGGATTTGGATTTGAATTTGATGTTTGAATTGAACTTGAGGTTTGGTTTGAGAAGGTGAACATGGATTGGATTTGGGTTGTAGGGTAGGTGGATTATCCTAATCCAGGCATAACCTATTCCTATGGTTAACCCTTCTAAGTCTTTAGGCTATAGTTAAATATTTACGTAATTGTTAGAAGTGTCTTATGACTAGAGAAGTCTTAGTGTCTAGAAGACTCTTAAGTCTAAGATGGGATGATTGAATCCACACTCCAAAAGTGAGGTCAAGGCCATTCCATAGTGTTGCCTTGGAGATAGATGATTGGTAGGCTGCAAAGTTTCACATTATAGACTTTGATACATATTTCAATGCTTTGCTTGGGAGACCATGAATACAAGAGAACAACATAGTTCCATCCTCTCTACATCAGTGTATGAAGTTTGTGAGAGGTGGGATCGTCTGCTATGTCAAAGGAGATCTCAAGCTATTTATAGTTCACGAGGTCGGCATATATGAGGATGCGGCTTACTACCTCCCTCAAAATCAACAAGTCTATTCTCATGAACTTGGCTAAAGTTTAAAAATAAGAAATATAAAAGAAAAAAGAAAATGAAAGAGAAATAAAAGAAAAGAAAATAGAAAATGAAAAGAAAATAAAAGTGGAAATATACTTGGAGGAGGAAGTGGAGCGACATTAGATTCCACCCAGTTCATTATTCCATTCGAACATATGGGTAGGATGACCTGACCTCCACAAGGCAGAGGAAGAGGCCAGTTTAGAGGCAGTCCAGGGGGTGGAAAACCTCTTTATTGGCCACCCAATAGAAGATATGTCCCAACTACCAGTAGTACACCTACTATCAATATAGACTTAGAATCTAGTTCATAAGATGAGTCTTATATGGTTAGCACACCAACTCTTCTCAAGTAGATTCCCTTGGAGGTGACACTTGAGCTAGATAGTGATGAAGATCGGGCTTCAAAGCAAAGCATAAGTGTACCCAAGTCTATATGTGAAACAGTTAGGCATCAGTTGGGAACCTTAGCTCTAACCCCACTTTCCTCTCAAAAAGTTAAGGGTTTGGTAGTTAAGAAAGCCCTAAGTCATCCACAGGTGTGAAGACTTAGAGGTTCTTTCTAGGAGCATCATCCTCAAGTCAAGAAGTTGATGTAGAACTTGAGGATGATTCATATAAAGATTTAATAGAATTATCTTTTGATTGGTACTTGTCTTGTGTTCATAATTTAGCAAAGAAAGGGTTAATCCACATACTTGGTCAAAGCAGGTCTACTTGAGAGAATATGGAAGAACAAATGTAAATCAATCAAGACTAGGATTCAATACATTGGGTCGGTCGATGTTGATGATTCTTAGTGATTACCAATCATTTGGAATTTGATAGGTTCTTTTCAAATCACATTAACTCATATGAGGAGTTGTGCTTAGAAACATCGATGATCTAGATGATTTTAAAGTCAAAGATGCACTAGAGTTTAGAAGAGATCAAGTCAACCATCGACAAGCTTAAGAAATCAACTTAGGCGAAGAAGATCCACCTTGACATACATCTTCTTTGTTGAATGAAATCAAACCAATGACTTAGTTAAAGCTATTGATCAGTTTAAGGACGCTTGCATGGAGTTATAAAGAGATGCCTAGATTGGCTCGACATAGCATAAACATAATAATAGAGCTTACTGCTAACCCTATCAAGCAAGCTCCTAGATGCATGTGATTAGACATAGAACAACAGGCCATTTATGAAGTCAAGAAATTGATCAATGTTGGCTTCATCTGGGAGGAAAAATACCCTACTTGATTAGCCACTGTTGTCCCAGTTAAGAAAAAGAATGTCCAAATTCACATATGCGTTGATTTTAGGGATTTAAATAAGGCATGTCCAAAAGATGAATTTCCACTTCCAATCTTGGAGCTGATGGTGGACATTTCCTCATCGATGGTCTTCTTTCATGGATGGCTCATCTAGATATAACCAAATAAAGATGGCCCTTGAAGATGAAAGAAACATTGCTTTTAGAACCCTGATCAGAATCTATTGCTATAAGGTCATGCCTTTTAGAATTAAAAATGACAGTGTTACATACCAATGGGCTACAACTCAAATCTTTGATGAACTCATTCATAATCAAGTCGAGTGTTATGTCAATGATCTCGTGGTCAAAAGAAGAAAAAAGAAAGACCATCTCTTTGACTTGAGAGTAATTTTTGAATGGGTAAGACAATTAAAAACCTCAACCCCTCTCAAGTGTACATTGAGAGTAGCTTCGTGGAAATTCCTTTGTTGTCCAACACTTGGGAATTGAAATCAATTTGGAGATGATCAAGGCAATATTAGAAATGCCATCCCATTAAAGTTTAACTCAACTCAGATCATTCCAAGGGCGATTGGGATATCTAAGATTATTTATATCCAACTTATTGAGAATATGTCAGCCATTCTCAACACTTATCAAAAGGATTGCAAGTCTAGGTGGGATGACAAGTGTGAGCATGCCTTCAAAGACATCAAACATTACTTGATGTTGCCACCGCTCTAATATCTCGCAAGCCGCTCAAACTTTACACTATTAACTTTGGTGCTTTGTTGCCAACATGGAGGGAAGAAAACACCTACTACCTCTCATCATCCCCATGAGGCTAATTATCCACCCATTGAAAAGCATTGCCTAGCTTTAATCTTTGCATCCCAAAAGCTACAACACAACATGCTTCCTTATAAGGTGAACTTAATCTCTAAGATTAATCTAATATAGTATCATGACACAGCTATCATAGATGGCACAATGGTCCATGATCCTCTCGTTTGACATTACCTTCATACTCCCTCCGCGTGAAAGGATAAGCTGCAGATTTCTTAGCAAGACACCCACCTTTTGTGACTTAGTGATGATCTCCCCGATGAACAAATCATGAACTTAGAGGATACTAGCATTCACCACTGAGAGATGTACTTTGATGTTGCCGCTTCCTCCCAAAGAGGAGAAGAACCATAATCTATTATTCTAGGAAAGGCTGGGGTAGGAATAGTTCTCTTAACTCTGGATCAAGATGTGATGAGATTCTCATATCATCTGTCTAATCCTTGCACCAACAACGAAGCCAAATATGAGGCTCGATTGCTAGATTACTTTAAGCATCCAACATCAAAATTTGGGATTCTCGCCAAGTTATTAACCAATTTGGGTCCTATAAGATTATTAAAGCCCAAGCTCCATCACTACTGACAGTACACTATGGATTTGTTGGCCCAAATGAGGTTACCATTTATAAGATTAAGGAGAGAACAGTGTATGCTTTAGCCAAGCTTGTTAAGGAGTCATAAGTCCAAAAGATGAGTCCATATCAATAAAGGTCCAAAATAGACATGTCTTATCTCTTATTAATGAACTCATCAAAAGTACTCTATGGATGGTTTCATACCAGTCTTTCATCATGTGGTTATGTTATTTAGACATGCATGAAGCTCATAAGATCGATGGTACACTTAATTATGTGGAGCCAACAAATTCGATCTAAAGATGAAAGCCAAGATCAAGAGATTAGATACTATGACGCCGATCAAAGATTACATGGATATGACTAGCGATACCACCAATGTCAAATACATGGTGTGGTCTACAACCACCAACATTCTACATTACATTGGCTTGATTGCCATTCGAAAGTGTTGGGATACACATAATGGGTCCAATTGATCCTCATTCTTCCAAGGGTCATCAGTTCATCTTAGCTACTACTGACTACTTTTTCAAATGGGCAAAGCAATTCCACTCAAAGAGCTCATGGCTCAGTAAGTGCTCCAATTTTATAAAAACCCTATCGTATATAAGTTCAGAGTGCCTCGATGAATTATATCTGATAATGGTATTGCATTCAAGATCACCGAGATCAACAACTTTTCATAGAGACATAGCATAGATTGGAGATATTCTACCATCAACTACTTGAGGGAAAATGGCTTAGTAGAAGCCTTCAATAAAACTCTCATCCAAATACTGAAGAAGACACTCAACAATAACAAGCGATAGTGGCATGAGTAGTTAGTTTAAGCTTTGTGGGCCTACTACACAACATATAGAACTCCAATTCAATCTACTCCTTTCTCTTGAGCATATGGGTTCGAAGCTATTCTACCATTAGAAGTTCAACTCTCATCTCTAAGGATAGTTGTGGGTAGCAAGATCACAACAAAGTAGAAAGCCAAGTTGCAGTTAGAAGAGCTCAAATATTGGAGGAGAAATTCGTGGGCATGCCAAACCTTGAGTTACAAAGCTAAAATGATTCAAGCTCATAATAAGTTGGTCCATCTTAGAGCTTTTCAAGTAGGAAAGCTTATTTTAGTTAAGAGACCACTACTCATCATAAGATGGGAGGAAGTTTGAACCCACTGGGAAGGGCCTTTGCTATAGAGAAGGCCTATCTAGGATGATCTTATCAGCTTATTAATCATAAAAGAGAGCACCCAATGTTTCTAATCAATGGGCTCTACTTAAAAAAGTATTATAAATTATGTTTGAAAATAATTATCATTAATGAAAATTTCATTTCAAATTCAATCTCTTCCAAGTTGAATGATTATTATTTGTGAATCCTCCATGATCTATTTAGGGTAGGTGTAAGGAACCCGACAAAGATCCCATCCTATCATCAACAAAAAACACAAACCACATACAAAAACATATAAAATAAATACATATCTTTATCTCTACTGAAGTTGGGATAAAGCCCCTGACACTCACTCACTCAATACTACCTAGGTCGGCCGTGCTACACCGCTAGTGTGTCACCCGAAAGTGGTCTTCTTTGAAGATGTAATTTTATTATACTTTCCTTCCTTACTTGGCCACCGCACACCCGATAAGTGCCTTTAGTTTACTATGGTCTAAGATACCACATGTTGGCTTCATTTAAGAGTATGTGAGTCTGCTACGCTTTCTTCTTAGATTAGCCTTTGCACTGACTGGATTGAGTATATTTGAGGTTTAGGATAAGTCCCATAGTAGCTCCTTCCCTCTTGATTGCTTCAAGTCTGGGTCCAATTCTTCCTCGCCCCTCGCTAGTAGTCCCTCTAGACCGATAGCATTTATTTGGTAGATAATATCGCTCATGATCAGCCCACTTGGAAAGTTGTATGCCTACATGTTTCTTTCCAATTGATTGCACACCAATGCACCTTAGGTTGGTTAGTCTAACTATGCTAATAGATACACTACTCATGCAACATGTTTAGGTTGTTGGTTCTCACACCTTAAGATACATCACTCATGGTAGATGTAAGCTATACTTGAGTTGGCCAGATACACCTAAATTTCTTTTCCGTGCCTCCACATAATGCCCTTAGCAGCATCTCCCCCATGGGCACTATATTTGGATCACATCCTTTATGATTTAGAAACTACTTGTTACTAAGATTGGACAGCCCCTTTCCTGAACCACCCTGGTTAGAAAAATCTATTTTGTGGATGTGTATTCTCCCTATGCAAAAATTTTGAGATTGTCGACATAGCCTCTTATCAGGTTGGTCCCTCACACTAATAGGGTCCACGCAAACATATAAATAAAATATATTCTCTTGTGGATTAGGAGGACACCCTTAATGATACCTTTTCCCAAGCAAGCATCCTATCTTTAGGGCAGTGTTAGCAAAACTCCCTATAAGAATTGCCTGACTACTCTTTTATTGATATAAGTCCCCAACATAGCATTCACTCAGTAGTCGCCCCTAAGTTGGGCTTGATTTGTTTTGCTACCAATAAGTCACCCCATTATTCCTTCCTTTAGAAGATGTAGGTCTGTTATGCCTTCTTCCTAGCACAATCATTGTACACCGAAAGGCAACCCCTTAGGTTGGCTATACCCACTAGTATCCCTTTAGATTTATAAATCGAGATAGACAACTGATATAGCCCTTCTCAGTGGGTCCATCGCATACTGACATGGTCCATAAATTAAATCTATCAAATTTGATCGAGCTTACATCCCCAAAGAATATTCCTCAATTCAAATCCAACCAAACCAAACAAACCATATCAAATCACATGAAAGTAAGATAAAATTAATCTGACTTTTGTTGACATAAGTCCCAATAGAATTCACTCAATAGTTCTAGGTCATGTTCATTTGTTGTGCATTCAACAGTCACCTTGTTGTTCCTTGCTTTGGAAGATGTAAGTCTATTATGCCTCTTCTAGCAACTTTTGCATCAAAGGAAAACCACTTCTTTCTACCTCACCAAGTAAACTATCCCTTATTTGTAAACAGAGGTCTGATATACTTCTCAATGGGTCCAACGCACACCGACAGATCCATACATTAACTCATTAAATTAAACCCAATTTGATTTTCTCGGAGTTAAATCATACCCCCTTCTCCCTGGGAGCCTAAATCATATATAAACAAGTCAAGCAAAAAAATCAAATTCAAAACCCACATCCTCAATGGAGCTAAATTAAACCAACTCCTAAGAAAAGTCTAAATCAAAAAAAATCCAAACTTTATTCTATAGATAGATCCCCAAACAAATCTATGAAATCAAATCAAATCTCAATCCACAAAATTAGCAAACTGCTTCTAGTGGAAGGTTCATATACCATCCCTGAACTTCAATTCTAGTATACCTCCACATCAATTAAAATAAATTAAATTAAAGTTAATTTGATCTAAATCCCCAGTGGATTATAGATTCTTATCCCCAGTGAAACTTCTTTCCACAAATCATATAATCAAATCAAATTCAAACCTTAGCTCGATAGATTTTCTTCTTCTATGCACTCAATATAGATCCCTCACATATCATGTCCAATGCATGTGTGATTCCCTATTAGATCTCCCTCCATGTCCTTGACATGGAACTTTCATCAAATCTTATTTATTCCCTTTTACACACCTTTAACATATCAACCAAAAGCCTAACAATGTATTTGTTCAAATTACATCATCTTAACATTGTAATAAATAGTTTTTGATTTGTGATGGTGCAAGATCAAACTAACTATATAATATCATGCTAAAATATTATAGTGGAAACACACTATATATATTATAATTTATCATGTTATATAATAATCTGTTATAATATAATATATTTTCTACCAATGCACCTCCTTAGAATAACTTAAATAGAACAAATAATGAATTTTTTTTCAAAATATAAATAATGTTCATTTTGGTTGTAAAATTATCTTTTATTAGAAATGGTACAAAATAGCATAATTTGGTGTTGTTTGGTGTCCATGAATTTGAAATTCTTCCATCTCAACCTTCAAGTTAACATTTTTGTGAGTTTTGACCCAAAAATATTATAACAAAAGTAAAACATACTAAAATGTACAATAAACATTTAGTAACACACCACCAAATTCATATATATATGAAGTTATATTATGTACATTATATTTTAATATACTTTCATAGAATATATATCTTACATTACACCTTAAAATAAATCCTTTAAGCAAAAAAATATTTATAAAATTTGGTTGAAAATGAACATTTATTTTAGATGCAAAATTCCATTCTTTTGATTAAATGACAATAAAGCACCCCCAATGATGTTCTAAAGCTTACCTTAAATTTTGCCAAATCCATCATCTCATTAATAAATCAGTATTTTTATGAATTATACAAGTACAAACTCTACTGCATCATACTGTGACAAACTAAAATATGCTAAACAATAAGTAGAATACACAATAGTATGTTATAATGCATGATGCTACACTATGTTATGACATCATATTATAATATATACTATAACATATTATATTATAATATATTATATTGCATACCACATTAGGGATTAAGATAAAAAATCATAAAATTTGTCTAACCAATAAAAAATTACATATTTTAAATTGAAATATTACACTATGATGCCATACTCTGCCTATTATGAATTTGGCCAAATTCCACCATTTTTATGTCTAAATCAACATTTTATAAATAATTAGTGTTTACTGATTGTAAAAATACTAAATGAATTTAAAATGCATGAACAATGTATTATGATATATTATGATATATGATGATATACTATGCTACAACATATAATATTTATTTTGAACATAAAATCTTCTTTTAGACTACAAGTGTCTATACACACCTTTGGTACTACAACCTAATTCTCACTTCAAATTTAATAAATTTCATCAGATTTATTTATTAAATCAATATTTTTATGATTTATATTAATATGTAATTATAGCAATACCATAATATACTAAAACATTTCAAAACATCTTATAATATGTAAAACAACATCACTACATGCCCAAATATATGATACATTATACTATAATATATATGGTATTATAAAATGACTTTTAGGGTTTTGGTATTCAAATCTCTAATAGTCAAGGAAAGTCTCTTGAAGACATTTTCTTCACTTCCATAACCATGTTAGAGATTAGGTCATTCCATAGATCTACCCCTAATGACATATTTATTCAACTTTAGGTTTAGGGATTAGGGGGTTTAGGTTGGGTTTAGGTTGGGTAGATTTATAGGTTTAGGGTTATGGTTTGTGGTTTAGGGTTTAGGGTTTAGGTTGGTATGATTTAGTTTTGTGGTTTAGTTTAGAGTTTAGGGTGTGGTTTAAGGTTGGGTTTGGGGTTAGGAGGGGTAGTTTAGGGTTTAGGATAGTTTAAGGTGTCGAGTTTTTTTAAATTAAATAAATCCAGGTTTAGGTTTATTTAGTTTATTTTTAATTTTATTTTCTTTTTTTTATTTTATTTTATTTAGTTTATTTATTAATGCTTATTTATTTTAGTTTAGGTTATTTCAATTTTTTTCAAGTTTAGGATTATTTTAGAGTTTATTTTATTTTCTTTTGTTTATATTTTATTATTTATTTTAGTATTAGCTTTTATTTATTTTTTTTTTTTCTTGAAGTTTTATTTTATGTTTTCTTTAGTTTAGTTTATTTTAGTTCATTTTATTTTATTTAGTTAATTAGGTTTAGGTTTAATTTATTTTATGTTTAGGTTTAGGTTTTATTTATTTTAATTTTGTTTATTTTAATTTTGGTATAGGTTTATCAAATTTGTTTATTTTATGTTTATTTTAAGTTTAGTTTTTTTTAGATTAAGATTTATTCTTTATTTTTTATTTCTTTTTAGGTTTTATATTTTGGTTTATTTTTTAGGTTTAGGTTTTTATATATTTTTTATTTTATCTTATTAGTTTATTTTATTTTAGTTTTAAATCTTTTAGTTTTATTCTTATATATATTATTATTTAGTTTTATTTTTTTAATTTTTTATTTTAGTTTTCAGGTTTTAGATTTTTTTATTTTATTTTATTTTATTTGGGTTTATTTTATTTTTTTATTTTAGGTTTTATTTTATTTTAGTTTTAGGTTTTAAGTTTAAGGTTTAGTAGGGTTTGGGTGGTTAGGGTCTTTGGCCTGGGTTAGGGCCTGGCTCAGGGGGCTCAGTTTGTGGTGGTAGAGGGATAGAGGTTTATGTCAGCCTGGCTGGAGGGCTCAGTGGGTTTAAGAGTGATGATTAGGCTTAGTGGGTCAGTTTTAGGTTTAGGTTAGGAGGTTAGGGTTGGGTCAGGTTAGTTAGGTAGCTCAGGTTTCACTTTTGGTTTAGGGTCCAGATCTGGGCATGTGTAGTCAGGTTAGTTTGGGGTTAGTTTAGGATGAGTTTTAAATTAGAGATTAAGTTTATTCATTTATTTTATTTATATTGTTTATTTATTTTTATTTAGTTTATTTAATTATAGTTTAGTTTAGGGTTTATTTTATTTAGGTTTAGTTTATTTTATATTTATATGTTTAGGTTTTATTTTTATTTTTTTTGAGATTTTAGGTTTATTTTTTTGGTTTTTAGTTTAGGTTTATATTTTAGTTTATTTTATATTTTAGTAGTTTAGGTTTAGGTTTAGTTTATTTTAGGTATTAAATTTAATTTATTTTAAGTTTTAGTTTAGTTTAGGTTTTTATTTTATTTATTTTAATGGTTTTATTATGTTTTTTTATTAGTTTTATTTTTTTATTTTGTTTTTTATTTTAGTTTATTTTTTGGTTTTATTTTTTTATTTATTTATTTTCTTTATTTATTTTATTTATTATATTTTATTTTTATTTTTTAGTTTTATGTTTAGTTTAGGTTTTATTTTATTTTATTATTTAGTTTAGGTTTTTATTTTTAAGTTTTATTTTTTAGGTTTATTTATTTTATGATTTAGTTTTTAGTTTTTATTTTTAGGTATTATTTTATTCAGTTTTTAGGTTAAGATTTGGGTTTATTTTGTTTTTTTTTTGGGGTTTATATTTTTTGTTTTATTTTATTTTATCAGTTTTTTTTTAGGATTTTATATTATTATTTTTATTTTTAGTTAGTTTTTTTTATTTTATTTGGTTTAGTTTAGATTTTTAGGTTTTATTTAGTTTATTATATTATTTTATTATATTTTAAGGTTTATTTATTTTTTATATTTAGTTTATTTATTTAGGTTTATATTTTAGTTTTTATTTTAGTTATTTTAGGTTTAGTCATGTTATTTTAGTTTTATTTTTTATATTTTATTTTTTTTAGATTTTATATCTTTTAGAGGTTTAGATTTTATTTTATTTTATGTTTAGGTTTTAGGTTTTATTTATATTGTTAGTCAGTTTATTAGTCTTTTATTTAGTTGGTTGGTATTTAGTAGTTTATTTTTATAGGGAGGGTGTAGGGTTTTAGGGTGGGTTTAGGGTTTATAGGATTTAGGGTTGTTATTGGGTTGGCCTGTGTGGGCTCAGATCTTGGGCTCAGTGGCCTAGTCAGTTTTAGGGCTCAGGTCTTTTAACCAAGCAAACCCACCAGCCTAGATTTTATTTAGCCATCTTGATTAATCTTTACTATCTTAGTATTTATTTTATCTCATTTTCATTTTATTTTATTATCTTATTTATTTATCTAGGCTATTTCATTTTAGTTTAGGTTTTTTTATTTTTTCTATTTTATTTAGTTTTATTATGTTTATTTTAGTTTAGTTTTATTTTTATATTATTTTTTTAAGTTTTGGTTTTTTTTTTATTTCTTAGCTCAGTTTTAGATTTTATCTTTTTATTTTATATTTTAGGTTTTTTTTATTTTAGGTTTATTTTTTTTTATTTCTTTAGTTTAGGTTTGTATTTTATCATTTTATTTTAGTTTTAGTTTAGTTTATTTAGTAGATTAGTTATTTATTTTAGTTTAGATTATTTTAGTTTAGTTTATGTTTATATTATTTTTTTCTTTATTTTTTTTTAGTAGTAGTTTATTTTATTTTTATTTTAGTTTAGTTTATTTTAGTTTTATTTTATTTTATATTTTGTATTTTATTTTATTTACATTTAGTTTATTTTTTATTTTATTTTATTTTAGTTTGGTCTTTATTATTTATTTATTTTATTTATTTTATTTTATTTTTAGGTTTAGGTTTTTAGTTTAGTTTAGGTTTTCTTTATTTTATTTTATTTTTTATTTTATATAGGTTTTGGTTTTTATTTATTTTATTTTTATGTTTATTTAGTTTAAGTTTGGGGTTTTAGGTTTTAGGATTTATGTTAGGGTTTAGGTTTAGTTTACTGGGGTTTGGGTTTAGGGTTTAGGTTATAGGTTTAGGGTCTTGTTTTAGTTTAGGTTTAGGGTTTTAGTTTTTTTAATGAGAACAAATAAATTCAAAATTTCTTCTTTTTGATTTCATCAACCAAGTAACAAACCAGGGAAGAAAGGTAATCAGATGACCTCGTTGGTGCTAAGTTTGTTCCTGGATGTCCAAACTATATACCCATTATTCAATCTTATATAAATGAACACATGAATAGAGGAAAGAGAACTCAACATTCATACACTTAAGCTATAAGCACATGCATTTCTTATGTATTTATAACTAACATCATAACACATATTATTATTCATTTATAAGCTTTTGAAAATATACATTTGATTTAATAGTGATAATAGCCATGCATATATTAAATTAAATCAACACATGCAAGCTTACATAAAGGAAATCCATTTTATTTTACTTGATTTTGAAAAGATGGATGCATGAATTAAAATGACATAAAATTTAACATGATTGGAAAGAGGACAATCAAATATAAGCATGTGATTCATTCAACCAAACTAGTTTTTAAGGACAATCAAATCAAATAAGATTATTTAAAGTAAATCAAAGATTCTTTATTAATTATTTTTTTGGATTTGATTTGATTTAAAGAGAAGATAAATAATCACTTGCTATTTTAAACTCATTCCAACATTAGTGATTTGATTCAATTTAAGGAAATATAATTAAGTTGATTTTATGGGTTAATTAAGTTGAACTCTTAATTAGATGAATTAATTACCATACTTATGTCAATTTAAAGTAATTAACTAAATAATTATGAGCCAACATGATATGCATGTATAAACTTGCAATGATTCTAAGAAATAAAAGGGGCCTAATGCAATTAGCTCATGATTAATAGTTAATTAGATTAAGAGACTTAATTAATTACTCTTATGGTTTTCCCACACATGTGGACTAACCATAATTTCATTAAACTCCTTTAGGTTATTAAACACCCAAAGATCTACCCCATGAATTAATTAAGGTTTGATGTGATTATGATTTCAATTTGATTAAGTGATTTAATTAATTAGTTAAATCTTAATTAATTTCATTTTAAAAAGGGTGAAATGAACTTAGGAAAGGGTCCCAACCCTATTCCTTAGTTCACTTACTTGAACAATGATTAATAAACTTAATTAACCAATTTGTTAGTATTCATGGATTAATTAATCATTAATTAACTTAAAAAAGAGTAATTGGTTTAATTAGTCAATTTTAATTTAAGAGCAATAAATCCCAAGAAAATCATGGGAGTGAGGTCATCCCATTAAATTAACCCACAAAATTTGGGATTAATTGCTTAAGTAATTAAGGAGTATAAGCTAATAATTTTGTAATTAAACTTTAATTACTATTCAAAATTAGTTAAGATCATTTTAATTAATTCTAAAAATACCTTAAAATGAGTATTTATTTGCATTTTTATTTATCTATGATTTTATGATTTTAGAAGTTTTATCAAAAAAAATGATTAATTAAGCCTAATCCTATTACCATGTGGTGCCTGATCTACTTAAACTTATTTAACTCAAAGACTTACATGGCAGATGCGCTTTCTTATTTATCGTCCGAGCTAAGATCGGATGGCTATGATCAATCCCACAACTTAATAGGATTAAATAAGATAAATCTAGTGGATCTAATCATGACCATCATTCTCGATCATGGAATGGTGTGATCTAACATCACATGAGTGAGGGAGAGAGTCCATCCACCATTACTCACTTGATTTAAGCTACCCAAGTTGGATCAACTCAAAAGGATCCCACACCTTCGACATCGAGGGGATCCAATGTCAAGATCACATGAGATGCAAGTTTTCTTCAAAAGCTCAACCCATTTTTTGCCTAAGGATCAATTTTGGAAGCATACCTGGAGCTCAAGACCATGGAAATGATCGAGGAAGCTTCATCTAGTCAATGAAGCCTTGTTGTGTAGCATTGGATCAATTCTTTCATCAAAAGGCAATGAATTGACAATTTGGAGCTTAAATTTGATCGATGTCCCCCTCTGATGCTCGAGAAGCTTGGGAGATGATACAATCTTGCTCAATGAGGTGTAGGGAAGGTGCGTTCAAAGTAAATTTGAGTTGATGGAGAAATGGAGAAGTTAGGTCAAAAATGGGAGCGTCCTATTTTGGATGGGAATGAAATTTTTGATCGAGGAACAAGTTTGAGCTTGGGGAATGGCTAACTCATCTTGGGTAGCTAGGCTGAGGAATGATTTTGTGTGTTTGAGTGGAAATGAGGGGTGTATACCCCTTCATCTTGATCATATGGTGGGATCGGTTTGGTTTCTAGTCCATCCCACCATCTCAAGTGTCATGTGTGGAGGAGGTGAGTTGGCTCAACTTGGTTGGTTAAGGTGGAGGTGGCTACCAAAGGAATCATGGGTGTCCTATGGGTTTCAAATGCTCCAATAGGGTGAGGTGATTTCACCTCCATGGGTCATGGCCAACCCAACCACCCTGGGTCGTTGGAATATCCTATGTGCCTAGTGGACCATTGGGAGTACCAAGTGGGAATGGAAATGACCACTTACATGGGTGATTTGTCTCATGTGATGCCCTTGACCCAAGGGTAGAATGATCATTTGGCATTGATTTGATTTGGTTGATTTGAAATGAGCCAAAAGTGGTTAGCCCAAATTTCAAGTCAATTGGAGTTGATTTGTTAGTTTGGCTCAATTTGACTCATTTAGGTCAAATTGGTTAGTTAGTCAAGTTGACAATTGTCAAATTGGGTCAAACCAAGGGTTGGCAAGTTCATATGATCATTTGGGATGTTTGGTTCAATTTTTTGGTTTAGTTTGGCTTAGATTTGATTTTGCTCATTTGAATTCATTTGGTCAAATGGGTTAAGTTGACCAATTTGACAAATTGGCCAAATTGGGGGTATTGGTTTTAGTTGACCAATTGAAGATGATTGTAGGTTTTGGTTTCAATTAATTTGGATTTGTTTTGATTTTGGAACTTGAACCTTTAGGTCAATTTGGGCTAAGGTCAATTGGGTTCAATTGGGTCCAATCATGGTTTTGGTCAAGTTCAATCAATTTGGAATGAACTTGAGCCATGCAATCAATTTGGTTTATATTTTGATTTGACCAATTTGGTCTTTAGGTCAATTTGGGTCAACTTGGGTCAAGAAAATTGGGTTTGGTTTGACTCAATTGAAGGTCAAGTCATATTCAAATATTGATTTTGATTTGGTATGAATCATTGGTTTTAAGGATTTAGCTTGTAATTGGCTAGTTTGGGTTCATATGGGTTAAGTGGTTGACTTGGTCAAATGACCAAGTTGACTTGGTTTGACCCAATTTGATACAATTAAACCTAGGGTGATCAACAATCATGATGGGAGGTTTTGATGCTTGGTTCAATCCAATTTGGGTAGGATTAGAACTTGGCTCAAATAGGTCAAATTGGCCACTTTGGGTCAAGTGGACCAATTGGGTTTAGTTGGCTTGATTTTGGGTTGAGTTTGATTTAGTTGAGTTTATATATGGATTTGGGATTGATATATAAATTCAATTGTATAGTTTGGGTTCAAATGGGTTTTGGTTCATTTGAACATTTCAAGTCAAAAGGGTTAAGTTGGGTTTGACTTGAATTTGGTTTGGCTTGATGATTGATTTAATTTATATTTGTGAATATGATTGAAGGTATGATTGATTCATGAGAAAATCAATTGAATTTGGTTTTGGAATGAAGGAATTTGGCTAAGTCCATGGAGTTGGTCATGTGGCTTGGTTTTGATTTTGATTTGGTTTGATTTAGTTTTGATGATTTAAATATATATTTAAATTTATGAAGATGATTGAAAATATGATTGATTTGTGAGAAAATCAATTGAGTTTTACTTGATTTGGATTAAGATTTTGCTATGTCCATGGGATAGGAAGGATTTTGATTTAATTTGATTTAGTTTGAATTAGTTTTGATCATTTGAATGTAGATTTGATTTATATTTAGGAATATGATTGAAGATATAAACTGATTATGAGAAAATCAATTAGTTTTGGATTGATTTGGATTAAGATTTGCTAAGTCCATGGGATAGGTCATATGGCTAGAAGGGTTTCAAGTTTGGATTTGATCATGGGCTTCAATCATTTGGTTTTGGAATTTGGGTTTGGGATTTTAATTTGATGTTTGAATTGAACTTGAGGTTTGAAAAGGTGAACATGGATTGGATTTGGGTTGTAGGGTAGGTGGATTATCCTAATCTCTAAGGCATAACCTAATCCTATGGTTAACCCTTCTAAGTCTTAGGCTTAGTTAAGTGTTTACCTAATTATTAGAAGTGTCTTATGACTAGAAGTCTTAGTCTAGAAGACTCTAAGTCTAAGATGGGAAGATTGAATCCACACTCCAAAAGTGAGGTCAAGCCTTAGGCTCCATAGTGTTGCCCTTGAGATAGATGATTGGAAGACCAAAAGCCAAGTTTCACATTATATACTGATACATCTTTCAATGCTTTGCTTGGGAGACCATGGATACATGAGAACAACATATTCCATTCCTTCTACATCAATGTATGAAGTTTATGAGAGGTGGGATCGCCTACTATGTTAAAGGAGATCTCAAGCCATTTAGCTTCATGAGGCGATATATGAGGATGCCTTACTACCTCCCTCAAAATCAACAAGTCTATTCTCATGAACTTGGCCAAAGTTTAAAAATAAAAAGAAAAGAAAAAGAAAGATGAGAAAAGAAAGAGAATAAAAAGAGTTGAAAAGAAAAAAATAAAAGGAGCAAAATAGACTTGAGGAGGAAGTGGAGCCTTACATTAGATTCCACCCACAATTTAATATTCCATTCAACATAGGGTAGATGACCCGACCTCCACCAAGAGGAAGAGGCCTTAGAGGCTCTGGGTGGAAAACCTCTTATTGGCCACCCAATAAAAGATATGTCCTGCTACCGTGAATAAACGCTATCCATATAGACTTAAAATCTAGTTCATAGATGAGTCTTATATGGTTAGCACACACCACCTCTTCTTAGTAGTAGATTTCCTTGAGGTGACACTTGAGCTAGATAGATGAAGACCGTTCCAAAGCAAAGCATAAGTGTATCCAAGTCTATATGTGAAATAGTTAGGCAGCTTGAGAACTTAGCTCTAACCCCACTTTCCTCAAAAAACTAAGGGTTGAGGTTAAGCTTTAAGTCATCCACAAGTGTGAAGACTCAGAGGTTCTTTCTGGGAGCATCATCCTCAAGCCAAGAAGTTGATGAAGATCTTGAGGATGATTCATATAAAGATTTAATTGAATTACTTTTTGATTGGTACTTACTTTGTGTTCATAATTTAGCAAAGAAATGGTTAATCCCACATACTTGGTCAAAGCATAGGTCAGTCTACTTCGAAAGAATATGGATGTATAAATATAAAAGTTCTCAATCAAGACTAGGACCATGATTCAGCATAGTGGGTCCAGTCAATGATGATGATTACTACTTAGTCAATACCAATCATTTGAATCTGATAGGTTCTTTTCAAATCACATTAACTCATATGAGGAGATGTGCTTAGAAACTTCAGATGATCTAGATGATTTTGAATTCAAAGATGCACCACTAGAGTTCAAAGAAGAGATCAAGTCAACCATCAGAGAGCTCAAGTAAATCAACTTAGAATCGAAGAAGATCCATGCCAACATACAGTTCTTTATTGAATGAAATTGAAACCAATGACTTAGTTAGGTTATTGACCGAGTTTCGTGGCTTTGCATGGAGTTATGAAGAGATGCATGGATTGGCTCGACATAGTCCATAAACTAGCAATAGAGCCTACCGCTAACCCTATCAAGAAAGCTCCTAAATAGATTAGACATAGAACAAGGTCATTTATGAAGTCAAGAAAATTGATGATGGCTTCATTTGAGAAGAAAAATACCTACCGGTTAGCCATCTAGTTAAGAAAAGAATGTCCAAATTCATATGCATTTATTTTGGGATTTAAATAAGGCATGTTGAAAAGACAAATTTCACTAATCCTGAGCTAATGGTGGACATTGCCTCATCTCATGCGATTCTTTCATGGATGGCTCATTTGATATAACCAAATAAAGATGGCCCTGATGAAAGAAACACTACTTTAGAACCTTGATCAAATCTATTACTATAAGGTCATGCCTTTTAGCCTTAAAAAAGGATGGTTACATACCATGCAATGAATCAATCTTGATGAACTATTCATCATCAAGTCGAGTGCAATGTCAATGATTTCGTTCAAAAGTAAAAGAAAGAAGACCATCTCTTTGACTTGAGAGTAGTTTTCAAATATTTAAAATAATTTAACCTCAAAATGAACCCAAAGTTTTCATATAAAGTAGCTTTCAAAATTTCTTAGGTTGTCATAATCATGGAATCAATCCGGAGAAGATCAAGGAAATATTAAAAATAACACCCCCTAAAAGTTTAACTCAACTAAGGTCATTCTAAGAATGATTGGCATATCTAAGATGCTTCATATCCAACTTATCAGGAAAATGCCAACCATTCTCAGCACTTGTCAAAAAGGATGCCCAGTTCAAGTGGAATGATAAGTATGAGCATGACTTAGAAGACATCAAGCATTACCTGATGATGTTGGTGATTCTAGTAGTCCTTATTCTGGGCAAGCCGCCCATACTTTACACTACTACATTAGAAGACTCCCTTGGTGCTTTGTTGGCCCAAGCCAATGAAAAAGAAAAGTAAAATGTACTCTACAACCTCAACCGTCATCTAATCCATGCTAAGGCTAATTATCCACCCATTGAGATGCATTGCCTAGCTTTAATCTTTGTATCCCAAAAGCTTTAACACTACATGATTTCTCATAAGGTGAACTTAATCTCTGTGATAAATCCACTACAATATCTCATGAAATGACCGACATTATCCAGACGGTTGGCATGATGGTCCATGATCCTCTCACAATTTGACATTACCTTCATACCCCTCTATGTAGTGAAAGGACAAGTGCAGATTTTTTAAAGACACACCCCCGCTAACTCTACTTAGTGATGATCTCCCAATGAACAAATCATGAACTTGGGATACTAGCATTCACCATCGGGAGATGTACCATGATGGTTCTTCTCAAAGAGGAGAAGAACCATAATCTACTATTTTAGAAAGGTAGGGTAGAATAGTTCTCTTAACTGACCGTGATGTGATGAGATTATCATCATCTATCCAACTTCACCAACAATAAAGCTAAATATGAAGCTCTGATTGACGGTCTCGAGTTATTTGTTACTCTAAGCATCTAGAACATCAACATCTTTGGGGATTCTCAGCAAATTATTAACCAAATCACTAGGTCCTATAAGGTTATAAAGCCTAAGCTCCATCACTACCATATGTACACCATGGAGTTGTTGGCCTAAATCCAAGAGGTTACCATTTATAAGATTCCTCAGGAGAACATCTCAGTATGTTTTAGCCAAGCTTGCCAAGGAGTTGGCATGTCCGAGGATGAGTCCATATCAATAAGGTCCAAAATAGACAAGTCTTATCCATTATTGATATGAACTCATCAAAAGTACTCTAAAGGGAGGTTGCCATTATAAAGAAGGAGTGGAGTTAGATTGGAGGCAACCATTCATGGATTACCTAAATAAAGGCAAACTACTCAAGAGAAGTCCCAAGCCTATCGAAAGTAGAGAGCACTTTCTTATGCTCTTGTGGATGGTTGTCGATGGACTCAATCATATGTGGTTATGTTTTAAACAAGCATGCCATAAGATTGACAGGTACACTCAAGATTATGTGGAGCCAACCAATTCGATCCAAGATGAAAGCCAAGATCAAGAAACTAGATACTACCGGTCGCGATGATAAAAGATTGCATGATATGATAGGTGATGCCACCAATGTCAAATACTGTGGTCCTACACCAACCATCCAACATTCTACATCCTACATTGGCCTCATGGCCATTAAAGTGTACACATAGGGTGATTGATCCTCTTCTTCCAAGTACGTATTGCTTTCTTATGGCACTTTCAAATGGGCAAAAGGTGATTCCACTTAGAGGTCGAACTTCGACGTGCATAGTTTTTTTAATAATGATATCGTCCATAGGTTTGGAGGGCCTCGATGAATTATATCTATTAATGGTACTGCATTCAAAAGCATTGAGATCAACAACTTTGCCCGATGACATAGAATATATTAGAGATATTCTACCATCAACTACTTGAGGGTAAATGGCTTAGCAGAAGCCTTCAATAATACTCTCAATCAAATACTGAAGAAGACACTCGACAATAATAAGGGATAGTGGTATGAGTAGTTAGTTGAAGCCTTATGGGCCTACCGCACCACATATAGAACTACAACTCAATCTACTCATTTCTACTTAGTGTATGGGTCTGAAGTTGTTTTACCATTAGAAGTCCAACTCCCACCACTAAGGATAGCTGTGGGTAGCAAGATCACAATAGAGTAGAATGCCAAGTTGCAGTTAGAAGTGCATGATGGTTTGGAGGAGAGACACTTGCGGATATGCCAAAACCTCAAGTTGTACAAAGATAAAATGATTCAAGCTCACAACAAGTTGGTCCATTTTAGAGCTTTTCAAGTAGGAGAGCTTATTTTAGATCTAAGGAGACTGATTGTTGCCCATCGTGAGATGGTAGGCAAGTTTTAACCCACTTGGGAAGGCCCTTTTTCCATAGAGAAGGCCTACCAAAGAGGATCTTATCAGCTTATTAAGCATAAGGGAGAGCACCCAATGCTTCCAATCAATGGGCTCTACTTAAAGAAATATTATAAATCATATTTGAAAATAATTATCATCAATGAATATTTCATTTTGAATTCAATCTCTTCCATGTTGAAAGTATTCTTGTTTGTGAAAATGCCACGATGTGTTTAGGGTAGGTGTAAGGAACATGAGTGGTGTTCTAACCTTCATCAACATAACACAAATATAAACTACACACAAAAATATAAAATAAAAACATATCATTTATCACGGGCTACTCTGAGTTAAGATAATGCCCCCAGTAAAACTCACTCAGTAGATGCTCTAGGTATAGCTTACTAGTTACCCTGCTAGTGTGACACCCTAGTGGTCTTCTTGCTTTGGAGGATGTAAGTCTGGTACACTTTCCTTCTTTACTTGGCCACTACAAACTGACAAATGCCTTGTTAGTTTAGTAGGCCTTACTGCATGGCCAGTAAGCTACCTCATGTGGACTTCATTTAAGAGGATGTGAGTTTGCTTCACTTTTTTTTGGATTATCCTTCGTGCACTAATTGGGTCGAGTATATTTAATGTTTAGGACAAGTCCCCTAGTGGCTCCTTCCCTCTTGACTACTTCAAGTCTGGGTCTAGTCCATCCTCAGGGCTCCCCGCTTAGTAGTCACTCTAGGTCAAATATCATCTATCCCATTAATGTTAGGCTATCCCGATGTTCAGTTCCACTTGGAAAGTTATAAGCCTACATGCTTTCTTTTCAGGTTGATCATTGCACACCGACGGGCACCTTAGGTTGATCGATTCTCGCTATACTGATGGATACACCTTTGGTTGGTTGGTTCTCGCACTTTAAAATACACCACTCATGGTAGATGTAAGTCTACTACACTTTCTCCTTGAGTTGGCCATCTTACACCTATAAGCTTTCTTTTCCAGGGCTTAGAATAATGCCCCTAACAATACCTCACCTGTGGGCACTATATTTGGATAACTTTTTTTGCGACCCCGTTTAGACACTACCTGGGTTACTATCAGATTAGATAGTTCCCCTTTCCTAATAACCACCCCTGTGGTTAGAGAATTCATTTTATGGATGTGCAGATTCTCCCTTGGTCCAGTAAATCTGAGATAGGTCAAGGCTGATATATCCCCTTCTCAATATGGTCTCTCACACTCTAACAGGGTCCATGCAAAGATATAAACAAAATATATATATTCACTTGTTGATTAGGAAGAAACCATTAGTAGTACCTTTTCCCAAGCAGACATTCTATCTTTAGGGTAGTGTCAACAAAACTCCTTATAGGAATCACCTAACTCTTAAGTTGATATAAGTCCCCATCAACATTCACTCAGTAGTCTCCCTTAAGTTAGGTTCTTTTTGTTGTGCTACCAACAGGTCACCCTAATTGTTGTTCCCTACTTTAGAAGATGTAAATCTACTAGACCTTCTTCCTAACACAGCCATTGCACACTGAAAGCCAACCCCTTTTGTTGGCTAGCTCTACCCCATGGCTAGTAGACTATCCCTTTGGATTGGTAAATTTGAGATAGGATAAGTTCGATATAGCCCCTTCTCAGTGGGTCCATTGCACACTAAAATAGTCCATAAATTAAATCTATTAAATTTGACCCAGCTCACATCCCCAGTGGATATGCCCTCAATTTGATATCAAACTAAACCAAAAAAAAACCATATCAAATCACATGAAATGAAGATAAAATTAATTCTAACTACTTTTGAGTTGACAGAAGTCCCTAGTGGCATTCACTTAGTAGTCACCCTAGGTCAGGTTCAATTTGTTGTGCATCGAACAAGTCACCGCAATGATTATTCCTTACTTTGGGAGATGTAAGTATGTTATGCCTCTTCCGCACCATTGCACATGGCAAACCCTTGGTTAGCTAGCTCTACCCTGGGTAGACTATCATTTTGGATTTATAAACCTGAGGTAGGTCAAAGCTGATATAACCCCTTCTTAGTGGGTCCATCGCACACAGATTGGGTCCATACATTAACTCAGATTAAATAAAACCCAATTTGATTTTCCCTAGTGGAGTTAACTCACACCCTTCTCCCTAGTGGAGCCCCAAATCATATGCAAATAAGTCAAGCAAATAAATCAATTTCAAAACCAACCTCCCTAGTGGAGTGAAATTAAACCAACTCCCCTATTAGAGTCTAAACTAAAGAAATTTAACTAAACTCTTATTACTAGCAGATACATCCCTAAACAATCTATGGAATCAAACTCAAAACCCGATCCCCAGTAGACTTGAGCCCTTATCTCTAGCAGATATGCCTCCATATCAATTAAAACTAAACAAATTAAAGTCATTTTGATCTTAATCCCGGTAGATTATAGATTCTTATCCCCAATGGATCTTCTTTCCACAAATCATATAGTCAAATCAAATTCAAACCTTATCCCTAATAGATTTTCTTCTTCTTCTTCTATGCCCTCGACATAGACCTCTCACATATCATGTCCAATGTATGTATGATCCCCTGACGGATCTCCCACCATGTCTTTAACATGGAATTCTCATCAAATTTTATTTCTTCTCTTAGGCACACCTTTAATACTTCAACAAAAAGCCTAATAATGTATTTGTTCATATTACATCATCTTAACATTGTAATCAACATTTTATGATTTAGGATGGTACTAGCTCAAACTAACTATACAATATCATGCTAAACATATTATTGTGTAATTATTATTATATTATATTATAATATATGATGTTATATTATAATTTGTTATAATATAATATATTGTCTAACATTACACCTCATTTGAATCACTTAAAAGTAACAAATAACAAAATTTTCTGAATAATGTTCATTTTGGATGTAAAATTGTTATTTTTCTTATTAGAAATGGTACAAAATAGCATAATTTTGGTGTTTCTTCTTGGTGTACCATGAATTTGGCAAATTCTTCCATCTCAACCTTCAAATTAAATTTTTTGTGAGTTTTCACCCAACTTATTATAACAAACATAAAACATACTAAAATTTACAATAACATTTAGTAACACATCACCACATTCATATATATGTGAGGTTATCTATGTACATTATATTTTAATATGCTTTCATATAATCTATTATCTTACATTACACCTAAAATTGAATCACTTTAAGAAAAAATTTATAAAATTTGGTTAAAAATGAACATTTATTTTGGATACAAAATTCCATTCTTTTGATTAAATGACACACCATAGCACAATGTTGTTCCCTAAACTTACCTTAAATTTGGCCAAATCTCATCATCTCACTATAAATCATTTACTTTTATGAATTATACTAGTACAAACTCTACTACATCATACTATAACAAACTAAAATATGCTAAACAACAAGTAGTAATACACACAATAGTATGTTATAATGCATGATACTACACTGTTATGACATCCTATATTATAATACACTATAACATATTATATTATATTATATTGCATATGACATCATAAGGGATTGCTTAAGATAAAAACTCACAAAATTATTCTAAACAATAAAAGACTATTTTTTTAGTCATATCACTTACATATTTTAAATTGAACAATATATTATGATGCCATGCTCTACTGATTATGAATTTGGCCAAATTTTGCCATTTTAAAGTCTAAATCAACATTTTTTATAAAAAATGCTAGTGTATCTTTCGGATGATTGTATAATACTAAAAGAATTTAAAATGTGAAGAATAATATATTAAGATATATGATGATCTACTATGCTACAACATGTAATATTTATTTAGAACATAAAATCTTACTTTTTAGACTACAAGTGGCATATCACACCTTTGGTACTACAACCTAATTCCTAGTTGAAATTTAACAAATTTCATCATCCAATTTATTAAATTAATCTTTTTATGGTTTATATTAATATAGACTATAAGACATAATACCATAATATACTAAAACATTTCAAAACATCTTATAACTTCCCAAAACACATCACTACATGCTCAAATATATGATGTTAGATTATATATGATATATTATAATATGAGTTAGGGTTAGGGTTTAGGGTATTCAAATCACTAATAGTCAAGGAAAGTCTCTTAAAGGCATTTTCTTTAATTACCATAACTATGTTAGGATTATGTCATTCTTTAGATCTACTCCTAATGACATCTTTATTCAAGGTTTAGGGTTTAGGGTTAGTTTAAGGTTTACAATTTAGGGTTAGTTTAGGGTTTAGGGTTAGTTTAGGGTTTAGGGTTTAAGTTTTGTTTATGGTTTGGTTTATGGTTTAGGGTTTGGGGTTTAGAGTTTAGGGTTTAGGGTTATAAGTTTTAGGGTTTAGGGTTGTAAGTTTTAGGGTTTAAGGTTTATGGTTTAGCATTTAGGCTTTTGGGTTTAGGGTTTAGGGTTTATGGTTTGTTTAGGGTTTAGGGTTTTTAGGGTTTAGGGTTTTAGTTTTAGGTTTAGAGTTTAAGTTTTAGTTTAGGGTTTAGGGTTTAAGGTTTTTTTTTAATTGAGGACAAATTTAGATTCAACATTTCTTCTTTTCGATTTCATCAACCAAGTAGCATCCCAAGTTTTCTAAGACACAAGCGACGACAAAAATGAAAAAAGAGCACCCATAGAGCAGTTCAAAAACATTAGATTAGTAGAACCATCTTTACAATAAAGACACAGTTCCATAACCAGCAGATTAGATCGGCCATTCCTCAGTTTCTCCAATTCCCATCAGGACCACCCTAGCCTCTCGAGTAGTGAGATCCGCCATCATATACCTGATCTCTCCCTCTGCCACTAGCATAACTATAACCTCTATCACTCCTCCACCTCCATAACCACACTCGACCACCACCTCCCAGATCCCCTGATAATCGCCTTCGCCTCCATCACTAGATCTAGATTGAGCCTAGTTGATGGTGAAGTTCCTGCCATCAAGATTCTGCCCATTCTTAGGGCTTAATGATTAGGGTTAGTTTAGGGTTTTGGGTTTAGGGTTGGTTTAGGGTTTAGGGTTTAGGGTTTAGGGTTTGGGGTTTAGGGTTTAGGGTTTAGGATTAGGGTTTAAGGTTTATGTTTTAGGGTTTAGGGTTTAACGTTTAGGGTTTAGGGTTCAAGGTTTATGGTTTTATGGTTTAGGGTTGTAGGTTTAGGATTTAGGGTTTAGGGTTTAGGGTTTAGGGTTTTGGTTTTAGGTTGTAGGTTTACAGTTTAAGGTTGTAGGTTTAGGGTTTAGGGTTAGTTTTATGGTTTATGGTTTAGTATTTACAGTTTAGAATTTAATGTTTAGTATTTTTTTTTAAATTAACTAAATTGGTAGATTTAGGTTTATTTAGTTTATTTTTTATTTGTTTGAGTTTATTTTATTTTACTTTATTTAGGTTTATTTATTATTTTTAATTAGTTTAGTTTATTTATTTTAGTTTAGGTTTTTATTTTAATTTATTTTTTAGGTTTAAGTTTATTTTTAGTTGAATTTTATTTTTATTTTCTTTTTTGGTTTAGGTTTTATTTTTTATTTTTAAGTTTAAGTTTAGGTTTTTATTTCTTTTATTAGGTTCAGGTTTTAGGTTTTTATTTTAGGTTTATTTTTAATTTTTATTTTTTTAGTTTAGGTTTATGTTTATTTTTAATTTATTTAATTTTTTTTTTTTGGTTTAGGTTTAATTTATTTTAAGTTTAGGTTCAGGTTTTATTTATTTTAGTTTAGTTTATTTTAGTTTAGGTTTAGGTCTATTTTATTTTATTTATTATATTTTTATTTTAGGTTTAGGTTTTTTTTTAGTTTAGGGTTTAGGTTTTATTATTTATTCATTTTTTTAAGTTTTATTTTTAGGTTTATTTTTTAGGTTTAGGTTTTTATTTTATTTTATTTTAGGTTTATTTTATTTTTTTACTTTAGTTTAGGTTTTTCTTTATTTATTTTAGTTTATTTTTATTTTTTATTTAATTTTTTTTAGGTTTAGGTTTAGGTTTTACATTAGGTTATTTTATTTTATTTATTTTATTTTCTTTAGGTTTAGGTTTTTTAAATTATTTTATTTTTAGGTTTTATTTAGTTTAGGGTTTAGGTTTTCAGGGTTTAGGGTTTATGGTTAGGGTTTAGGGTTTAAGGTTTTGTTTTGGGATTTAGGTTTAGGGCTAGTTTAGGGTTTAGGGTTAGTTTATGGGTTAAGGTTTGGGGTTTAGGTTTTAGGCTTTAGGCTTTAGGGTTTAAGGTTTAGGGTTAGTTTAGGGTTAGGGTTAGGATTTAGGATTTAGGGTTTAGAATTTTTTTGGGTTTAGGGTTTAGGGTTTAGGGCTATAGGTTTAGGGTTGTAAGTCTAGAGTTTAGGGTTTAAGGTTTAAGGTTTAGGGATATAGGTTTAGGGTTATAAGTCTAGGGTTTAGGGAATAGGGTTATATGTTTTAAGTTTTAGGGTTTAGGGTTTATGGTTTTAGGGATTAGGGTTTAGGGTTTATGTTTTAGTGTTTTAGGGTTTAGGGTTTAGGGTTTAGGGTTGAGGTTTTATGGTTTAGTGTTTAAGGATTTGGGTTTTGGTTTTAGGTTTAGGGTTTAAGTATTTTACTTAGGCTTTAGGGTTTAAGGTTTTTTTAATAGAGAACAAATTCATATTCAATATTTCTTCTTTTTGATTTCATCAACCAAGTAACACCCTAGGTTTTCTAAGACACAAGCGATGACATAGATAAAAAAAAGCACCCTTAGCGCAAATAAAAATACAGATAAAATACAATCGTCTCTTATAAAGACAGTTCCATAAGAATATCCGGATCAACCATTTTTTCAATTTATCAGCTCCTTTAGAATCACCCCACTCTTGAGTCGAAGGGATCAATCATATCCCGATCTCTCCCTCTACCAACACCACGACTGTAACCTCCATCGTTCCTTGGTTTAGGTTTAGGTTTTTATTTTATTTTTTTAGGTTTAGGTTTTAAGAATTTATTATAGGTTTATTTTTAGGCTTTATTTTTTTGTTTAGGTTTAGGATAATTTTTAGTTTATTTAATTTTTTTAGTTTAGGTTTAGGTGTAGGTTTTATTTATTTTAGTTTAGTTTATTTTAGTTTAGGTTTAGCTTTATTTTATTTTGTTTATTTTATTTATATTTTTGATTTAGGTTTTTTTAGTTTAGGATTTAGGTTTTATCTTTTTTTTATTTTTAAGTTTTATTTTTTATGTTTTGGTTTTTATTTAGTTTTTATTTTATTTTATTTAGGTTTTTATTCTTAAGTTTGTTTTATTTTTTAGTTAAGTTTTTTTTCTGTTTATTTTATTTTTAGGTTTATGTTAAAGTTTTAGTATAAGTTTTTACTTTATTTATTTATTTATTTTTATTTACATTTCATTTAGTTTATGTTTAGGTTTTAAGTTTTAGGGTTTAGAGTTTAGGGTTTTTTTTAAGGGAAACCCCATGTAGGGGTATTTTATTGCCCCAAAAGAGGTTACAAGGTCCTTAATGGGGATAAACTCAGAACCTCTCAAAGAGCTACAATCAGCCTAAGGAGTAAATCCCCTATCTAAGTACATCCAAAAGCAAAAGAAGACATTACAGCAATCAAAGGATACAAATTGATTAACATAAGAACATGAACACTGACTCTGTGGCTGGCCCTGATGGCTATACGACCCACTTCTTTCAGCACTGTTGGCCATTTATTAAAACCGATTTAGTTAATGCTATTATTGATTTCTTTGATGGCAGTCCCATTCCCAAATACTTTTCAAGCACTTCTATTGTTCTTATTCCCAAAATTAACAATCCTGAATCTTGGGGCGATTTTAGACCGATTAGTCTTTGTACCTTTTTTCAAAAACTCATTGCTAAATTAATAAATAATAGGCTTAGCCCTTTGCTTCCTAAAATCATCTCCCTAATCAAACTAGTTTTGTTAAACACGAACAATATCGATAATATTCTTCTCAAGAAATGGTTCATGACATTGATATCAATTCTAGAGGAGGCAACATCTTATTCAAGCGAACATCGCTAAAGCCTTTGATAATCTCTCATGGGACTTTCTCTTTCAAATCTGAATTTGTTTGGTTTTTTCGATAGTTTTATCCGGATTATAAAAAGATGTATCACGAATGTTTTAGATTATCATGAATGGTGAGTCCATAGGTTTCTTTCCTTAGCCATGGTTTGAGGCAAGGTGACCCACTATCACCTTCTCTTTTTTATCATCGCTATTGAATACTTGAGGAGCACGAATGATCTTTTCACTAATTAATATGTCTTTTAAAACTCATGGAGGTTTCCTATTTCTCATCTTAGCTTTGATGATTTCATTATCTTAAGGTTCCATTCAACATGTTAAAACCATCAAGAACCTTCTCAATGATTTTGGTAAAGTTAGTGGTCTTTTTCTTAATGAAGGAAAATGTTGTTTTATTCCTTCAACTAAGATTCCTCCTAATAGACTTAACCAAATATCCGTACTAATTTTAAGCAAAATCAACTCCCTCTTAATTACCTTGGGCTCCTTTTCAAAGGCCATAAAAGATCACACCTTTTGATGATCTAATTCAAAAAATTTCTAACAAAATTTCGGTTTGGGAATTTCATTTACTCTCTTTTGGTAGGCTTACCTTGATCAAGAGCACTCTAAATTCCATGCCCATATACCTTCTTCAAACCATTGTGCCTACCAACTCTACCATAAGCAATTGAGCGTCTCTTAAACAAATTCTTGGGAACCAATATGTCCTCTAAAAGAATGACTGGTCATCTAATCTAATAGTTGTGGTACTCTTGAAGAGGGAGGTGCAGGATGTAAATCCATCAAAGAAGTTATCCATGCCTTCTCCTACAAACAAACTTTGGTGGAACTTTAGGAGCAAAAATAGTTTTGGTAATTTCATGACTTCTAAATATTGCCGGGTAAACATCCTCTCATTTGTCCTTTTAAATCATTCTCACTGTGGAGAAGACTTTGTTGTCAAATGGGATGCAGAATCCTTAATTTTTTGGGGCATAAACTCAGCAATTCTTTTTTTTGGCAAGATAACTTGGTGTGGTTGCTCCATTGATGACTTACTCTACACTCACTCCACCTCTATTAGAGTTAATTCATTAAAACCACATGTGGAACACTAGTAAGATTCTTGATTCTATTCCTTCCACTTTCTTAAATATGATTACTAGTATTCCTATCACTCCTAACAATCATGATCGATTATCTTTAAGTTATCTCATAATGGGATTTCAACCTTAAAATGTGTGGATTCACATTAAAGACAATCGATTCTTCTATTGTGTTCTCCAAAATTTGGAATAGCAATATCCCTCTTCTTATTTCTTACTTGGTATCCTAAAAAACTTTATTCTGTTGACTCTTTGTTGTGGGGTAAAGGGTTTTATTTACCCTCTAAATGTCAATGTTGTTTATATTGAGAATGTTAACCATGTTTTTGTTAATGGGACTATTGCCTCTAAAATTTGGATTTGGTATGACAATCTATTCAACACTATCAATTTTAATTGTTCTTTTACTTTATATCAACTTCTTGAAGTTTACTTTGACAATGCAATTAAAGGTCATATTAAAATCATAATGTATTACTCTTATTTGGTTCATATGGATGGGACGAAATGAAGCTAAACATAGTGGGATTAGTATGAATCACATGAGGATTATTTAGAACTAAAAAAAAATTTGTGACTTATTTAAAGCCAATTTAATCCATCACAAGCATTTTAAAGGCTGTAAATCTGTCTCTAATAAACTAGGCCTCAACCTTCCAGACTAGTCTTACTATCGAAATGATAGAATGGTTTTTTTGGAAAAAATCTCTTGATCATATTATTAAAATTAATCTGATGGATCTCTCATAATGGCTCGGGTTGTGGAGGCATTTTCAGGATTCTAAGGGTATTGTTCTATGTGCATTTGCTTATCCCCTTATTTCCACTTCCTTATCTTGAGCTTATGGTTCCACAAAGCTCTAGAAATTTGTCTTCAAAATGCGGCTCAATATTTGGATAGAGGTGGGCGCTCTTCTTGATTGACCTTTTGACTTCTACCAATATGAGCAATGCTTGTTTGTACTACCTCCTCAAGCAAACTAGGGCTCTTCTCTCTCAACTGAATTTTACCATCACTCATGTTTGGCGTGAAGGTAACGCGTGTGCTGATTACCTTGCAAATTTGGGTGCAAACAGTATCATCCTCTTTAATCAATTTACATTACCCAAATACCTGGTGTGCGGTTAACTTGGACAATTGGGCTTCCTTACCTCGATCTAACTCTCCTCTTTCTCTCTTCTTCGGTTTTTTTCCCTTGTGTCCTAACTCTCCTTGACATTTTTCTTTTACTTAGTTATATTTTACTTCATTTTCGCATGATGAGGACATTTGGTTTTTTTTTGATACTTATCATCCTCGATGTTGTTTTAGAACTGGACCCCATTCATCATGCCATTTCTATTTGGTTTCTTTGGTGGAATCTTCTTGTGGGTGCTTTCTTCCTTTCTTCCTCCTGCTATCGATGTTCTTTGTAGGCTTTCTCACAGGATACTATTGACCTTCTTACCCTTAATGGCTAACTTATGTTGCAATAGTTGCTCTAATGGGAGTGACTCTCGATTGCGATTATTTTGGGTTCTTCTCATTTGGTGGTTGTGAATCATATCTAGTCTTTGTTTATTATATTGCATCTTATCTCTTTATACCTTCTTGGATTGGAGTGCTATTTACATTGGTGGTACTATAGTCGATGTTACCTTGCTTTAAGACTTTGGATGTTTGTGGATTTGGTTTTTTATCGATTCTGTTTACGGCTTCTGTAATTTATAATATAGTCTTATTGTGCAGATCACTATGTCTTATCAATTTTACTTGATCAGCTATGGTTGGTATACTCTCAATGATTTTTGGCAAGCCTTGTGGGGTATTTCTCCAAGGATTGTGGTGAATAGGGATATTGTTCTTGCTTATGAATGTTCCTTATGTATAGTTTTTAGATTTGGTTCCTTGGCTTATCAATCTTGATGTCTCTTTGTTTTCCGTAGCGAAGCTTGGATTTTCTCAATGGATCATTATCCATTTCTTTGTGATTGTGGGTAATTTTGTATTCACGATTTTTGGTTTTGTTTTCTTGTCCAAGATGCCAACATCTGATTGTTGTTTGTCCCTTTTATGGTCTTCTCTCCATTTGCTATGTTGTGAACATGCCTTTTTAAATATCCTTTTTTGTTATCTTTGGAAGGACATCAATGGTTTATCTTATAAGCATAATGGGATTATTGGCAATCCTATTGGTTATTATTGTCATTATCCTTGGCGTGTTGGATTATGGTGATTAAGCACCCACATTCTGATTTCTCACGTAATTTGCTTGGGGTGGGGTGCTATTCATTATCTATCCTTTCATTTACTTATATATAATTTTGGGTGGCCTCTTGGCTTGTTGTTAGTCTTAAAGTCTGTTTATTATGTCTTGGATTATGTGGGGTTACGGTTTACCTTGTTGACATGTTGTTCTTGATTGCTTGGTGGACTTTGCTTTGAACCCCTTTTTGGTCTCTTAGTTGCTTATCATGACTAATGTGATCTATCATATCTACTATTTCTTTCTTCCTCTCTCGATAAACCATCTGTTGCTCTGTTTATATTGGATGGGAGGCATTATGACATGCTAGTTTTTTTGTTATTTTGATTATTTCATGTCACAGGAAATTTCTGGCTTGGTCTGCCACCCTTGTTGGCTCCTTCTATGTTGGTACCAAGATTTTTGGGTCCGTTCACAAACAATTCTTTTGATGCTCGATGGTGATGGTTTTTGGAGATTTCTGTCTGTGTTGCGGCCTTCAAGATAACTACTTTTATGGCCTAATATCTACTATGATTGGGAGGTTTTATGGCCAATCTGTAGTCCTTCCCTGTCTCGAATGTTGCCGTCTTCATTGTTGCTATCTTGGCTATTTTTTGCTTTGGTTATCCATTGTCCTATCTTTTTTGCATTCTATTTTACATTGTTGCATTACTTGTTTTACTGTTGGGGTTGGCTTTACGTATGCTGCTATTTTACACAGGTGTTGTTCATCTCTGAATCTTTGTAATTTGCATTACCATTGTCTCTATTCTATCTCGGTCTTTATTTGTGCAATTTTTTGAGTATTATTTTGAAAGAGTGGTGTTATGGGAAGTTCGCCTTTTGTTGTCTTGATCTCTTACTGTTGGGATTATCGATTTTGACCCGTATCTGGGGCTAGCTCTAAATGTCCTTACTTGTTAGTTTTGGTTGGTTGCGACCCTTTTTTTTGTCTTGAGCTATCTTTCCTTTGATTATCTTTCTCAATTACTCATATGGACATAAAAAGGGGTTGTTTCTCGAAAGTTTCAATTATATATCTTATGATGGGAAGGTGAACTATAAGATCATTGACTTGATTAGCATGATCGCAACAAGTTATCTTATCTCTGTGTTTTTTTGGTGGTGGGTTTATATCTTTGGTTTCACTTGGATATGAGGCTCTAAGATGACTAATTCCCCATGTTTATATACTCTCATGTCGGGATGACTATTGCTGATATCTTTCTTGAATGAGACAACTTACCATTTAGCTCTTTTAAGTACCTCTCTATTTTAGATATGATTGTGTTTAGGATTGCGTAATAAAGTTCATAAGACTATCAACAACTGGGTGTTACCTCCTGTTTGTTGTATGATGGTGATGTTTTCACTCCCTTTTTGGTAGTAGCTCATGTGATGTAACCCTTCTAATGAAGTTTGGATGCTCAATTTTGCATCAATTTGGTGTGATTGAGCCGAGCCTTCTTTATCAACTTTCCCTATTATCGCTCTCGGTTTTTTGTTTTCATTCATCTCTATTTGTATTTTTTACCCTAATCTCCTCTCTAGTGTCACTTTGCAGGTGATTCTCCCTTGTTCTCTTGTAGGTTTGCTCCATATTACCAAGCTCTCTTACAACCATCAGAGGATTGGCCTTAATCTTCCTTTTCGATTATTATGTTAGCCATATTGTATCTTTTGATTGCTTTAATGTTTTCTCTTGCTTTTGGATGTACTTAGATGGGGATTTACTCCTATAGCTCTTTGAGCGATTAGATTGTTTATCCTCTTTAAGGATCTTGTAACCTTTTTTGTGGCAATAAAATACCCCCGTATAATGGGGTTTTTTAAAAAAAAAAGAAAAAAAAAACAAAAAAAAACAAAAAAAACCCTAAACTCGAATCCCTAAATAATAAATCCTAAACCCTAAACCCTAAACAAATAACTAGAAAACTAATCCTAAACCCTAAACCCTAAACCTTCAACCTTAAACCTTAAACCTACAACCCTAAACCCTAAAAGCCTAAACCATAAAAAGCCCTAAACCCTAAACCCTAAACACTAAGCCCTAACCCTAACCCTAAACCCCAAACCCTAAACATTAAAATACTAAATGACTTAAAAAAAAACCCAATGCCTACCTAAAACTTAAACTAAACTAAGTACACTAAACCCTCCTAAAAACTAAACCCAGTAAACCTGAGCTACCCTAAAACCCAGGCCACAAAAGGCATAAAACTAAACCCTAAAACCTAAAAATCCCAAACCCTAAAAAACTATAAAGCTAAACCCTAAACCACGTAATCCTAAAATGTAAACCTAAATTAAATAGACCTAATAAAGTTAAAAACTAAACCTAAAAAATGTTCTAATAGAAATACCTAAACATAAACCTAAAAAATAAAATAAATAAAAAATAAACTAAAAATAAAATAAATTCTAAACTAAACTAGAAAATAAAGTAAACCTGAATAAAACTTTGTAAAATAAAAATAAATCAACTTAAAACAAAATAAACTAAAACTAAATAAAACTTAAAAATAAATAAAAAAATAAACCTAAAAAAACTAAACCTAAAATAAAATAAAATAAACCTAAACCTAAACTAAAATAAACTAAACTAAAATAAATAAAACCTAAACCCCATAAAGCTCAAACCAAAATTTCATAAAATAAAATAAACTAAAATAAATCTAAACCAAAACTAAAAACCTAAAATAAACCTAAAATAAAACCTAAAACATAAACCTAAAAAAAATGTAAACTTAAATAAAAATAAAAGAAATAACCTAAACCTAAATAAAATAAAATAAAATAAACTCAAAATAAATCTAAACTTAAACCTAAAAAAAAAAAAATAAACTAAAAGATAAAGGTAAATAAACTAAGATAAAATAAAGTAAACTAAATAAAATAAAAAATAGAAGCTAAAATTTTTAAAAAACTAAAATAAATAAAAAATAAGCTAAATAAACCTAAACCTATCAATTTACTAAATTTAAAAAGAACGCTAAACCTTAAATCGTAAACCCTAAACCCGAAACCCTAAATTTATAACCCTAAACTTACAATCCTAAACCCTAAATCCTAAACCCTAAAAAACACTAAACTCTAAACCCAAAACCCAAAACCCAAAACCCTAATCCTAAACCCTAAACCATAAAAGCATAAACCCTAAAACCTTGAATCCCAAACCATAAACACTACACCTTAAACCCTAAACCCTAAACCCTAAACTCTAACCCTAAAAACCTAAACCTGAACCCCAATCCCTAAAGCTAAACCTAAAGTAACTAAATAAATTATTAAAATAAACCTAAACCCTAAAACTTAATAAACTTAAATCCTAAGAATGGGCAAAACCTTGATGGCAGGAACATCACTATCAAGCAAGCTCAATCTAGATCTAATGAAAGAGGTGAAGGTGGAGGCAGCGGTTATCGCAGCGGCGATGAGGGAACTGGAGCTACTGGTGGATATGGAGGTGGTGGTCGAAGTAGTGGTGGTTATGGAGGTAGGAAGAGTGATGGAGGTTTACGACCATAGTGGTGGGAGGAGAGATGGGGTGGATCCATGAGAGGCCAAGGTGGTTCTGATGGGAACTAGACAAACTGAAGAGAAATTGAACCAATATGTTGCTTATGGAATTGTATCTTTACAGTAAAGATGGTTCTAATTATCTAGGGTTTTTGATTTGCTCTGTGCGTGCTCATTTTTGATCTATGTTGTCACTTATGTCTTAGAAAACTTGGTATGTTACTTAGTTGATGAAATAAAAAAAGAAATGTTGAATCTGGAATTGTTCTCTATAAAAAAAGGCCAAAACCCTAAATCCTAAACTAAAACTTGAACCACTAGACACGAAACTTAAACTAAACCCTAAAACCCAAACCATAAAAACCTGTAAAACCCTAAACCCAAAACCTAAAACTAAACCCAAAACTCTAAGCCCCTCAAACCCATCAACTCAACCCTCAATTAACCCTAAACCCGAACAAACTAAAAAGTTAATCCTAAACTAAATAAAACCTAAAAAATATAATAAATAAAAGAACACAAACCAAAATAAAATAAAATAATGAAATAAAATAAAAACCTAAAATAAAACCTAAACCTAAGAAGAAACTAAAATAAAAAATAACATCTAAACTAAAATAAAATAAATAAAAACCTAAACTAAACTAAAAAATAAAAAAACTAAATAAAATAAAAACAAAACCTAATATAAAAATAAAATAAAATAAAAACTTAAAGTGAAATAAACCTAAAATAAAACTTAAAATAAATAAAAATAAAACCTAAACCCTAAACCTAAAATATTTTAAACCTAAACATAAACTTAAATCCTAAATAAAATAAAATAAACTAAAAATAAACCAAAACCTAAACTAGAAAATAAAACATAAAATTAAACATAAAATAAAAACCTAAAACCTAAACCTAAAACTAAATAAAATAAAATAAAATATAAACCTAAAGCTAAAAAAATAAAAAAAAATAAACTTAAAATAAAAAAATAAAACCTAAACCTAAAATAAAATAAAATAAAACTCAATTAAAAATAAACTTAAACCTATTCCTAAACCTAAAAAATAAACTGAAATAAAAAATCTAAACTAAAATAAATTAACCTAAAATAAATATACTAACTAAATAAAAAGAAAAATTAAAGATAAATAAAAATAAAAAAAATAAAATAGACTAAAATAAATAAAAAATAAACAAAATAAACCTAAACCTATCAGTTTACATAATTAAAATAAAAAAATGCTAAATCTTAAATCCTAAACCCTAAAGCTAAACCCAAAACCCTAAAACTAACCCTAAACTTACAACCCTAAACCCTAGAAAACCCTAAACCCTAAACCCTAAACCCTAATCCTAAACCCAAAACCTTAAAAATATAAACCATAAAACCCTAAACCTTAAACCATAATCCCTACACCCTAAACATTGAACCCAAAACCCTAAACCTTAACACTAATCCCTAAATCCTAAATCGCAAACCCTAAACCTCAACCTAACTTAATTAAATAAATTAAAAAATAAACATAAACCCTAAAACCTAATAAACTTAAACCTAAGCCTAAACCCTAAGAATGGGCAGAACCTTAACGGCTAGAACATCACCATCAAATACCTCATTCTAAATCTGGCGACGGAGGCGAAGGCGGAGGCGGTGGTTATCGCAATGGTGGTGGGGGAACTTGTGGTGCTATTGGATATGAAGGTGGTGGTCCGAGTAGTGGTGATTACGAGGATAGGAGGAGCGATAGAAGTTACAGTCGTGGTGGTGGCGGAGGGAGAGATCGGGGATATGATGGTGGGTCCCACTAGTCGAGAGATTGGGTCGGTTCTAATGGGAACTGGAGAAAATGAAGAATGTCTAATCCAATTTGCTGCTTATGTGACTGTATCTTTATAGTAAAGACATTTCTAGTTATCTAGGGTCTTTGATTTGCTCTATGCGTGCTCATTTTTTATCTATGTTGTTGATTGTCTCTTCGAAAACTTGGTGAGTTACTTGGTTAATGAAATGGAAAAAAAAATAAATGTTGAATCTGAATTTGTTCTCTATTAAAAAAACCAAAAACCAAAAACCCTAAACTAAAGCCTGAACCCTAGACCTAAAACCAAAATCCTAAACCTAAACCCTAAACCCTAAACCCTAAACCCTAAACCCTACACCCCAAACCTAAAATCCTAAACCCTAAACCCACAACTAACCCTAAACCCTAAACCCCAAAAAGCTAAAAAGCTAAACCTAAACAAAATAAAACCTAAAAATAAAATAAATAAAAGAACCCAAACCAAAATAAAATAAAATAAAACCTAAACTAAAACCTAAACCTAAACCTAAGCCTAAACCTAAACCTGAACCTAAACCTAAGAAACTAAAACAAAATAAAAACTAAATAGAAATAAAATAAGAATAAAACTAAACTAAAAAAAAGTAAAACCTAAATAAAATAAAAAATAAAAAAATAAAATAAATAAAAAAAATAAAATAAAATAAAAACCTAAACCTAAAAAATAAACCTAAAAATAAAACCTCAACATAAAGAAAAAAACAAAACAAACTAAACCTAAAGGTAAACCTAAATAAAATAAAATAAAAAATATACCTAAACCTAAAAAAAATAAACCTAAAAATAAACATAAACCTAAGAAATTAAAACCTAAACCTAAACTTGAAGATAAAGAATAAAACCAAGTAAACAATAAAAACTGCTACTTAATTTTAAATTAAATATCAAATTAAAATTAAAAACCCTAAAAACCTTAAACCCAAACCTAGTCATAAACTGACCCTAAAAACCCTAAACCTGAAACCCAGGCTCACAAACACTAAAACCCTAAACCCTACCCTAAACCCAAATGCTAATCCACCACTCCAAACCCTACCCAAGATCCTAAACCACCCCAAACCCTGGGCCCTAAACTGACCATACCCTAAACCAAAAACCTAAACCTAAACTAAATAAACTTGAATAAAATAAATAAATAAAAAAAATAAATAAATAAAATAATAAACATAAACTAACAAAACCTACAAACATAAACCAAACCTAAAATAAATAATTTTAAACTAAAGTAAAATAAAAAATAAAATCTAAACTAAAAAAAAAGAATAAACCTAAAATAAAACCTAAATAAATATAAACTAAACATAAAATAAAAAAATAAAATAAAATAAAACTAAATTAAAACTTAAACCTAAACTAAAAAAAAAAATAAATAAAATAAAATAAAATATAACAACTAAATAAACTAAACTAAAATAAACCTAAACCTAAAATAAACTAAACTCTAAACTAAATAAAATAAAATTAACTAAAAACCTCTAAATAAAATAAACTTAAAAAAACCTAAAATAAACTAAACCAACCTAAAATAAAATAAAACCTAAACCTAAACCTAAAATAAAATAAACCTAAAGAATAAAATAAAAACTAAACTAAACTAAAATAAACATAAACCTAAACTAAACCTAATAAATTAAAATAAAAAGCTAAATAATAAATAATATATACTAAATAAAAATAAAAATCAAATAAAATAAAATAAAATAAACTAAAATCTATAAACTAAATAAACCTAAATCTACCTTTGCTTAATTAAAACCCTGAGCCCTAAACCCTAGCCAAACCTGGCCTAAACCTAAAAACCTGATAAACCCTAACAAATCCCTAAACCCTGACCAAAGGCCAAGCCAAAACTAAACCACTGGACTTAAACTAACAAACCTGAGTTAAATAAACCTAAAATCTAACTGACCCTAAAACCCTAAAGCTGATCCCATGGTCTACCCTGACCCTAAACACTAAAACTTAAAACTAAACCTAAACCTAAAATAAAATAAATAAAAGAAAAATATAATAAAATAAAGAAAATCTTAAATTAAATTAAATAAAGAATAAATGTAGATAAAAAAATTAATAAAAATAAACATAAAATAAAAAAAAAAATAACCTAAATAAAATAAAATAAAACTAAATAAAACCTAAACCAAAAAATAAACCATAAAACCTAAAATAAATAAAAAATAATAAAACCCTAAACTAAAACCAAACCTAAATAAAATAAAAAAAAAATAAACTAAAATAAATAAAACCTACAGCTAAAATAAAGTAAACCTAAACTAAATAAATTAAAATAAACTAAAAATAAACCTAAACCTAAACTAAAAATTAAAACCTAAAAGTAAAATAAAATAAACCTAAACCTAAAATAAAAAATAAACCAAAATAAATAAAATAAAACTCAACTAAAAAAATAGATAAACCTAAACCTAAACCTAAAGCCAAAAATTAAAAATAAAACATAAACTAAAATAAATAAACTAAACATAAAAGAAATAAAAAAATAAACATAAATGAAAATAAAAATAAAATAAATTAAAATAAATAAAATCTAAATAAACTAAATAAACTAAACATGTGGTTTTAATTTTTTAAATAAACCCTAAACCTTAAATCTTAAAATAAAACCCTAAACCCTAAAACCCTAAAAACTACAACCCTAAACCCTAAACCATAAACTTTAAACCCTAATCCAACACCCAAACCTTAAAAGCATAAACCCAAAACCTACATTAAACCCAACTAAACATACTAACCCAACTAAACCTAAAGTAACTAAATAATTTAAAAAATAAGCTTAAACCCAAAAATATAATAAACCTAAACCTAACCTAAAACCTAAGAATAAGGAGAACCTTAACAGAACATCATCTCAAACAGCTCATAGATCAGCGATGAGAGGAGCTTATCGCTGGTGGTGGGGAAGTGGTGCTACAAGATATGGAGGTGGTGGTCAGAGCAGTGGTGGCTATAGAGGTGGGAGGGGTGATGGAGGTTACAACCATGGTAGTGGCAGAGGGAGGGATCGGGGATATGATGGTGGATCCTACCACTCGAGAGGCCAGGGTGGTTCTGATAGAAGTTGATAAATTGAGGAATGATCGATCTGATCTGCTGCATATGGAATTATGTCTTTACAATAAAGACAGTTCTAGTTATCTAGTGTCTTTGATTTGCTCTATGTGTGCTCATTTTAAAACTATGTTAAACTTATTAGAAAACTTGGTGTGTTACTTGGTTGATGAATTCAAAAAAAAAATGTTGAATAAATTTGTTCTCATTAAAAAAACCACAAACCTAAACTAAAACTTGAATAGACCAAAAACCTAAACCCAAATCTAACACTAAAATAAAACCCCAAACCAAAACACTAAAACTATAAATGCTAAACCCAAAACCAAACCTAAACCCTAAACCCACACCCAACCAAACCCTATAAAGCCCTCAACTAACCCTAAACCTAAACCCAAAAGCTAAAAGCTAAACCTAAACTAAATAAAACTAAATTAAAATAAACAAAGAACCTAAATAAATAAAATAATAAAATAAAATAAATACCTAAACTAAAACCTAAACTTAAAAAGAAACTATAATAAAAAATAAAAACTAAACTGAAATAAAATCAATAAATACCTAAACTAAACTGAAAACTAAAAAACTTAAATAAAATAAAACCAAAACCTAAAATAAAAATAAAATAAAGCAAAAATAAAATAAAATAAAAACTAAATAAAAATCTAAACCTAAAAAATAACATTAAAAATAAAACCTAAAATTAAATAAAAAAGAGAACCAAAAAATATAATAAACCTAAACTTAAACCTAAACCTAAAATAAAATAAAATAAATTAAAAATAAACCTAAACCTAAACTAAAATGAAACCTAAAAAAACCAAAACCTAAAAAAATAAAATAAAACATAAGCCTAAACCAAAATAAAAATAAAAACTAAACCTAAACTAAACTAAAATAAATAAACCTAAAATAAATAAACAAAGTAAATAAATAAAAATAAACCTAAATAAAAATAAAAATTAAATAAACTAAAATAAATAAAAGTAAACTAAAAAAATAAATAAACTACCTACTAGATTACTTAATTAAAAATTAAAATTAAAAGATTAAAAAACCCTAACCCTAAACCATAAACCATAAAACTTAAACCCTAACCTACTGATCCTAAACCCTTAATAAATCTTTAAACCCTAAACCCAACTATAACATACCTCTAAACACTAAAACCCTAAACCCTAATCCCTAAACCCTAAACCCTAAAACCTACAACCACCGGTCTTGAGCTCTGGCAAGGAATGCATCCAAAACTGATCTTTAGGCAAAAATGGGTTGGAGTTTTTTTGAAGAAAACTTGCATCTCTTGTAATCTTGACTGTTGGATCCCCTCCGATCGATGTTATGAAGGTGTGGGATCCTTTTGGAGTTGTTCCGAGCTCAGGTAAGCTCAGATCAAGTGAGCAATAAAGGATGGACTCCATTCTCCCTCACTTGCGTGATGTTAGATCATGCACCGTCTGTTCGACGTGATCGAAATGGACGATCGTGAATAGATCCACTAGATCGATATGATTTAATCCTATGAAGATGTGGAATTAATCATAGATGTCCGATCTTAGATCGGATGACAAATGAGAAAGTGCATCAGTCACATACGAGTCAAATAAGTTTTAAGTAATCCCGTGATGCCATGTGGAAAGTGCCCCCGCATCAGTGCGCCACATGGCACCAACAAAATTTAGGTTTAATTAGGCATAATTAATAATTTTTAATGGCTGAAACTTCTAAAAATCATAAAACATCATAGAGAAGTAAAAAAAGAAAATAAATGCTCATTTTAATAATATTTTAGAGGAGAATTAATTAAAAATGATCTTAACTAATTTTGAATAGTAATTAAGGTTTAATTACAAAATTAATTAGCTTAATTACTCTTTAATTACTTAAGAAATTAATTTCAAATTTCTGAGTTAATTTAATAGGATGACCTCTACCTCCCATGATTTTCTTTGGATTTATTGCTCACTTAATTAGGAAAATTGACTAATTAAACCTTAACTACACTTTTAAGTTAATTTATGATTAATTAATCCCATGAACTGTAATAAATTGGTTAATTAAGTTTATTAATCATTGTTCAATAATAAGTGAACTGAGGAATAGGGTTGGAACCCTTTTCCTTAAGTTCATTTTACCCTTTTTAAAATGAAATTAACTAAGATTTAACTAATTAATTAAATCACTTAATCAAATTGAAATCATAATCTCATCAGACCTTAAATAATTAAATCATGGAAGATCTTTATGTGTTTAATAACTAAAGGAGTTTAATGAAATTATGGTTAATCCACATGTGTGGAAAACCATAAGAGTAATTAATTAAGTTCCTTAATCTAATTAACTATTAATCAAAATTGTATTAGGCCCCTTTTATTTTCTAGGATAATAGCAAGTTTTATTTTTCATGCATATCATGTTGGCTCATAATTATTTAGTTAATTACATTAAGGTGACAAAAGTAAGGGTAATCAATTCATCTAACTAGGATTCAATCAACCCATAAAATGAACTTAATTACATTTCCTTAAATTAAATCAAATCACTAATGTAGGAATGGGTTTAAAACAACAAGTGATGACTTCTGTTCTCCTCTTTAAAACAAATCAAATCCAAAACTTAATTAATAAAGAAGCTTTGGTTTGCTATAACTAATCTTATTTGTTTTATTGTCCTTAAGAACTAGTTTGGTTGAATGAATCACATGCTTATATTTGATTGTCCTCTTTCCAATAATCTTAAATTTGGTATGTCATTTGAAATCGTGAATCCATCTTTTCAAAATCAAGTAAAATAAAATAGATTTCCTTTATGTAAGCTTGCATGTGTTGATTTAATTTAATATATGCATGGCTATAATCACTATTAAATCCAAATGTATTTTTCAAAAGCTTATAAATAAATAATAATATGTGTTATGATGTTAGTTATAAATACATAAGAAATGCATGTTCCTATAGCTTAAGTTTATGAATGTTGAGTACTCTTTCCTCTATTCGTGTGTTAATTTATATAAGATTGAATGTTAATGGGTAAATAGTCTGGACATCCTAAGAACATGAAGCTTTAGCTAGCCCCAAGGAGGTCATTTGTTTACCTCACTTTCCTGGTTTAACAACGGCACGTACCCATTTGATTTCATTCTTATGTATTTCAACATTAGAATTTAGAAAGAGTTAATATACAATCTTTGCATAGTTTTCTTTCCCTCATTTATGTATACATCCATGTGTGTCCAAGAAAAGCAAGTATATAGTCTAAACATCCCGATAATACATGTCTTTAGTTAGCGCCAATGAGGTCATTTGATTACCTCACTTCCCTGGTTTAATAACGACATGTTCTTTCCTATATCTTTGTACATGTATATGTATATGTGATTAGTGAATGAAAATCCCATTTTACATTATAATTGTATGCATTCATAATTGATTAAGTGGTTGAATTAATTAGCCATATGATTTGGAGATTACATCCTATGTTCATGTATACAAATTTACATATGTTTGAATGAAAATGGGTATATAGTTCGGACATCCTGAGAATATGAGGCTTTAGATAGCTCCAAGAAGGTCATTTGATTACCTCACTTCTCAGGTTTAACAATGGCGCATGCCTATTGAATTTCAATCTTTTATCTTCTTTTGTATAAGAATTTGGATAAAATTTTAAATTAATATGTTTAAATAGTTCAATCAATTAAAATATAAAATCTAAACATACACATACATTCATCATTTAAGTGTGCTAAAATATATTGCATGTATAGATACACTTAGGATTAAATTATATGCAAGTTATACATGTGATGGAAATGAATGATTTAATATATGTCATGTGGTAATTGAATTAAATTAATCTTAAGATGCCTTTCATTTTGAATAGGGTTATTTAAAGTGAACCTAAACTTAAGATTTATTAAATTATTTAATAAGCCATTCGCTAAAGAGAACTAAATCAAATTAATCTACTTTAGAAAGTGACTTAAGGTAGGGATCAAAGATGAAAATGTTCTTTTCCTCTCTTTATAACACTTAGTTGCTAAGTGTAATCAAATGAAATAAAAGAAAACACAAATTAAAATTCTCAAACCAGTTAAACTACATCAAGTGAAATCAACCTTTCATGTTAAATTGAATCCTTATACACTTAGAAAATACAACACTAATGCCTAACAAGACTTACCACACAAGCCTTAATACACTCATTAGAATTAAGTCACCATTTCTAGCTTTAAGTTAGGACAGTGAATGATGTGATGTATGTTTTGTTTTATGATGTATTATTTAGATTGGATGTTAGGTTGTATGCTCATGGGAATGTTAAGCCAATATTAGCCTAATCATATTTTATAGTTGATTATGCTTAAGGGATGATTAAAATAAATATGAATGCTCTTTTGCAATTTTCTTAAATCTTTAAGCATAATCCAAGTTATATGAGGTGGCTTAGTTACCCATGTGTAGGGTCTAAGTCAAAAATTATAAATACCGCTTGGATTATATGTATATTTAGCTAACCTCTATTTTGTAGGTTTACTTAGATTTACTTTTACCACATAAATGTAATTTTTATAATATGAATTAAGATTAGTGCTATGGAAGATTAAGATGAGCAGTGGCTAGAAGGATTTGTTCTGGGGTGCTCTATGATGCCTTTGAAGCAAGCACCATCCAAATAAAAAAAGGAAACAAATCAAAAATAGAGATATGAAGAAAGAAGACCCCCATAGCATTTAATATAATTATAATTATTCTTTCAAATTCCAGGTTGTATAAGGGTAGAGCTCAGCTACCCATCTTTTCTCTCCTCGGGTTTGTGTAAGCCCCGACCTTTTATTCTATTTTGATAATTTATATAGTTGTTTGATGTTATGTTTACATTGTGCATTAGGATCGAATGCTTTTCAAAGTTTCTTAAATCATTGATGCTTTAATGTGTGGCTTGGATATGATTAGGCTCTTAAGATAAAAATAACTTTTCTACCCAACTAATCACTCATAATTAAATTTTAAACAACTCATAATCTCATCATAAATCCTAAGACATAAATAAGATAATTAAAAGATTTAGCAACCTCTTATGTATGGGTATGTTTCACATCATCCATGCATATTCTTTCACTCTTGAACATGAAGGATCTCTATTGCATGATAAAGAAATGTTTGACCTAGGCATCCCATGGTGGAGAACACCTTCTTCTAGCTGATAAACCTATTTCATCATGCATTTAAGCATAATAAATCCTAAAGCCTCTATCAAAATAATGTGTCTATAATGAAAAAAATTTGAAAAGATTTTGCATCTATAAATTAAGTCATATGCTCATACCACTCATGCTCTAATCTCTCTTAGGGTGTGTTTAGGACTTTAGTTTCTTTTAATTAAATAACTACCTAGCTATCTTGCAATTCATAAGGCCATACATGGTTTTAAAATCATAGGAGGAGATACGGTGGCCACTGAGGCAATTATAAGTCCAGTACAATTTATTCTCTCTTGTTGGGTAAATCCTTATGTCTACAGCCGCTTAGATTTAGGCCATGCTTTAGCTTCTAAAGCTCCTAGATTTAGGATCCAAGGTAGTTATTTTCTTTTGAGCATAAATCAACACCTCTTAGGCATTCCACAACCTTTGTTGGTGGATTATAAGCTCTAGTAATCTAATTAAATTTCAACTCAAAACATATAAATCTCCTCAACTTCGAAAATATAAATCCTAACCATAGGATAGATTGGAATGCTCACTAGGCTTCCTAGTTTCATGAACATTTCCTACTTATTTTATTTGGATTCCAAAAATAAGTATTCACCTTAAACTTTCCCAATTGATTTTCCAAATACAACCAATCCTTTGATAGTCTAACCTTAAAATCTTTGGAGATGATAATTGTCAACTTAAATCGAGAGTATTCTTAAGAAATTTCATTTCCTAAGATGTAATTAACCCTAAACTCTAAACACTAAAACCAAAACATAAACTAAATAAAAACCCTAAACCCAAAAAACTTAAACCCTAAACCCTAAACCCTAAACCTTAAAATAAAAAACTTGAAAAACCCAAATAACCCCAAACCCTACCCTAAAAAACCTTAAATCCTAAAATAAACCTAAAAAACCCAAACCCTAGTAAACCTAAACCCTAAAACTAAACTAAACTAAACTAACCTTAAACCTGACCCTAACACTAAAAAAACCTAAAATATAAGCCCTAAAACCTAAACCCTAAATAAAAAATGCTAAACCCTAAATCTAAACACTAAACCTAAACCACTAAACCACAAATCCTAAAACTCTAACCTTAAACCCAAAATCAAAACCCATCTCTGCACGGTTTCAGTGATTCAGTGTTCCTTTTCCTTTTCCTTGTGGCTTGTGTTGATATTCTCGATTGTTCCCAGATTTCTCTCGGTTGGCTACTTATGTAAGTTTCCCTTAATCTTACATTGGCGGAAGCACCGCTTTCCGCATAGCTGAGCTCTTCAAACTTGGAGGTGTTAGCTAAAGTTTTTGATTATGAAGGTAATATCGATCTGACTCTAGCCATTATTGTGCCTACTATTAAGTCCTTCAAGGACACTTTATCTAGTAAGAACACTTGCACTAATTCTTGGTCAATTTAATCTCAACTTCTTTTCGTGGAATGTGAATGTGCTCGGATCTTGATGTGGAAAATTTGAAGCCCTTTGAATTTTCATTAGTTGGTAAATTTTTTATTGTCACGACTCTTGAAAGCGTTCGATCCTTCTTTCATAGCCTAAAGCTCTCGGGTGTATTTACTATCAGATTGATTGATTCTATTCATATCCTTATTCAACTATCTAATGATTTAGACTACTCAAGAGTCTTTGCTCGTCGCTATTACTTTATGTACAATCGTTAAATGAGGCTTTCGAAATGGCCTCCTCTATTTGATGTCAAAGAGGAATCCCCAATTGTTCTTTTATGGCTAGCTTTTCCAAATAAGAGGATACATTACGTTACCCATAAAGTCCTATTTGCGGTTGGGGCTCTCTTTGGTAGGCCCCTTCAAATAGATCAAAACCACCGCTGAGATCACCATCGGTTGCATATTTTGGTTGAGATTGATATTACCAAAAGTACCAAAGAAGTTTAGATCGGTTCAAAAAAATTAGGGTTTAATCAAAAGTGGAATTTGAAAATTTCCTATTTTTTTGCACACATTGTAAGATCCATGATCATGATCACTCTGAATGCTTTTTGTTACACCCTAATCTTAAAAGAAAAATTGCGATCTAATCCCTCTACCAAATGAAAAAAAAATAATAAGTTCTCTTATGTGCCTAAAGTTACTCAAAATGGAACTCACCCTCCTACCCCCTCTCCTTTAATACCTACAAATTTGCCTATTGGAGAACAATCTGAGCTTAATAAAAATAATGATATTGAGATTTGTGAGGAAACTAATGATAACTTACCTAGCATTGCTTCTACTTGTAATAACTTGGCATCTCAAGACAATCCCTTGACTCATATGAATCATAATGGTGATTTGAATGGGAACCTCAAGTTGGATCAAAATCTCAAAACTAATTCTAGAAATTCAAAAATTTTGATAATTTGGTGATGGATCATAATGAATAATCATGGAAATGAAAATGAATTTTGTGCTATTAATGGTGCCACAACCTCTCCTCTATTACCTACTGAGTGATACATGCTAACCCTATTTCTCCCTAACTCGATATCGAAGAAGGGAAATCACCATTAGGAATGCTTTGATAGATCTTGGTCCTATTAGAATATCACAAATCACTCTCTTTTGGATGGAGATACTTTGGACATAGATAGGTCTTTTCAAATTGTTATTAAAAAAATTCCTTAAAGCTAGAATGTTCACTAATAGCTCCACTAGAACCACTCGATCTTCTCTAACTTCCCATAAATAATTGTTTCATTTTCTCTTCTTCTTATTTTTCATTTTTTTAATTATCTCTTCTCTTTTCTTTCAACTTATTATGATCATTTTTATTATTTGGAATGTTCGATGTATTGGGACTCTCATTGTCTACAATAATATTAGAAGCATTTGTCATACTCATAACATAGCCTTACTTGTTGTTATTGAGCATTCATTCACTCTTTTAAGATTACCCATGTTGCTAGAACACTAGACTTTCAAAATTTCTTTTATAATATTAGTAATTAAATTTGGTGTTTTTGGAATAATTTAATCAACATTTCTATCCTCGATGATCTCCAATAATTGGTTATTGTTCAAATCTCATTGAGTTAATTTTCTGCTCTTAGTTCCTTTATCTATGGATCTTGTAATAGAGCTGGTAGGAACATCCTTTGGGATCAATTAAGAACTTCGCCTCCTCGGTCAATAAACTCTGGTTGGTTGGGGGTGATTTCAACACTATTATTGCTTCCTCGGAAAGAAGGGCAGGTTGCTCACCTAACATCCACTTCATGGAATATTTTTCTAATGTGATTCTCGACTGCAATCTAATTGATATTAGTTTTTCTAGCTCTGACTATACGTGGAATAACTCTAGACTCTGGCAGTGGCTTGATAGGACCCTCTTTAATTCCCTTTCGATCAATCAATGGCCTCTTACTGTTGAGCATTTGAAGAACTTTGTCGACCATGCTCCTTTTGATCTCCATCAAAACTCCTTCCTCTATATCCTCCCCACTCCTTTTAGATTCCAAAATATGTGGACCCAACATAGTGATTTCTTTAATGTTGTTTCCACTAATTGGATGGCCCTATTCACCCACAATTCCATTAAAGGCATGATTCAACTTTGGCTTAAGCTTAAAGACTAAAACAAAACCTAAATTGGTGGAACAAGCACCATTTTAAAAATCTTTTGCCAATCTCAAAAATATGGAACAATTAGTTTGCTCCTTGAAGATCTTGTGTTGACCCTTAAGCTTGATGAGTTGAACACTATTAAAGATAACTTGATTAATTATCAGAATATGGAGGAAACCTACTGGCGACAAAAGGCTGCTAGCAAACATATTTCTAATGGTGATAGAAATACAAGGTATTTCCATGCTCTTTTCAAAAAAAGGAAAGCCTTAAACTCTATTCAAAAAATCAAAAATATTGATAATTTGGATCATAATAATGAAATTAAAGATTTTATCATTCAATATTTTCAAAATTTATTAAACAACAACCCTAACTTAGAACCCTCTCCAACACTCACGATCCTCTATGATTACTAATGATGAAAACCATTTACCCACTTTATCCTACAAAAGCGAGATTAGTACTCTCAATAGGATGAACACTTCTATTATCCACGATGGCTATACCCTCATTTCTTTCAAATGTTGGCTATTATTAAGTTTGACCTTGTTGATGTTATTGATTTCTTTGATGGCAACTCTTTACCTAGATACTTTCTAGCACTTCCATTATCTCATTCCCAAAACTAATAATCTTGATACTTGGGAGATTTTAGACCTATCGACCTTTGCACCTTCTTTCAAAACTTATTGCTAAATTAATTATTAATAGGATAAGTCTGTTTGCTCCTTAAAATTATTTCAACCAAATTGGCTTTGTTAAAAAGAGCTATATCGATAATATCCTTCTAGCCCAAGAGCTGGTTCATGACCTTGATGTTCCTATTAGAGGTGGCAACATCCTCTTCAAACTGGTCATCTCTAAAGCTTTTGATAACCTCTCTTGGGATTTCTTCTTTCAAATTTTCCATTTGTTTGGGTTTTCTGATAATTTCATTCGCCTCATCAAAAATTGTATTACCAATGTTTAATTCTCTATTATCATGAATGGTGAGTCCCTTCATTTCTTTACTTTGAGGCATGGCTTGTGACAAAGAGACCCCCTTTCACCCTCTCTTTTTACTATTAATGTTGAATATCTTTCGAGGAGCCTGAATGATCTTTTCTACAAAAATCCTTTCATGTTTTTTAAAACTAAAGCTGGTCTTCCTGTCTCTCATCTTAGTTTTGCTGATGACTTTATAATCTTTTGCAATGACTCTATTCGACACATTAAAACTATTAAGAGCCTTCTAAATAAATTTGGGAAAGAAAGTGGTCTCTTTCTCAATGAAGGAAAATGTTATTTCATTCCTTCCTCTAAAATCCCTTCTAATAGGATCAATCAAATCTTGAGAATTACTAATTTTCATCAACATCAACTTCCAATTAATTATCTTGGGGCTCCGCTTTTTAAAAATCAGAAAAGATCTCATCTTTTTGATGATCTAATCTAAAAAAATCTCTAATAAAATTTCTATTTGAGAATTCCATTTACTCTCTTTCGGTGGTAGGCTCACTTCGATTAAGAGCACTCTTAACTCCATGCCTTTATATCTCCTCCAAACCATTGTAAATTCTATCATTAACACAATTGAGCCTCATTAACAAATTTTTGGGGCTAATAACTCCTCTAAAGAATGCTGGACCTCTTGGTTTAAAGTTGTGGCACCCAGGTGGGCCTTGGATGTAAGCCAATCAAGGCTATCCTTTTCCTATAAGCTTTGGTGGAATTTTAGAAGTAACAATAGTCTTTGTGCTAATTTTATGACTGCTAAATTTTGCCAGGATAAGCACCCCCTCATTTGTCCCTATAAAGAAGGAACTCTCCTATTTGGAAAAGACTTTGTTCCGTCAAATGAGATGCAGAATCATTAATTTTTTGGGGGATTAACTCTGGCTCCTCCTTCTTTTGGCAAGATAACTGGACTAGATGTGGGTCCATTGATGACTTACTTTCCACCCATTCCACTGCCACTATTAAAGTGAAATCTTTTTGGCAGAATAATATGTGGAATATTAGTAAGCTTATTGATTATATTCCTTCCTTTCTCTTAAACAAGCTTACTACTATTCCTATCATTCCTACCAATCAAGACCAGATCCTTTTTAAGCTCTCACATAATGGTGATTTCAACTTTAAAAATGTTTGGATTCACATTAAAGAAATTCATGATTCTTCCAATGTGTTTTCTCAAACTTTGGAACAATATCCCTACTTCTTACTGTCTTACTTGGCATATTTTGAAAACTTCATCCCTGGACTCCTTGTTGTGGGGTAAAGGTTTTCAATTACCTTCAAAATGCCAATGTTGTTTTCACATTGAGAATGTGAATCATGTTTTTGTTAACGGGGCCATTGCTTCTAAACTTTGGATTTGGTATGATGACCTCTTTAACATTGTCATTTTAAATGGCTCCTTAAATTTATACCAACTTCTTGAAGTTTATTTTGACAACACTATTAAAGGGCACATTAAAGTCATAAATGCTATCACTCTTATTTGGTTCATATGGATGGACGAAAGGACGCAAAACATTGTGAGATCCCTATGAATCACATGAGGATAATTGCTAGAACTAAAAACAAAATCCGTGACTTGTTTAATGCCAATTTAATTAAATATAAACAATTCAAAGGTTGCAAATTTGTGGCCAATAAAATGGGTTTTAACTTGCCGGATCACCACATCTGTAAAGATGACAAGATTGTTTATTGGGTAAAACCTCATGCTAACACTATTAAAGTTAACGATGGCTCATCTCTCATAAAGGTTTGGTGGTGGTATTTTAGAAATCTTAATGGAAAAGTCCTATGTGCCTTTGCTTACCCCTTAATCCCTCTCTGTTCCCTTTCAGCTCATGGCGGTGTACAAAGCTCTTGAGATTTGCCTTCAAAAGGTTGGCTCAATATTTGGATTGAGGTGGATGCCCTTCTGATTGATCTTTTGACTTCCACCAAAATAGGCAATCTTGTACTACCTTCTTAAGCAAACTAGAACTCTCCTTGCCCTACTTTAAAATCACTCATGTATGTGAGGGTAATGCATGTCTTGATTATTTAGCCACGGGTGCTAGATTGGATGGAATAAAATTCTTTGATCAACTAACCCTTCTAAATATTTGCATGGCTTGGTTAATTTGGACAATACTTGGGTTTCCTTATCTCAAAATTAATCTAACCTAATGGATTCACACCTTATTTTTATTACATTATCATTTTCTATTCTTGTTGTTATTTCTTTGGTCTTTCTGATGCATCAACGATATCCCTTGTTGTTTGCTTGTTGATCTCTATGGCACGTGTTGTTGGTTTAATTGTCTTAGCTTTAATTGGGAGCTTACTGCCTCTACTATTTTTACTGTTAATGTGTTGATGCTTCTTTGGAATTTGCTGATGCATCATCATATTACTCCTTGCTGATCCTTTGATGAGCTAAGTGGCATCTAATGTTGGTTTAATTATCCCAACCTTGTTTGGGGTCTTGCTATTTCTGGATGCAACATTTATGTTAAAGGTTTAATTGTTGGTTGTTGGGCTTTTGGGCCCTTTGTCAAAAAGGCTGGTCTTGGAGTTGGTTTAATGTATTTACTGAATGTATATCTAACTTACACACATAAGGAAAGAAAATGCAATACATTTGTTATTATTAATGGTTCTTTGTTTGGTATTGTTTAATGAATTCCTTTCAATCGATTTCTTTGAGGAGGTAGTTCTCTGCTTGCTTTAGTTTCTCAAGGATTTCATTGATAATACCCTTTTGAACCCTTATGGTAGCTCTGTTGCCCCACTTCTTTTTATTGGCTTATCCTATGGTTGCAATAATTATAGTGTTGTTTTAAACTATGGCTGTTGGATTTCTAGATTCACTGTCCTACTGGCTAACCTTGTGTTTGTTAGCTATTTGTTGGGTGTTCTTATTGTCTTTTCTTATTCTCATCCTACTCGATCAATTAATCTGTTGTTTTTTACCTTTTGGCTCTGTTAAAATTATGCAAATCCAGCTTGTTGGTAATTATTGTCCTGGATGTTGGCTGATCTGGATTATTGCTCCTCAAGCTGCTTATGGGGTTTTATTTGTTTTGTTTAGTTGGCCTCTATTGAGTTTGTAGACTGCAAGATGGCTTTTATTTTTCTGCTTGACTATTTCTTATCTCTCATTTTTTTGAATGTTTGTCTTTGTTAAAACACGGGATCTTTGCTATTTTCACCTATTTTTTACATGTTTATTTAGTCTTGGTCATACCTCTTCCTTATCTGGGATTTAACTTATGCATTGTATAATTTGAATGGTTGGTTTTATGGCCAACTTATTTGTTTTCTTTCTTGGTTGTTTGGATGGTCAAGATCATTGAGTCTTTTATCTAGCAGGGGTTGTTTATCACGGTTGTGTGTTGTCTTGATTGTTTTGCCCAACCTCATATTCCCAATCTACCAAGAGAGATTTTGCAATTTCATATTCAATTTTATTAATTCCTTGCAGGTTTGGATTTCCTTTATGGCTTCTCAGTTTGCCTTTAATGTGGTTGTGGGTTTAGCTGCTAGCATAATCATCTTTATCTGGAAGGTTTTTTCTGTTGATTATCTTTTGAACCCTTTCTGTTGCTACTTTACATCTCAATTTTTATTGGAATTTTATATGGTGGGTGTCATTTTTGTTTTATTGCTACCACTATTGGCTTTTGGATTTTAGGGTCCTTTGTCTAGCAGGTTGTCTTTGTGGTTATTATCTGCTTCTTGCCTTTTATTTCTCTGATTATTTTTGCTGTTAACAACTGGGCAACTGCTGATTTCTCCTGCTGTTATTTTATCCCCCTTGGTTCTGTTCAAATTGTGCAGAACCCTATGATTTTCCATCTGAGTATTTGGTTCTTTACATATGCTCAATTTACTCTGAATGGGTGGACTTTTTGGCCGACCTCTTGGTCTTGTGGGTTGTTGGGCGGATTAATCTACATGTTGTTTTAGGGTTTTGGTTTCTTTTGTTGAAACCTCTAATGAAGTTGTTGGCTTGGTGGCTTTTGATTTGAATCTCCTTATTGGTTTATTATATGCTTATCATGAATTCTATGGACTACTTTATCTGCTCTTTTCTCCATCTTCTTTCGTTAAACTTATATTATTGTTTATTTTTGAATGGGTGGTTCTTTATTAATTAGTTTTTTGTTATCTTGGCTTTTGTTGTCTTGCATATTTGCTATCCTTGTTTCTCAGGATTCCAATGTTGGCTCTATCTTTGTTGGTTGTAGGACTTTAGGGTCCTATGTTCAGCAAGCTATTTATGACTTTCTTATTTTGATTATTTTTGGTCATTGGTGTCTGGGCTGCTTCTCTTCTGATCCATGTTTTTATGCTCTATCTACTTGGTTACTAACTATTACAATGTCTACTCTGATTGAGAGGTTCTATGGACATCTTGCTCTCTTCTTGTGGCTGTTCTTTGTCTTGTTCTTGTCATGGCTATTTTTTGTCTTGGTTGTTGTCTTGTTTTTGGATTCTAATGAGGACCCTAATTTGAATCCAATTTATCTCTAGTGGGTTCCAATGTTGCACTAACTATTTTATTGTTGGGGTTGGCTTTGATTGCCCTTCTTATTTGTATGCAGGCTATGTTCATTTCACGATATTTGTGATCTACATTACTTCTTGTTATTTCTATTCCCATCTGGGTTTGATTAGGCTTGTCTGTATCTCCTTGGAATGCAATGTCTACATACGAATGGGTACTATGACTGATGCCTTTTCTTATCTTCTTTGTCTTGGTTGTTTGTTGATACGGATTATCGATATTTTGTCCTCCATCTTTGCTTCTTAGAGTTTGTAGTTCTGACTATCTTTATTTGGTGTTGTTCTTGGTATTGGGTTATCTTTGTCTTCCTTTACAATTGCTTTTGTTACTCATATGGATATTAATAAGGGGTTTGTTCACATATGCATTCATTATTATGATTGGGTTCATTTTTTAGACTTTACTTCTAGGCTGTACTCCTGGCCTGAAAGATTCATATATATATATATCATATGTTTGGGATGGTGTTACTTATAGACTCATCGACTTGCTTAGTAAGATTTCAATAGGCTGCCTCTTCTGCTATTTTCTTGTGGATGGTTTTATCTTTATTTCATATGTATAAGTATCCTCATGTCGGTGACTATATTGATGATACTTTTCTGCATGGGACCCCTTATCTTCGCCCTTTACAATTTCCTCTATATGATATATAGTTTTGTTCAAGTTTTCTGTAATAAAGCCCATAAGACTTTCAACATGTTGCTATCTTCTGAGGTTTGTTGGCTATGATGGCGTGATGATTTCACTCCCTTTTGGTTTGGTAGTAGCTCTTGTGATGTAACGCTTATCTTTGAAGTTTGGATGCACATATTTGCATCACTTAACTTGGTGTGTGAGCACGAGCCTCCTCATCACAATTCTTTACTATCATTCTCAGTTATGCTATTTTCATTATCATTATGCGTATTACCTTACTTTACTCTAATTTCTTTCTTATATTTCTGTGCTTCTCTCTTATCCTCTTCGGGTTTGCTCCATAGTGTCATGCATTCTCACATCTGCGAGCATTGGCCCTAATCTTCCTTTGGCTTTTTTATGTTAATCTTTTGTATCTTTTGATTGCTTTAATGTCTTATTTTGCTTTTGGTGTACTTAGATAGGGATCTACTCCTTAGTGATTGTAGCTCTTTGACGATGGTTCTAGAGTTTATCCCTTTTAAGGACCTTGTAACCCTCTTTTTGTGGCAATAAAATACCCCCCTACATAGGGTTTTTCTGAAAAAAAAATCTAAACCTAAACTAAATAAAACCTAAAAATAAAATAAATAAATAAACCTAAAGCTAAATAAAATAAAAAATAAAATAAACTAAAACTAAACTAAAACCTAAACCTAAACCTAAAAATAAAATAAAATAAACTAATAAAAATAAACTAAAATAAAATAAATAAAAACCTAAACTAAATTAAAAAATAAAATAAACCTAAGAATAAAAACCTAAATATAATAAAAACTAAATGTAATATAAAAATAAAATAAACCTAAAATAAAATAAAATAAAAATCTAAACCTAAAAAAATACACCTCAAAATAAAACTTAAAAAAAATAAAAAATAAAACCTAAACTAAAGAAAACCTAAACTAAATTTAAAATTAAGCAAAATAAAATAAACCTAAAATAAACTAAAATAAACTATAAAATAAATAAACCTAAACCTAAACCTAAAATAAATTAAACCTAAACCATAACTAAATAAAATAAATAAATTAAAAATAAATCTAAACTTAAAGTAAAAAAATACAACCTAAAAATAAACCTAAAATAAAAACCTAAAATCTAAACCTAAAAAAATAAAATAAAAAACTAAACCTATACATAAATAAAATATAAAACCTAAACCTAAAAAAATAAAATAAAAAAAAGCTACAAAATAAACAAACTAAACCTAAACCTAAAAAATAAACTTAAATAAAAACCTAAACTAAAATAAATAAACCTAAAATAAAAAAATAAATTAAATAAAAATAGAAAATAAACGTAAATAAAATATAAATTAAATAAACTAAAATATAATAAACTAAATAAATAAATAAATAAAAGAAGAAATTTTGAATCTAAATTTGATGACTTTATTTAAAAAAAAAATAAGACCCTAAACTAAAGACCAAGGCCAAATAGAGCTGAGCCTTAAAAAACCCTAAACCACAATCTGAGCCACAGGCCCTAAAGCCCTGAGCCCAGGCCCTAAATCTAAAAAAAACATAACCCACCAAACCCTAAACTAAACCTGAGCCCTATAAAACCTAAGCTAAAAAACTGAACTAAATAAAATAAAATAATATATAAGAAAATCTACCAAGATAAAATAAAATAAAATAAAAACATAAATAAAACCTAAACTGGCTTAAAATAAAATAAAATAAATAAAACTAAACTAAAATAAATAATAAAAATTAAACTAAAACTAAAATAAAACATAAATAAAATAAAAAAACTACTTAAAATAAAATAAAATAAACCTAAAATAAAGTAATTAAAATAAATAAAACCTAAACCTAAATAAACCTAAATAAAACATGAAAATAAATAAAAATAATAACTAAACTCTAAAAAATAAACCTAAAATAAAAATTAAAAACTAAAAGAAATAAAATAAAAAACTAAATAAAACCTAAACTAAAAAATAAACCTAAAATAAATAAAATAAAACATAACTTAAAATAAAATAAATCTAAACTGACTAAATAAAAAATAAACTAAAATATACCAAAACCTAAACTAGATAATAAAACATAAAAATAAACCTAGAATAAAACCAAAACCTAAAACTAATAAAATAAAACCTAAACTATAAAATAAAAATGTGACTAAACCTAAAATAAAATAAAATAAAACTCATAAAAAATAAACTAAACTAACTAAAAACTTAACATAAATAAGCTAAATTAAATATAAAATAAATAAAACTAAAAAAATAATAGATAAAAATAAAAATAAAATAAACTAAAATAATATAAATAAACTAGTAAACCTAAACCTCGTTTATGTAATTAAAAAAAACCTAAGCTAAAACCCTCCCTAAACCATAAAACCCAAACCCTAAAGCTGAACAAACACTAAACCCAAAAACTAAAACCCAAAACTAAAATAAACTAAAATAAACCCTTAACCTGAAACCCTACAAAAGCCAAAGATCCAAAACTAAATAAGAAACTAAAACAAATATAAAATCTTAAACCTAAAATAAAAAATAAATAAAATAAAAAAACCTAAACATAAAATAAAATAATAAAAATAAAATTAAAATAAATAAACTACAAACTAAATAAAAATCAAGATAAACTTAAGATAAAAAATAAAATAAAATAATAGCTAAACATAAAATAAAATAAAATAAACTTAATAAAATAAAATAAACTAAATAAAAAACTAAACCTAAAATAAAACTTACACTAAACTAAACTAAAATAAAATAAAATAAAACAAATAAAATAAACTAAAGCTATAAAATAAATAAACTAAAATAAATAAAGCCACCTAAACTGACCTAAACTAAATAAAATAAAATAAACTAAAGTAAACCTAAACTATAAAAATAAAACCTAAAATAAACCTGAAATAAAACCTATAACCCTAAAATTAAAGACCTAAATTCCTAAAATAAAAATAAACCTAAATCTAAAATAAAACAAAATAAAACTGACTAAAATAAACTTAAACCTAAAACTACCAAAAAATAAACTAAATAAAAAAAACCTAAACTAAATATATAATCTTAAATTAAATAAACTGTATAAATTAAAAATAAACCTAAATAAAAATAAAATAAACTAAATAAACCTAAACCTGGTGTTTTGTAATTTAAAACCATACCAAAATATCATAAACCAAACCCAAACTAACACTAAACCTACAACCCTAAACCCAAACCCTACATAAATCCCAAACCATAAACCACCCTAAACCTAAAAGCGTAAAAGCAAAACCCAGACACTAAACCCTAAACCCCAAACCCTAAACCCTAACCCTAATCCAAACCATAAACCTAAACCTAAACCTAAAGTAACTAAATATATTAAAAAATAAACTTAAACCCTAAAACTGATATACCTAAACCTAAACCTAAACCTTAAGAATGGGCAGAACCCTGATGGATGGAACATCACCATTAACCAGGCTTAGTCTAATCTGGCGACGAAGGAGAATGCTGAGGTGACTGTTATCATAGTGGTGGTGGGGGATGTGGAGGTGTTGGTGGATATGGAGGTGGTGGTTGGAGCAGTGGTGGTTATGGAGGAGGGAGGAGTGACAAAGTTACAACTGTGGTGGTGGTGGAGGGAAAGATCGAGGATATGATGGTGGATCCCGCAACTCGAGAGGCCGGGGTGGTTCTGATGGGAACTAGAGAAACTGAAGAATGATCGATCCAATCTACTACTTATGGAACTATGTCTTTATAGTAGAGACTATTTTAGTTATCTAGGGCTTTTGATTTGCTCAATGTGTGCTCATTTTTTATCTATAGACTTGGTGTGTTACTTGGTTGATGAAATCAAAAGAAAAATATTGAATCTAAATTTGTTCTCTATTAAAAAAACCAAAAACACTAAACCCTAAATTAAAATTTAGACCTTAAACCTAAACCCTAAACCCTAAGCCCTAAAATCCTTAAACCCTAAACCCTAAACCCTAAATCCTAAACCAAAAAAAACCATGAAACCAAACCTTAAACCTAAACTAAACCTTAAACTAACCCACCATAAACCACGAAAGAAAAAAACATAAACCTAAACTAAATAAAACTTAAAATAAAATAAATAAAAAACCAAAAATAAAATAAAATAAAACTAAAACTAAAACCTAATCAAAACCTAAAAGAAAATAAAATAAATAATAAAAAACTAAACTAAAAATGAAAATAAACTAAAACCCAAAAATAAATAACTAAATAAAATAAGAACTAAACCTAAGATAAAATAAAATATACCTAACATAATAAAATAAAAAATTAAATAAAAAAGCTAAACCTAAAAATAATCATAAAATAAAACCTAAAAAATAAATAAAAGATAAAATAAAATTAAAATAAATAAACCTAAAATGATAAAATAAATAAAAAAAAACCTAAACATAAATAAAAATAAAATAAATAAGATAAAATAAAATAAACTAAATAAACCTAAAACCACTTTCTTAATTAAAAAATTAAAATAAAAAATAAAAGATAAAATTAAAACATTAACCCACAAAGAAACCCAAAAAAAAATACTAAACCCTAAACCCCAAACCATAAACCCCAAACCCCAAACCCTAAACCTTAAAACCCTAAAAACCTAAACCTAAACTAAATAAAACCTAAAAATAAAATAAATAAATAAACCTAAACCTAAATAAAATAATAAAAATTAAATTAAAATTAAAATAAAAAACAAAACTAAATAATAAAACTTAAACTAAACTAAATAAAATAAAATAAACCTAAAACAAAATACTCGATAAATAAAACCTAAATGTAAGATAAAATAAAATAAAATAAAATAAATAAAATTTAAAATAAAAATAAACTAAATGAGAAACGGGGTTTGCTTATTATTTTTTAAAACCCTGACCAAGGACCCACACATGTCCCTATCAACCCTGAGCCCCACTGAGCCACACCCTACACCACCATGGCCACCACACCCTGGGCCACTAGCCGGCCAGACTGAAAGGCTACTGAGCCACAGGCCCTGACCACTGAGCTTAAAGCCCAAAACTGGATCCTGAGCCTTGATCTGACCTAACCCTGGCCAACCCAGGCTTAAACTCCAGGCCCAAGCCTGAATAATACTGACCCTAAACTTGACTAAACCAGGCCACTGAGCCCAAGCTAAAAGAGCCTAAACTGAATACAATAATACTTAAACATAAACTAAACTAAATAAATAGATAAAGATAAAATAAAAAAAACTAAACCTAATTTAAAATAAAATAAAATAAATAAATGCTTAATCTAAACCTCTAAACTGAGCTCTAGATAAATAATAAATAAAATAAAAATAAAACTAAAATAAAATAAATAAAACCTAAACTAAACTAAAAAATAAAATAAACCTAAAAAATAAAAAATTAAAATAAAACTAAAGGTAAAATAAAAAATAAAATAATCTAAAATAAATTAAAATCAAAACTAAATAAAACTAAACCTAAAATAAACCTAAAATAAAACTTAAAATAAATAAAGATAAACCTAAACCCAAACTTAAAACTAAACAAAATAAAATAAACCTAAACCTAAACTAAAATAAACTAAACTAAAATAAATAAAACCTAAACCTAAACCCAAAATAAATTAAACCTAAACGCTAAACTAAATAAAATAAGATAAATAAAAAATAATCCTAAACCTAAAATAAAACCTAAAAATAAACCTAAAATAAAAATTCTAAGAAAATAAAATAAAAATCTAAACCTAAACCTAAAAATAAAAGATAGAACTTAAACATAAAAATAAAAATAAAAATAAAACTAAACTAAAATTAAACTTAAACCCTAAACATAAACCAAAAAAAATAAACTAAATGAAAGAAACCTAAAACTAAAATAAATAAACTCAACTAAAATAAAAATAAAAAAATAAAAGTAAACTAAATTGTACTTCGCTTTACTTATTTAAAAAACACGAAAAATCTAAACCCTAAAATCTAACCTAAACCCTAACCATCCCTAAACCTAAACCATAAACTACAAACTTAACCTCTAAACCCTAAAAAACCTTCAACCTTAAACCTAAATAAAACAAATAAATAAATAACAAATAAAGAAACCCTAACTAAACCCTAAACCCTAAACCTAAACCTAAACCTTAAACCCAAAAACCACTAAACCTAAATCTAAACACTAAATCAAAATCCTAAACTCTAAAAACTCCAAAACTAAAACCCAAAACCCAAACCCTAAACCTAAACCCTAAACCCTCCCTAAACCTACAATCCTAAACCCTAAACCTAAACTAACTGTAATTCCCTAAACCCTAAACCCTAACCCTAAAACCTAAAAAAAATTGAACCTAAACTAAATAAACCTTAAAAAAACCAAAACCTATATAAAATAAAATAAAATAAAACCTAAACTTAAACCTAAACCAAAATAAAATAAAAAAATTAAAACTAAATTAAAATAAAATAAATGAAAACCTAAACTAAATTAAAAAAATAAAATAAACCTAAAAATAAAAAGCCTAAATAAAATAAAAAATAAAACTCAAGCGTGTGAAAACTAAAATATAATAAAATAAAAACTAAATAAAAACCTAAACCTAAAAAAAACCTAAAAATAAAACTTAAAAATAAATAAAAAATAAAACCTAAACCCTAAATTAAAGAAAAAAAACTTTAACCTAAAATAAACAAAATAAAATAAACTTAAACCTAAACTAAAATACACTAAACTAAAATAAATAAAACTTAAACCTAAACCTAAAATAAACTAAACTTAAACCTAACCCCTAAATAAAATAAAATAAACTAAAAATAAACCTAAACCTAAAATAAAAAATAAAACCTAAAATAAACCTAAAATAATAACCAAAAACTTAAACCTAAAAAAAAAATTAAAAACCTAAACCTAAACTTTAAAATTAAAAATAAAACCTAAATCTAAAAAATAAAATAAAATAAAAATAAACTAAAAAATAAACATAAACCTAAACCTAAACCTTAAAAATAAACCAAAATAAAAAACTTAAATTAAAATAATTTTTAAAAATAAAAAATAAACCTAAATAAAAATAAAATAAACTAAAATAAATAAAAAATAAACTAAATAAATAAAATATACCTAAACCTACTAGTTTACTTAATTTGTAAAAAAAACCCTAAACCTTAAACCTACAACCCTAAGCCTACATCCCTAAATCCTAAACCCTAAACACCTAACCCTAAACCCTCAACTCTAAACTAACCATAAACCCTAATCCTAAACCCTAAAAACCTTAAACCATAAAGCATAATCCCTTAACCCAAAACTAACTTTAAACCCTAAACCCTAAAGCCTAAACACTAAACCCTAAATCCTAAACTCTGTACCCTAACCCTAAACCCTAAACCCTAAAACCCTAAACCCTATACCCTAAAACCATAAATCATAAACCTAATGCATAAACCTTAAAGCCTCAAGCTTAAACCCTAAAAATCTAAAAACCTAAACCTAAAGTAAATAAAACTTAAAACTAAATTACATAAATAAACCTAACCTAAATAAAATAAAATAAAATAAAACCTAAACTAAAACCTAAATGTAAACATAAAAATAAAATAAAATAAAAAAATAAAATAACTAAAATAAAATAAATAAAAACCTAAACTAAACTAAAAAAATAAATTAAACCTAAGAATAAAAAACCAAAATAAAATAATTACTAAACATAAAATAAAAATAAAATAAACATATAATAAATAAAATAAAAATTAAATAAAAACATAAACCTAAAAAATAAAACCAAAAAGAAAGAAATAATAAAACCTAAACCTTAAACTAAAATAAACTTAAACCTAAAATAAAATAAACAAAATAAAATAAACCTAAACCTAAAATAAAATAAACTAAACTAAAATAAATAAAACCTAAATCTAACCCTAAAATAAACTAAACCTAAAATAAATAAAATAAAATAAAATAAAATAAAATAAACCTAAATCTTAACTAAAAATAAAACCTAAAAAAAAAAAGTAAAACCTAAACCTAAGAAAATAAAATGAAAATAAAACTCAACTAAAAAATAAGCATAATCCCTAAACTAAATAAAATAAAATAGACTAAAATTTAAAACCTAAACTAAAATAAATAAACCTAAAATAAATAAACTAAACTAAATAAAAATAAAAATAAACCTAAATAAAAATAAAAAAATAATGTAAACTAAAATAAATAAAAAATAAACTAAATATACTAAATAAACCTAAACCTACTACTTTACTTAATTTAAAAGAAAAATAAATAAACCTAAAAGAAAATAAATTTAAAACTAAATAAATACCTAAACCTTAAAAATAAACCTAAAATTAAAATCTAAAATTAAAAAAAAAATTAAAACCTAAACCCTAACTAAAAAAGAAACCTAAACCTAAAATAAAAATGAAATAAACAAAATAAAATAAACCCAAACCTAGACTAAAATAAATAAAACAAAAATAAATAAAACCTAAACAAAAACTTAACTAAACCTAAGCCTAAACCTAAACTAAATAAAATAAAATAAACAAAAATAAACATAAACCTAAACTAAAAAATAAAACCTAAAAATAAACCTAAAATAAAAACCTAAAACCTAAACATAAAAAATAAAATAAAAACCTAAACCAAAAAAAATAAAATAAAACTTAAACATATAAAATAAAATAAAAATTAAACTCAACTTAAAAATAAACCTAAACATAAAAAATAAAGTAAAATAAAAACCTCAAACTAAAATAAATAAATTAAACTAAATTTAAAAAAAAAATTAACCTAAATAAAAAAAAAATAAAGTAAACTAAAATAAATAAAAATTAAGCTAAATATACTAAATAAATCTAAACCTACTAGTTTACTTAATTTAAAAAAGAAAGCCTTAAATCCTAAATCATAAACCCTAAACCTACAACCCTAAACCTTCAACCCTAAACCCTAAACCCTAAACCTTACATCCTAAAAAACTCAAAATCCTAAACCTTAAAAGCATAAACCCTAAAACCCTAAACCCTAAACCCTAAGCCCTAAACCTAAAGTAACTAAATAAATTAAAAAAATAAACCTAAACCCTAAAACCTAATAAATCTAAACCTAAACCTTAAGCCTAAGAATGGGCAGAACCTTGATGGCAGGAACATCACCTTCAATTAGGGTCATTCTAGATCTGGTGGTGGAGGAGAAGGCGGAGGTGGTAGTTATCATAGTGGTGGTGGGGGATCTAGAGGTGCTGGTGGATATGGAGATGGTGGATGGAGCAGTGGTGGTTATGGAGGTAGGAGGAGCAGTGGTGGGGATGAGTACCGTGGATATGCATGCTCATTTTTTATCTATAGTCACTTATGTCTTAGAAAACATGGTGTGTTACTTGGTTGATGAAATTAAAAAGAAGAAATGTTGAATCTGAATTTGTTCTCTCTTAAAAAATAAAATTAAAATAATAAAAAAGAACCAAAAACCCTAAACCCTAAACTAAAACTTAAACCCTAAACCTAAAACATAAACCCTAAACCCTAAACCCAAAACCCTAAAAACCTAAAACCCAAAACACTTAACCCTAAACCATAAATCCTAAACCCTAAAACCATAAACCCTAAAACCTAAAACCTAAACCCTAAACCCTAATCCCTAAACCCTAAACCCTAAACCCTAAACTTTAAAAACCTAAACCTAAACTAAATAAAACTTAAAAATAAAATTAAAAAAATCCTAAAATAAAATAAATTAAAAATAAAATAAAATAAAAACAAAAACACAACCTAAACCTAAGCCTAAACCTAAAAAAGAAAATAAAATAAATAATAAAACTAAACTAAAATAAAATAAGTAAATTTAAACTAAAATAAATAAAAATAAAATACTCATATAAAATAAAAACTAAACTTAAAATAAAAATAAATAAACCTAACATAAAATAAAATAAAAACTAAATAGAAACCTAAATTTAATAAATAAACTTAAAAATAAGTAAAAAATAAAACCTAAACCCTTAACAAAAAGAAAAAACTAAACCTAAAATAAAAATAAAGTTAACTTAAAACTAAACTAAATTAAAATAAATAAAACCTAAACCTAAACCTAAAATAAACTAAACACATACCTAAATCTAAACAAAATAAAATAAACTAAACTAAAAATAAACCTAAAACATAACTAAAAAATAAAACCTAAAATAAACCTAAAATAAAAACCTAAAACCTAAACCTAAAAAAATAAAATTAAACCTTAACCTAAACCTAAAATAAAAAATAAAACCTAATCCTAAATAACAAAATAAAAAATAAACCTAAATAAAATTAAAAAATAAAACAAACTAAAATAAATAAAAAATAAACTATGTAAACCTAAACCAGTAGTTTACTTAATTTTAAAAAAATAAAATATCAAATATATAAAAGTAATAAAAAAATGCTAACCCTAAACCCTAAAACTAACCCTAAACCATAAAACCCTCAACCTACATAAATCTTAAACCCTAAACCCTAAACCACACCCTAACCCTAAACCCTAATCCCTAAAAGCCACCCTAAACCCTAAAACCCTAAACCCAAACCCAATACCCAAAGCTCACTAAACCCTAACCCCCCCCCCAAACCCTAAACCCTAAACCATAAAACCTAAAACCAAACCTACCAAACTAAATAAAATTGAAAAATAAATTAAATTAAAACCTAAACCTAAATTATAAATAAAATAAAATAAAACTTAAAGTAAAACCTTTAACATAAACCTAAACCTAACCTAAAATAAAAAATAAAAATAAAAACTAAAATAAAATAAAATAAATAAAAACTTAAACTGCATTAAAAATAAAATAATCATAAAAATAACAAACTAAATAAAATAAAAACTAACTATAAAATAAAAATAAAATAAACCTAATATAATATAAAATAACAACTAAATAAAAACATAAACCTAAAAAATAAATCTAAAAATAAAACTTAAAAATAAATAAAAAATAAAACATAAACCTACGCTAAAAGAAAAATCTAAACATAAAATAAATAATATAAAATAAGCCTAAACCTAAATTAAAATAAACTAAACTAAAATAAATAAAACCTAAACCTAAACCTAAACCCTAAACTAAATAAAATAAAATAAACTAAAACTAAACCTAAACCTAAACTAAAAAATAAAACATAAAAATAAACCTAAGATAAAAACCTAAAACATAAACCTAAATACATAAAATTAAAATCTCAACCTAAACCTAAAAATTAAAATTAAAACGTAAACCTAAAAAATAAAATAAATTAAAAAATAAACAGAAACCTAAACCAAAAAAAATAAAAAACTAAAATAAAAAACCTAAACAAAAATAAATAAATAAACCTAAAAGAAATAAATTGAACTAAATAAAAATAAAAAGAAAACCTAAATATACAAATACAAAATAAACTAAATAAACTAAATAAACCTAAACCTACTGGTTTAGTTAATTTTAAAAAAACCTTGAACACTAAACCCAAAGCCCTGAACCTTAATTCCTTAACCCTAAACCCTAAACTTGCAATCGTTAACCCTAAACTGTAAACCCTAAATCTTAAAAATCCCTAAACCCAAAATCCAAAATAAAAAAATACAAAAAAAATCCTAACCCTAAACCCTAAACTCTAAACTCTAAACTCTAAACTCTAAACTTTAAAACCTATAACCCTAAACCCTAAACCCTAAACCCTAAACCCGAAGCCCTAAAAACCTAAAAACATAAAAATCTAAACATAAACTAAATATAGCCTAAAAATAAATTAAATAAAAAGACTTAAGCCTAAATAAAATAAAATAAAATAAAATAAAAACATAAATTAAAACCTAAACCTAAACATAAACATAAACCTAAACCTAAATCAAAAAATTAAATAGAATAAAAAATAAAAACTAAACTAAAATAAAATTAATAAAAAACCTAAACTACACCAAAAAATAAACTAAACTTAAAAATAAAAAACTGAAATAAATTTAAACCCAAATGTAAAATAAAAATAATATAAACCTAAAATAAAATAAAATGAAAACCAAATAATAACCTAAACCTAAAAAATAAACCTAAAAATGAATACAAAAGAAAACTTAAACCCAAAATAAATAAAATAAAATTAACGTAAACCTAAACTAAAATAAACTAAACTAAAAATAAGCCTAAACCTAAACATAAAATAAACTAAACCTAAACCTTAAACTAAAAAATATGAAATAAACTAAAAATAAACCTAAACCTACATGAAAAAATAAAAACTAAAAATAAGCCTAAAATAAAAACCTAAAATGTAAACCTAAAAATATAAAATAAAATTTAAACCTAAACATAAAAATACAAAATAAAACCTAAACCTAAAAAATAAAATAAAAATAAAACTCAACTAAAAAAATAAATCTATAAAATAAACTAAAATAAAAACCTAAACTAAAATAAATAAACTAAACTAAAAATTAACATTAACCTAAATAAAATAAAAAATTAAAAAAAAATTGAAATAAACTCAAATAAATATAAAACTAAATAAACTTAAACCTAGCAGTTTACTTAATTTAAAAAAAAAACCTAAACCCTAAAATAAAAAAACCCTAAACCTACAACCCTAAACCAACAACCCAAAACCTACAACTCTAAACCCTAAATCGTAAACCCTAAAACCCTAAACCATAAACCCTAAACCCTAAACTCTAAAACATAGCACCCTAAACCTTAAACCCCGAACCCTAAACTAACCCTGAACCCTAAACTGACCCTAAACATTAAGAATGGGCAGAGCCTTTAAAGCAGGAACATCACCCTCAACTAGGCTCAGTCTTGGTCTAATGGTGGAGGTGAAGGCGGAGGCGGCGATTATCACAGTGTTGGTGGGGATCTGGTGGTGGATATGGAGTTGGTGGTAGGAGCAATGGTGGTTATGAAAGGAAGAGCAATGGAGGTTCACCATGGTGGTGGTGAAGGAAGAGTTGAGATATGATCGATCCCTACTCGAGAGGGGTGGTTTGATGAGCTGGAGAAACTGAAGAACGGTCGATCTGATCTGCTGCTTATGGAACTGTGTCTTTACAGTAGAGACAGTTCTACTTATCTAGGGTTTTTGATTTATGCGTGCTCATTTTTTATCTAAACCAAAACCTAAACCAAAAAATAAATAAAAAAAATCTAAACCTAAACCTACAAAAAAAACTAAAATAAACTAAAATAAAATAAATAAAAACCTAAAAAAACTAAAATAATAAATTAAACCTAAGAATAAAATTCCTAAATAAAATAAAAATTAAATGTAAAATAAAAACTAAATAAAAACCTAAACCTAAAAAATAAACCTAAAAAAAAATAAAAAATAAAACCCAAACAATAAATTAAAATTAAAACCTAAAACAAAATAAAAATGAAATAAACAAAATAAAATAAACCTAAACCTAAATTAAACTAAACTAAAATAAAGTAAACCTAAACTTAAACTAAATAAAATAAAATAAACTAAATAGTAAAACCTAAAAATAAACCTAAAATAAAACCTAAAACCTAAACCCTAAACCCTAAAAAGCTAAACAAGTAAACCTAAACCAAAATAAAATAAAAAAATAAAACATAAACAAAAACTTAAACCTTAACCTAAACTAAAATAGAAAATAAAATGAAAAATAAAAACTAAAATAATATAAATAAAAACCTAAACTAAACTATAAAAAATAAAAAATTTAAATAAAATAAAAACTAAACCTAAGATAAAAATAAAATAAACCAAAAATAAAATAAAATAAAAATTAAATAAAAATCTAAACCTAAAAAATAAACCTACAAATAATAAAAAATAACACTGAAACCCTAAACTAAAACAAAAACCTAAACCTAAAATAAAAATAAAATAAACCTAATCCTAAACTAAAATAAACAAAACTAAAAAATAAAATAAAATTTAAATTAAACTAAAAAAACAAACTTAAACTTAAACCTAAACCAAAAAAATAAACCAAAATAAATAAACCATAAATAAATAAATTCAACTAAATAAAAATACAAATAAGCCTAAATATAAATAAAAAATAAAATGAAAATAAAACTAAACTAAAAAATAACCCTAAACCTAAACCTAAACCTAAAAAATAAACTAAACTAAACTAAATAAAAATAAAAATAAACCTAAATAAAATTAAAAAATAAACAAAATAAACCTAAACCTACTAGTTTACTTAATTTAAAAAAATACATAAATAAATAAATAAAATTAAACAAAAACCCTAAACCCTAAACTTACAACCCTAAACACTAAACCCAAAAATCCTAAACCCTAAACCCTAAACTCTTAACCCTAAACCCTAAAATCCTAAACCTCAAACCCTAAACCCTAAACCCTAAACCCTAAACCCTAAAACCTACACCCTTAAACCTTAAACCCTAAACCCTAATACCTAAACCCTCAGCCCTAAACCTTAAAAACCTAAAAACCTAAACCTAAACTAAATAAAACCAAAAAAATAAAATAAATAAAAAACCTTAATCTAAATAAAATAAAAACATAAACTAAAACCTAATCTTAAACTTAAAAATGAAATAAAAAATAAAATAAAAACATAAACCTAAAAAATAAACCAAAAAATAAATAAATAATAAAACCTAAACCCTAAGCTAAAAAAATCCTAAACCTAAAATAAAAAAAAATAAACATAAACCTAAACAGGAATAAACTAAATTAAAATAAATAAACCTTGAACCTAAACCTAAAATAAACTAAACTTATAACTTAAACTAAATAAAATAAAATAAACTAAAAATAAACCTAAACCTAAACTAAAAACCCTAAAATAAATTGATAAATAAAACCTAAACCTAAAAAAAAACCTAAACCTAAAATAAAATAAAATAAAACTAAACTAAAAATAAACAAAACATAAACCTAAACCTAAAAATAAATTAAAATAATAAACGTAAACTAAAATAAATAAACTTAAAATAAATAAAAAACTAAATAAAATAAAAAACATAAATAAAAAAAATAAACTAATAAATAAAATAAATTAAATTTACTTACTCTTTTAAAAAATCACTTTGAACCCTAAACCCCAAACCCTAAAACCCTAATAAACCCTAAACCCTAAAATAAAAAACCCTAAACCCTAACCCCTACCTAAACCACTAAAACATAAAACCTAAACATAAACTAAATATAACCTAAAAAAAAAAGAAAACCTAAACCTAAATAAAATAAAATAAATACCCAAACCAAAAAATAACCCTAAACCTAAAATTAAAATAAAATAATAAATTAAAATAAATTAAAATAAAATAAATAAAAACCTAAACGAAACTAACAAATAAAATAAACCTAAGAATAAAAACCTAAATAAAATAAAAACTAAACCTAAAATAAAAAATAAACCTAAAATAAAATAAAATAAAAACTAAATAACAACCTAAACCTAAAAAAGTACTCTAAAAATAAAACATAAGATAAATAAAAAAATAAATCCTAAACCCAAAACTAAAAAAAACTAAGCTTAAACTTAAAATAAAATAAATTAAAATAAAATAAATAAAACCTATACCTAAACCTAAATTAAAAAAAACCTAAAAACCTAAACCTAAACTAAATAAAACCAAAAAAATAAAATAAAATAAAAAACCTAAACCTAAATATAATAAAATAAATAAAATAAAATAAAAACTTGACTAAAACCTAATCCTAAACCTAAAAATAAAATAAAATATAAAATAATAACTAAAATAAAATAAAATAAATAAAAACCTAAGCTAAACTAAAAAATAAAATAAACCTCAAAATAAAAAACTAAATAAAATAAAAAACTAAGTAAATAAAATAAAATAAACCTAAAATAAAATTAAATAAAACTAAATAAAACCTAAACCTAAAAAATAAACCTAAAAATAAATAAAAAATAAAACCTAAACCCTAAACTAAAAAAGAACTAAACCTAAAATAAACAAAACAAAATAAACCTAAACCTAAACTAAAATAAACAAAACTAAAATTAAAAAAACCTAAACCTAAACCTAAAATAAACTAAACTTTAAACTTAATCCAAATAAAATAAATTAAGCAAAAAATAAACCTAAACCAAAACTAATAAATAAAACCTAAAAACAAACCTAATATAAAAACATAAAACCTAAACCTAAAAAATAAAATAAAAACCTAAACCTAAAATTAAAAATTAAAAATTAAAATAAAACTCAACTAGAAAATAAACCTAAACCTAAAATATAAACTAAAATAAAATAAATAAACTAAACTAAATAAAAAATAAAAAAATAATATACTATAAAAAAAATAAAATAAAGTACATAAACCTAAATGCTATTAATTTAAAAACCCTAAACCCTAAATTAACCCAAAACCCTAAAACTAAACCAAATCTAAACCTAACACTAAACCCTAAACTAAATCATAAACTACTAAAACCCTAAACCTTTACACTAAACCCTAAATCCTAAACCTAAAACTAAAACTAAAACCCTAAACCCTAAATCTTCCTGATCCAAAACTTTAAAACCCTAAACCAAACTAAATGACTAAAAAAAAAATACCCTAAACCAAAATATAAAAAACCAAACTAAATAAATAAAATCTAAAAATAAAATAAATAAAAACCTAAACCTAAATAAAATAAAAAATATAAAATAAAACTTGAACTAAAAAAACCTAAACCTAAACCTAAATATTATAAAATAAAATAAAAACTAAAATAAAATAAAAATAAATAAAAAACCTAAACTTAACTAAAAATAAAATAAACCTAAGAATAAAAGCCTAAATAAAATAAAACTAAACATAAAATAAAAATAAAATAAACCTAAAGTAAAATAAAAACTAAATGAAAACCTAAACCTAAAAAATAAAGCTAAAAATAAAATAAATAATAAAATGTAAACCCTAAAGTAAAAAAAGTTAAACCTAAAATAAATAAAATAAAATAAACCTAAACCTAAACTAAAATAAAGTAAACTAAAATAAATAAAACCTAAACCTAAACCCTAAACTAAATAAAATAAAATAAACTAAAAATAAACCTAAATCTAAACTAAAAAGTAAAACCTAAAAATAAACCTAAAATAAAAACTTAAAACCTAAACCTAAAAAAATAAAATAAAAATGTAAACCTAAACGTGAAAAATAAAATAAAAATAAAACTAAACTAAAATATAAACTTAAGCCTAAACCTAAATCTAAGAAATAAATTAAAATAAAAAACCAAAACTTAAAAAATAAACTTAAAATAAGTAAACCAAACTAAATTAAAATAAAAAAACAAACCTAAATAAAAATAAAAAATAAAATTAACTAAAATAAATAATAAATGAACTAAATAAACCTAAACCTACCAGTTTACTTAATTGTTTTTTTAGAAAACCCTAAACCCTAAACCCTAAATCCTACTAAACCTTAATCCTCCTAAACCTAAACCCAACCATGACCATAATACCACAACCCTCCCTCTAAAAAAACCCCACTATGAGCCACCCCAACCCCACTCCACTGATCACTAGCCTACTTCTTTAAACCTTCCCTCCTACCATAAACCTTAAAAGACTACCCACCACTACTAAAACTACCCTACCAACCCTAAACTAACTCTAAACCCTAAAGTGACCTCCTCAACCCTAAACCTAAACCAAATAACTAAATAAAGTCTAAAATAAATTAAATAAAAAACTTAAATAAAATAAAATAAAATAAAATAAAATTTAACCTAAACCTAAACTTAAAAATAAAATAAAATAAAATTTTAAAACTAAACTTAACTAAAAAATAAAATAAATCAAAAAATAAAAAACCTAAATAAAATATAAATTAAACATAAAATAAAAATAAAATAAACCTAAAGTAAAATAAATAAAATCTAAATAAAACCTAATCCTAAACTAAAATAAATAAAACATAAAACTAAAAATAAAATAAACTAAACCTAAACCTAAATCCTAAATAAAATAAAATAAACTAAAAATAAACCTTAAGCTAACCTGAAAAATAATACCTAAAAATAATCCTAAAATAAAAACCTAAAACCTAAAGTTAAAAAAATAAATTAAAAACCTAAACAAAAACCTAAAATTAAAAAATAATATTTAATTTGAAATATAAAATAAAAATAAAAAATAAACTAAAAAATAAACTAAAAACATAAACCTAAAATAAACTAAAATAAATAGACCTAAAATAAATAAACTAAATTAAATAAAAAATAAGAATAAGCCTAAATAAAAAATAAATAAAATAAACTAAACAAATAAAAAAATAAACTAAATAAACCAAAACCTACTAGTTATAATTAAAAAATTTAAAAAAATTTAAAAAACCCTAAACAATCCCTAAAACCCTACCCAAAACCCAAACATTAAAATAAAACTAAACTACAAACCCTAAAATAAACCCTAAACATTAAACCCTAAACATTAACACCTAAAAACTAAATCTAAAAACTAAAAAAATAAAATAAAATAAATAAACCTAAACATAAATAAAATAAATAAACCATAAAATAAAACTAAAAAATAAATAAAATATATAAATTCTAAACTAAACTAAAAATAAAATATAATTAAAAAAAAATAAACCTAAAATAAAAATAAAATAAATTTAAAATAAAATAAAATAAAAACTAAATAAAACCCTAAACCAAAAAATAAACCTAAAATAAAACTTAAATTAAATTAAAAATAAAACCTAAACCCTACACTAAAAAAAAACCTAAACCTAAACTAAAACAAACATAAATAAAATATATAAATAAACCTAAACATAAATAAATAACATAAAATAAAAACTAACCTAAAAAATAAAATACCTAAATAAAATAAAACCTATTCCTAAAATAAAAATAAAATAAACCTAAAATAAAATAAAATAAAAACTAAATAAAACCCTAAACCGAAAAATAAACCTAAAATAAAACCTAAAATTAAATTAAAATAAACCTAAACCACACTAAAAAAACCTAAACCTAAACTAAAATAAACATAAATAAAATAAAATAAATAAACTAAACAAATAAATAACATAAAATAAAAACTAAACTAAAGATAAAACTAAATAAAAAATAAAACCTATTCCTAAATAAAATAAAATAAACCAAATAAAATAAAAAAGCTAAAATAAAACCCTAAAAAAATAAACCCAAAATAAAACCTAAAATTAAATAAAAAAAATAAAACCCTAAACTAACTAAAAAAAAAAACTAAATGTAAAACCTAAACCTAAAAATAAATTAAACCAAAATCAAAACACTAAATAAAATAAAATAAAATAAAAATAAACTTAAACCTAAATTAAAAAATAAAACCTAAAAATAAGCCTAAAATCAAAAACCTAAACCTAAACCAAAAAATAAAATATAAAACCTAAACATGTAAAATAAAGTAAAAACAAAACAAAACTAAAATATAAATTTAAAGCTAAACTAAAAATAAATAAAATAAAACCTAAACTAAAATAATTAAACCTAAAATAAATAAATTAAAATAATTAAAATAAAAATAAACTTAAATAAAAAAAAAACTAAAATAAACTAAAATAAATGAAAATAAACTAAATAAACCTAAAACCCTTATTTAAAATAAAATAATAAAATAAAAAAAACCCTAACCCTAAACCTACAACCCTAAACCCCAAAACCAATAAAACCCTAAAACCTAAACCTAAAACTAAAAAAAAAACAAACTAAACACTAAAGCCTAAACTAAATAAAACCAAAAAAAAAATAAATAATAAAACCTAAACCTAAATAAAATAAAATAAAAAATAAAAACTACAACCTAAACCTTAACCTAAACCTAAATGTAAAAATAAAATAAAATAAAAAGTAAAAACTAAACTAAACTAAAATAAATTAAAACCTAAAACTAAAAAAATAAAACTAAAAATAAAATCTTAAATTAACTAAAATAAAATAAAATGAAATAAAAAAACCTAAACCTAAAAAATAAACCTAAAAAATAAATAATAAAATAAAACAAATAATAAATTAAAAAAAACCTAAAATAAATAATATGAAATAAACCTAAACCTAAAGTAAAATAAATAAAATGTAAACCTAAACGTAAATTAAACTAAACCTAAACCATAAATTAAATAAAATAAAATAAAGAAAAAATAAACCTAAACCTAAACTAAAAAATAAAATTAAAAATAAACCTAAAATGTAAACCTAAAACTTAAACCTAAAAAAATAAAGTTAAAACCAAAATCTAAACTTAAAAATAACAAATAAAACTTAAACCTAAAAAATAAAATAAAAGTAAAACTAAACTAAAAAACATAAACTTAAACCTTAAAAAATAAACTAAAATAAAAACCTTAAACTAAAATAAATAAACCTAAAACTAAAATAAACTAAAAATAAATAAAAATAAAAAATTAAACCAAAATAAAATAAAAATTAAATTAAATTAAATAAAATAAAATAAATAAATCAACTAAACCTACTAGTTTGCTGGATGTTTTTTAAAACCCTAAACCCTAAACTCTCTTAAACCTAATCTACCCCACCCCAAACCTAAACTGAGCCACCAAACACTAACTAAACCTACTAACTGAGCCAAAAACTACTCTAAACCCTAACTAATGACCTACCTAAACCCTACCACCAAACCTCTCTACCAACCCTCCACTAAACTTCCCCACACTTAAATCCACCCAAACTCCTTAAACTCCACACTCCTAAAATCCAAAACTAAAACCCTAAAACCTATCCTCCTGAGCTAAATAATAATAAAATAAAATAAACCTAATCCTAAATTAAAATAATAATCTAAAACTATAAAAAAACTAAATGTAAACCCTAAATAAAATAAAATAAAATAAACCTAAACTAAAATAATACCTAAAAAATATTAAAAATAAAACTTGAAACCTAAACCTAAAATAAAATAAAAACTAAACCTAAACCTAAAATTAAAAATAAGACCTAAACCTAATATAAAATAAAATAAATAAAATAAGTAAATAAACTAAACCTAAACCTAAAAATAAACTAAATAAAAAACCTAAAATAAAATAAACTAACTTAAATAAAATAAAATAAGCCTAAATAAAATAAAATAATAAACTAAATAAATAAAATAAACTAAATAAACCAAAACCTACCAGTTTACTTAATTTAAAAAAAACCCTAAACTTACAACCTACAACCTACAACCCTAAACCATAACCTTAGCCCAAAACCCAAAACCCTAAACTCCATACCCTAAAACCCTAAACCATAAATGCTAAACATTAAACCCTAAACCCTAAACCCTATAACCTAAAAACTAAAAAAATAATAATAAATAAATAAAATATATAAAACCTAAACTTAAAACCTACATACCTAAACCCTAAAAAAAAAAAACTAAACATTAAACTAAATAAATAAATAAACTAAATAAAATAAAATAAATAAATAAAATAAAACCTAATCTAAAACCTAAAACATAAACCTTAACCTAGACCTTACAAAATATATATAAATTAAAAACTAAACTAAACTAAAAGATATAAAAACTTAAACTAAATTAAAAAATAAAATAGCTAAATACAATAAAAACTAAATCTAAAATAAAAATAAAATAAAATAAAAACTAAATAAAACCATAAACCCAAAAAATAAACCTAAAAATAAAACCAAAATTAAATAAAAGATAAAACTTAAACCCTAAACTAAAAAATAACCTAAACCTAAAAAAAAAAAAAAATAAACCTAAAACTAGACTAAAATAAATAAAACATAACCCTAAACTTAAAATAATCCAAACCAAAACCTAAACTAAACCCTAAATAAAATAAAATAAACTAAAAATTAACCTAATCCTAAACTAAAAAATAAAACATAAAAATAGACCTAAAGTAAAAACCTTAGCCTAAACCTAAAATAAAAATAAAACATGAACCTAAAAATAAAATAAATAATAAACTAAAATAAACTTAAAATAATCCTAAACCTAAAAAATAAATTAAAGAAAAATCTAAACTAAAATAAATAAACTAAACTAAATAAAAATAAAATAAACCTAAAATAAATTAAAATAAAAAAATAAAAAAAATAAATAAACTAAAATACTACCTTGGTTTGCTTATTAAAAATAATAAAAATAAATAAAAATCTAACCTAAACCCTATACAATACTTTAAGGCCCTAAACTAAATACCCAAACCTAACTGACCTACCCACACTAATCCACCCCATACCCTAATAACCCACTCCACCTAAACCCTAAACTGGGCCTGACCTAAACCCTAAACCTAAATAAATAAATAAAATATGACTAAAAATAAAATAAAATAAAACTTAAACTAAACTAAACCTAAACCTAAATGAGCACTAAATGTAAAAATAAATAAAAATAAAAAAAAAAAAATAAAAATAAATTAAAATTAAACTAAATTAAAATAATATAAACCTAAAATAAAAACTTAAATTACAAAAATAAACTATAAATAAAATAAAACCTAAACCTAAAAATAAAACCTAAATAAAACTAAAAAAAAAAACCTAAAATAAAATAATATAAAATAAACCTAAACCTAAACTAAAATAAACAAACCTATAAACCTAAAATAAAATAAACCTAAAATAACTAAAATAAAATAAAATAAAAAAATAAACTTAAAAAACTAAAAATAAAACCTAAAATAAACTAAAATAAAACCTAAAACCTAAACTAAAAAATTAAACCTAAACAAAATAATGAATAAAACCTAAACATAAAAATAAAAAAAATAAACTAAACTAAAATAAACATAAACTAAATCTCTAAAAATAAACTAAAATAATTAAACTAAAATAATAAAAAAATAATATAATCTAAATAAAAATAAAAATAAATCAAATAAAATAAATAAATAAACTAAATAAACCTGTTTTGCTTAATTTGTTTTAAACCTACACTAACTGAGCCCACCACTAATCCTCCCTAAACCAAAAATCTTACCACGTTACCCTAAACTAAACCCTAAACTCCCTACCAAAACCACTCCTCCCTAACTAACCTAACCACTGACCTGACCCTGATCTTACCCAAACCAACCAAACCACTTACTACACCACTCTACTACCCACTAAATAGGCCCTGAGGCTACCCTAAACCCTAAACTCTACTAACCCCCTCACCAACATCCATATACCCAACCTAAAACCTTAAACCCTAAACCCAAAAACTTATAAAATCTAAACCTACTTAAAATAACATAAAATAAAAAAGAAAAATAAACTAAAATAAAATATAAAACCTAAACTAAACTAAAAATAAAAAAAACCTAAAATAAAATAAAAACAAAAAAAAATAAAATAAAATAAAATAAAATAAAATAAAACTAAATAAAACCTAAACCTAAAAAATAAAAAATAAAACCTAAACCCTAAACCTAAAATAAAATTAAAATAAATAATATAAAATAAACCTAAACCTAAACTAAAATAAATTAAACCTAAAAAAAAATTAAACCTAAACCTAAACTTAAACTAAATAAAATAAAATAAACTTAAAATAAACTCTAAACTAAAAAATGAACCTAAAATAAACCTAAAATAAAAACCTAAAACCTAAACCTATAAAATAAACTAAAAACCTAAACTTAAACCTAAAAATAAAAATAAAACCTAAACCCAAAGTAAAATAAAAATAAAACCCAACTAATAAATAAAACTAAACCTAAAAAAACCTAAACTAAAATAAATAAACTAAATTAAATAAAAATTAAAAATAAACCTAAATAAAAATAAAAAATAAAATTAACTCAAATAAATAAAAAATAAACTAAATAAACCTAAACCTACTAGTTCACTTAATTTTAAGAAAACACTAAAACTTAATTCCTAAACCCTAAACCGTAAACCTACAACCCTAAACCCTAAATTATAAACCATAAAACCTTAAATTCTAAACCCAAAACCCTAAACCTTAAACCCTAAATCCTAAAACCCTAAAACCCTAAACCCTAAACCCTAAACCCTAAAACCTTAAACCCTAAACCCTAAAACTTATAACCATAAACACTAAAATTGAAACCCTAAACCCTAAACTAACCATAAACCCTAAGAATGGGTAGGACCTTCATGGTAGGAACATCAGTCAACTAGGCTCAGTCTAAATCTAGCGATGGAGGCAAAGGTGGAGGTGACGATTATCACAGTGGTGCTGGGGGATCTGGAGGTGCTGGTGGATATGGTGGTGGTTGTCATAGCAATGGTGGTTATGAAGGTAGGAGGAGCAATGGAGGTTAAATCTGTGGTGGTGGTGGAGGTAGTGATCGAGGATATGATGTTGGATCCCATTACTTGAGAGGCAGGGGTGGTTCTGATGGGAACTAGAGAAATTGAAGAATAGTATTATCTACTTTGCTTATGGAATTGTGTTTATAGTATGAGCACTTATCTTGGGTTTTGTTTGCTATGGGAGCTCATTTTTTGTCTATGTCATCACTTATGTCTTAGAAAACTTGAGGTGCTACTTGGTTGATGAACTTGAAAGAAGAAATGTTGAATGAATTTATTCTCTGTTAAAAAACCTTAAAATACTAAACCCTAAAACAAATTAAAACTTAAACCCTAAACCTAGAAAAACCTAAAAACCTAAAAACCTAAACCTAAACCCTAAACCTAAACCTAAACCCTAAACCCTAAACCTAAAATAAACCCTAAAACCTAAACCCTAAACCAAACCCTAAACCCTAAAAATAAACCACAAAACTAACCCTAAACAACCCTAAACCTAAACCAAACCCTAAACTAATCCTAAACCATAAACCTTAAACTCACCATAAACCCTAAACCCTAAACCTTGATTAAAGATGTCATTAGGAGTAGATCTAAAGAATTACCTCATCCTAACATAGTTATGGTAGCTAAAGAAAATGTCTTCAAGAGACTTTCCTTTGACCATTAGAGATTTGAATACCTTAAACCCTAACCCTAAATCATATTATAATACCATATATTATAGTATAATGTAGCATCATATATTTGGCTTGTAGTGATTTGTTTTTAGATGTTATAAGATATTTTAAAATGTTTTAGTACATTATGGTATTGTGCCCTATAGTCTATATTAATATAAATCATAAAAATATTGATTTAAGAAATCAAATGATGAAATTTATTAAATTTGAAGTGGGAATTAGGTTGTAGTACCAAAGGTGTGCTACACCAATTGTAATCTAAAAACTAAGATTTTATGTTCAAAATAAATATTATATGTTGTAGCATAGTATAACATCATATATCATAATATATTATTATGTGCATTTGAAATTCTTTTAGTATTTTATAATCATGTAATTGAGCCTACAATAGCATTATTTATAGAACTATTGATTTATACATCAAAATGGTGGAAATTTCCAAATTCATAATAGGTAGAGCATGGCATCATAATATATTATTTCAATTTAAAATATGTAAGTGATATGATTAAAATATATAGTTTTTTTATTGTTTAGACTAATTTTATGAATTTTTATCTTAAGCAATCCCTTGTGATGTGATATGCAATATAATATAATATAATATGTTATAGTGTATTATAATATAGGATGCCATAACATAGTGTAGCATCATGCATTATAAGCTATTGTGTATTACTACTTGGTTTTTTTAACATATTTTAGTTTGTTATAGTATGATGTAAGAGTTTGTAGTGGTATAACTCATAAAAATCTGATTTGTAGCTTGATGATGGATTTGGCCAAATTTAAGGTAAGCTTTAGGGAACATCATTGGGGTGTGCTATGGTGTGTCACTTAATCAAAAGAATGGAATTTTGTATCCAAAATAAATGTTCATTTTTCAACCAAATTTTATAAATTTGTTTGCTTAAAGTGATTCATTTTAAGGTGTAATGTAAGATAATATATTATATGAAAGCATATTAAAATATAATGTACATAACAATATAACTTCACATATATATATAAATGTGGTGGTGTGTTACTAAATGTTATTGTACATTTTAGTATGTTTTACTTTTGTTATAATACATTAGGTCAAAACTCACAAAAATGTTAATTTGAAGGTTGAGATGGAAGAATTTGGCCAAATTCACGGCATAGACTAAGAAGCAACACCAAAATTATGCTATTTTGTACCATTTCTAGTAGAAAAATAATAATTTTACATTCAAAATGAGCATTATTCATATTTTGGGAAAATTTTGTTATTTGTTCCTTTTAAGTGATTCTAATGAGGTGTAATGTTAGACAATATATTATATTATAGCAAATTATAATATAACATCATATATTATAATATAATATAGTGTGTTAATTCTATAATATGTTTAGCATGATATTGTACAGTTAGTTTTAGCTTGAACCATCACAAATCATAAAATGTGATTACAATGTCAAGATGATGTAATTTGAACAAATACATTGTTAGATTGTTGGTTGAGGTATTAAAGGTGTGCATAAGAGAAGAAATAAGATTTGATGAGAATTCCATGTCAAAGACATGGAGGGAGATCTGCTAGGGGATCACATGTATTGGACATGACATATGAGTCTATGTCGAAGGCATAAAGAAGAGAATCTGGGATAAGGTTTGAATTTGATTTGATTATATAATTTGTGGAAAGAAGACCGGATTAAGATCAAATCAACTTTAATTTGTTTTATTTTAATTGATGTGGAGGCATATTTGCTAGAGATATGAAGCTGAGGATCGAGTATATGAACCTTCAAGGAAGGTTGTTATTTGTGATTAAGATTTAAGTTTTATTTCATAGATTTGATTGGGGATGTATCCACTGGGGATAAGAGTTTAGTTAGATTTCTTTAATTTAGAATCTACTAGAGTTGGTTTAATTTGGCTATGGAGGTTAGTTTGAATTTGATTTATTTGCTTGACTTGTTATATATGATTTGGGGCTCCAGGAGAAGGGTGTGATTTAACTCCACAGGAAAATCAAATTGGTTTAATTTAATGAGTTAATGTATGGACCTATTGGTGTGTGATGGACCCTGAAGTGGCTATATCAGCCTTGACCTACCTCAAGTTTACAAATCCAAAGGGATAGTCTACTGGTTGCGGGGTAGAGCTAGCCAACCTAAGGGGTTGTCTTTCAGTGTGCAATAGTTATGCAAGGAAGAAGGCATAGCATACTTACATCTTCCAAAGCGAGGAACAATTATTGGGGTGACCTATTTGATGCACAACAAATCAAACCTAACCTAGGGTGACTACTAAGTGAATATTACTGGGGACTTATGTCAACACAAAAGTAGTCAGGATTAATTTTATCTAGATTTTATGAGATTTGATATGGTTTGTTTGGTTTAGTTTGATTTTGATTGAGGGCATATCTACTAGGGATGTGAGCTCGATCAAATTTGATAGATTTAATTTATGGTCCATGTCGATGATGGACCCAATTGAGAAGGGTTATATCGGACTTCATACCCGATTTATAAATCCAAGATAGTCTACATGGTGGGTAGAGCTATCCAACCTAAGGGGTTGCCTTTCGATGTGCAATGGTTATGCTAAGAAGAAAGCATAGAAAACTTACATCTTCTAAAGTAGGGAACAACTGCTGGGGTGACTTGTTGGTAGCACAATAAATCAAACCTAACTTAGGGGAAACTACTAAGTGATGTCACTGAGGATTTATATCAACTCAAGAGTAGTCAGGTGATTCCTATAGGGAGTTTTGTTGATAGTGCCTAAAGATAGATGCACAAGAAATGGTAGCTAGGTGTCCTCTAATCCATAAGTGAATATATATATATATATATATATATATATATATATATATATATATATATATATATATATATATATATATATGTGGATCTTGTTAGTGTAGAGGACCACTAAGAAGGGGATATATTGGGCTTGACCTATCTCAGATTTATTGGACCAAGGGATAATCTACACATCCACAAAATAGATTCTCCAATGCAGGGTATTCTTGAAAGGGAAATGTCTAATCGATAGTAACCCAGTAGTATCTAAATAGGGTCTTTGGATGTGATCCAAATATAGTGCCCCATGGAGGTTCTGTAGAGGCTTTTCTTGATCCTTGGAAAAGAAAGCCTACAGGTGTATGGTGGCCAACTCAAAGAGAAAGCATAGCAGACTTACATCTGCCATGAGTGGTGTATCCTAAGGTGCGAGAACCAATCAACCTAAGGTGTATCCATCAGTATGAGTGGTATATCCATCAACATAGTGAGAACCAACTAATTTAAGGTGCCCTGCAATGATCAATTTGGAAAGAAAAAGTGTAGGCTTACAACTTTTTAAGCAGAACTGATCATCGAGATAGTCATTCATTGGCAAGATAGATGCTATCTGACCTAGAGTGACTACTAAGCAGGGAGCCCTGAGGAAGGACTTGACCTAAACTTGAAATAGTCAGGAGGGAAGGAGCCACTAGGGTACTTATCCTAAACCTCAAATATACTTGACTCAGTTAGTGCATGATGGCTAATCCAAGAAGAAAGTGTAGTAGACTCACATCCTCTTAAATGAAGCCAACATGAGGTAGTTTACTGGCCATGCAATTAGGCCTACCAAACTAACAAGGCACTCATTGGTGTGTAATGGCCAAGTAAAGAAGGAAAGCATAGCAGACTTACATCCTCCAAAGTAAGAAAATCACTGGGGTGACACACTAGTTGGGTAGCATGTTAGTCCGACCTAGAGCAGCTATTGAGTGAGTGTTGCTGGGGGCATTATCTCAACTCAAAGTAGCCCAAAATAAAAGATATGTTTTTATTTTATATGTTTGTGTGTACTTTGTGTCTGTGTTGTGTTGATGAGAGATAGGACACCACTTAACTTTCTTACACCTACCCTAAACACATCGTGGCGGATTCACAAACAAGAATACTTTCAACATGGAAGAAATTGAATTAAAAATGGAATTTTCATTAATGATAATTATTTTTAAATATGATTTATATTATTTCTTTTTGTAGAGCCCATTGATTAGAAGCATTGGGCACTCTCCCTTATGATTAATAAGCTGATAAGATCCTCCTTGGTAGGTCTTCTCTATGGCCAAAGGGCCTTCCCAAGTGGATTCAAACTTGCCTCTCTTATGACGCAACAATCTCCTTAGAACTAAGTAGGCTCTCCTACTTAAAAATCTCTAGGATGTACCAACTTGTTGTGAGCTTGAATCATTTTAGCTTTGTACAACTAGAGGTTTTGGCATGCCCTTAGGTGTCTCCCTTCCAAACTTTTTAGCTCTTCTAACCACAACTTGGCATTTTGCTATGTTGTGATCTTGCTACCATAGCTATCATTAGTGATGGGAGTTGGACTTCTAATGGTAGAATGGCTTCGGATCCATACACTAAGGAAAAGGTAGAAGTTAGAGTTCTATGTGGTGGTGTGACCCTACAAGGCTTCAACTTTGCTATTGCTATTTCTTATTGTTGAGTGTCTTCTTCAATATTTGGATGAGAGTTTTGTTAAAGGCTTCTGATAAGCTATTTATCTTTGGGTAGTTGATGGTAGAATATCTCCAATCTATGATGTAGGCAAAGTTGTTGATCTTGGTTCTCCTGAATGCTATATAATTATGAGATATAATTCATCAAGGCATTCCAAACCTATATACGATATGGTTCTTAAAAAATTTGAGTACATGTTGCAGCATTGCTGTGCTGTGACCTCTCTAAGAGGAATCACCTTCGCCCATTTGGAAAATTAATTTATAGCAGCTAAGATGAACTGATGACCCTTGGAAGGAGGATCAATCAAACCCACTATGTCGGTACTCAATGAATGGACTATGTAGGATAGAATGTTGGGTGGTTGGTGTAGGACCACACTGTGTATTTGACATTGGTGGCATCGCTTAGCTGTATCAATGTAATCTTTGATCATTGATGACCAGTAGTATCCTAGCCTCTTAATCTTGGCTTTCATCTTCAAACCAGAATGGTTGGCTCCACATAATCCTGAGTGTACCTCGGTCATGATCTTACGGGCTTCATGCTTGTCTAAACAACATAACCACATATGATTGAAGACTGCTGGTACAAGACACCATCCACAAGATCATAGGAAAGTGCTCTCTACTTCATCTGATGGGCTTGGGACATCTCTTGAGGTAGTTTTTCTTTATTTAATTAATCCATGAATGGTTGCCTCTAATCTAACTCTCATTATTCTTAGCAATGGCAACCTCCCCTTCAAGAGAGTACTTTTTGATGAGTTCAATATAAATAAGTAATAAGACTTGTCTATTTTGGACCTTTATTGATCTGGACTCATCCTCAAGACATGCCAACTCTTTGAAAAGCTTGGCTAAAGCATACACTATGATATTCTCTCCTCGAGGAATCTTATAAATGGTAACCTTTGGGATTTGGGAAACAACTCCATAGTGTACTTGTGGTAGTGATGGAGCTTGGGCTTTATAACCTTATAGGACCTAGCAATTATGTTGATAACTAGCTGCGAATCCCCAAAGATTTTGATGTTATGGATGCTTAGTGTAACGGCTATCTACCGACAATCGAGCATCATATTAGCGATGTTGGTGCAAATTAGGCGGATGATATGAGAATCTCATCACATGTAGTAGTTCGAACTATTCTTATACATGCCTTTCTTGGAATAGTAGATTGTGGTTCTTCTCCTCTTTAAGAGGAAGCCGCACCATCAAAGTACATCTCCCAATGGTGAATGCTAGTATCCCCTAAGTTCATGATTTATTCATTGGGGAGATCATCATGAAGCAGAGAGTCAACATGAAGTGGGTGTCCTAGAAAATCCTGCACTTGTCAAACTACAGAGGATCATGGACCATCATGCTGTCAAATCCGACGCATCATGAGATATTATAGTGGATTGATCCTAGATTAAGTTCACCTTATGAGGAAGCATGTACCTTGTAACTTTTGGGATGCAAAGATTAAATCTGCAATGCTTCTCTAGGTGGATAATTAGCCTCAATAGGGATTAGATGGCTAAGGTAGTAGAGTGTGTTTTCTTTCTTCATCATTAGCTTGGGCCAACAAAGTACCAAAGGAGTCATCCATGCGTGTAAAGTATGAGTGCTTACGGATAAGAGCTAGAATTGGCGGCGCCATCAAGTAATACTTGATGTCTTCGAAGGCATACTCACACTTATCATCCCACTTGAACTTGGCATCCATTTTGACAAGTGTTGAGAATGGCTGACATCTTCCCGATAGGTTGGATATAAAGCATCTTAGATATGCCAACCACCCTTGGAATGATCTGAGTTGAGTTAAACTTTTAGGGGTGGCATTTTTAATATCTCCTTAATCTTCTCCAAATCAATTTTGATTCCCTAGTGTTAGACAACAAAACCAAGGAATTTCCATGAAGCTACTCTAAATGCACACTTCAGGGGGTTCATTTTGAGGTTAAATTATCTTAAATGTTCAAAAACTACTCTCAAGTTAAAGAGATGGTCTTCCTTTTCTCTACTTTTGACCATGACATCATTGTAGCACTTCGACTTCTGATGAATTAGTTTGTTGAAGATTCAAGTCATAGCCCGCTAGTATGTAGCATAAGCATTTTTAAGGCTAAAAGGCATGACCTTATAGAAATATATTTCGATCAAGGTTTTAAAAGCAATGTTTTTTTCATTTTCACGGGCCATCTTTATTTGGTTATATCCATATGAGCCATCCATGAGGCAATGTCCACCATTAGCTTCGGGATTGGTAGTGGAATTCATCTTTCAGACATGTCTTATTTAAATCTTTATTTGGTTATATGTGAATTTGACCATTCTTTTTCTTAACTAGGATGACACTGGCTAACTAGGTAGGGTATTTTTCTTCCCGGATGATGCCAATATCGATCAATTTCTTGACTTCAAAAATGACCTATTGTTTTATGTCTAATCACATGCATCTATGAGCTTGCTAGATATGGTTAGCAATAGGCTCTATTGCTAGTTAATGGACCACTACTAAAAAGCTAATCCAAGCATCTTTTCATAACTCCATGGAAAGAAATCCTTAAACTTCGTTAATAGCCTAAGTCATTGGTTTCAATTTCATTCAACAAAGAACTAATACATGTCGAGTGTGGATCTTCTTCAGTTCTTAAGTTAATTTCCTTGAGCTCATCGATTGTTGACTTGATCTCTTCTTCAAACTCTAGCAGTGCATCTTTGACTTCAAAATTATCTGGATCATCTAAAATTTTTAAGCATGCTCTCTATGAGTTAATATGATTTGAAAAGAACTATCGATTCCTAATGATTGGTGATGACTTAGCAGCAATCATCATCATCGACTGGACCCACTATATGAATCTAGTCCAGTCTTGATTGAGAGCTTTTGCATTTGTTCTTCCATATTCTTTTGAAGTAGTCACCTTTGACCATGTATGTGGAATTAACCCTTTCTTTCTAAATTATGAACACAAGGCAAGTACCAACCAAAAGTAATTCTATTAAATCTTTATATTAATCATTCTCAAGTTCTACATTAACTTCTTGACTTGAGGATGATGCTCTCAGAAAGAACCTTTGTGTCTTCACACCTATGGATGATTTAGGGGCTTCCTTAACTACCAAACCCTTAGCCTTTTGAGAGGAAAGTGCGGTTAGAGCTAAGGTTCCCAATTGATTCCTAATTGTTTCACATATAGACTTGGATATACTTATGCTTTGCTTTGGTTCCCAGTCTTCATCGCTATCTAGCTCAAGTATCACCTCCATGGGAATCTACTATTGACAAGAGCTGGATGGTGTGCTAACCATATAAGAATCATCCTATGAACTAGATTCTATGTCTATATGGATAGCAGGTGTACTCTTGGTAGCTAGGACATATCTTCTATTGTGGCCAATAAGGAGGTTTTCTAGCCCACAGGGGACTGCACGGCCTCTTCCTCGCACGGTGTCCTACCCATATGTTCGAATGGAGTAATGAACTGGTTGGAATCTAATGTCAAGCTCCACTTCCTCCTTCAAGTCTCTTTCTGCTCCCTTTTATTTTCTTTTTCATTTTCTCTTTTCTTTTCTTTTTCTTTTTCTCTATCTTTTCCTTTTTTATTTTCTTTTTCTTTTTGTTTTATTTTTAAACTTTGGCCAAGTTCATAAGAATAGACTTATTGATTTTGAGGGAGGTAGTAAACCACATCCTCATACATGTCGACATTGTGAACCGTAAATAGCTTGAGATCTCCTTTGACACAATAGACGATCCCACCTCTCACAAACTTTATACACTGATGAAGAGAGATTGGAACTATGTTGTTCTCATGTATCCATGGTCTCCCAAGTAAAGCATTGAAAGATGTATTTGAGTCTATAATGTGAAACTTGGCTTCGGTCTTCCAATCATCTATCATCAAGGGCAACACTATGGAGCCTAAGGCCTTGACCTCACTTCTAGAGTCTGGATTCAGTCTTCCCATCTTAGACTTAGAGTTTTCTAGACACTAAGACTTCCCTAGTCATATACTTCTAATAATTTGTAAACAATTAACCTAAGCCTAAAGACTTAAAGGGTTAACCATAGGATTAGGTTATACCTTAAGGATTAGGGTAATCCACCTGCCCTACAACCCAAATCCAATCCATGTTCACCTTCTCAAACCAAACCTCAGGTTCAATTCAAACATCAAATTCATACCCAAATCCAAACCAAATTGAAAATCAAATGATTGAAGCCCATTATTAAACCAAACTTGAAACCTTTCCTAAGCCATATGACCTATCCCATGGACATAGCCAAATTTGAATCCAAATCAATCAAAAATCAATTTATATCTTCAATCATCTTCCTAAATAAAAATAAAATCTACATTTAAATGATCGAAACTCAATCAAACTAAATCAAATTAAATCAAAACCTTTCCTAAGCCATATGACCTATCCCATGAACTTAGCCAAATCTTAATCCAAATCAAGTCAAACTCAATTGATTTTCTCACAAATCATTCATAATTTAAATCATCTTCACAAATTTAAATGAAATATACATTTAAATCATCAAAACTAAATCAAACCAAATCAAAATCAAACTTAAGCCACATGACTCAACTCCATGGACTTAGCCAAATTCCTTCATTCAAAACCCAAATTCAATTGATTTTCATGAATCAATCATACCTTCAATCATATTCACAAATATAAATGAAATCTATAATCATCAAGCCAAACCCAACTTAACCCTTTTGACTTAAAATTTTCAAATAAACCAAAACCCATTTGAACCAAAGGCAGTTGTAATTGAATTTATATATCAATCTCAAATCCTTATATAAATTCAATTAAATTAAACTCAACCCAAAATCAAGCCAACTAAATTCAATTGGTCCACTTGACCCAAAGTGGCCAATTTGACCTATTTTAGCTAAGTTCTAATCTTACCCAAATTGGATTGAACCAAGCCCATCAAAACCTCCCATCATGATTGTTGATCACAAGTTGATCAATTATCATAAATTAGTCAAACCAAGTCAACTTGGTCATTTGACCAAGTCAACCCCTTAACCCATATGAACACAAACTAGCCAAATTGCAACTATGCTAAATCCTTGAAACTAATGATTCATACCAAATCAAAATCAATATTTGAATATGACTTGACCTTCAATTGAGTCAAACCAAAATTGACAAGTAGACCTAAATTGACCTAAAAGACCAAATTACATCAAATCAAAATATAAACCAAATTGATTGCAACCAATGGCTCAAGTTCATTCCAAATTGATTGTTAAACTTGACCAAAGCCAAGATTGAACCCAATTGAACCCAATTGACATACTTAGCCCAAATTGATGCAAAGGTTCAAGTTGGCCTAAATCTAAACTAAATCAAAATTAATTGAAACCAAAGCCTATAATCATCTTCATTTGGTCAACTAAATCTAAACCAACACCCAACCCAAGCCAATTTGGCCAACTTGGTCAAATTGGTAAATTTAACCCATTTGACCCAAATGAATTCAAATGAGCTAAAATCAAATCTAAGCCAAACTAAATCAAACCAATTGAACCAAAACTTCCCAAATGATCATATGAACTTGACCCAACACTTGGTTTGACCCAATTTGACCAATTGGTCAACTTGACCCATAACAATTTGAACTAAATGAGTTAAATTGAGCCAAACATAACCAAATAAACTCCAATTGACTTGAAATTTGGGATAACCCACTTTTGGCTCATTTGAAATCTACCCAAATCAAATCTAATGCTAAATGATCATTCTACCCTTAGGTAAAATGCATCACATAAGACAAATCACTCATGTAAGTGGTCATTTCCATTCCTTGGCCACTAGGTACTCTCCCAATGGTCCACCTAGGAACCTAGAACACTACCTAACCTGACCCAAGGGGTGGTTGGATTGGCCATGACCCATGGGAGGTGAAATCACCTCACCCTCACCATTGGAGCATTTGAAACCCATAGGACACCCATGATTCCTCCTTGGCAGCCACCTCCACACCTTCAAGCAACCAAGTAGCCAACTCACCTCCTCCATACCACACGACTCCATGATATGGTGGATGGCCATTAAGCCAAAACCCACTTGTCGATCAAGATGAAGGGGGTACACCCCTCATTTCCACTCAAACACACACAAAATCATTCCTCAGAGCCTACTACCTAAGAGCCACTAGAGCCATTCCTAGCTCTCAAGCTCATTCCTCGATCAAAATGCCATTCCGTCGTCAAATAGGACACTCCATTTTGACTTAACTTCCCCATTTCTCCATCAAACTCAAATTAACTTTGCAAACCTTCCCTAGGCCTCATGAATCATTTCCCAAGCTTCCCAAGAACCAGAGTGGGACTTCGATCAAAGTTGAGCTCCAAATCATCGGTTCATGGCCTTTTGAGCAAATGTTGAGTAATTGATCCAATTACCTACTCAACAAGGCTTCATCTCCACTAGATGAAGCTTCCTTAATTGTTTAAGCCACCAATCTTGAGCTCTGGCGAGGTATGCTTCCAAAACCAATCCTCAGGCAAAAAATGGGTTGGAGCTTTTTGAAGAAAACTTACATCTCGTGTGATGTTGACCGTTGGATCCCCTCAATCGATGTCATGAAGGTGTGGGATCCTTTTGGAGTTGATCTGAGCTCGAGTAAGCTTGGATCAAATGAGCAATGATGGATGGACTACATTTTCCCTCACTTGAGTGAAGTTATATCATGTACCAACCATTCCACATGATCGAAATGGACAGTCATGATTAGATCTACTAGATCGATATGATTTAATCTTATTAAGCTATGGGATTAATCATAGTCATCTGATCTTAGATTGGATGGCGGATAAGAAAGCGCATCGCCACGTAGGTGTTGAGTTGAATAACTTCTAAGTAGCCAATCCCCTGCCACGCGTCGATGTGCGCGTCGGCCACGTCACGTGGTAAATAGGATTAGGCTTTAATTAATTAATCATTTTAATGACTAAAACTTCTAAAAACATAAAACATCATAGAAATAAAAAAATGCAAATAAATACTCATTTTAAAGGTATTTCATAAGAGAATTAATTAAAAATGATCTTAACTAATTTTGAATAGTAATTAAGATTTAATTACAAAATTAATTAGCATAATTACTTTTTAATTACTTATGCAATTAATCACAAATTTTGTGGGTTAATTTAATGGGATGACCTCTGCCTCCCATGATTTTCTTAGGATTTATTAGGAAAATTGACTAATTAAACTTTAACTACTCTTTTAAGTTAATTAATGATTAATTAATCCCATGAACAATAACAAATTGGTTAATGAAGTTTATTAATCATTGTTCAATAGTAAGTGAACTAAGGAAAAGGGTTGGGACCCCTTTCCCTAAGCTCATTTCACCTTTTTTTAAAATGAAATTAATTAAGATTTAGCTAATTAATTAAATAACTTAATCAAATTGAAATCATAATCACATTAGACCTTAATTAATTTGGTGTTTAATAACCTAAAGGAGTTTAATAAAATTGTGTTAGTCCACATGTGTGGGAAAACCATAAGAGTAATTAAGTCCCTTAATCTTATTAACTATTATTCATGAGCCAATTGCATTAGGCCCCTTTTATTTCCTAGGATCATTGCAAGTTTATTTTCATGCATATCATGTTGGCTCATAATTATTTAGTTAATTACTTTAAGGTGACATAGGTAAGGGTAATTAATTCATCTAATTAGTGATTCAACTTAATTAACCCATAAAATCAACTTAATTACATTTCCTTAAATTAAATAAAATCACTTATGTCGGAATGGGTTTAAAACAATAAGTGATTATTTCTATTCTCCTATTTAAATCAAATCAAATCCAAAACTTAATTAAAAAAGAAATTTGGTTTGCTTTTAAAAAATCTTATTTGATTTAATTATCTTTAAGAACTAGTTTGGTTGAATGAATCACATGCTTATATTTGATTGTCCTCTTTCCAATCATGTTAAATTTGGTATGTCATTTGAATTCATGCATCCATCTTTTCAAAATCAAGTAAAATAAAATGGATTTCCTTTATGTAAGCTTGCATGTGTTGATTTAATTTAACATATGCATTCTATTATCACTATTAAATCAAATGTATTTTCAAAAGCTTATAAATGAATAAAAAGATGTGTTATGATGCTAGTTATAAATACATAAGAAATGCATGTGCTTATAGCTTAAGTGTATGAAGGTTGAGTTCTCTTTCCTTTATTCATGTGTTGATTTATATAAGATTGAATGGTAATGGGTATATAGTCTAGACATCTCAGGAACATGATGCTTTAGTTAGCCCCAAGGAGGTCATTTGATTACCTCAATTCCCTGGTTTGTTACTTGGTTGATCAAATCAAAAAGAAGAGATGTTGAACCTGAATTTGTTCCATGTTAAAAAAGAAATCCAAAAACCCTAAACCATAAACTAAAACCTGAACCCTAAACTGAAAATCTAAACCCTAAACCCTAAACCCTAAACCAAATAACCTAAACCCTAAACCCAAACCCTAAAAAAACCTAAACCTAAAACCTAAACTAAACCACTAAATAAAACATAAAAATAAAATAAAAAAATATCTAAACCTAAATAAAATAAAAGTAAAATAAAATAAAACCTAAACCTAAACCTAAACTAAACCTAAACCTAAAAATAAAATAAAATAAAAATAAAATAAATAAAATAAATAAAACCTAAACTAAACTAAAAATAAAATAAACCTAAAATAAAAGCCTAAATAAAATAAAAAACTAAATGTAAAATAAAAAATAAAATAAACCAAAATAAAATAAAACTAAATAAAAAACCTAAACAAAATAAATAAATAAAACCTAAACTAAAAAAAAACCTATAATAAACAAAATAAAATAAACATAAACCTAAACTAAATTAAACTAAACTAAATAAAACCTAAACCTAAACCTAAACCCTAAACTAAAATAAAATAAAATAAACTAAATAAACCTAAACCTAAACTAAAAAATAAAAACAAAATAAATCTAAAATAAAAACTTAAAACTAAACTTAAAAAAAATAAAATAAAAAACATAAACATAAAAAATAAAAAATAAATCCTAATTAAAAATAAAATAAAAATAAAACTAAACTAAAAAAAATAAACTAAACTAAACCTAAAAAAAAATAAAATAAAATAAAACCTAAACCTAAATAAATAAAACTAAATAAAAATAAAAAATAGACCTAAATAAAAATAAAAAAATTAAATAAACTAAAATAAATAAAAAAATAATCTAAAAAAACCTAAACATATATGTTTACTTAATTTCAAGAAAAATAGCCTAAATGCTAAACCCTAAACCCTAAACCCTAAACCCTAAATCCTAAACCCTAATCCTAAATCCTAAACCCTAAAACTAACCCTAAAAATCCCTATTGACCTTACTTTTGGAGTGAGTTCTCAACTTCCTCATCATAGATCTAGGACTCTTATAGACACCAAGAGTTCCTTAATCTTAAGACACAGTGATTAGGTGAACACTTAACCTAAGCTAGACTTGAAGGATTAGCCATGAGAATAGATCATGCCTTAGGGATTTAGGAAAACTTGCCTACCCTATATCCTTAGACCTAATCCATGCTTCCTTCCTCAAACCAAACTACCAATTCAAATCCAAATCATAAATCAATTCCAAATCAAATGATTGAAACCCATAATCAAATTCAAACTAAAAAAACCTTTCTAAGCCCTTTGATTTTATCTTATGGACTTAGCCTTAACCAAATTCAAATCAATTCAATTTATTTTCAAATATCTATTCAATCTCAAATTAAATAAATCAATTCCAAATCAAATGACTAGAACCCAAAATCAAATTCAAATTCCAAAATTCCTTCCATGAACCACCCTCATATGCTTAACCAAAACCCCCTTTAAACCAAATCAAACTTGATTGATTTCTTTATAAATCAATCATTCTTTCATTTATATTCACAAATATAAATGAAATCCAAATTCAAATGAGCCAAACCAAATCGAACTAAATCAATCAAGACCTTTCTTAAGCCATATAGACTTACCTCCATAAGCTTAATCAAATCTAAACTCAAATTCAATTGATTTCTTTATAAATCAATTATTCCTTCATTTATATTTACAAGTATAAATGAAACCTACCCTCTAATGACCAAAAATAAATCAAACCAAATCAATTCCCCACTTAAGTCCTTTTGACTTACAACCTTAAACTTGGTCAAATTTGCTTTCAAATCACTCCAAACTCAAGTGATTTTCTATAACCCCTTTATATCATAATTTATATTCACAAATATTAATGAAATAAAAATCCAAATTGCCAAAACCAAAACCCAAATCAAATCAAATTTCTAATTTTAGCCTTTTTAGCCAATTTCTTGAACTTGGCTAAATGATATCCAAATCAACCCAAAACCATAGATTTCTTCATGAATCAATCATTCCTTCAATTAGTTACCCAAATATAAACATAAAATACAATTATCAAACCAAATCCAAGTCAACTCAAGTCAAGCCCTTGTTGACCCCTTTTGACTTGAAATTGTCAAATGAACCAAAATCCATTTGAATTAAACCAATTGTAATTGGATTTATATTTTCATCCTAGGCTCATATGTGAGTTCAACTAAACTTTAATCAAGTCAAAACCAAACCAATTTACCCATTTAGGTCCACTTGAAAATGACCTAAAGACCCTTTTGAGCCAAGTTCTAATCCAACCCAATTTATATTAAACCAAGCCCATCCAAACCTCATATCATGATCAACAATCATCTTAGGTGATTAACTACCTTGAATTGGGTCAAACCAAGTCAACTTGGTCCTTTGACCAAGTCAACCTTTAGAAATGAAACCTAAACTAGCCAAAACCCACCATATACCAAATTAATTGAAACCATTGATTTAAACCAATTCATAATCAATGATTGAATACGATCAAACCCTCAATTGAGACAAACCAAGTCCAATTGATAATTACCTAAGTTGACCTAAATTGGCCTAAAAAGCCAAAATGGGTCAAATCATGATTTGATCCAAATTGATTGCAACCAATGGCTCAAGTTCATTCCAAATCATTTATTGAACCAACCAAAGCTATGATTGAGCCTAATTTGACCAATTGGTCAACTTGACCAACCCAAATTGATCTAAAAGGTCAAATTGGCCAAAATCCAAATTAAACCCAAATCAAACCAAACCAAATCCTACAATCATTTTCAATCAACCAATTGAACATGAACCAACACCTAATCCAACCCAATTTGGTCAAATTTATTGAATTGGTCAACTTTGCCCATTTGATCTATTTGAATCCAAATGAGGAAAAATTGAAGCTAAGCCAAACTAATCTAAACCACTTGAACCAAAACTCTTAAAATCATCATTTAAACCTAACCCAAGCCTTGGTTTGACCCAATTTGACCAATTGGTCAAACTAACCAACATGAACCCATATGAGCCCATTTGACCAAATGAAGCCAAACCACCCAAACCAACCCATGGGACCATAGGAATTGGCCAAAACCCAAACTAGTCCCGATCACTCCCAAACTAGCCAAATCCAAGTGGACCCCACACAGGGAATTAGCCATTGGACAAACCTCCCACATTGGATTCTTTCCATAAGAAGTAAATTCCACTCTCCATCACTTGGGCAGCCATCCTAGTGCCAAATGGGGTGCTAAGCTTTCTATCCCACCCTATAATAGCTAGGATCGCCATGGACCAAGGGAGTTCACCTCCTCCCATCTCAAGCCTCGAGCACCCAAAGGAGCCAACCCAATCATGCTAAATCTTGCCTTAAGCTCCCTACCATAACTTCTTCCAACCCTAGCATGCCACGTGGAGCGGGTGACCCCCATGCCTCGATGATGATGAATCGATAGAAATTTGGGACATACCCCATCCCATCACACACATTGAGGGGTATACTCCCCCAATTGGTGGGATTCATCACCATTTACACTCTCAGCCCCAAGTGAAATAAAATCCCTAAGAGCATTTTTAAACCTCCCTCAATTGGCCATTATTCTCTCTGTGTGGCTGAAATAAGGAGACCTCCCTTGATTCAAACCCATCCATCCCTTAACCAAACATCAATTAAATTTGCACACACCTTCACCACACCTAATCAAAGCCAAGTAAATCATCCCTTGAGTTCCAAAGCCACTAGAAGCCATACTTTGATCAAGATCGAATGTTCAAAGGGAGCGCCTTGGTCCATAGAGCAAACCACCTTAAATTAAAGCTCGTGTGGCTCAGGGCTTCATTTCTACCAAATCAAACTACCTCAATCGTTGGAACTATTGATCATATGCTCCGATGAGGTAATTCCTCAAAATTGATCCTTAAATGAAAATATGTTGGTCCTTTTTGAAGTGAACTTACATTTGAGCCCATCATAGCCATTGGATCCTTGTGGATCCTTCACATGAAGGTGTGGGTTGAGTTTGGAGTGGATCTGAGCTTCGAGTGATCCATGGCAGATGGGCTCTATCGTTCATTGCTCGTATGAAGATGGATCATGGGCCATCCATTCGTGTGATTGGAATAGATAGCCATGATCAAATCATGTCAAAACCCTTAATTTAATCCTCCTTAACTGTAGGATTTAATCATGGCCATCCAACTTAGATCAGATGGTCCACAGGAAAGCACACGTCCACCATAATTCAAGTCAACATCCTAATTTGACAACATAAATAGCCTATCCCATCACACCATATGGAAAGCATGCCGTGTCAGAGCACCGTGTCAGCAGCCACATCGATGAAGTTAGGAAGTTAATTAAGTTTAATTAAACCAATTTTGAGGCTAAAACTTCTAAAATTCATAACTAATCTTAGAAAAATCCAAAAATATAAATGAGGGCTCATTTAAAGGTATTTCAAAGGGAAATCCATGAAATTTATTATTAATTAATTTTGAACAATAATTCATGCTTAATTAAGGTTTAATTAAAATTTTAATTAGCCTAATTACTCTCTAATTAATTATCCATTTAATTTCAAACTTTCTAGAGATGTTTACGGGGATGACCTCTAGCTCCCCTATTTTTATTAGAATTTATTGGATAGTTAATTAGAAACATTGATTGATTAAGCCTTAATTACTCTCTTACCTTAATTAATGATAATTTAGTAAATGAACAGTAGATTAATTAATTAATTAAGCTTATTTCCATCTAACATTGAAAAGTCTTAGGAAATGGTTTAGGTTTATTCTTTATGACCATTTTATTAATCCTCTTCATTTGTTTCAAATTAATTAAAGTTTAATTAATTAATTAGCCACTTAATTAATTAAAAGAAAAGGGAATTTAATTATTTTAGAGCCTAATGTTTGAAATGACTTGGGATTGAGATTGAGTCCTCTTTCTTGATCTCTTTCCCTTAGTTAATTTCATTATCCTAATTAAAATATAATCAAAGGATTTAATTAACTAATTAAGGGCTTAATTAAATTAATTTAAAATCCAATTCATTTCTAACTTTGATTAATCAATCTTGGGTAGTTCTTTAGATGTTTAATAGTCTACAATTTAATGTAATTCTGATTAGCTTATATGTGTGAGAAAATCATAAAAGTGATTAATTACATCACTTAAGCTTAATTAATTATTAATTATGAGCCAATTGCATTAGGCCAGGAGCATTACTAATTTACTTTTCTTGTTGTTGCATATCATGTTGTCTCATCATTAATTAGTTATTTAACTTAAGGTGATATAGGTAAGGGTTTAATTAATTGATTTAATTCATACCTCAACCTAATTAAGCCATAAAATCAACCTAATTGCTTTTCATTTAATCAATTTAACTCACACATATGGGGAATGGGATTAAGATTACCAAACCTCTTTCACATTTCTTAAATCAAATCAACATGAAATCAAAATGGTTTTAAGAAACTTTCATTTATTTTAAATAAGCTTGTTTAATGTGATTGTCCTTAGGAATTAGTTGGATTGAATGAAATCACATGCTTGTGTTATTTTATTTCTTTCCAATCATGTTAAAATATTGTATGCCACTTGTAGTCATGCATTCATTTCTTTCAAATTAATTAAATGAAGATGATTTCCTTTATGTCAATTTGCATGTGTTGGCTTAATTAAAATATATGTGGCTATTATCACTATTAAATCTCAAATGTAATTTCAAAAGCTTATTAATGAATAATGATATATATATATATATATATATATATATATATATATATATATGTCATACATAGAGATGCATGTGAATATAAGCTTAGTGTATGAAGTGAAGTCTCTTTCTTACATTCATATGTTGACTTGCATAAGTTTGAATGTTAATGGGTATATTAGTCGGACATTGGGGGCATGACTTTAAGTAGCCCCAAGAAGGTTCCTACCTCACTCCCCTAGTGGAATAATGGTGGCATGTTTGATTTCATTCTTATGCACTTTAACATTAGAATTTAGATAGAGCTTAATTCATTTACACAAATAGACTAAATAAATTAAACTCTACTTTTGCATGGTGTTTTCTATTCTTATAGTTGTTTATACATCCATATGTATTTAAGAATAGCAAGTATATTAGTCTGAACATTTTGAGGATGCACAACTTTAAGTAGCCCCAAGGAGGTTCCTACCTCACTCCCCTGGTGCAGAATAATGGCAACCTACTTGCTTAAAACTTTCATACATTTGAATGTGTATTTAGCTAATGAATGAAAACCCCTCTTCTTTCTATTAAAAATTCATGCATTTATATTTTGTTCAAGTGGTTGGGTTGATTAGTCATATGATTTAGAGTTCTTTTCTTATGCTTTTGTATAAGAATTTAGATAGAGCTTTAAATTAATATGACAAATAATTCAACCAAATGAGACATTAATTCAAGTACACTTGCTTACTTTCATCATTTAAGTGTGCTAAGATATAAATTGCATGTATAGTTATGTTTAGGACTTAATCATATGCATGCTATATATGATGGAAAGAAATGAACAAACATGTGTTAGGTGATAATAATTAATTCTAATTAATCTTAAGATGCCTTTCTTATTGAATGAGATTATTTAAAGTGAACATAAACCTAGGACTAATTAAAATATGTAATAAGCCATTCATTAAAGAGAATTGATTAATTAATTTATTTTAGATGTGACTTAAGGTAGGGATGAAAGAGAGTGATCCTCTCTTTTCTTCCCTTTATAACTCTTAGTTGTTTAGTATAAGACAAATGAAACAATATAAAACATTAAGTAAAATTTACAAATCAATTAAATCATTTAAATTGAAACCACCCTTTATAATTAAATGTCCTCCATACTTAGAGAATGACAACTCTAAAGCCTAGTAAGAACATACCACATGAGCCTTAATACACACACATTAGATTAAGTCACCACTTCTAGCTTTATGTTAGGGTGGTGCATGGTTTGATGTATGTTTGGTTTATGATATACTCTTGTAGACTAGATGTTAGGGTGTATGCTTGTAAACTGGATGTTAGATTGTGATTAGCCTAATTATATTTTCTATAGGAGATTATGCTTAAGGGGTGCTTAAAATAAATATAAAATGCTCTCTTTTGCAAGTTACTTAACCCCAAGCATAATCTATACTAGGGTGGACTTGGTTACCCATGTGATGCTAAGTCTAAATTATACATATAACTGCTTGGGTTGTATGGTGTGTTTAGCTAACACTTATTTTGTAGGTGTAGTTAGATTTACTTTTCTTATTTTTAATGTAATTATGCATTAAGAATTTGGTTAAGTGTTATGAGGGGATTAGGATGAGCAGAGGCTATAAGGCTTTGGCCTAGGAGGCCCCATGATGCCTTTGAACCAAGCAAATCCAAATGATGAAATAGAGGAGATATGAAGATATGAAGATATGAAGACCCCCCATAACATTTATTCATTTATAATTGTAATTATTCTTCTACATTACCGATGTATAAGGGTAAGCTACTATCCATTTCTCTTTTTTGGTTTGTATGGTGCCGTACCCGGCTGTTATTCTTTCATGTTGAGTTTATAAATTGAGTGATGCTTTGTTTACAATTGTATAATAGAAACATCATGTATTTTCTAGTTTCTTCATATATGATGACTTAATGTGT